>CM036619.1:48921134-50121134 GCA_020746105.1 Trogon surrucura
TGGACAATCGCACAGAACAGTGTAATTATTTTAAAGTCTGGATGAACTATGTAATTTTCAACAAGCTCAGAGAGTTTCCCAGGAAAGCTAGAAATGAAAGAATATTTCCTTCTGTGATTTCCAGATGTTGTTGTTGCCAAACTTATGCTGCTGGATTTTGTGCCTGAGGTGAATGGTCCCACATACGTAACACTTAGTTATGGTAGCATAACAGCCTATTATAATATAACTATTGTGTTAAAGTATCTCATCGATTTCATCTATTTATTTATTCATTTGTCTTTGTGGGTTCCTGGGGGATATTGCAGACTAAGACTTTTAGGCTTGCACAGCTCAATAACTAGGTTCATAGCTCCAATACTGACTTCAAAAAGTCTGCTGATGAAGAAGAAAAAAGATCAAGCAAATGCCCAAGTTCTTTTCTGATTAAATTTTTCAAATCATACTGTGAGATGTCCATACAAAGCCCTCATTATTCAAAAACATTTAACTTTAAAGATTAATCTTTGTGTGCTGCTATTAAACTGGACATTAGGAAAAAGAGTGTTTTTCTTATAAACGAACAGCAAATTGGCTTGACTTTTCTTGCCTGACCACTGTACAGGCTTTGGTGTAGATAAGCAGTTAAGTGCATGTAAACAAGCAGTTAAGCACATGTTCATTTTCATCATGGTAAACCTTCAGTAATGTTTTCATATGGACTGCTCTCCTCCTTTCATCATATAATTCTCTAAATATTTAAGATCAAGGTTTCAATTAGATGTGCTAAATTAGAAAAAAAAAACACTTTAGAAAAACATGTAGGCTTATTTTTGTGATTCTAATGATTTCTCTTCTATTTAATTTCTGTTTTATTTTGCTTTGATGCCAGTTGCCGCTGTGCTCTTTTGAATGGCTCTTCTTTGTGACTTGGAACACTGCTGATGAGAAGAGCAGGAAGGAGAGAAACATGGAAAATGAAAACACTTGACATAACAGGATGAATTAATTCAGGGTGAATTTAAGTACTGACCTTTGATTTCAACTCATCCAACAGAAAGTACGTATAATAATTTCTTGGTGGAACAACTTGGCAGAGAAGGATGGTGCCATCCGTCAAGAGTAAGAAATCTCAAATTTATACTCCCCAAAACTTGAAATTATTTTGGCTGTGGGATTTTTTGGAGCTGCGAAAAAGCTTTGGACCCCTCAGCATCAGCTTCTTTCATAAAGGATTTCATACCAAACATACTCATTAATTGCTTTAAAAGCCCAGATTAGATATTTTTTCCACTTTTTTATTTATTAATATTTTTGCGACAAAAAGTCTTTTCGAGACATTGGATCTTCATACACTAGAAGCAAAAAACTTGGGAGTGCAGTTTATTTCTTTTAGTTTTTGGTGTTTTAAAAAGGAATGTCATTAAATGAGAGGAAAAGAAAATTTCTCTGTTATTACTCTTTAAGGCTCTGTTCATTGAAGCTTGCAAAAACATCGGCTCCCTAAAACAGCTATATAAGTTAAAGAACTGTTTGGAAACTCTGTAATTGGAAGTGTCTGTAGGTTTCAGAATATGCTGCTCAGCTATCATTGAGGTTTGTTGTTTTCACTGTACTTTAGTCTGCCAGCTGTATCTGATCCAAAAGTACAGAAACAGACTTGTTTAAACTCAACGATTGTGTAGTGTTTGTGATGTGCATAATGAATTCTGAATGCAAATATATGCTGTAAAGTGAAATACTGAAAACCTGTATGACAAGCAGTAGAGCTGCACAACACAAAATATGGTTTTATAGCATAAATATTCACTCGTGTCAAATATATAGGAGCTGTTCAAAACAGAGCATTCTAATTATGCAGTTTGTTACTCACTCAGTCTCAGCTATTTGAACTTCTTCCTTTGAAGTGTTTGACCTTAACTGCAAGAAAAAAAAAAAGAAAGAGTAAATATCTGACTTGTAAGTCACCCCCGATCCGGCAGCAGCAGAATATTTTCCACTTAATTTTGATGTATTTATCTCCCTGATATCATTTGGAGACAATAGCTGGGATTTTTTTGTGGGTTTTATGTTGTGATTTATTTATTTTTTTTTAATCTGAAACAAATAAAATACTGCTCCCTGAAAATGGAGTCTTATATCTGTAGGAACATGAGAAACATTTATCCCAGGCTGATTGATTGTGTAAGCTAAGCAATGGTACAAGAAAAGACAGAATTAAACACAGAAGGCTCTGGGTTAGTGGGCACACTATGGATGCAACTGATACCACTGTGGCATTCCTCTGAATGCACCAGTTATGCCTGCAGCTGCAGATCCTGAGCTTCAAATATGTGCCCTAAATTTGATATTTTATTTATTAAAATGAAAAATGGTGCTTAAAAATAAGGGGAAACAAAACACATCACCTTAGTTGATCTGTTCAACTTAAATCAATTGTACATAAGTGTGAAAGGAAGCAGCAACTCATGAAATCGTCATATTCCACCTACTTTTTGACTATAAATGGTCTTTAATTTAAGAAGAATCATAATATGCTGGTTCAGCTAGAGAAACGTAGTTTCTTAAAAATAATGGAAAGGGACATCAATATTTGAGTCTGACTGAAATGCAACCTGCAGAATATCCCAGAGAGAACAGAAAAATCAGAACAACAAAATAAGACAACAGTGCTGGTCTGCAGAATTTCTTGTCAAAAGCTTGGAACTTTACCAGCTGCATTCAGTTCAAATGCCATGAGCAACCTCGACTCCTTGTCCTTTTTTGCAGTAAACAAACCAAACCAGAAAGAAATAGAAACAAAGCCTGGCTGTTAAAAGACAGACAGATACCCACACTGGCAATTATCTATAATCAAAGACACACGAAAGACACACAAAAACAGATAGTGCCAGATTTTTATGTGCAGAGATACCTTCAACATGGTGCTTCTATTTTGCAGAGCGGGACAGTAGCAGCTACTGCATGTTGTTGGATGCCTCCTGTGTGGCAAGAATATGCCCACTGGAATACACATGTTCTTTCCACTTTCTGTGGTATTAGGGCTGTGGAGATAAGTATGGGTGAACCAGACACTATGAAACTGATACTCACATTTAAAATTCTGGAAGAAATAGCCCCCAAAATCAATGAAACGACCACCCTATTACATGCCTAATATTGGCAAAGTCTACAGATATTCAATGTTGTGCTTGATCTTATAGGTGTTTAACTGCAAAGCGGTTAAACACAGTTGGCACATCTAAGAACAGAAGCTCACTCTAAATGGGTTTGAATGTGTTAACATTAAAACATGCAAACTCATGCTCTGAGACATTGGTCCAGACAGAGGACAGGCTGCAACAGTTGGGGTTATTCAGCCTAGAGGTTAGAAGGCTCTGGGAAGACCTTATAACATCCTCCAGTACTTAAAGGGGGCCTACAGGAAAGCTGGAGAGGGACTTTTCAGAAGAGCATGTAGTGATAGGACAAGGGATGATGGTTTTAAACTGAAAGATGGTAGATTTAGATTAAATGTAAGGAAGAAATTCTTCTCTATGAGGGTAGTAAGGCACTGGAGCAGGGTCCCTAGAGAATTTAGATGCCCCCTCCCTGCAAGTGTTCAAGACCAAATTAGATGGTGTTTTGAGTAATCTGGTCTAGTGAAACTAGATGATTTTTAAGGTGTCTTGCAGTCCAAACCCTTCCATAATTCCATGAATCTGTGATTCTGTGATTCCATGAGTCTGTGACAGAAAATTCTATCTGTAGCTGTAACTTACTGATTCTCTGAAGGAGACACTGTGATACATACAGTCTTCTAGAGAACAAAAAGAATTTGCAAAATTTCTGTACTTCCAAGATCCTGTTGTACAAATTACATGGTAATCATGGAGTGCTGGAGTAAGTGCTGGAGCACTTAGAAAAGTGCTAATTAAAATTTCGTAACATGAGAACATGCCTGGACAATTTTGAATAGGATAAATAGTAGATGTGGAAGACACCCAATCAATGGTATTGTTGGCTATGTTGTCTCAGTTGTCTATATCCTCTGCACAGAACTTAGATGATCATGACCACTGACTGAACTTTCCTAGTTCAACAATTTCGAAACCACTTGTGAATGATTTGCTCAGTTCTAATTGCCGATGGTATACTGTTTCTGTGCTAAAACACATACTTAAGTCTTCAAAGCTGTCAGGCTGCCTATTTTCCTGAGAATTAAGTTCATTGAAAAATATAACTAAAAATATAGAAGTGATAACTAAACCTGTCATTTATTCCTTCACTTTATGTTCCTCTCCCCTTCTTAAGAGGTTGAAGCTTCAGAAAACATTCAGGAATTGCTCCTGTGGATATTCTGTGTACATCCAGTGTTTTTCTGTAAGTTAAATCTATTTGTGGTAGTTAAAGACTGCAGAACAAGGCACTGGATGTAACATATTTTTTTTCCCTAATTCATAGAGTAATATTGTGATTTTACACCATCAAATACTCTCCTTTGGAAATGCTTTTCAGAGGCTACTTTTCACATGCAGAACTACTACTACATTAGAAACTCAAATTATCCATTTTCCTAGTAATTGCTCCCCAATTTTAGTTTTATTCTTTTGCTTTCCAGGCAGCTTTTCCTTTTAGACTTGTTTTAATGTGTGAGGGTGTGTGAAACCCTCTGTTGATACCAACAGGACTCCAGTCAGAGAATGGGATCTGAAGTTAATTTTATGGTGCTTGCTTTCTCTACTCTTTCACAACAGTTCCTGGTTACATAGTATCTCATTTTCTCCTACAGATTGCTTTTGTGATCATAGGATGCATTCAAGCACAGTGTTGTTTGTGCCATCCTTCAGCATAGTTGACATATTCATTTCCTAGCAGACCATTTATTCAAAAACTTCTCTTTATGTGATAATTTCTCTCATTTTTTAATATATTTATATACCTGTTATATTTTAGCATCATCTTAGTTACAATATTCATTTTTGCCTTCAGATTATTCAACAGTTTCTGACTTTTTTTCCTCCTTTCCAGTCCCTGGTGCATTCCCAGACAGAGACAACAGCTGTTTCCCAGCAATATTTTTGTAATTTTCCTTTCATTTTCTTTACAGATACTTACTATATTTATTGCAAATTTACACCCTTGCAAATTTTTTATAAGCCTTTACATTTAGCATATTTTTAATATTTTTTTCTATTTTAGAACATGCTACTGTCTTAGTATTATCAATATCTATACCTTTTGGATAGGGTTTTTTTGACAGCTGATTTGCATTATTATTATTTTCACCTTGTTGCTGCTTTACTATGATAGTCATAGAAGTCGTATTTCCTTCTAGCATACCACTGGGTTTTCCTCTACTAGCCTGTATACTTTCCTTTTTTTTTTTTTTTTCTATGAAGAAATATAGTTATTGTAGTCAAAGTCCTCTTCTAGAAATGAGTACAGGTTATTGGAACAGAATTGTTTCTAATTTGTTTTGAAGGGAATATCTGCTCCTGCTGCTAACAGCCTTCTTCATCATCTCTAGCTGATAAAGTATCTTCTGACTTTTTTATGAAATTGACAATGATGTTAGCCAGTATTTTCACCGGTGTAATGGAGTCTGGACTCTAGTTTTAAACCTTAATCAAACATAGCATTTCCATCTCTTCTGTTCAGTGCAATTTCCCCACGGTAGCACCTAATAACCTCTTTCTTCTTTAACTTGCTGCATTCTATTTCTTTTACATCTGCATTATACTTCCTTGAACATATGTCTTTGGATATTAATTATTTGTAAGACTTTTAGCTTTAAAATGTTCTCTCTCAGTCGTGTGCCTAATGACAGCAAGTGACTGTTGAAACATGCTATCAGTATGTACAACCTTTAGTTTTCAATTGCTTCTTTACAAACTTGACATCACTGCCCATGGCCATTTTTCAAAATCTTCACTTTGAAAATATTTTAATCAGATCTGTGGGTTACACTATGCTGCACACAAAAATCCTACTCCAGTCAACCATATCTTAACCATTGCCTGGAAAATTCTCTGTAATACCAAAGCTTTATCTAGAAGAAAAGACTGAGTCAGAAAATAAAATGCTGTATCTTATTTGTTTACAAAGCAATTGCCAAACAGTTATAGTTGTGCTACAGAATTCAAACAGAAAAGTCAATTTGCCTAATTCGTATCTAGGAACAGAGACATGAAAGAGTGTTAGAGGACAACATGAAGGACATCACAAAATGATCCCTGCATCAATTGGCCCAAACAATCCTATAGGATAAAGAAGAATGGACAATACAAGTCTGAATCATTCACAGCAATGAAATGGGAATGTGAGTCTCAGTGTGTGGCATATAGAACAGGTAATAGTGAATTGTGGGACAATAATTCCATTGGGAGGTTCTAGTGAAGGCGTGAACTGCACAAATAAAAACATAATTCCCAGTAACATTGTCTTTTTTTGTCTTATATAATTCATGGCTCCAGCAACATCCAAGCTCCAGGACATTTGCATTTTCTCCTGTTTGACTAGAGAATAGGACAAATATATGCAAATCAATATTCTTTTTTTGGTTAATTTCTGGGTTTTTTTGTTCTTCGTTTTTCATGAAGTCAAATAGCTTGACATTTTGAAAGCTGGCATTGTATTCTTATGGACACAAGTTAACTGATAAGAAATCATACCTGATTTCACTATCTTTCAGCTAAGATTGTTTCTAGAATAAATAAATTCATGACAGTAGAATTTTATAATTTCTACAGATGAATTTATTATTCTATTACTCAGATACTCTGATATAATTCTTGTAAATGCCAGTACTTGCTCATGCTGTTTGTGCTGTGGCTCTTATACATTTCAGTAAAAGTTTGGTCTTTTCCCAACTGTTTTGCAAAGTTTGCCTGAAGCTGGTTTGCAAGCACAAGTTGATTTTGCTAAATAGCTTTGTTTGAGAAAAAATCAGGAGATGCTAATGTGCTACAATATTATGTTGCTTAAAAAAAAAAAAATATATTGAGAATTTGATACCTGGACTTGAAAAATTAATGCCTAAAAGAATTAAGGACCTCTAATTTATTAACAATGATCCGGGATGGGATCTGTTTCTACCTTCATGTATATTCAAATATTTTTGCCAAGACATGTCTGTCAGAAGCTCCGAAGCTGTATCAACACATCATTTTGTGACAGTAGTCACCTTTGAAGAGCAGCAAGCGAAGGAAATTTTTGGTAGTTGCATCTTTCTTCCCATGTGATGTGTTCATAAGACCATTCCCAGATCTTATCCTGACACTGTGCAAAGCTGTGTCAAACTCACGTTCAGTTCTGGAACTTTCCTTGGAAAACTTGTATCTCCCAGTAGAAAAATAAACTATTTTTGCTAAGAGAGATAGCCCTCTTTCCCTCACTGTTAGACAATTAAAAGGTCTGATTCTATTATTTCCTGGATTTTTATTCCAGGGTATACTATGGTGGGTATGTTGTCAATATATACTTTGTTAAAGGACTTGCTGAGTCAGACAGAGGAAACACTTGTGACTAGGATGTTGCAGGGTGTATCTGACACAGTACAAATCCTCAGGTGCCTTACTCCAAGGAATGGCTTATGTGATTAAAGAAGTAGTTACTCAAAACCATAAGAAACTTCTGGGGAAAAAAATTGCATTGCGTACAGGTTCAATTTCATTCTTCAGTTGAGAAATTAATATTTTTTTTTTTTAATTTAGTTTGAGCTAAACAGATTCTTTCTGCTCCACTTTTCATTTTCATAGTTCAAACACAATAACGGTTATTCACAATTTTTAGTCAGGAATATTTAACGAGTAATAAGATACCTCAGACTTGACTGGCTCTGTCACTGTAGCCCAGTCTGTCCTTCTGGCCTTCACAACCCAGTGTAATTTCTCTTGTCCTAATTGCTTCTTTCTCCATTCTGATCTCTCATCCTTTTCCCTTGAGCCTGTCTCACTTTACTTCTCTTATTTTCTTATGTATCCTATACAATCATTTCTACAGCTTTTATATCACTGTAGTATCTCAGTCTGTTCTCCCTTCCAGCACTGTGCAATTGATTTTTTTCTTAATCTCTTTTCTCTCTTCTTTCAGCTCACTCAGGTTTCCTTTCCCTCCTCTTCTGGGCCTTCCCCTATTTTATCTCTTATTTATTTTCCTTCCCCTGCTGCTCTTCATCTTCTCTGGTTACCCTCTTTCACTTTCACATCACTCTTATCGTTCCACTGATTTCTACCTCATTCTTCATCCCACTCCTTTTTTTTTTTTTGAGGTGTTTTTCCCAATGCCTCCTGGTGCGCCTTGTAGCTCTTCTGCTTTAAATTCTTCTCCTCTGCCATCTACTCTCTAGACTTTTTAAAAGTGATCCTAAAACCCCGCAGCATTTATAAAATAGGGCATTTTTCAACACACTATTTTTTTTTGTGTTCCCTGTTACATAGAACTGTCTTCTCAAAATCAGTTTTGAGGAATATGAAGCAAGAAAACAAACTTCACTGCAGCAACCAAATATAGAGCAAACTTGCACAGCCTGGAAGAGCCAACCCAAATCTCTTGTTTATTAGAATTAAGAGAAAAAATACGGTTTTTAATTAATCTTTTTATTACCAGCTGAAATTTTGGTGCCATAGACAAACAAATTTATTGGAACCCAAGCATTCTATTTCTCTTATTAGCACAGGTCAAAGCCAAAGTTCTTGTTGTTGGGACTAATAGAAACAATTATATGTAGAGATGGATCTGTTCACTCCAAGTCATTCCAACACAGACATTGATCGTCCAGTTTATCAGAAAAGGCTACTCATTACTATTCCTAATCTTTATTAGAGCTTGTATGACAATAGCTCTATGTAAATATACAGCACTAGCAGTGTAAACAAAGTGCAAGCAATGTCAATATTGTATTCAAGCACTACTCAGCAACACATGGGAAGTCAGCAAAATAAGAAGCTGAACTTGTAACACTGAGCAATTAATCTTTCAGAATTGGAACATGAAAAGGTGAACAATGTCTGCTTCCTATCCCTCTCCTGCCCTTCCCTGAGACATTTTCTGTCCTTTGATTTACCCAGTAAAAGTCGAACTTTTAAGGTTTTAAAGTGAGCAAAGAGTTCAACCTTACTCTCTGGGCCTCTGATGTCATTTACGCTGCGTGATATTGCACTGCTGGCAGAGCATAAAGTGCATCTTCAGTCATAGCAAATTAATCAAAATCTCAAATTTGTACATTTCTTAGAGTTTCTACTGTAAAAAGTACGGTGGTGTGGAGAATGGGATTTTCATGCAACCTTACTTGATACCCGATAAGCACCCATCAGTAAAATTTTAAACAAACAGTAGGGGAGGGAAAACAAGAGAAATATTCATGATGCTGGCACCAGATCCTTGCAGCAAGGGAACATTGCTACTGAGTAAAATTAATCATTTTCAAACAGCTCTGGTCATCCACATGACAACCTTTGTCTCCCAAAGCAGTGGAATTCTTCACTTACTCTTCTGTTTCCAGTAGAGGTGACCAGTACCCTCACAAGATAATCATGTTAGTCTCCTACATGGCATTCAAGTTCCTGATAGACAATTCAAAAATATGAAAATCAGTATAACCTTACCATAGAAGCAGTAAAAAAAGTGAAAACAACAAAATTTCTGCACTAAACTTGTTCACTGAACACTAAAGTTGAGGTTTATTTTTGAAATATGGTATAAAATCATTGGAATATAAAGCTATTAGAAATGAGAAATGGTTGAGAGGGAATTGGTTGGGATTTTTTTGAAGCTATCGACAATTTTTTTTAAAAAACCCACAGCTTTATATTATTGTCTTTATATTAATCTGATCCACATGTCACAGCATAGTACAATTATCTTTTTGTGTTTAGTAATCATAAACAGAATATACTTCAGAAAATGAGGTTTAGGCATTTGGGATATTGCTGAATGTGAAACAATAATCATTCACTTCCTAAATTCGTGGTTTACTCTTATTTCCCAGATTAAGTTTCTGGTCGGGTTGACATGCTCTATGGCAGAATCTATCTGGGAAGCAGATGCCTACGTATTGCATCAGGTGTTGTTGCGTGACCAGTGTAGACAGATAAGCACCAAGCATGGTGGTATCAATGGCCTTTTGCATAAATTGGTAGTAAGGAGGCTTATATGTGGACACTTGAGTTGTAGTAAGTGACATGTCCACTAAATTATGCTAAAGTTATGCTTTCCTGTTGTCATCAGCACTTCTTTTCCTCTGGCAACAAACCGACTGCATTAACAGAATTAGCAGAAGATTCTCTTTTTCCCCTCTTCCTCTGTTCAACTTCACCTTCATTCCCTGTCTCCCTCAGAATGACGAGTAACATTTCCTTCCTATACCTTCAAAAGAGAGAAGTGATCTTCAAAGGATTGTTGCAGGATCATTTTCTTGATGTCTCCTTCTCTAACAGCAACACAGATAATTGAGGCCACCCATTTCTCTCTCCACTAATACAAGAACAGACAAATTTTAGTCTAAGTAATGGATCCTATTATTTGCAGTCCCACATATGTCAATTATTACTTTTTTTCTTAAAATAGCAGTTTCAGAGGGTTTAATGGTCTTCTGCTTAAGGCATCAGAGCTGATCATCTGAATGCTGTTCCAGTCTTCCAGAATCAAGATCAATTAATCAATATTGCTTCTTGGTGGATTAACAAAGTAACAAATAAAACCAACTCTTTCAAACTCTTTTATATAACTCATAAGAGGATGATTTAGTACAAAGATAGGTATTCATGCACTTGTTTTGAAGAGTTGTGACAACTGTTTAATTAAACCACTCAGACCTTCCAGTCTAAGTGGAAAACAAAATATGTCCAAATCTTGAAAGTAAACCAGCCTTTACCTTTCTTATTTTACAGTTATAGGTCATAACTCTCAATACTTGGTGATATTAGAGCTACTGAGAAAGATTCACACTGTACATTGCTTTCTCTTTCAGAAATGGAAATAACCATGATTTTACAGACAACTTAACTAGTTCATGTAGATTATAGAAAAAGCACAGGCTCCATTCAGTGAGAACTCTCAAAGATTTAGCTGTCATAAAGTTATTAAAGAGATTGTTCTCTGTTAATTAAACTAAATTAAGACTGTAACATATTACTTATAAGAAATATAAATTATTGAAATATTGTATCTTTTATGTTACAAATATTATTACCATTTTAATTACATATTGAAATTAAGAAAATACGAAAAAGGATGCTTAAGACTTTTAGTTAATGTGGGTTTTTTTCCTAGTTTTTGAATTTCTGCACATTTTATATCTCTATCAAGGTCATCAGCTCTTAGATAATGTGGCTAAAAACTGAATTCTGAGTAGTCTCCTGGTGTGTTTGATGTCATTTGCTTTCCTTATAAAAGACAAGAAACTTGAAGAAGAACGTAAAATTTCTTTTTCACAAGATTTTTTCTTTTTATGTTCTATCATTGTCATTTTTAACTTACAGATTTGTTTATCTGATGATCCACTGTCCTGGGTTTAGCTAAAAAACCCAGTCCTGTTTAGTGAATTTTACTTTCCAGTTTAGTGTCTTCTAAAAGGCTGCACTTTCTAAAGTCAGCAGCATGTTTTTGCAGACTGTGTGTGCTACTGGCAGTGATAACACCTGATGTTTACAGTCACTGCCTGGGACTGGTATGTAGAAAGGCTCTTGCTGATACTTATTCCTATAGTGACCAAGGCCACTGCTGGCTCTTGTGGGCCACGCTGGGGGTGCTGGGTAGTAAAAGGGGGGCACAAGGAAGTAAAAGGTGGCACCTCCGGGGGGTAACAGACAGGACAGGTGACCAACGAGAGTATTCCATCCCATATACATCATATTTAGTATAAATTGAGTGATCACGAGAGTTTCGTCCCTTTTTTCCCCTTTTTGTTCGGCTTTTCGGCCTTTTCGGCCCTTTTGCCCCTTTTGCCCTTTTTTCGGCCTTTTTGTCCTTTTGTTCGCCCTTTTTCTGCAATGGCCGGTGTCCAGAGAGGACTCCATCTGACCTCCTGATTTTGTTCCGGATCCTGAGTTCCCGAATCCAGCTCCCTGTATCCAGCTCCCGCCGCCACTGAGCCTGGGGCTTCCCCAGCGCCTCCTGCTCTGCAGCACCAGTGGTGATTTCTATCGGGGGAGGGAGTCGGGTTTGGTATCGGGCTACTATCTATAGTTGTATATAGTTCTTTACTTTTATCTTTTTACCATTATTCCTATTATTTTCATTAAAACTGTTCTAGTTTTTTTCTTCTCTCATCCGTAAGTCTCTCTGCCTCATTCCCTTTTCTCTTCCCGTTTGGGGGGGGAAGAGGGGGTTAGAGAGCGTCTGTTCGTGTTAGTGGCCGGCCCAGCCCTAACCCGCGACAGATTTATTGGCGCCCAACGTGGGGCTCGAAAACAAACACCAATCAGGCTCATTCTATTTTACCAGTTATTTAGACACAACTGGGCTCTGATATATTGCCTGCATAGTTTAAATTCCATCCGGCGCAGTTGAGAGCGTATCAGATCTTTTCTTTGAGAGTTCTGAAGGGTTAGAGGAGAAAAACCGGACAGCTCACATCATGTTATCGGTCGGTGAAATGTTATGTCATGTCCTTTTAAATGTGGGTTCCTCCCTGGGTGTCAAAATTTTGTCCAAACTCTCGAGTGTGATTTGGTATATCGTTCTGTGGTTTGCCTGTTCCGATTTAAAAACGAGAATTTTCACTGTGTTGGTTTTTTTTGGGTCGGTGTATTCTGCAGTAATTTGGGTGATTGGCATACCTGAATACCTTAAGAGCACAATGGTGAATTTTGTTTTTAACTACACTTTCAATTTCACTTTAGGAAATTATACCCATTTGTTTGCTAATCTGAGTCTACCAGATTATAATGATTGTGATTGTGGATGTGAATGCAGCTATCTTAATCGAAAGGCTGAGATTTTATTATTAATATTGATGTTAATGCTGATTTTTTCAAATCTGTTTATGTTTTGGCGGTTAAGTAAGCATTGGTGTGGGACAATGACAGACACTGTGGCCTCTGACACTCAGTCTGTATCAGCAAATGTCGCCCCTGTGACTAGAAAGAAACATCGGAAAAAGTCAATTGCCCTAACAACAGATAACACAACTCCAGGACAAAGTCCTTCTAAAGTAGCACCATCAGATGACTCAGATTCAGACTCAGGAAAGAAGGCTGGTCCCCCAACAGATTCAGTATTAGAAAGGTTAGTTACGGCCTGGAAGGCAAGTCATCCATCATCAGATGATTCTGATCCAGGACAGGGTCCTTCCCAACCGAAGTCATCAGATAGTTCAGGGTCAGAATCAGACGTAGCTGTCAAACCTTTAACTCTGAGGGACATGCGAGATGTGAGAAAGGACTTTGGCCGTCGTGAAGGTGAATCATATTACAAGTGGTTACTCCGTTGCTGGGATAAAGGAGCCGAGACCATTAATCTGAACGGTAAAGAAGCCAAACAGCTGGGATCCCTGTCTGGAAACGCAGGCGTTGATACGGAACTTGCAAAAGACGACAACAGTCTCAGCCTCTGGAGACGACTCTTGACAGCTATTAAGAACCGGTATACCCACAAGGATGATATTCCTATCCACAGAACCAACTGGACCAGCATGGAAAAAGGCATTAAGTTCCTGAGAGAACTAGCAGTGAGAGAGGTGATTTACAGCAATCCACAAACAATTTTAAACCCTGATCAAATGCCCTGCCACAAACACGTTATTCAGATGTTTGTGAGGAGTGCACCACCAGTATATAAGCACACCTTGTCAACAATGGTCTGGGCATTAGATGGAGATGGTCAGGTACCAACAGTGAGTGAAGTGACCAACAAAGCACGACAGTATGAAGACAGTACTGCCAATCCCCAACAAATTCAGATTGCTGCCATGGAAAAAATAATCGAGGAAAACAACAGATCACTGGAGAAATTAATTGAGAAAGCAATGGAGAAAACCAATGAATCAATTGAGAGAGCAATGGAGAAAACCAATCAAGCAATTGAGAAAAATAGTGAATCATTTGAGAAAAACAATCAATCATTAGAGAAGCTGATTGATGCATTGTCCAAGAGAGATGACAGACCTCAATGGAGCCGCGTTGATGCTGTTAGAAAATACAGACCTTCAAGATCAACTAAAAATGATGGTAACTTGTCACGGAATGACTTGTGGATTTTCCTACGTGGATATGGTGAGGACATGAGAAACTGGGATGGAAAACCTACTTCTGCTCTACGAGAACGAGTATCCAATTTGCGAAACACCAACAGAAGACAACAATCTGCCACGAGAAGGAATAATCAGAATGTAAATGTAGTTAATACTGTGAATCAGGTAAACCCCGTGAATCAACCTCAAAATTAGAGGGGCCCTGCCTCCAGCCAGGTGGAGGAGAGGGACAACCGAGTTTATTGGACCGTGTGGATTCGGTGGCCTGGCACATTAGAACCACGAAAATATAGAGCTCTGGTGGACACTGGTGCACAGTGCACTCTAATGCCATCGAATCATACAGGTACTGAAACTGTTACTATTTCTGGAGTGACAGGTGGTTCTCAACAACTGTCTGTATTGGAAGCCGAAATGAGCCTTACTGGGAATATGTGGAAAAAACACGCCATAGTGACTGGTCCAAATGCCCCATGCATTCTTGGCATAGACTTCCTCAAGAAAGGGTATTACAAGGATCCAAGAGGGTATCGATGGGCTTTTGGCATAGCAGCTGTAGAGACTGAGGACATTGATCAGCTGTCTAGCTTGCCCAAACTTTCAGAGGAGTCTAGTGTTGTAGGGCTGATGAAAACTGAAGACCAACAGGTACCAATTGCTACTAAAACAGTGCATCGACGACAATATCGTACCAACCGAGACTCTGTAGTTCCCATCCATAAGCTGATACGTCAACTAGAAAGTCAAGGAGTGATCAGCAAAGCTCGCTCACCATTTAACAGTCCTATCTGGCCTGTGCGTAAGTCTGATGGAGAATGGAGATTGACTGTAGACTATCGTGGCCTAAATGAGGTTACACCACCGATGAGTGCTACCGTGCCGGACATGTTAGATCTTCAGTATGAGCTGGAGTCGAAAGCAGCTAAGTGGTATGCCACAATTGACATTGCTAATGCGTTTTTCTCTATTCCTATAGCAGCAGAATGCAGGCCGCAGTTTGCTTTCACCTGGAGGGGTATCCAGTACACCTGGAACCGACTGCCCCAGGGCTGGAAACACAGCCCTACCATCTGCCATGGACTGATCCACACCGCCCTGGAGAGGGGTGGAGCTCCAGAACATCTGCAATACATCGATGACATCATTGTATGGGGTAACACAGCAGAAGAAGTTTTTACAAAAGGTAAGAAAATAATTGAGATTCTTTTGGATGCTGGTTTTGCCATAAAGAGAAGCAAGGTCAAGGGACCTGCACAAGAGATCCAATATTTGGGAGTGAAATGGCAAGATGGGCGTCACCAGATCCCAATAGACGTGATTGACACAATATCAGCTATGTTGCCACCAACTAACAAAAAAGAAACACAATCCTTCTTAGGTACTGTGGGTTTCTGGAGAATGCATATTCCTGGTTATAGTCCGATTGTGAAACCTCTTTTTGATGTGACTCGAAAGAAAAACAAATTTCAATGGGGCCCTGAACAGCAACAGGCCTTTGAACAAATCAAACAAGAGATTGTACAAGCAGTAGCTCTTGGGCCAATTCGAACAGGACAAGATATTAAAAATTTGCTATATACTGCAGCTGGGGATGATGGTCCTGCCTGGAGCCTCTGGCAGAGGACACCAGGAGAAACTCGAGGTCGACCCTTAGGATTTTGGAGCCGAAAATATAGAGGCTCTGAGGCCAACTATACTGCAACTGAAAAAGAAATACTGACCGCATATGAAGGAGTTAAAGTTGCTTCGGAAGTGATTGGTACTGAGGCACAGCTTCTCCTAGTACCACGAATACCAGTCCTAAACTGGATGTTCAAGAGTAAAGTTCCTTCCACACATCATGCCACTGATGCTACATGGAGTAAATGGACTGCCCTAATTACACAGAGAGCTCGAATGGGTCATCACAATCGTCCAGGACTTTTAGAGGTAATCGCAGACTGGCCACAAGGTAAAGACCTTGCAGTGCCCCCAAAGGAGGTGGTGACACGTGCTGAGGAAGCTCCACCATATAATCAGTTACCAGATAATGAAAAGCAATATGCCCTATTTACTGATGGATCTTGCCGCCTTGTAGGAAATCGTCGTAAGTGGAAAGCTGCTGTGTGGAGTCCCACACGACGTGTTGCAGAGGCAACTGAGGGAGAAGGTGGATCAAGTCAGTTTGCAGAGGTAAAAGCCATCCAGCTGGCCTTAGACATTGCTGAACGGGAAAAATGGCCAGTACTCTATCTCTATACTGACTCATGGATGGTGGCAAATGCTTTTTGGGGTTGGTTAAAACAGTGGAAGCACAATAACTGGGAGCGCAGAGGTAAGCCTATTTGGGCTGCTGAACTATGGCAAGACATTGCTGCTCGGCTAGAGAACTTAGTTGTAAAGGTGCGTCACGTAGATGCTCATGTGCCCAGAAGTCGTGCCACTGAAGAACATCGACACAACCAGCATGTGGATCAGGCTGCTCAAGTGTTCCAAATAGACTTGGACTGGGAACATAAAGGTGAACTGTTTCTAGCTCGGTGGGCCCACGACACTTCAGGACATCAGGGAAGAGATGGAACATACAGATGGGCTCGTGACCGAGGGGTGGATTTAACTATGGACGCTATTGCGCAGGTTATCCGTGATTGTGAAATATGCGCCGAAATTAAGCAAGCTAAGCGATTAAAACCTTTGTGGTATGGGGAACGATGGTTAAAATATAGCTATGGGGAGGCCTGGCAGATTGATTACATCACACTTCCTCTAACTCGACAGGGTAAGCGCTACGTGCTCACTATGGTGGAAGCAACTACCGGATGGTTAGAAACATATCCCGTACCTCACGCCACTGCCAGAAACACTATCTTGGGCCTAGAAAAGCAGATCCTGTGGCGACATGGCACTCCAGAAAGAATTGAATCAGATAATGGGACTCATTTCAAAAACAATCTTATAGACAATTGGGCTAAAGAACATGGTATTGAATGGGTATATCATATTCCTTATCATGCACAAGCCTCTGGGAAAATTGAACGATACAATGGACTGTTAAAAACTACTCTGAAAGCTATGGGAGGTGGAACTTTTAAAAACTGGGACAAGCATTTAGCACAAGCCACCTGGTTAGTTAACACCAGAGGATCCATCAATCGTGCTGGTCCTGCTCATTCAGAGCCTCTGCATACTGTAGAAGGAGATAAAGTCCCTGTGGTGTATGAAAGGAATTTATTGGGGAAGACTGTCTGGGTATTTCCTGCTTCAGGCAAAGGCAAACCCATTCGTGGGGTTGCTTTCGCTCAAGGACCTGGAACTACTTGGTGGGTGATGATGAAAGATGGTGAAGTTCAATGTGTACCTCAAGGAAATTTAACTCTAGGTGAGAATACTCGATTTAATCCTGTATGATGTTGTTACATAATACTAACAGTGTTCAATAAGTGTTTTTCAGAGTAATAAACCAGTGATGACCAGAGCTGACCTCATCAAGTGACATCCAGCAACTGAGCTAGCCTTGTTGAGTGACGTCCAGTAACTTCTTCGAAATGAACCTACAACCTGTGGACACGAACTGTAACGAATCTCACATGAACTTTCCTGCCCTGAGAGACTGCTATGATGGATGGAACCGACGATTATGAACTTTATGAATTTACTGAACTTTCCCTATAAGTAGATCATTAGCTCGTGATCAGTATGACGTAAATGGTATGGAATAAGGGGTGGAATGTCCTGGGTTTAGCTAAAAAACCCAGTCCTGTTTAGTGAATTTTACTTTCCAGTTTAGTGTCTTCTAAAAGGCTGCACTTTCTAAAGTCAGCAGCATGTTTTTGCAGACTGTGTGTGCTACTGGCAGTGATAACACCTGATGTTTACAGTCACTGCCTGGGACTGGTATGTAGAAAGGCTCTTGCTTATACTTATTCCTATAGTGACCAAATCCACTGCTGGCTCTTGTGGGCCACGCTGGGGGTGCTGGGTAGTAAGAGGGGGGGCACAAGGAAGTAAAAGGTGGCACCTCCGGGGGGTAACAGACAGGACAGGTGACCAACGAGAGTATTCCATCCCATATACATCATATTTAGTATAAATTGAGTGATCACGAGAGTTTCGTCCTTTTTTCGCCCTTTTGCCCTTTTTGCCCTCTTTTCGGCCTTTTTGGCCTTTTGTTCGCCCTTTTTCTGCAATGGCCGGTGTCCAGAGAGGACTCCATCTGATCTCCTGATTTTGATCCGGATCCTGAGTTCCCGAATCCAGCTCCCTGGATCCAGCTCCTGCCGCCGCTGAGCCTGGGGCTTCCCCAGTGCCTCCTGCTCTGCAGCACCAGTGGTGATTTCTATCGGGGGAGGGAGTCGGGTTTGGTATCGGGCTACTATCTATAGTTGTATATAGTTCTTTACTTTTATCTTTTTACCATTATTCCTATTATATTAATTAAAACTGTTCTAGTTTTTTTTCTTCTCTCATCAGTAAGTCTCTCTGCCTCATTCCCTTTTCTCTTCCCGTTTAGGGGGGGGAAGAGGGGGTTAGAGAGCGTCTGTCCGCGTTAGTGGCCGGCCCAGCCCTAACCCGCGACATCCACCTAGAAGAAAAGTTAATTATTCTTTAATTTAATCTTCCTTTCTCGAAACCAAACACATATACATCTAACAATGCTTTTTCAAATTAGTAATTTCGTGTACTGAGGAAGAAAATTTTCAAAAACTTTTGAGCCTGTGCTTTTTTATTTTATGGCATTGTTCTTGTGAAACTATGTCATGGGTTGACCCTGGCCAGCCGCCAGGTATCCACACAGCCACTCTCTCAATCCCCCTTCACGGTTAGACAGGGGGAGAAAATATTTCCAAGGGCTCAGGCGTTGATATAAGGACAGGGAGATCACTCTCATTTACCGTCCCGGGCAAAACAGACTCAATTTTAGGGAAATTAGGTACATTTATTAAAAGAACTAATCAGAGAGGAGTAGTGAGAAGTGAGAAAGAGCAAACAGATCTTAAACAGAACACCTTCCCCCCATCCCTCCCTTCTTCCCGGGCTTAACATCAATCCCGGTTTCTCCACCTCCTCCCCCGGAGTGGCGCAGGAGAACAGGGAATGGGGGCTGCGGTCAGTTCATCCGACGTTGCTTTCACCGCTTCTTCATTCCGGGGGAGGACTCTTCACTCTTCCCCAGGGCCATTGTGGGGTCCCTCTCACGGGAGACAAGCTTCATGCTCTCTTCTCCACGTGAGTCACCCCACGAAGGGCAATTCGTCACAAACTGCCCAACGTGAGACACCTCACGAGGGGCAGCCCACCCCTCATGAGTCTGAGGCACAGTCCTTCGGGGGAAACTGCTCCAGCGTGAGCCACCCGCAGCGTCCCAAAAGTCCCACCAGCCAACCTGCTCCAGCGTGGGCATTCCTCTCTTCCATGGGCTACAGGTTTCGGCAGCGACTTGCTCTGATGCGGGCTTCCAACGGGCTACAGTCCCCTTTCAGGCATCCACCCACACGGCGTGGAGTCCTCGGTGGACATCTACGCGGTGATCCTCACGCTGGACATCTGCACCTCGCCCATGGGCTGCAGGGGGACAACCCGCTTCACCATGGTCTTCACCACGGACCCAGGGGACTCTCTCTGCTCCAGCGCCTGGAGTTCATCCTCCCCCCTCCCTTCTTCAAGGACCCTGGTGTCTGCACAGATTCTCACTCCTCCATCTCTGTGCCAGCTGTTATGGCGCACTTCTTTTTTCCCGTTCTTAAATATGTTTTTCACAGAGGCGTTCCTCTGCTATCACCTTACTGATAGGCTCAGCCTTGCCCAGCGGCAGGTCCCTCTTTGGAGCCGGCTGGCATTGGCTCTGTCAAACTTGGGGAGCTTCTAGCAGCTTCTTACAGAAGCCACCCTGCGGCTCCCCCCTCCCGCCGCCGAAATCCGGCCAGGCCAAACCAAAACAAACTATTTATGGTTTGTTTTTTCTTTTCTCCTTCAAAGGAAACACCAAAAATATTCTGCCATAAAAAGGGCTTGATCGTCAAAAACTTAAAAAAGCATCATTTGAATTTTAGTCAGGAATTTGGTCAGGAAGCTAAAAAATGCATAAAGATTTTTAGAGAAATGTTAAAAAGAACAAGTGGAAAGCTCATAGAGACACTGACTTTCTCCTTTTGTCTTCTTCCTTCTGCAGGAAATGTAAAATTTTTACATCTCTTTCATTACATTAATCCTTGTAGCACCTTGCTACCAATAAGTTTGCACATACTCTCCCGAAAAGAAATAGAAACAGCTGCAAAGTCAGAACAGGGAATAACATAGTTTAAGTCAATATCTGGAAAATGTTTATTTCACATGTTAGTTTTGTTGCTTAATTAAACAAGTTAACCTAAAACCAGAATACTAGAAGAGTGCTATTGAGTCCTGAGGAAGGCCAAGAACACTAAAGGGCCACACGACAAGAAGTAAATGCAAGGCGAGAAAAGGACTTATGAAAGACTTGAAGCGACTAAAATAATTAAGTCATGGATGAGTTTTTAAAGTCATGTTAGGGAGCCATAGAACAGAGGAAAATAGAAACCAGCAGGCTGAGATATACAATAGCTTAGTTATATTCCTAAATATATTTTATATCCACTAACAGCAGTCTACGGCTTTCATTATCCCAGAATACTCATTAAGAATATCCTAAACACGGATTTTCTCTACCAATAAGTGTGTGCTTTCATTTTTTTCCCTCCAACTTACATTGCGTTGTGAAACAGAAGCACGCTTCTGAAGGTGAAGCATCTTGAATTTATACACCTTCAATATCAGATGTTGCAAAAGTATCTTTCCTGTGTACAAGCAATGATGGGGATGTGGGACAGGAAGTCCCATGTGGGGATGAGGGAAAGGAAGTTAGGAAAAATAAGGAAAGAAAAGGAGGGAAAGAAAGAAGGGAAAGGCAGAGGAGAGAGCTACAATTTACCAGAACTCATTTTAAAAATCTTATTCTTGTCTGGGAAGGAAAGTTAAAGTGATATTTTTTCTCTCCAGACAATATAGTGGGAGATGTTTTTTTTACATTAGATTATATTTATCATTAATTTTCTTTCTTCATAATGTTGACTGATCAGTGGAAAGTGAACCACTGTTCTTAAAATCAGGAACAGCATTCATGATTAAAAAGACCAGTTAAGAACAAGAATATCACATATTGAACTAATTCACTAGATAATGGACCTTCTGACTCTGTACAAAAATACAGAGATTCTGTATGGATACAGAGCAATACTAAGCCAAAAATGAATAATCTTACTAATAAGAATTCAAAAATATTTGAAAGGGTGAGAAATTCTTTCCCCTCCTGATACTACATGCATGTAGTATTATGTTGAAAGAATTCAAACAAAACCAGCAGGGAATATCAGCTGAAAATAAAGAATGGGAAACAGAACTAGTGAAAATCATTAGGATCACGAAGAACTTCACTCAGTAATTTGGACAATCGTTCAATATTTATTTTTTTAACTTCACCAAGCCTGTTGGGATTTGATAGGACTTAACAGGTTATGCCTGACATTGTTTGAGATGGGATTTCCATTACATGTAGACAAAGCACTGGCTTTATTCTAGTGAGAATGCAACGATAAAAATGGTAGGAACAGAGTACATACAACCAACTGTAGAGGCAAAGTGTATACAAACAAATACTCAACATGGTGACAGGTACATAAGAAACTAGAGTTATGAAGATGGTGTATTTTTGATTACTTCTTTGCCTGAAAAATTGCTCAATTTCACAAAATAGGGGTTTTTTTTTTACAAATTTTCAACCACATTTTCAAAGCCCCAAAGCATTTATTACAGGAAAATCCCAGCAGTAGCAATGGAAGGGGAAAGCTTGAGCAGGATGATGGTCTTTGTACTTTTGGTCAGACTTTGACTTTAATAGCTCATAAAAAGTAAATATTTGAAATAGATTAGGCATGATAAGAATATCTATGACACAGGTACTGAGAAGCCGAAAAACCAGAAGTGATCTCAAGAACAAAAATTAAGTTTCAAAGACAGTAACTTGGGTACCAACTAGATAAGTTTATGAGACTTCCAACCTTAGAGAAGAAACTCAGTGGTCAGAAAAACATGAAATGCATTCTTTCTGAAAATAAGCATATCACAGGAATAAATTAAAAAAATTGAATGAGACCTCATCAGACAGTTAAGAGAATGAAATTAAATTTTCTTTAAAAATGTACTTTTAAATTAAGATACCACTTATAGAAAGTATTCATTCAAAGATGTTTGGAAGGAAGAAAAAAAAAGACTAATGACCGCTTGGAGCTAAAGGAGGTAAAAGCTGGCAAATTGAGGTTCAGGTAATCAAATTTAACAAAGAACAGTTAAAAGTTATTTGTGCAATCAAACTGTGCGTACCACTGACTCTCAGGTTAAGGACAACTGTATGTAATAAGAAAAATAACAGAAAACATTCTTCAAAATGGCACTGACAAAACTATGCCAAAAGTCTCGGTGTTTACAGGGGAGATATGTTTTAAAAATGTCCATCTTACAGTTGTGATACTTAAAGCTTTCAGGTATCAGTGTCTAGATTCTCACAGCTGATGTTAAAAAAAAAAGGTGTAATGGGGCAAACTTTCACTATGAACAATGTAAGATAAGTCTTCAGAAACAAAGGAAGGTATTTGGTTTGTTTTTCTTATTTATTTGTTTAAAAGAAAGAATATTACACAAACAGATTCTGATTCTTTCTACTAAATTTTATTATGCTGATAGAAAGTAATCTCAGGGCATCTTATTTTCTTTTTTCACTACAGAAAATTATGGATTTTTTTTTTTTTTGCATTCATACAAGAAAATTCTGCTCTTTCCTCACAGAAGATTTAATTGTGTGAGAGAACTGTATTTATTTCACTTCAATTTTGATTTTGTAGTTTTAAAAAAGGTGTATTAAAAACACCAGCATCATGCAACCACTGTATGAATCCTCATTTATAAGTAGTTGCATTTAGAAGACAACAAAAACCCTCTTCCATGCTTTTTCACAGCAAACTCAGATAGACTAACATCTCAGAAGAAGGATACTCTGTCTCCATGATACCTCAAAATGTCTAGTTACTTTAGTACCAACAATTTTGAAAGATTGGTCGTTCCAAATACATAAGTATGAGCATGAAGGAACCAAATCCAGAATGTATTTAAATGCTCCAACATCCTATTGTTCCATGTAATAACAAGATTTTACCAGATAAGAAGGGCTTTGTTTCACAGTTTTGTCAGTTACTGTTCCTTTCTCAGTACCACATACGAAAAAAACCACATGATGAAAAAGATATTCAATAAGTTCTCTTTGAGGATATTTATAAGTATAGTTTTTAAAGCACATTAGCTCAGGAAACCAAAATCATTCATCTTTGTTTATCTGTTAAATTCTACTCAAACAAATATTTCAAAGGGTTTGTCTATGCAATCTTGTACAGATAGCTATAAGAAAACTGAGTGCATGCATCTCTCAGACAACCAGATGCTGTGGATTTTTCCACTGTTACCTATCCTATTAAGAGTTGCTAATTTTCAGATCCAATAAGAAGTAATTACTCAATTCGTTATTAGCTACTTGATACTTTCTTTTTTTTTTTTGCTTCAATCCCCATAATAACAACCTGATAGTAACAATAGAGAAGAATATGGGATATCCTTCAGAATGGTGAGTATAAGTTGAGAACTGATAACTCCCTGGTAAAAAGAAAACAGGATCCTACAGATTTGGAGACAAAGGGCAATGAATAAGAATAGAAAAAAAAAAGACCAAATAAAATATACTAAATGTTTGAACTGCTAGTGAAAGTAGTGAATGGTCTAGCATCTATATTTCAAGAAGCACGATGAAAGCTTAGTTAGTGAAGAAAAGACATTGATAGATAATATTGTAGCTTAAAGAAAAGCTTTACAGTAAAAGCTATAGAAAGCTTGCTATCTTTAGATTATCAGAGAGAAACCGAAGAGAAGACTCAAATGTTTTAAATTACAATGGACTCATTATAGGATCATAGATTACTGGGTTGGAAGGAACCTCAAAGATCATCTAGTCCAACCCTTTAAGGTAAAGAAATACAGTTTAAATGAGAGGGCCCAGAACCCTGTCAAGCTGAGCCTTAAAACTGTCTAAGGTTGGAGAATCCACAACTTCTCTTCGAAGACTATTCCAATGTCTAATTGCTCTCATGGTGAAAAATTTTCCTCCGGAGTCCAATTGGAATTTCCCCAGGAGAAACTTGTACCTATTACCCCTTGCCTTATCCATGTGTTTCCTCATAAAAAGGGAATCTCCATCTTCTTGGTGGCCACCTTTTAGGTCCTGGTACACGGTAATAAGGTCACCCCTGAGTCTTCTCTTCTCAAGGCTGAACAAACTGAGTTCTCTCAGCCTTTCTTCATATGGTACATTTTCTAGTCCTTTGATCCTGCTTGTGACTCTTCTCTGGATCCTTTCCAGCCTGTCCACATTTTTTTTTGTATAGCTGGGACCAAAACTGAACACTGTACTCAACGTGTGGTCTGACCAGAGCTGAGCAGAGTGGTATGATGACTTCTTTATCTCTGCTGGTAATGCTCTTGTCAATGCAGCCCAGCATCCTGTTTACTTTCTTTGCTGATGGAGTACATTGTTCACTCATGTTGAGCCTGCAGTTCACCAAGACCTCCAGGTTCCTCTCTACAAGGCTGCTCTCCAGCCACGTGGATGAAAGTCTGAGCTGCATTCGTGGGTTGTGTATTCCCAGGTGCAAGACCTTACACTTGTCCGCATTGAATTTCATAAGGTTCCTGCTAGCCCACTCCTCCAGCCTGTCCAGATCTTCCTGGAGGAAAATTCTCACTTTGGAGTGTCAACTTCTCCACACATGTTGGTGTCATCTGCAAACTTCATCAGGGTGCTCTTGATCACAACATCAAGACCATTTATGAAGGTATCAAACAACATTGAGCCCAATATTGATCTCTGGGGGATCCCGCTTCCTAATGGTTTCTCATATGAGAAGGAAGTATTTACTACCACCTGTGGGATTAAGGCACCTTTGCCTAAACTTTACTTCTAAGTACAAGGCAACCATCTCAGCTAAAAAATTGCCAGAGCACTTAGGCCTCAAAAACCAATCTTTCTCATGGCATTTTATGTGGGGTAATTATCTAAAATTACTTAACTGCCTGCATAGCATTGTTCACACATTGGAACATCGAGAAAGTTTCCAAGACAGTGTTCGGAAACCACAAAGGTTTCCAAAACAAACTTAAGTGTTGGTAGCATTAATGTAGCTTAATCTTCTGACTCTAAGAGAAAAACTCATGGATGATGGAACGTTGTGGAGATACAGTGGTCAGGCTCTGGGAACACAAAGGAACCTGGAGATGTCAAAGAGTCAGTTGACTGCACATTTACTATCCTGGGCCAAGAGTCTGTCATCTCTTGATAGATGCTGTCCTTGGGTGAACTATGCTCATTATAATCTCACTGTAATACAAAAACACACCTCCATCCCAAAAGCTACCTGCCCCTGAGATGTGACCACCCCTCACTCAGCTTGCCCATTGGATTTTTCTAATCTATACCTTTAAATGCGAAGCAAGGAAAATTTATATCAATCACAATAAAGATATACATGACTGGAGTCACTGAAGCTCCACCTGAAAGGTAACAAATAATATGAAAAGGCCTAAGAGAGAGAGGATGTTAGTGAAGATTACACAAGTGTCAGGGGAAATACCATCACAGACAACCTCTGACTTCTGGGATCAGTCACTGGGCTGAGCCTCTCCTTCCCCATAGCAACGCCTTTGGGTAAGGTCCGAACACTTGGTCTCACCAAGTGCTGCCCCAGGATACTTAGGAAATCTTTACAGAGCTGCTCATAACCTAATACACCTGCAACTTTTGCACATGCTTTGCAGAGAATCACTATCACTGGCAATCAAAAGAAATTTGTGTATCTGTTGCTTCAATAACTATATTTGATTCTGATCCGGTTGTGTGAGTCTCTGTTGACACTGACACACAGAGTTTGGCTGTGTGAGTACGTTGCCAGCCTCGTGAAGGATGGCCTTGTAAATACAGGGGCACCGCCAGATCGAAGGTGTATGGGTGCGTCGCGTTAATAATGATGAATTGAGCATCAATTAGAACCTAAGCCTAGCCACCCCCAGCCCCTCTGATATCTGAGGACAAACTGGAATGCAAGGAGGTTTAGCTTCTGCCAAACTATCCACGGAGTTTGGCCATGTGACTTTTTTGCAATAGCAATTGTTGGCCCTTGTTCGCAACAGGAATTGTTGTCTCTCTTTCCTTTTAATGCAACACCACCCTCGAGTATGGTCTGTCAGTCAGTTCCCCACCCATTGCACATCTTCACAGATGCTTCACCAACAATTAATATTTAAATTAATTCAACAGATATTAACTGATAGAAATCAAACCCAGGCAGATTCATATTTTGTGGCAACATATATATTTTTGATAGAGTAAGTTGGCAGTTGTTGCTGGGGAAAATAGCAATTTTTTAAGCTTTTGATAGTTTCAAGTCAGCAGGGACATAATTTGTTGGGCTCATTTTCCGTAGCATCTGAAGAATGACATCTTTAAAGGTGCTAATAAAATTTTTACTTTTGTTAGAAATGTAAATTTCTTGAGTTAAATTACGAAATCCTATCTTATAGATGAGCTTTATTACTGGCCTTGGTCTTACAAAGGCTTACACAAATGACTTATTTTACACATTTTGTAATTAATTGGTCTTCTTACAACATATTGTCGTGGTTTGAGCTAAATGAAACCACTTCTGTTCAGTGATTTTTACTTTCTAGTTTAGTCTCTTCTAAAAGGCTGCACATTCTGAAGTCAGCAGCATGTTTTTGCAGACAGTGTGTGCTACTGACAGTGATAACACCTGATGTTTGCAGTTACTACCAGGGATTGGGATGCAGAAAGGCTCTTGCTGATACTTATTCCTATAGTGACCAAGGCCACTGCTGGCTCTGGTGTGCCACGCTGGGGGTGCTGGGTAGTAAGAGGGGTCACAAGGAAGTAAAAGCTTGCACCTCTGGGCGGGGGGAATAGACAGGGCAGGTGACCAACAAGAGTATTCTATTCCATATATGTCATATTCAGTATAAATTGAAAGATCGTGGGAGGTGTATTTTTTTCTTCAATGGCTGGCATCCAGGGAGGACTCCATCTGATCTCATGTTTTTGATCTCAATCTTCAGTTCCCAAATCCAGCTCCCTGTAACCAACTCCCACTGCCGCTGAGCCTGCGGTTTCCCCACTGCCTCCTGCTCTGCGGCCCCAGTGGTGATTGCTATCGGGGGGGAGTTGGGTTCAATCTTGGCTTAATATATAGTTGCTACAGTTCTTTATTCGTAACATTTCACTATTATTTCTATTATTGTTTCATTAAAGCCATTTTAGTTTTTCTTTTCTAACCCGTAAATTCCTCTGCCTCATTTCCTTTACCTTCTCATTTGGATGGGGAGAGGGGGTTAGAGAGCATCTGTCTGCATTTTAGTGGCCAGCCCAGCCCTAACCCGTGACATATATGCAGAGATAAGAGCTGCTGAAGGAAGATCCCAGTAATGTTTAAATGAACTGATAACCAATTTACTTTTCTTAATTAAGGGACAGGCAGGTAAGGCTAGAAGTTTTATCCTTGTGATCTCTGGAAAGAGCTGGGGTTGCAACAAAAAATTAGATGAAAGTATTTGTTGACTTAAACAAATAAGAGGGAAATAGAATCAAGCTACTAGTCCCTGTTGGAGTTTTTAGATGAGTGTACAGTCCAGGTACCACAGGATGCAAATTATATCTGGCTCCATCTTAATGATCAGGCACAGGAGAAGTGAATTCCAATGTATTTTCAGATGCTGCTCTGCAAAAAAAAAAAAAAAAAAAAAAACTTTTTTATTTTTAATCTTCCAAATCCACTACCAATCCAATTTTTTAAGAAAAAAAAAGGCTTTGTTACACAAATAAAGATTTCACATAACTCTTAGTGTCTACCTCCCAAGTAGCAATTTTATTTAACCTACACAGTCCTAAATAGTTTTTGTGTATAATACAAGAAAATATTTAACGCCCACAGCAAGTGAAAGCAAGAAATGATCATGAGTTATCAGGATCCGTTGGATTAAGCGTGACAGAGATGATAAAGAGCTTCCTCACTAAAGGCTGGCATGCCTAGCTCTGGAATGAGTGCTTTAACTTTTGGTTGAATAGATTGTAGGGAACATTGGCAAAGACAATTTGTATTGGGAAGTATAAGTTTAATTTCATTCTGGTTTAAAGTAAAATAATTGCATAGAAGCTCATAGTATTATACTACCTGTGCATGAAAATTAAAGAGCTACTTATGCAGAAAGTTCAATTGCTAGTTTAGAGCTTTTGGATTGTCTTACCAAAGCTGGGGATATTACATGCAGAACACTTCTGATTAAGCATGCACAAGTGCCTTGATATGTCTTTTATACAGAAGTGTAAAATGTGTACTCTTTGCTATAAAGTATTCAAAACCTAATTCAAATATCACACAAGATATGAGACAGCCTTTCTCACTTGAAACTGCTGGGTATGAAAAGTGGAGACAAGTGACCATAAAATTACTTTAATTGACCCCAAATTGTCAAATTCATAAACACAACTGAAATAGAAATTCCTGCTGTGCAACTGAGGCACAGATTCTGAAATTCTGAGTGCCTGACAGGTGAGCTGCCAAGGATCTGTGTGATTTTGGGGATAAATGAAAGAAATCTATAGGCTTCCTCATCGTTTTGCTAATCAGCAATAGTTCCTGAAGAGGTTTCTTTCAATCTCAAACTGCAGCAACACAGGAGCTCTTAAAACCACAAATCAAATATTTACAAAAAATCAAAACACGGCTCTTCTTACTAGATAAGGCAGGTAGCCAATTGTGTATTGCTGGCTTTTGAGGGTTTCCTCATTTGTTGGGAGCATCCAATTGTCTGTGCAGGGAAGTAAATGTAGGCAAATGTAATGCACACATGCATAGCAAGAGTCAGGAGCTCAAGTCTGTTCTTTACACTGTAAGCATCTAACAAGTTAATGTGTCTTGAAATTATAGTAACCTCATAATCCCTTTTTCACATACTATGAATTACAAAAAAAACCCCAAAAACCTAAACCAAAACTCCCAACATTGTTACAGAAGCCTAAATTCAATAGACTTGGGTTTTTCTGTATGAGGTGTGTTCCAACCTGATAATTTCATAAACATCAGCAAGTTTGACTGATAGTCACCTGAAAGGAAAGTGAATGACTAGTAGTACAAACTGGATAGCAATTAGTGAGGACTGACAGATGGCAACTGAGCACAGGACTGGCAGTGGAAAACCACAGAGCAGACAGCAGTGCTTACAGTGATGACAGATTTTCTGACTGGAAAAAAGCTTGAATGTTCTTGTGTTGTTTTCCTCAGTGTTTTAATGATGGACATGGAAGTTCAAATTTACTTTAACATTAATCTTTTGCATAGATATTCTAAATTAAATGCAATGTGTACAGTAGCTTTATACATGCTTTTCTGTCATCAAAATGTAGCCCCTTTCTCCTATGACTTTGATGCTTAACAGGAGTCTGCGATGACACAGGGAGTACAACCCCACTGTGGGTACTTCTAAAAATAAGAAGCCAATAACAATGCATAAAATAAATTAATACATAAACAAAGAATTTTCTAATAAAATTTCGTGTTCCCTAAAAGGGTAAGTCACTGATGAGAATTATATTTTTTTCATCAGCAGGTCTCATTTGACTGCTTGTTCTAGATAAACTTAAGTCAGACCTACACTCAACCCTCCCCAGTTCTTTCACATATAAGTTCTTCCATGGTTTCTATTTGAGGACTGAAGACTTCTCATAGTCAGGTCACCTTTGCCCAGTTGACTTTGTTAGCATTACAGTAATTTTCAACATTTCTCATTTGAATAGGAAAATGTTAGTTATATTGTCAATAATTCTTCTCTTTCTTGTTAAACATACCTGTTCACGCCCTCTTTAATCTTATGCATTTTTGTCTGATGAAAGCCTCAAATGGACCTTTGCTGTTTCCTAAACCAAGTGAAAACAGCAGCAGTTCAGGTAGTTCATCGAGTAGTAGGTTAAGAAATCTGTTGGTCATCATATTTGATTTCTTCTTCTCAGAATTCAGAGGCTATGAAGGTGGTCTTTAGCACTGACTTAAATATATTTTTACATTCCATATACAGGTCCATTTTCACTCTCCGAAAACTGCAATCTAATCTGTTTATAGTTTTTCATTTCTCATTTCCATTGAATAGCTACTTTACAAAACTTTCCTACAAATTTTCTTGGGTAAGTAAGTCATGGCTGCTTCTTGAGCATATTTGGCTCTTTCCTTCCTGTAATAGATGATTTTATCTGTGATACTGGTACTTTTAGTATCATTTTGATTTTAACGATCCTTGAATTAGAATACAAATTTCCCATTTGTTTCTTTACGAATTTTTTAAATACCTTGTCGACCAGAAATAGACTTTCATTGTATCTTTCCTAAGTGGGCACGACCTTCCCTATAAACTAAAATAAAGTGTGAATACAAGACAAAAAATAAATACTATTTTAAAATTGCTGATGGATACCTACTGCAGTAATGAGTTTATAAATTATATTTATTGTTTATTAGACATATTTGTAATGGTTTTCATTCAGCACAAGACTTATGACATGTTTATATTTTTGAATAAAGTTAATTCAAATAAAATTTCTATAAACACAAAGCTTAGGAATTTGAAATCTGTTTTTTGTTAATAGTTTATGATATTTACTCATGGCTCACAATTTCTGGCATAAATCAATGGTGCAAAACTGATTTAGAAGAAAACAGAGAAAAATTTTTGAAAGTTATCAGAACGAAAAAGTTGGTATTATATTTCTAGTACTCTGCAGGAAGTTAAAAAAGCAACCTTGAGTTATCACAAAAATGTATTTTTCTAGACAAAAAACCTGTGTTCATAAAAATACTTTTTATGAGCAAATGAAAAATCTGTGATATAGAAGAACAAGAGATGTATGTCCTCTCAAACAGTTTTTCGTTTACATTTTTATGTATATATTAATCATATTTAAACAGTATAGTGGTATGGCCCTGGCCAGCAGGCAGGTGTCAACACAGCCGCTCTATCACCCCCTCTTCTCTGCCAGATAGGGGGAGGAAATATAACAAAGGGCCCATGGTTTGAGAAAAGGACAGGGAGGTCATCCACATCTACCATCTCAGGCAAAACAGACTTGATTTTGGGGAAATTAGTTAAATTTATTAAAGAACAAATCAGAGAAGAGCAATGAGAAATAAAACAGATCTTAAAAAAAAATAACACCTTCCCCCCATCCCTCCCTTCTTCCTGGGCTTAACACCAATCCCAATTTATCCACCTCATCCCCCTGAGTGTCACAAGGTGACAGGGAATGGGGGTTGTGGTCAGTTCATCCAATGCTGTCCCCACCACTCCTTCTGCCTCCAGGTGAGGACTCCTCACTCTTCCCCTGGGCCATTGTGCGGTCCCTCTCATGGGAGACTGTTCTTTATACACTTTCCTCTCATGAGAGACAGTTCTTGACAAACTGCCCCAACATGACTCTCTCCATGGGGTGCAGTCCTTCAGGGGGAAACTGCTCCAGTGAGGGCTTCCCATGGGACTACAGCTCCCTTCAGGCATCCACCCACTCTGGTGTGGGGTCCTCCACGGGCTACAGGTGGACATGTACACCATGTCATGCATGTAGCCTGCAGGGAGACAGCCTGCTTCACCATGGTATTCACCACAGTCTGGGGGACTCTCTGCTCCAGCACCAGCACATCCTCCCCCCTCTCCTTCACTGACCTTGGTGTCTTCATGTACTCTCAGTCCTTTGTCCCTCTGCCAGCTGCTGTGTGGTGAAGTTCTTTCTTCCCCATTTGTTAAATATGTTTTCACAGAGGCATTCCTCTTCTATCATTACTGATAGGCTCAGCCTTGGCCAGCAGCACGTCCATCTTTGGAGCTGGCTGGCATTGGTTCTGTCAGATTTAGGGGAAACTTCTAGCAGCTTCTTGCAGAAGCCACTCCTACAGCCCCCCCGCTACTGAAATGCAAGCCACAGTCCTGGTCTACTTGTATGTTTGCATTTAAATGCATGCTAAGTGGTTTTGTAAAGGCACAGAAATTGATTTGTTACATCTACAAATTCTGTAGATATCTATAATTTCATGTAGACATGGCCTTTCATCTTCATTTTCTGTCTGTTAACAAATCCTATGTTTTAAAGAAAATCTTTAATACATTCAAACAATTTATATTTGAAAGAAGAAATATATTTAAGTCAATGTTAACTGCAAGTCCGCATCATGTCTTTGACAGCTGTCATCCCTGAAAAATAAATAGTTATGTTGCCAAATAATTTCTGTTTAGTGCAAATGCACAAAACATTGTGCATATAGGAATCGCTGTATCTCAGTTTTTCATGGGATTTTCTCCCAGAGGAAAGACATTGCTCCTGTAACCATATGCCTAAAATCAAATGTTTCACCTTAATTAGAAATCAGGATGATGATATGACACCCTATATCATTATAATATAGTATTACAGACTGTAAATATAGTACTATAAATTTTGGCTCTAAATTTTACTAAAATGTCATTGATTGTCTTTATAAAAAAGTAACATATAGATAAATTAGAAAAGAAATGGATAGAAATAACTAAGTATGATCAATGACAAAAACTGGAAACAATGGTAGTATGGACCATGCTGAGAAAGTGAAGTTTACCTTCAGAATAGGAAGTAGAGAAGTAGCAAGGCCATTCAGATCAGAAAGATCTACCTGATGACTATTCAGTAAGAAAGACATACCCTTGCTCAGCTCCAGTTTGGGTTGTTTTCAGACTTTTCTTTCCACACAAGTTTTTCTATAACTGCCACGGAATTCAAGGTACAAGTTAAACCATTCAATGCAACCTATGGTGAAATTTCATATCAGAAATGTACCAGGCTGAATTCTCATCTCTGTAAAAGACATAAAACACGGCACATTTCAACTTTGTTACATACACTTTCAGAGGCTTTCCTATCCTTCATTTTTGCGCTTTAGTATTAATTTTGTTTGCACACTACTTCTTGTTTTCCTCTCAGCAGACAAACCACCAGTACTATTTTTAGCATTTTCTTTTTAGTGCTTAGTCCTTTGCTGGACACATATTTGATGTTTGGGAAATAAAAGTCTCAGTATCTTCAAAACCTAATAAAATTTTCAGATTAACAATGTCACAATAACAATGGAATATTAACAAACAAATTGTTACAGCACAATAAAGTTGTGCTCCTATTGTGTGTTTTTTCTCCTACTACATTTTTTTTTTCATTCAACTGCAGATTGTCAGAAGCTGATAGCACAGTTTGGGGAAATGCTGCAAAATATTTGCTCTTCTCTGCCTTAAAAAGCCCATTTCTGGTCAGGAGCTGCTTGAGCAGATAAACCCTGAGTTCATCTGACCCCTTTTGTGTTTTGGCCTGGAATTTACCTCCTATCTAAAAGTATATACCAACATTGCCCTATGTTTCCTTACAGTGGTGAGATAAACCCCATGCTGACAGGTTCTCTTTCATCTGGTCAAATGTGCAAATAGACTTTATGAAAAAAGACTTAAATTGGCTGAACAAATTAGATATTCCTTCCTCTCTTGTGTGTAAACTTTGAATTTTTGTTGAATTTTACAAGTTTCTGTAACTTTTTTTGGTTAAGAAAAGAAGTGTATCATAATTCTACTCTTTTGTATAAATCCAGAAATAATCTTCTGGACGGTCATTGTATTTATAAACATTTCTGGAGAATAATTTATGAGAGAGATAGAGTAGAAGTGATGAAAGAAGTCATACTTAAGAGTCATAATTAGTTTAAGTCATAATTAAGAGTCATAGAAGATAAGCAGAATGTGACTGCGGTCCTCTAGAAGCATGGTAAATGTCAACTATTTTACCAAAAGGACAATTCTTCTTGAAACCTCATTTTGTATAAGGATATTTAAATTATTTTTAAAATAATTAAAAGACCTTTTGCAGTTATTCTTTTTTCTGATCACTTACCTATACCTTCAGACTTATGATGAAATAATAGTCTTGCAATTTATGTTTTCAGTGTAATAAAATTTATTGCACAGTGTTGATCAACAAGTTTTTATAAACAGAAAAAAAAATTCTTCTGTAATAGCTATGCTATTTCCATCATCATTTACATTGAATATCATCCCTGCATTTAATTATTATTCCTTTTTCGTACTGGCCATCTACATGTAATAGCAGCACAACTTTCACTACTGGGAAAACACTGGATTTCCAGAGGAAACATGCTGGATTCTTAACTCTATAAATATGCATAAATTTTTCACAGAAAGTTTGCTCATGTCATAAAAGAAAATGAGTAAACCAGGTGTTACTGGCTTCCAGAGTCGATGTATGGTTATACACAAAACAGATTTTTTTTTTTTTCTTTTAGTGTGATCTCACATACATCTGGATTTTTATAGTATTTAGGTATTTGTCAAATCTTTCAAATTCACCGCCAGTTTAATATCTGGAACAGGCTGCCCAGGGAGGTTGTGGAGTCTCCTTCTCTGGAGACATTCAAGACCTGCCTGGACACGTTCCTGTGTGGCATAGTCTAGGCATTCCTGCTCTGGCAGGGGGATTGGACTTGATGATCTTTCGAGGTCCCTTCCAATCCCTAACATTCTGTGATTCTATGATTCTATGATCTCTGTAACTGTGCTCAGAGATAAAAATATAACTAAAATATAATCTAACTTCATAATTTTTAAAGATGCCACTAATTATAAACATTTTAAGAGGTTTATCCATTAAATGTTATAACTACATTACAAACAGAAACAGGGAAAAACTCATAATTTTTCTCATGTGTATTTCTAGAGAAATTTGAAAGCTGATGTAATGTGATATGCTTTCAGCAATAATTAGGGACTCACATCACTGATAATTCTTTACAAAAAGGAAGTGCAGAAAAGAATCAGAAGTAATTATTTTCTTATGAAATCATCTCTATCCAACTTATAGTACCTGACCACATTTTTTCTCTCAGGATGGCATAGATGTGAAACAGAGCACATTAAGTTTAAGGTGCAAACATATTTTGTTCTTAAGTGTAACAAAGTCAGCAAAAAATTGAATTTATACGGATTACATAAGGAACAACTGAAGTCTACAACTATCTTGAAAAAACAAATAGGTAATAATAATAATAATTATATATATTAATATATTTATGTACGCTAGTGAGTTAGGGAGAAGAAGCAGAAAATTTGAGCGAATTCAGAAGGGACAGTTATCAGGAGAAGCTTGCTTACCTGTAGATCTATTAGTTTCCACCACAGTGGTGATCGAAATCTTATTGTCTGAATCATTTTAAACTAACTGGCAAAAGTCACTATAAAATGCACAAACATATAAAATGCAGAAAGATGGACTGACGACATCATTAAATCTATTGTATCTCTACATTTTGGATTCTATGACTATCACAGTCAGTTGCAATTTCACTGGGAAATCTAAGAAAAACTACCGATAAGGAAAATACCAAACCAATACATAATTTAAGGTAACAGTATGTAATTCTAGAATGAAATCAATGTCATTTAGATTCTTTCTATCTATGAGACAAATACTGTGCTTGCATAAAGAATACAGGGGAGGAAGAAAAAAGTGAAATATCGTTCTAAGTTTTCCACTAGAATTAGAAACATTCACATATTAAAATCCAAAATTCTCATATCAGTTCCAGAGAAATTTTGCAGTTCCCTCAACATCAAAGTCAAAAAATATAAGTAAATATTGAAATAATATTAGGAAGGAGTACAGAGTCTAAGTATTCCAATCTTCTGTATGTCTGTCAGTTCTGGGACAGCACCGCAGGCTCTCCTCTGTGTTCAGTGGTGTGTGTGCTTACAACAATCCCATCTACAGTACGTTGGTGGCAGTTTGAGTGCAAAACATGGATTTGTCTGTAGGCTCTACTTGGAGCCCTGAATGGACCACTCTGGTGAAAGAAGACTTGTGACGTTGTGCAGCGATGAGGAATGCTGGATTGTGGAATATTTCCCAGGATATCAGAGGCTCTGTGAAAATAACTGAGGGAATGAACGCAACAGGGCACAGCATGTGAAGCAATGTAAAACCCAAGAGAGAGTCAGGGGTGACTAAACTCACACTCATTCAGACCTGAGGAGCACTCCAGCAGCTCTCAGACTGTGAACTACGGTAAAATTTAAAGGCTGCAGTAAGAAGTAGTATGGATAAAAATTTATAAAGGTGTTACACAGCTACTTGCAAGTTATGATGCAGTAACTAACACAGCTAGAGAGCTGTTGGAATAGTGGAGGCCTTGTGAAATATTTGTGGAGGCAGAGGATGAATTCTCATTTGCTGTGTATTGGCACCAGAGAAACCCACTGTGTGGACACCTTAGAACTGGGGTGGTATATAGATTTAATTTTATCTCAATGTTCAACATTTCTATGCTAAGAGATAAGAGTTACTGCTGATGGGATAAGGGCATGCATGACATTTTATTTTTCAGTCTTTATACAAAGATTTATATTGAGAAAATATATATACAGGACTTTGGATAGCACCTTTAACGTTGAATGTGACAGCAAAAGTGTTGCTGTTGTGTTTCCTCAGCATGCAACATTTTTGCATGCATACTGCTGTGCCTTACAATATCTATACAAAGAATAAAAAGTAACATATTTTTTGCTATTTCTCATAAATGTTCAATTTACATCCCTCATATGAACATCTGTTTCAATGGTATTTTTAGATGTAATTTTCATTATAATAGGTAAATGTTTAAAGGTTTCTTAATTTCTGTTATTTTGCTCTACCTTCCGCATTTTTCTCTGTGGAAGGAATGTTTTGGTAATAGAAAATTACAAGAAAAAGTATGGACACAAATTCAGAACAAGTTCTACCACTCCATTTTGGCATAAAGGAAGCACTTCTCAGAAGACTGAAATGTGAAAAACTCATTGTGGTTTATCTTCTCCACGTAACTGGAAATGAGCACATAAATATCCTGTGGTGTGTACCAAACTTACTCATGTCAGTCACACAACTAATCTCTGTAAAGTACACACTTACTTGACAATCCTGAAAGATATTTACCAAAGCTCCTTAAACTTCACAGAATGGACAAGTAAAAGCTGGATCAAATCCTTAATATGCATCTAGGTTTTGGAGTGTAATTTTCCAAAACGTATAGAAACTCTGTATTTAATTAATATGATAAATAGGAATATTTCAGAAGGTCCTTTCCAACACTATTTTCTATGTTTTCCATTCTTTCTGTGCAGAGGGAAAACTGGTGCCTTGTATTTTTTAATCCATGTTCCAAGCATATTTAGGGACTACACCCTTAGAGAAGGAGCTTACTCTGAGAACAGTGCTTTGAGGTGTATGAAGAGAAATAAGATGAGAACTGGTAGTACTGACTGACTGGAGCACACAGCTTCACTTTGAAAAGATAGTGGAAGGTTCCCCATCACTTCAAGTTTACAGATCAAAATGTACTTCCTTTTCTAAAGACATTCTTTTCTTGTGGTAAAGTTCTGTGCTCTATTCTTCAAGTTTTATTATTTTAAATTGCAGGGTGGTTTTTTTTATTGTAGTTTTTTGTTTTGATTTGTTTTTTAAGAAATCACAGGTAATAACAGATAATAATAGAGGAAAGCATACTTTCGGCTCAGAAACATAGTGAGTAGTTACATGAATTCTGTATAATCTATTAAAGCTATCTCAAACTTACAGGAAAATTATACCCTTTTAGCTCAGCTAAGCAATATAGATGTAAGGAATTGCAGACGGTGAGAAGTTAAGAAGCATCGAGGAGTTGATGCAAAGGCAACTAAGATAAACAAGAAACTTTCCCATCATTCAGTATGCCAGATAATGGCAGAAAAACTTGTATAAGACCATCCTACGTAGAGGGATGCATGCACTCAGAGCTGAAGGAAACAGATGATAATGACTGAAGCGGGTTGTTGATACAGCTCTTTCTCACTGCCCTTGCACAGCTCTATAGAAGAGTAGTAACAACAGCACCCAGAGCTGAAGACAAGAATGGTGAGATCACCATTTAAGTGCAGCAAGCCTGCACCAGTGTGCCTTGCAGATAATCAGTATGTAAGATCTCTTAGCAGGAATGTAGTTAATGTGTCAAGAGAAGTTCTCTTCCCCCTCTACTCTGCCCTTGGTGAGGCCACATCTGGAACATTGTGTCCAATTCTGGGCCCCTCAGTTCAAGAAGGACAGGGAGCTGCTTGAAAGAGTTTAGCACAAAGCCACAAAGATGATTAAAAGAGTGGAACATATCCCTTATGAGGAAAAGCTGGGGGAGCTGGGTCTCTTTAGCTTGGAGGAGACTGAGGGATAACCTTATTAATGTTTATAAATACATAAAGAATGAGTGTCAGGAAGACGGATCTAGTTTCTTCTCAGTGATGTCCAGTGATAGGACAAAGGGCAACATGTGAAAGCTGAAGCATAGGAGGTTCCATGTAAACATAAGGAAAAGCATAAAGAAGTGCAGGCTTTGGATGAGGCACAAGCTTGGCACTTGGAGACCCTGAAGCTATGAACAACTCACCAATGGTTCATCAAAGAAAAGCAGACCTGGAGCTGGGCATACGTAGGAGTAACAAAGAGAACAAAGACATAGTATCTCCCACGTCAAAAATGCCCTATATATAGCAAATTCAGATGTCGTGTGGAGTTGTACATTGATGAAGAATGAGCACAGGCGTAAAAACATGTTAGCAAATGTCTAAAAACAACCCCATGTGGATCCTAGAGAGAGAGACAAGAAGTCATCAATATGAGCATCATGTTTCTCCTGATGAAGGACTCAAGTTGCTCATAACACCCCTTGACTTCCGCCACCAAAGCAAAAGCACCAACCATACAATGGAGTAGGGCAGGGAGACCCAGGGACTTAAAACCAGGAAAAAGGGAGGAAACTCAACACGTAAACTGTGTTGTTATTCTTTCTGCTTCGGTAGCATTGAAATCTGCTTAAAAAATGTTTATACTCTTCAGATTCCAGTTATACTAAGTAAATTCTTCTTTACTTGTCTATAAGGTATGCTTCCACTTCGTCCATAAGTAAGATTTTGAGCATAATGCTCTATTGTCTCAGGATAATTTGAATGAGTCGCTCGCTCATCGTGGACCTTAATCACGCTGTATAGAAGTAAAGAAAGAAGTCATTCCAAATTACTTTCTTGCATGACTCCACAATCTGTTGCTTATTATGATCTAGTTTTGGGAAACAGCTTGTCAATGCAGATACTTTTTCTCCTAGAAAAGTTGTGTATCCACAGAATAACAAAACAATCAGACAAGATTGGAAGAGGAACGAAAGAAACACCAAAGGAGATCAACAAGGATGCTATTTTCACTTGGGATTTTGGGAGAATTAGAACTTAGGGGGCAGAGGAAGCAAACAGATGTTGGAAGAATAGAAGGGAGTTAGTCAAAGATACTGTGTCCGTGGGGAAAAGGAAAAAAAAAAAAAAAAAGGTTTGACAGTAAAAGATTTTAATGTAAAGTAGGGCAAAGCTTTTAGGCATCCAGGAGGAGTTGTGGGACGCTAAACTAGGTATGGAGTGATGACCATTGTCTAGGACCTGGGCTTCAACTAGTTCATACTATTTGATTACTTTCACATCCCCACTGCAATTTTAGCTTATGTTAGCATTCTCACAAACAACAAGCAAACACTGCTGAGGCAACAGCAAAGAAAAAACTCTGTTCCCAGGAGGCAGAAAGGATGAGTTTGCCCTGCTTGGAAGAAGGTGGGGAGAAAAAAGAGAGGGCATATGATGGTGTGCTGGTGATGACACGTGGCTGCCTGTATTGAGAAGCAACTTGGATTCTAGGTCTTTTTTGTGTACTATTTTAGATGCAGCCTGACATACCAGCTGAGACATCTGAGAGGAAAAGGAAAAGATTTTGTTTTGCTTTATATTCCTCAGAAGGGGAGATGTTACAATGGGATGCACAGAATAATGACTATTAATAAAAGGTACCTGGGAAGACTGCTATACAGCTGTGGCTTGCAGAAAGTTAAATTTGACAAAGGTCACACAGTACTATGTTTCATACAGAACTAGGAGCAAATATTTTTTATTCCATGACACAAAATTCATTTAGATGTCCATAGCAAGTCAGAGTCATTGCAGATGGCCTTTTTTAAGGAGAATAGAATACAACATACAAACACAATTGGATTTACAGCTGTGTAACTGGGAACTGCATGTACCAGAACCCTGGTTTTTATTCTTTCTGTAAGTGATTTTCACAGAGCATAATATTCACGTACTCTGAAAACCACAATGCAGCATCAAAGGAATTAGATGCCAGTTTAATATACCGGAATACAAACACTGTGAAAATCTGTCAGGACTTTTCTAATATGAGTGATCACTTGTTAGAGTAGATAATGACACACAGAAAAATACTTGAAACATACTATTACTTTTTTCCAAAACCATAAGTTGGAGGGGGAAGTAAGAAAAAAAAAAAAAAGTCTTGAGTCTATAAATCAAGCCTCATTATTTGATTAATCTTCGTTTTTCCTTAGAATCTGCATTGCTTAAGCAGTGCCCATGTTATTTTGCGAAGCACAGATTTTTTAGGTGATCTCAAACTTGTCAGATTAATATTTATTTGCAAAATATTTTTAACATATTTTATTAAGAGAAAATCTACAAAATAAAAAGTCCTGAAGGGTAGCATTGAACATCATATTATGTGTGGTGATGGTGATTTTTATCTTATTAATATAACCAACAACCTCATCCTATGGATCCTTTTATAAGCAACAGGATGAAAGTTACAGCCTTATAATTTAACAGGTGAGGAGGCAGGTGGTTTTGTTTTGAAGGGAAGTTACATGTCCTGGAGTCCCAGGTTGGGATGAATTCTGCAGGTTTTCATCCAATGGAAATTTGAGTCTGAAAGAAAACATGAAGAATACATGAAGCACAATTATGTTCATGTCTGATTTGGAGTTTAAACTATTTCAAGTATTTAAACAAGAAACTTATTAGAATTTTTATATTTTCCATTCTCACCTTGAGACACAATTCTTAGAGATATGAAAATATCAGAAATGCAGTCATCAGCCAAAGTTCATAGGGAATCTTTCATGGAACCAAAATATTCTTTTAGTACAAAAGAAAAAAGAATCCTGTGGAAAAAGCAAATCCAAGACCTAGGGTCAGGTTCACCAGCAATTTACAAATGGCAGCTTTTGTGTTCATGTAATTGTGATAATAGTCATCCCAGATTAAAGACATTTACTGTAAAAAAAAAAATCATATTGGGCCCCCCTTTTTTTTTTTGTATTTTTTTGCCTCTGCTTTATATTGCTTTCTTCAAAATACTGTGAAAATTTGTCAATTTTTATGAACAACTTCGGTCCGATAAAACAATATTTTGATATAAAGGAACATAAAAAGATTTTCAGTTATAGTCTTGGATTTGCAACTTGGTTTAACTTGCAATTTTGTTATCTATAATAATATAATTAGTATAATCCAATAGAGTATAATACCATCTTCATTATTCTATTAGTGTTACTGACTAAAAAAAATTTTGCACATCAGAGTGTACAAAATTTATTTTTTTTGTACATTTTTATTTTTGCCATCAGAAACACAACAACAAATTAAGGGAATACATAAAATTGTTCTTTTGTTAATGTAATTCTCTCCAGTTTAATGAAAAATGTAGTATTTCCAAATTTAAAACCCAAGGTTTAATTTTGTTTGTGAAATTGAAAATCAAAGTGTTGGTGAAGACATACTTCACAGAATTCGTCTGAGATTTCCAGAGACTAAAATAATCATTTATAATTTTTTTGGTCTAAATTTTAATACATTTGATGGTCACACCATCATTTCAGACATTTTGTTCTGTGGAAATATGGGATAATATCTACTACAATATTTTGAGGAAGCTCGCTGTAGTTTAGGAGTAAAAAAAAAAGTCAAAGTGAATCACCATAAAATGAGTCTAAATACACTTGTAGAATACTGATCTGAAACCCCAACTAAAGTAAATTAAAATTAGTTCCGCATTGTCATTGTAACCAACTCCCAGATTAAATTGTTGAGTACATAAAAAATACCGATAATATCGACAACAATTTCACCTCTTAGAAAGCCTTTGTATGAATGGAGAACATCCTGCCACAGATGTTAGTTACATTGTGCTTCCAGATTGGAAACCTCATCTCAAAATTTAAGTAATTTAATTTTGTGTATCTGTACGTTATGTATGACATTCCAAGAGTCTGAAGTGGTTACCATGCTTCAAAGGCTGACTTTCCCTTATATGTGTGTCTACACATGATTCAACCACAATGCCAAAACATTCTTACTATATAAGCTTTGTATAGTATTCTGAAGATTTCATTGAAAGATCTGCCTAACGCTTGATACGTGTCAGTAGGTAATTGTGATACTCTATCAATTTTCAATGATAAATTGACCTTCCTAAGTGGTAACTATTAGGTTGAACTGTTGTCTCATGTACTATTTCATTATCATTGAAGATAGGTTTTTATGACAAGTGTGAAGGAGAAATGTAATTCACGTAGAGTTGTTTACATTTAAGTGCCCTATTTTACTTAAGCAGACTTAAAGGAAATTAATATAATTTAAAAACATGTAAAGAGAACAGTTCAAAACACTATGTCAATAATGGTCAGACAAACAAAAGAGAATTCTCAGTCTTTGCGTTCAAAGCCAGTGGCAGTCCAGAGGATAAATAATAAGAAATGTTATTGAAATAATAGGAACATCTCAAATGAAAAGTCAGACATTCCAGGCATCAGTGTATTTAATTATTCTTTTGTTCCTTAGGAACAAAAGACTACTGTGCTGTCAGATCATGCAGTGTTTGTTTGATGCACCTTTCTTATGGAAGATGGAAATACAAACTTGCTCATTTTTCAAAGCTTTCCTAAAACCAAGTTTACTTGTATGGCTTCTCAGTTGTTTATTTATAACTTATATGAGTAAATCAATTTTTATTTCAGATATGTAGACATATATCATTAAAACTCAGAAAACTGAATTAAATCACTTATTTAAGGATGTGTTCTGCTTCCTTTCTTCAGCTTGACACCAGTTGTCCAGCAAATGTTTCTTGTAGAACTAACTGAGAAAAAGTCGGTCCCAAATGTTCTTTTTACATACAGAATCCCATAATCTGTATATAAAATTTATACCAAAATTAAATTGTAAACCTCAAAGATGCATGTTTTAGTTCTCGAACTAACTAAAAGGAGATTGATATTAATGGCAGTTGTGCAGCTTAATCCCCTAATCAGCTTTGGAAATCTAAATCCAAAAGTCGTGCTGACAAGATAAATTAAGCAACAACCTACCAATCCTTTTAATTTTCTAAAACCCAGGGGAAAGATTGAGAAAAGGAAAAAATGAAAATAAAGGGTGGTCCTACACCTGAAGCTTAACAGAGCAGACACTAGAATGAACAGCACACTGCTGGGGGTTGCAGCGCGTCACTGCGCTGGAGCACAACTGCATCAAACCCATTGTCTGACCGGAATGACAGAAAGTAACTTGGGTCTAGTAGGGAGCCTTGTCCTTGTACCCCCACAGGCTTACACTGCAAGTAGAAATCAGACATACGCAGTGTGATAACTGAGCTTTATTAAAAATATATGAGCCTTCAAACACTATCATCTGCCACACATGAGCTCAGCTACCACTATCAATCTGTCTATAGCTTTGTTAGACTGTTTGCATGTCTAGTAAGCTTTTAAAACATTGCAGAGCTAAGTGGAATAGGAATAGACATCCACATGTCCTATATTATACCACAGGCCTGAATCACCAAAATTATACCTCATGTTGTCTAGAACTTTTAAGTGTTAGTTTGATTTTGTCAGAATTTTTTTATATGTCGTTGGTACAATGGCCCATTATAGACACCATTCTAGAGATTCTATAGGTAGAATCACACATTATTTCCACTGTTGTTAACCAATGTATTTGTCATATTAATTATCTTTGATTAGTAACTTTGTCACCTAAATTTTATGTCTGTAGATTAATCATCTGGTGTTACTGAATGTAGTACAATCAAATAAAAGCTGCAGTCAGGCTGTAGAGGAGCAACTTAAAGTCATTTCATCAAAATTAAAGTGCATATTTTTTCTTTCCTACATCTTAAATTTGTCCTTCTTATTTCATATAATCTTCGAGATACAGATGTCAATTCTCTGAAGAGTCCTTTAGTCCCAAGAGTTTGGTTTTACCAACATTGTTAGTGCAACATGGCTCTAGTTCTGACATCACAGCAAACCTGGCAGAATTAAGGAAATTGCTCAGGCAACATCTCTTCCTTGCCGTTAGTGCATCTAATGCAACTCATTTGATTCTGCAAACCTCGTCAGAATAACATTATGTATTGAGTGCATTTGTTTATCTGAAACATAGTATATAAAAAAACATAAGTATACTGCTAGACTTCACTTTTAAGTAATTTGTAATGAAATTACAAATTACAGACCTGTGCTGTTCCATCCACTCAGTGGATTTATGCATGGTCTCAGCAAAGTGGGTTTGTTAGCACCATGCTATAGTCTGAATATTCATTCATTTATTTATTCAATTCTGAATATCACGTCCTAAGGGAGAGGGGAGGAAAGCACTTCAGAAAGTGGCACTGCTTCTGCTCTGGAACTACTTAACTTGTCTACAAATAACTCTTCTGTATGACAAAAAAAATAAATCACATGGACATGTATGTAAGTAAGCATAAGAAAGCAAAGCAAAAATGTTCAAAATACAGATACAAGATTTTTTTATAACATTCTGCTGATGTGAATCCTTGGAATTGGTGATGAAGCCTAAATGTGTGCCTCATCCATATCCATCGAGCTTCACTAGACAGCAAAAGTTGTACTGAACCTGTTCTGTATACATTATATAAACATGCAGTAGAAAAATAAAAACTGATGTGTAACAAAACAATTTATCACTTAAGTTATAACTTACAGGAATATACTACTGAAATGCACACAAGAACCATAATGGGTTCCTAGTTTCTTTAACATGTCTTGCAAGCTAGTGAGACAACAAAGAAAAATGAGCTACAGAAGAAATGTTTCAACAAGTTACAGAGGTCACGGTACTGTTTGCTGGGTGACTGACTGTTCTCTGTAATGAACCTTTGTTAAACAGATTTTTTTTTTTTGTCTTTATAAAATATATTCATCAAAACCTGTCAGCCTCAGTGACTCTTTACCTCTTCTAGTGAAAAATTCAAACTACCTGTCTTCACCTTTGAAATACTATATCAGTATTTCATGTTACATTCAACTTTTTCCTAATTCATTTTCTATTGGTGTATTTTTTTCATTAACACCTTTTATACTTTGGCTAGATAATCTATTACTCATAACTGTCTCTTGGTAAGTCAGAAAATGTCTTACAGCCTGACCTCCTGTGTGTCGCAGAAAACTACTTATCAAGGAGACGCCTGTATGTTATGCCCCACTTTCTTATTCAAAACCCTCTTCAACATCATCTCTTTCCTTTGTGTAGTTCTCACTTCCAGCCTAACTTCATAAAGACTATGTATGGTTGTGTCAGGAGAGGATATGAAGGTAAAAAATAGGATTGTATTTTTTTATTTGTATTGTTGAACACCAGAAATTGTAAGATGCTGAATCAACGAGCACCCTGTCACTATCTTATATCAATTATTGTACAGTATGAACACATACCTTGACTAAGACATCTTAGTTTCAATATCAGAAATTGAAAGAATATGAAGTGCACAGATTTTTAGTTATTTCCCATATCTATCAATTCTCTGGGCTCTGAAAGATCACGTGGTATGAGACTTAAAAGACTGTTAACTTCACTTTCACATAGTGTCTAAACAGCGATAATTTAAGAGACTGTGGAGTCAAGTGGAATCCAAAAGGGATAATTCATTTCCAAGTCTGACATTTAATAGTAGATGTTGAACATGTATGAAAATCCATTCTTGATGTAAACTCAGATTTTGGAGTTAAGGGGTTTGTTTGGTGTTGGTTGTGGCCCCTCTGTGGCCCCCTAACTCCCCCTGGGGATTTTCTTTCTTTTCTTTTGTAACTCCTTTTTTATTAAAAAAAAAAAAAAAAGTCTCCTTGAAGAATTCAGTCAATACAACAGCAAATCCATTTATAGCCCTGCAACCTCATAGACTCCCTCAAACATGGCTGTAAGTGTAGTCTGATAAAGATAAATTACCCCTTTTTCCTCAGACTTCAGACTGCTTACCGTGTGTGCATTAGGCAGTTCATACGAATAGCTATTAACTCTGCAGCACCACAATTTCTAACACAAGTTCAGCTGAGTTAGACACAAAGAGTGACTGATTTTAAGAATATTTCTTGACTGGAATTTTATTTCCTGACTGGACAGTGCTTAACACACTATTACTGCAGTCACTGAAAATTAAATTACATAAAGTCCTTGATGCAAGATGAAAAATACTATTTCATCAGTTATTAAAATATAATTGCTCAAAAATCATATCAGAGAATTATCTGTAGAATCAGAAAATGATAAAAAAAGGAAACAACATAAATTTGAAGATGAATAGGTCAATAGCTCCCATCAGTCAAAATAATTTATTTTTTCTATCACAAGAGGAATAAGGACATCCTCATATATAAGATATTTGAGGGTCAGAACACAGGGATTTTAATCTTCTGAACTCTTTCTTTGGCACAGATCAGTAGAAAGTCTATTGAAGAGTTTACCACTTTAGTAATAACACAAGAGAAGAATGAGTTATCCGAGATGGATACAGATGGTTACACTTCATATAGTTTCCACATTATCAAGTAAGTTGTGTTCATTTATTATACACATATAGGTATGTCAAGTGTGCCTTCTTAATTCAAGTCCTAAAGATTTCATGAAATTCCTAAACCCTTATTTCTGTACAAAATATGATGTTAAGGCATCATTCCGTGTTTTTCCTACTCTATCTGTGAAATTTTTTTTGTTAGATAAAGGAAGAGCCTGTACTTTGTAGCTCTCACCACAAAAGTGTAACCAACGATGACAGTAGTATTAAAATATGTCATAACAAAATAAGCTCAGAACCATAAACACGCAAGAAAAGAAAAAAATATAATTGACTTGAAAGGGAAAATGACAATGATTGAAGACTGCAAAGTAATATTTTACAGAAAGCTCAGTATTAAACAGTCCACAACACTGGAGTTATTCATTATTGTTACTTTGGGTGAACAAACTTCCCTTCTCATCAGGATTACCCAGACCTGTAGGAAAATCCTGGTGCTTAACAGTCTCCTAGGGGAACACTTACGCTCATGGTAACCCATTTATTCCACCTTCATATGCCCAGGCTTTGTGTCTTTTTACTGTCTACTGACTCACCACTGGACAGGTTTTTCTTCAGAGAATCTGGGTATGTTACCTTGGCATTTAAAGAGTGAAACAGTCACTAAGATCAAGGAGTTAATTTTGAATAAGTGACAAAATCTTGTTTGTCATAGATTAGGAGCTTCTGAATAAAATTTGATTTTAAAATGCTCCTCAAATCCCAGATATTGAACATCTTGGAAGGATAATGAGTTATTTGTTACAAAAAGACATTGCAGAATATGAAGCAGCCATTACAGATATACTCAGCAATAGCTCACAGACAGTCTTGGGTATCCGAGTGAGTTTTATAGAGAGAAGAGATGCTGTCCATGAGAGTGCTATTATCTCCAACTCTTATCTGAAATTGCCTCTTATGATTTTCTAGCATACATTTGGATAAGTGCCAGAGAGCTTATTTTAAAATGTCACCTAAAGTACAGATAGCTCTTCTACCAGCAGAGCGTTACAGAGTGCCACTTTGAGACTTGAACCCATGACATTGTGTCAGAAGCAAAAATCATAACAAATGAACCAGAGAGAACTTGGCAGCGTGCTTCATGACTTCTTATCTTTACACAAATTGCTATGACAAAATGCATTGCTTCTTAAAGAGAAATGTCATTTGCACCTAAACCTGGAATTATAACATCTGGTCTTTATACAGTTTAAATAGCCAGAGGTTAAGGCTATGTCTTCTTTGATAAACACTTAGGTTAATATTTCAAAGCAGGAAAAGAATCTATGAATGTTAAATACAATTCTCAAAAATAACCTTAAGTTTTTACCTTACCATTTAATTCTGATTACTACCATATGTAGTTTCAGAATAGCAGTATTTCCCTTTTAAATAATGAATTGTGAGTGCAAGATCTATGCTGAATGATGACAGCTAAAAAAAATTTGGATAGTATCTTACTGTATGTGAATTAATGACAAAACTCACTAACTCAAAGCCAGGAATTCATGCACATTTTGTGGATAAAACAGATAATATATTTTGCACTTCTTTTTTTTCTAGCTTGTCCCAATGTGTACTTAAATTTTGTTTTATTTAGTAGACCTAAATAAGGATGAGACCAATATAATACTTAGAATTATCTCAATTTTCTAGTAGAATATCCAATAGCTAGTAAACACTTCCATGATTAATGAGCTTTTTCCTTGCACATTCGAGACTAGCATAAGACTTGACCTTATCCTTTCCTTTACTGGCTTATATTTATGCAGTCCTTAATTCCTCCAACTATAAGTTTAAAAAAAAAAAATACTGTGGCTAAACACACAGTTATATTTAGACATAGTTCATGCATCTATATAAAAGGGAAATTTTTTCCCAGGGAAGCTGTGTTGATTCTGTTGGAAAAACATACCTTCAGGCTGACATTGCTATATTGTCAAATTGGTATATGATAGCAAATAGAGTTTGCTGATGATGGTTTTGTTGAAGGTCTTATGTGCAAGTGTAATTCTGATGAATTTTGGAATATCCAGCTTTTAAACCAGTTAGAAACTATTAGGCAAGCCATTATTTTATCACAATAATTTTTACCACTTTTTATTTGGTCTTTTGCTGAAATATATATCACATATGAAATATACATTACATATGATAAAGCCATACATTCCAAAACCAAAGTTCAGTTACAGAAATAAACAATATTACCATATCACTCTGCATAAGCAGTCCTATCTCTTTCACTACTTGCTTCCATAAGGATAGATGATACCCAGGGATTAAAGTTTTTTTCATATGTAATTAGCTCCTTCTTTTAGAAGCAAGATTTCGTTAAATACAAACCCAAATATTCTGTCATCCCATCAAGCTTATAAAAGGACTGAAATATGAAATACTCCATTATTCTAAACTCCACATTTAGTTTATGTTCTGTACAAGTAGCTATCCATCCAGGTACTTCATTGTAGTTTCTAATATAATGCATGTTTGATACAACTACATACATGTTCAATAATATATTCTTATTATCCAAATATTTTTTTCTAGTTCTAAAAAGGAACACTGATGTTTATAACTAAGTTTTACAGTGACACCTACATCCTGACACACAAACAATAATTTACAATGCTTATGATGTTCTCGACAGTGTCTTCCTTTTAAATAATAAAAAGTACATCAAGAAATTTTACATTAAAATTCTGAAACCCCTCAAGCTAAAAAATATATTGGGTAAGCAAAGTATGTGCCAGAGTGAAGTATGTGTACTACCATACGTCTCGTGAGGCAGTAATCATAGCCCCTATTCCCCTTGCACGTATAGTGGCTTCTTTCTTGTGGAAATGCTTTTTGTTCTACGTACAAAATTCTGGGTTTAAGTGTTTAATTTAACTTTGTATGAATTTCTTCACCATCATAGATTTCTGATAGTTTCGGAAACCAAAGTCCTCTGTAATACTATATGTACTCACTGTAGAAAGCAAAGGTGTTTTAAATTTCTCCATCATTCACGTGTCAGGGAACACATTATTGCTTGGCAAAGAACCTAAATCTCTAAAGTGCAGCCTCAGGGTCTTCACTGCAGAAGAGTGGTTTCATGATCCAGGTATAATTAAACTAAGTCTGAAATGGAGAGTCAGAACAGCATACCTCAGTTAAATAACCTTTTAGAAGGAAGGCTTTGTAGCTAGAACTCAGCATAGATTTATAAAATGTTCGTGGTTGGAAGGGACCTCTAGAGATCACCTAATCCAACCGCCCCGGCAAAGCAGGATCTGCTAGGGCAGCCACACAGGAACGCATCCAGGTGCAATTTGAAAGTCTCTAGAGAAGGAGACTCCACCATGGGAATTTGCATATTCTGGGATTTGCCTGTGTTTATACACAACTTTTAACCGTGTTTTATGAACCAGTTACTCTGAACCTTACTCAGGGCTGTTCACCTTGTGCTGCATGAACATGCCCTCAGGATTCAGCCAATAGAAGTAAGGATTAGGGCAAATGTGCGAATTTTGTGTTGACCCTATTTGCATTACAGCAGGCAGAATAACGTGACTGATTTGTTTCACAGGAGTCACCAAGCAGCTTTCAAGTAACTGTAACTTTCTGACACTACTGATTCAAGGAATCTCTTAATTTAATTAGACCATTATTAGACAAATAGAATGACTGAAGTTGAAGGTAAACAACCATTAATTCCATCTTAATCTGTGAGAACACATTCTGGACTAGAACCCAAAATGGACTAGTACTATCACTGCAAACTTATTTTAGAAATTAACAGATGGTATCAGCGATTAATGTTCTCTATTTTTTGTGTGACCTTATAATGGGCAAGGATATGTTTCATGTATCTGATTTCTTTCTGCTAAATTTCCTGTAATCCTAGGATCTATCTTCATTACTTTATCTTAACCTCTGTTCTCTTGAAATACACTGTTCATGCTCCTAGATGTGCTCAACCCAGCTCTATTTTTGGTACAAACTGATCATGTCAACATAATTGAAAACATTTGGTAATAGCAGCTGTAAAAAAAAAAGGTGCAAACATATCTTTACAAAATCAAAGCTCCATGCATTGATCTGAAGGAATGTTCTTCATAAAGCTCCCAGATTCAAGCCACAAAGTGAATTTATAGAAGGGCAGAATTGACAGAAATAAGAAACCATGGTGTTAATGAGTCCTGACCCTTGTTACAGTTAAAAATATAAAAGAAATCAAATTATTTAAATATGCCTGTATCTTTGCAGATCTGTAACTAACTGAGCAAAAATGGTGCTCAAATGTGACATAAGTACACCTACTGCATTTTGAATGAAAAAGACAATATCCCCAAAAGGATAAGAAATGATGAAAAAGATAAAAAACACATATTAGATCACTCTGACTGATACAGAATTGAATAAAAAGAAAAGAAAAATAGGAAAATCAACTCTCTATACCTTTGCTTTTCTCCCACTGAAGCATTTTACATTGATCAATTGTTCTTCACTTTGAGTAAAATGGTTTTTTAAGTTAACATAACTCAAATTTAAATTATATCTCCTGTAACATGAAAAAAAAAGGAGAATGAAATACATTAAACATGATCCTAAGTGGCAAATGTTGTCATGTGATCCTGCTTGATAGACACTTGTGTGTATTGAGTATCAATTTTTTGAAGCTTAATATGTATTCAGATTCAGACTTTTTTTTTTTTTTTTTTCCAGAAATATATGAGTTACTCGGCGGTTCAATGGGACTATTTTCCTGTTGGCAGGATTTGATCCTACTTAGTAAATTAATATTTTTCTTCACCTCTGTAGAGAGGAAGAAAATGAAAAAAAAAGACTTCAGAAAAGAGTAAGTGATGTTCTATTCTGCTTCCTCACAGTGCATAAAACTGGCTATCAACTTGTAAGAGTTCATGTGCACTACATTGCAAACATATATGGAGGATTAAGTTTCTGAGGAAAAAAAAAAGAGAGAAAAGAAGGTAAACATGGTAATATTCATGTTGGTTTTCTCCATTAGAATACCATAATAACAGGTAAATGGAAGAGGCCTAAATTCTTATCCTCTCTGCTATCTCCCATGGCAATTATAACTTCTGAGAATTTTGTATGTGCACATGAACAAATGGTTTGTAAACAGGATTCTTTTAAGGCAAATTTGTGATAGGATTTGGAACTATTCCAAGAGAAAGAATGATTGAATTTTAGTCATTAGTAGAATTTTATATTTAAGGTGTTTTTAATCCTCAAAAATACATAGAGCAATCATACCGTAGGAAACAAAAGTGAAGTTGATATATAAATTATCTATTTTCAAAAGCTAAGAAGATTACTGTGTTAAAGGCTTGCTTTTGAAAATTTTCTGAAGAGAAGTTTTGCTATTTTTCTCCCTTTCCTTATCTTCTCTGTCAGTTACTCTAATTTGAAAAATTTAAGAAGGGAAAGAGAGGCATAAGATGAGTAAGAAGAACATGAAACTGAAAAAAGAGAACATTTCACTAAATAATGTTGCATCATCTTTTAAATATAGCTAAATGTGTACAATTTTAGGGACTTATGGAATGCATATTTTTAGTGGTTGAACAAAAATCTCAGGAGACCTAGATACATGTTAAACACGAATTCCTGTGAAGGGTAGTATAATTGTACTGCTACCTAGAAAAGTAGAGATGATTTTCCATAGGACAAATACAATAGTGTAAAATATTAAAGTATATCTAAAACCTTACAGCATAAAGCATAACCTTCTGTCAGCAGGCAGGAAGCAGGGCGCTGTCATGCATAACAATTACTTGGGAAGATAAGTGTCATGACTCTGAACATCCCTCCTTTTTCCTTCTTCTTCCTCCTCCAGTTTTTATTGCTGAGCACGCCATATAGTTTGGGATATTCCTTAGTTGAAGTCGGCTTGTCGCAGATATGTCCCCTCCCAGCTTTTCGTGCACCCTCAGTCAGCTCACTGACAGGGCAATGTGAAAAGGAAAAAAGGTCTTGACACTGTGAAGGAACTATTCAGCAATAAGTAAAATATCAGTGTGTTATCAGCCCTGAGGGCTGGTCTTGGGAGTAAAAACTGAGGCAAAGAAGGCATTCAGCAATTCTGCCATCTCTGCATCCTCTGTTATGATATCTCCCACTTAATTTAGCAGTGGACCCACTTTTCTCCTACTCTTCCTTTTCTTATTCCTGTATTTAAAGAAGTTCTTGTTTTCTTTCACCTCCCTAGCCAGACTAAATTCCAAGAGACCCTTGGCCTTTCTTGTTGACTCTTTACATACTCTTACAGCATTTCTATAATCCTCCCAATGAACCACAACCTTTTTCCACATTTGAGTTTTAACAGGAGCTCACTGCTTACCCACGCAAGTCTCCTGCTTGGGGTACTTGATTTTTTTATCAAGGGAATACATTTGTCTTGAGCCTGGTGGAGGTAGAGTTTGAATATCGACCAGCTCTCCTGTGTCCCCCTACCTTCTAGAGCTATAGACCACGGGATACTTCTAAGTAGATCTTTGAAGAAGACAAAGTTAGCCCTCTTAAAGACCAGGGTAGAAATTTTACTTATTACCCTTCTTCTTTCCCTAATAATACTAAACTCTAATATGTCATGGTCACTACAGCCAAGACTGCCACCAACCTTAACATCTGCAACCAGACCTTCTTTGTTTGTTAATACAAGGTCCAGCGTCACAACTCCTCTCGTTGGTTCTTCAACTACTTGCACCAGAAAGTTGTCATCAAGGCACTGCAGGACTGGTTATACTTGACTATGTGTTCCTTCCAACTAATATCAGGGATTGAAGATACCCATGAGCACCAAGGCACGTGATCTTCAGGTTACTTCCAGCTGTCTGTAGAAGGCCTCGCCCACAACTTCTTTGTTTGGTGGTCTGTGATATACACCCACAACAGCATCTCCCACGTTTGCATGTCTCATAACTCTTACCCATAAACTTCCATTGTCTCCCGCTGGGTTAAGCTCAATGCTGTCTAGTTGCTTACTTACATAAAGAGCAACTCCACCACCTCGTTCTGTCAGTCTATCTTTCCTAAAAAGTATATAGTCATCCATCACCACATTCCAGTAATTTCTAAAGAATAGAGTAGAATAGAATAGAATAGAATAGAATAGAATAGAATAGAATAGAATAGAATAGAATAGAATAGAATAGAATAGAATAGAACATTTCAGTTGAAAGGTAACTGCAATAACCATCCAGTAAAGCTGCCTGACCACTCCAGGTCCCTAGAATTGTACCCTGATGAACACCACTGGTGACCAGTCACCAGCTAGATCTAACCCTATTCACTACAACCCTTTAAAATCTGCACTTCAGCTAGTACTTCACCCAGTGCACTGTGTACTTGCTTATCTCACAGTTGGACAACTTGGCCAGGATACTGAGAGGGACAGTGTAAAAAGCCTTACTAATATCCAGAAAAACTGTATCTACTGCTTCCCACTCATTCACTAGCCAGATGACCTTACCACAGAAGGATGACAAATTAGTTAGCCAGGACTTTCTCTTCATGAACTCATGTTGACTCTGCCTGACGATTGCACTATCCTTTAAGTGCATTTCAGTTGCACCCAGTACGATCTTCTCCATATTTTTTTCCATATACTGAGGTTAGACTAACAGGTCTGTAGTTTCTATATCACATTTCTGTATCACATAGCAGAAAATTCACAGCTCAGGGGAAAAGGACATTCGTTTTGCCTTGCTCTTGTCAGACAGTACCTTTGGCAGGATTTAGACAGAAACAAGGACGGTTTTTCATTATTGGAACCAGGCTCAACTCTTCAGTAGAAGCTATGGATGTGTTGAAAACTTTTGCAGTTCTGTATATTGCAGACCTACTTTCAGATTTTTATTCAAGACTTTCCCTGGCTTTTGTGGTAATACCTCAGCAAGGAGCCTTTTTTGGTGACTGTCTTTAATACTCTTTAATGACTATACCTATACTGTCCTGCTTCAGTCACTTCCTCGGATCCAGCTTTGTGATTCCTTGACACCTAGGAAAGGGCAGGGGATCTGACTTAGTCTTTTCACTGAATACCTAGCAAGAAAACTTAAACTCAAGTTACCTTTATTCGTTTTCCTTGTGAAATATTAACAAAATTGTCTTCAAATAGATCCATACACTTTTATCAGTGCCCGTAGGAGAGATACATGCTAATGTGAGGACAGTGCAGTTTACACTGCAAATAACTGGAGGCTGAGGTCTCCACTACAATGTGTCAAGAATTTTTCTTGGTGAGAAAGAAAAAGGCTTTGGATGCACAACTGATATATGCTTGAGCTCAAGTTTCTCTTGCTTCCTATGTGATGTCTTATGATCTTCTGTCCCTCTTCAAAAGTCAAGGTGACATTCTAATCTAATTTCCTAAGTTGTCTACTTGGTAACACTCAGTAAATGCTTTAAAGATACTTAAAGTGAGATACAACAAGTAACATGTTAATAAAGAAGGCATCTTGCATGTGGGCTTTTTTTGTAAGTAAGAAAGAGGCACATCTAGGGCACAACTCTATAGAATTGAATTTATCTATTTTAATAAAAAGTTCTTGTTTATCTAGACTAATGACAAATTGACAGAAGGCTAACTACTTCAGATGTAGATATCTATATTGCAGACACTGCTTGCTTGGTGGATCCAGACCTACATAATTTATCTGTAAATAATTTAAAGGAAATCACATAAGAGAAAATAATATTGTGCTATTATTCACTGTTTGAAGATTATGCTGCTTTTATATTCCATTCTGAGATTTTCCCAGCTTTGCTAGCAATTTGTCAAAGGCCAACAAGGGAACAGCTAAACCAAGCTTATAAAAATGCTTTATCAGTGTACCCAAAAGGTGTAAGTATAGTGATTATCACAGACCAATATTTTTTCATTTTTAGTTCCTTTTTTTTTAAATCCTCCTGAATGCAGAGAAAAACTGAACCAGACAAAAAGTTCAGAAACATTAGCTTTTTTTATCTAGAATGTTAGAAGTTCAGTATGCAATCTATAGTATAAACTTCCAGAAATGAAAAGTCTAGTATATCATAGTTGATGCTTAATACATCAGTCTCTCCCATGTTCTTACTAACCTGTAACAAGTTTGAACTTCAGTAATTATCTGCCTAAGCAAAATTGAATTATTTAAAAAGGAATTCCAAGGAAAGGAATATATTTCAAATATTAGTTAGCCATAAATAAGCCAGCATTTCTAATTGTAAATATTGTGCAGATTTTATGAATATTTTGTGCTTTGTGGTTATTAGGTTTAACTTTGTTAAATACATGTGGACAGTTCTATTAACAGTAATGATATTGATCTCTGTAGTACTGTAATATATTTACACACATGCTGAAGACGTGAAGGAATAAAAATTCCCTGCTGAGAAAGTTTGTACTCTAACTAGACGGCATAAACAAAGAAAGAAAGATGCTGAATTAAAGCCATTAGAAGATAAGTGAAAAAGACGTGTGAGTATCATTAGTACCAAAAACCTCTTGCTTGTCTTTGATGCCTGTTTAAGAATTTAATTGACGTTTTAAAGTTTATGTACCTATGAGTTAGTACAATTTCACTCTATCTGTGTAGATGATTATTTTACTTTATTTACAACAACCACTACTAATGATTTTTTCATAATGGAGCCACTTTTGTAAAACGGCGTCTATTTCCATCAGTATTATTTGTAACCAATGCAAGTCTACTTGGGTCATGACCTCTAGCCAGCTCAAGTCATGACTTAACAGAGTACCTCTAGACATGGAAGACATACATGCATTAAAGATTTGTACTTCAAATAGACATCTCCAGAAAAACTTTGTCTTTAGTAATCTGGTCATCTAATCCAAACAACGCCTCTACGCTCAGAAGGGAAAGAGATTCATTTCTCTGAAAGATGAAACTCAATAAATATCACCTTTGTGCAAAAGGAAGATCCACTTTCTTGCAGTCAACACCAAGTGTCTTGAGTTCAAAGTCCCAGAAACTATTAGCTTGTCTACTCTAAGCACTGGGAAGACTCATCTTCCTTGTCTAGTTCTAGTGTGAGACTGATCCTGGACTAAGAATAGGTGTATAGTGCACCACATCAATGATAAATTCTGAATTAACAACATAATTGCACTTGGCATTCAATTTTCCTCTGTGTCAGGCAGTGAACAGAATGAAGAAAAAGCCATCTTACATCCAGAACCATTGGGTAGTATTCAACTTCCCTCTTTAAATTTTCACAATGTAGGTGTCAATATATGAGATGGATGTCTAGGCTTCCAACAAATGAAGCAGTGAGTTAATCACATATAGTTAAGGTAATCTGGAGGGTAATTTATCTTTTCATAATTAGGCAGGTAGCTACAGAGTCAGTTGCATGAACATAGTTTGAAATGCTCTACCATATTTAAGATTATTTCTCAAGGGTGTTATTCCAGCAAAATGTTGAAAAATATGGTATAGATAACTTATCCTCTTCTGTCTCAGCACCTAGTGTTTCACTGGCCCAGTGGAACACTGAAGAGTATTTGTGCATTTTCAGTGTAAGAAAGAAAAATCTAGAACTGCAGATAAATTGTCAAGAAAATGAGAGAAGCCAGTGTTATTTTTTTTTATTTATTTGTAGGTATACTCAAGAAAAAATGGAGAAGGGGAAGATGTTGAAGAGCTCAAAGAACACAACTTAATTTCCTTTAATAAGCTCAGATGAGCTTGATGTTTAATCACAAATCTTTTGAACATAACTTGGAATCTGACAGTTGTCATCAATTGCAGTAAACTAGAAAATCCTGGAGAATTTGTGTAAATACATATATATATAAATTCGTAAATCCTCATGAGTTTTTGTAACCAAAGTCAAAGTAATAGTCTTCAATCTTAATTTGGAATTTAGTTTTTGAGAGGGCTTCAATATCCCATTTCAAATAATCAGTAATTGATTCAATTCACCACTATGATTAGAGCTACTGTTTCTATGCACCAGTAATCCAGGCCCCAACTATGGATGTTTAAAAAACCATGAAACTGCACTTTTTAATGTTTTTTTTTGTGTAGCTTTTTTTTTGTTTTAGAATAATTCTCTGATTTAAAATATTTATGCTCATTCCTTTCTTGAGGAATTGTCCATAGGAGGAAGCAATTTTTGAGGAGTATCAAGTCAAGTCAAGAATAATTATAAAAGGATTTACTGCAAGTAAAACCAGAGAAACCCTAGGTTTATAACAATGTCGTGGGTTGACCCTGGCCAGCCGCCACGTACCCACACAGCCGCTCTCTCACTCCCCCTTCACTGCTGAACAGGGGGAGAAAATATTTCCAAGGGCTCAGGGTTTGAGATAAGGACAGGGAGATCACTCTCATTTACCGTCCCGGGCAAAACAGACTCAATTTTAGGGAAATTAGGTACATTTATTAAAAGAACTCATCAGAGAGGAGTAGTGAGAAGTAAGAAAGAGCAAACGGATATTAACAAGCAGAACACCTTCCCCCCATCCCTCCCTTCTTCCCGGGCTTAACACCAATCCCGGTTTCTCCACCTCCTCCCCCCGAGCAGCGCAGGGGGACAGGGAATGGGGGTTACGGTCAGTTCGTCCGACGTTGGTTTCACCGCTTCTTCACTCCGGGGGAGGACTCTTCACTCTTCCCCAGGCTATTGTGGGGTCCCTCTCACAGGAGACAAGCTTCACGCTCTCTTCTCCGCGTGAGTCATCCCACGAAGGGCAATTCATCACAAACTGCCCAACGTGAGACACCTCACGAGGGGCAGCCCACCCCTGGTGAGTCTGAGGTGCAGTCCTTCAGGGGAAACTGCTCCAGCATGGGCCACCCGCAGCGTCCCAAAAGTCCCACCGGCCAACCTGCTCCAGCGTGGGCATTCCTCTCTTCCATGGGCTACAGGTTCCGGCAGCGACTTGCTCTGATGCGGGCTTCCCACGGGCTACAGTCCCCTTTCAGGGATCCACCCACACGGCGTGGAGTCCTCGGTGGACATCTACGCGGTGATCCTCACGGTGGACATCTGCACCTCACCCATGGGCTGCAGGGGGACAACCCGCTTCACCATGGTCTTCACCACGGACCCAGGGGACTCCTTCTGCTCCGGCGCCTGGAGCTCATCCTCCCCCCGCTCCTTCTTCACTGACCTTGGTGTCTGCACAGACTCTCACTCCTCCATCTCTGTGCCAGCTGTTATGGCGCAGTTCTTTTTCCCGTTCTTAAATATGTTTTTCACAGAGGCGTTCCTCTGCTATCACCTTACTGATAGGCTCAGCCTTGGCCAGCAGTGGGTCCCTCTTTGTAACCGGCTGGCATTGGCTCTATCAATCTTGGGGAGCTTCTAGCAGCTTCTTGCAGAAGCCACCCTGCAGCTCCCCCCCCGCCGCCGAAATCCGGCCAGGCCAAACCAAAACAAACAAAAAATGTTTTAACAAAAAGATTAAGGATGAGGGGAACGAGTTGATGACTGTTGCCTATTAGACAGCAACACTACATTAACCTTGTATGTACTTCATGTGTTAGTCATATATTTAAAGGAGACAGTAAGAAAAAAATCATGCATTAAAAACTGTGTGGACTAGGAGCAAAACAAATTCTTTGTAAAATATTGTTCTGAACTCTTGTATTACTACTCCCCCACAAAACCTCCCTGGCGATCTGACACATTTCTTTCTTATATATCTTGTTTTGATTGCTATATAAAACACATTTTTCCCACATCCCATAAAGGTCTTCAAATATGTCATTATAAAGCAATTTTTTTCATGGCAACACACCAGTTTTCTTTTGTTGTTATTTTGGTCAGTTTTTTCAACCATCATCAAAAGATCAATCTGTTTGAAATACTGTGGGCAAATGCAATCCATTTTAAAAATAATTTCCAGTCCCAACTACCAAAGAAAAATTGTATGACGATTATACTTCTGACTTACAGGATAATACAGGATCCTATACTAATTCTGTAACTTCAGGCAAGAAACACCTAATATTATAACTTCAACACATAAAGTGTTTCAAATTGTACCCTGAATCCCATTCCTTTGGGACAATTTTTTCAGACCACATTTTAACAGGTTTGCAAGAGCAATGATCCTTTAAGGGAAAAGACTCAGGTTTAAAGGGGACTGATTGCCAGAGAGACCAACATGAAGGGGAACTGAGGCAGGTGGGATGTGACAGCTGTCAAGCACCCTTAAAGCTGCTCAGCTAGTGGAGCCAAAATGTGCCTGTTCACAACCTGAAGTTCCACATTGCTTCCTGCAGCAGCTAACCCAAAGAGACTAATCTGGCAGACAGAACAAGAGTCCTCTGATAGTCAAGGACTGTCGAGCAGATGTGATGCAGAAAAGAATTTCCGAGCTCCACAACCTGGGGGGAACCTACATGTAAAGGGAATTTGAGCCCATTGTTTCTACTCTGTAGTTCCATTAACGTGACAGGAAAAGATGAGGTTTTGGCCCGATATATAGAAGAAATCAATCTTACAGTTTTGATTTATTCACTTTTGACACTTCTAGGGGCAAAGCTTAGAAATGTGGAAAGAAAAGCTAAATGCTGTGGTGCCTGATGATGATAAGTTGTTTTTCACCTCTTAAATTAAATTCTCCTAAGTCATTTTATAAGGAAATATAGTTATGTAGAAAATTTTGTGGAGTAAGACAAAAAAAAATAAACAACAACATAAAAATCCAAGGCCAAACTGGAATAAGCAAAATAGAGTGAGCTTAATTCTAATTTTATATTAGGCATTTTTATATTACTCTACTACTGCAGAGAGATTTGGAAATACATGAAGAAGGACTTTATGCCCACTTTAAAGCCTGTTTATGCTGCCAGAACAGTCATAGCTGAGGCACTGAGCTTCTGAGTGTAATAGCAGTCAGTATTGGTAAAAAAATTCAAATTGTGCATGTATTCATTACAACTATCTAATAATGTTATTCATCATCAACACATCTAAAAAATTACACATAGCAAATCAGTTAGGTAAAGCTGTCATGTGAGCCAGGGATCCAATTACAGAAGTCTATGCTCTGGAATTTTTAAATTGAAAAGCTTTCATAATCTTGACTAGGAGCAGAAATAGACTGGTGCAGAGTGATCTTAAAATTTCCATTAATAGAGAATACAGAACGATTGGAATGAAGTTTGTACAACCTGTAGACAGTAAATTATTTGGCCAAAATATACAATGACCATTTACAAATGGCAAATATTGAAGAAAATAGATGAGTAATTGAATTTGTGCTGTCTTGAAAGAATGTTGTTCATAAAAAAATAACTCTTCAGAAGAGTTAATTCAGTAAGAACTATAACTGGAAAAAAAAAATAATCATGACTAGAAGCAAAAATTGACATATTTCTCTTATCCAAATTCCTGATGCACGGAAATTTTTCCAGAAAAAAAGAGTTAAATGACCCTTTTAATGACAAAATCTGTGAAAAAACCACATCAGGATCCTGAAGTTATAAGATTCCAATGTTTTATATAAAGTGATGTCTTTTTTAAAGATATTGGCCTTAAATTCATCCCCTTTCCTCAGCCACCTTACCTCCTGTTCCCAAAGATCAAGTGTTGATTTTTAAAAGCATTTCTAGTGGCAAAAATATATTAATCCTCATGTATCGTGTAATCCTTATCTGGAGAATTTAAAAGTGTTCAATCTATAAGTATCATTCTCCAGCAGATTACTTGTTGAAATTAGGAACAATTTTAGAAAGCCATTCACACCTGAGAGGTAAAGATTCACTATGTAATGATCAAATCCCTGCCATGGTAGTCATTAAAATTAAGAACCTTGCTGAAAAGCAGCTTGAGACAAAGACTTGCAGAGAATAAAGTAAAGATTATCACAGACAGACAAACACAAGATACATGACACACTAGCTCGAAAGAAATTACCTCTTAATTCTGCAAGCTAATTCCAGGCATAGCTGCATAATGAGCAACAGCCCTTGACATAACTGAGGTAGAAGTATTTCTTTGCCTGTCTTCACTTTATTCAATACTGATGCCAATTCACAATGCCAAAAAATTTTATCTCACATGTTTCATATTTGGAATTAGAAGATATCCTCACAGTTTGTCTAATGTGACAGATTAATTTGGAATTACAGTTTAAATTTCTACCATTTCAGGTGTCTTTATATGCAAGTTATGTTTAGTGTTAGCCTTTTGTCTTGGTGATGCTGGAACATAGCAAGCTGATTCTAAAACCACTTGTGGTAACCAGTCTGGACTGTACATGTGAAATACAATAAATTCTCTTGTATTGTTTGATGAGTTTGTTTGCACTACCCTATTTACTAGATACAACAAGAGTGTCCTCTTTTGGTTGGTCCTTTCCCTCTGGAAGGAACAACACACAAGCCTTTCATTATAGAACACCAGAGAACACTTTCTAGAAGAATAGATCTCAGTATCACAGAAATGAGCTTTGAAACGAGCTTCGGAAATTCTGCATTCCTTTGAGACCATCTACTTAACAGATAATAGAAACAGCTGACACAGATATTGAACTGTCATTAGAGTTTAGGGGAAAGAGATTTCCTGGATTAATGATTAGCAAATGGTGGCATTAACTGAATGGGAGGTTGATGAATCTTTTAGATCCTCCTTATGTATATAACATGACTGAGAGAAGGCTTCTCCTTGCCTGACTTTAGTCTGCTTTGCTGAGGAATCTCTTTATAGAAGTGGGATTGAGGAGATAAGAGTCAAAGATAACAGGGCTCAAACTTCAGTAGGTGTGCAGGAACAGACTGAGAAAGCAGACCTTTTTTTCTATATTAGGTCAAATCTCAAAATTAGAGTTTCCCGTGTCAAAATGTGCACCTTTTGATTCTCAGTTCTCTGCGCATAATACATCCACGCAAGTCAGGGAGTTTAATTTTCGGTTCTTTAGTCTGCGAACTCAGGCACACTGTGCACAGCTAATTTTTCTCCTAGGCAAAATATTAGGAGCAAAAATCCCAGTCCCTACCCAAAGACTTTGAAAATGTGATGTATTAAATATGTGCAAAGTTCTATGAGTGTGACCCTCAGAAATTTAGAGCCCTCCTATGTGATGACAGTGCTTGATACAAGCACTTGAGCTATTCAGGGGTTTCTAGCTTGTAGCTCATAAAAGTTTATTCATGCACATCCAAGAACATGATTAACTTCTATCAAAATTTATCTATTAAAAAGTTGTTACATTACTCATGATTACTCAATATTCTAAAGCACTACCTCTTTCGATCACATCTCTGCTGAGTAAATTACTGTTAAGGTCTTGCAGATATTAAATATGCAGAATCCAATCCTTGTACTAGTAAACTGAAATATAGTCTTCAGCAAATAACTTCAATCCCATGATTATCCATGGAAATCAGAGTAGATTTCATTTATTTATATTACAAAAAAAAAGGAAAAAATGAATAAACTTTTTGTAGCCCAGGTACTACAGTACTGCAGTTGCTGTTTAACGTACATGAAGGGAGATAGTTGGCGTTGAATAGGCATCATCTTTGGAGTCACATCTCCAAGGAACCATATCAGTGTAAAACCAAGTATTTTTTTCACCACTTCCAATTCTAGAGTTCTATCAGTCTTGGTAAAATGTCAGTCTACTTCTTTAGTTCCCAATTACAAATCATATCTGTGCTTCCCTGCTGTTTTGCTACAATCTATAACAACCACAGTTCTGCCTTACTTAACCTGTATCCATTTTCCTTCTTTCAATGCTGCTGTAAAGTAGGAATATATGAAATACTACTATAGCATGTCTTACTCCATGTGTGATGAAGAAGAACATATACATGCTCCTTTATAGATAAAAATATCTTCATATACTTGCTGATAAGCATTTCATTAACTCTATGTTGCTTCAAACCTATAAACAGGAAAAACCTTCTGCTGTAGACTAATCAGTTTTTTGCAAAGACAACTGCAGATGTCCTGAAAGGTAGTGGCACCTTCAGATACAAAACAGAAAACTGAAAATACCATCTGTCTTTTAAACTATATCAGTGTTTATTGTCATCAGTTCCCATTTTATTGACCTTTACGGTAATAACATTTTTTATTAATCTTTCTTAGTCATTGTCACCACATCTATTTAGACACTTCTCTGTCATGGAACATCTCTGAAAACATATTGACAAAATGCATTGATAAATACCATTTTTATAGTAATTTAGATCTACTTTAAACTAATCTTACTCATGTAAGTGGAAAAGGGGTAGTGGGAGATGAGATTGGAGAGAGTTGATATATGCCTGAGAATAGCTGCTTAGCCATAGTCTAAAATATTACTCGAAATGTTGGGCCTTCTAAGTCCAGTAAAAAAACCCAAATGTGTAGCAATTCAGCAAGATGTTCAAAAGAATGATTTTCTCTGAGTGACTTCTGGCCAACAGGTAGAAGCAATGTCTAATTTACTAGTCAACTTATGTCACATAAGGCAATAGGCAGAATTAAAGGGAGTCTTCAGGATTCACTGGATAGAACTAAGGATCTCTGTTTTGAGAAGTTTGGGAGATTTTTTTCAGAAGCCTGTTTACATCAGTGGATTCATATATTAGTGCTGTGTCCTATCAGCTGCCCCTCATGCTGCATTTGATCACCTGTCTTAGTATGAGTTGATTGAATAAAACTTTTGAGTAATTATTGACCATTGCCTGAGAGTTTAGAAATGTATAAGTACTACATCTACATTTATTCTACAACTATTTCTGTAGTTCACATTTTTAATCACTGTGAATAAATTCATAGAATGGCCTAGGCTGGAAGGGACCTTAGAGATCATCTAATCCAACCTCTCTGCCATGGGCAGCGACACCTCTCAACTAGACCAGGCTACTAAAGGTCCTGTCCAACTTGGCCTTGAACATCTCCAGGGAGGGGGCATCCACAATCTCTCTGGGCAATTTATTCCAAAGTCTTGCTACCCTCATACTGAAGAATTTTTTTCTAAAATCCAATCTAAATTTATTCTCCTTCAACTTAAACCCATTTCCCCTTGTCCTGTCAGTGGACACTCTTCTAAAAAGTCCCTCTCTAGCCTTCCTGTAGGTTCCCTTCAGGTATTGGAAGGCAGCTATTAGGTCCCCCCTCAAGTGAGTCCACCGCACCACACAGCTTGATGTTGTCAGTAAACTTGCTGAAAGTGCACTCTGTGCTGTTGTCCATGTTGCTGACAAAGATGTTGAACAGCACTGGATGAGAACGGACCCTTGAGGAACTTCGCTTGTCACTGGTCTCCATATGGACATTGAGCTGTTGACCACAACTCTTTGAGGGTCACCTTCTAGTCAGTTCCTTATCCACCCATCAAGTCCATGTCTCTCCATCTTAGAGACAAGGATGTCATATGGGACAGTGTCAAATGCTTTCCACAAGTCCAGGAAAATGACACCCATTGCTTTTGCATGTCAGCCAGGGCTGTAGCTTTGTCATAGAAGGTCACTAAATTAGCCAGCCACGACTTGCTCTTAGTGAAGCCATGTTGGCTGTCACCAACCACATCATTGTTTTTCATGTGCCTTAGTACAGCTACCAGGAGAATCTGTTCCATGATTTTACCTGGCACAGAGGTGAGGCTGACTGATCTGTAGTTCCCTGGGTTTTCTTTGCTTACTTTTTTAAAAATGAGGGTTATGTTTCCCATTTTCCAATCTGCAGGAACCTCACCAGATTGTCATGACTTCTCAAATATGATGGCTAGTGGCCCAGCAACCTCAACTGCCAGTTCCTTCAGGACCCGTGGATGTATCTCATTGGATCCCATGGACTCTTGCACCTTCAGGTTCTCTAGGTGTTCCCGGACCTGATCTGCTCCTACCCTGGGTGGTTCTTCACTCTCCCAGACCCAGCCAACACCCTCTGTGATATGGGTGGTGCGACTCAAGTGGTTATCAGTGAAGACTGAGGCAAAAAATGTTGTTGAATACTTCAGTCTTCTCCATGTCCTCCGTAACCAAGTCACCTGTATCGTTCCGGAGAGGCCCCACGTTTACTCTCTTTTTATTTTCTCTTACATACCTGTAAAATGCTTTTCTGTTATTTCTAATATTCCTGGCCAGATTTGACTCTGTCAGGGCCTTAGCTTTTCTAACCTTGTCTCTGGTTGCACGAGCAACTTCCGTGTAATCATCCCAGGTTACCAGTCCCTGCTTCCATGCCTTGCATATTCCCCTTTTGTATTTGATTTTTGCCGGAGTTCTTAGTTTATCCGTATAGGTTTCCTTGCATTTTTACCTGATTTCTTCCTCTTAGGGATGCAGTATCTTTGAGCTTGGAGGAGATGATCCTTGAAAGTCAACCAGCTCCCAGTTCCTCCAGGGCTTTGTCCCATGATACACTACCAAGGAGGTTCCTGAAGAGGTGGAAGTCAGCTCTGCTGAAGTCAAGGCTTTCAAGCTTGCTGATCTTCCCCTTCTTATCCTGCCTTTAGGATCTTAAACTCCACTATCTCATGGTCACTGCAACTGAGGCTACCCATGAGCTTAATATTACCCACCATCCTTTCCCTATTGGTGAGAACGAGGTCTAACATGGCACCTTTCCTCATTGGTTCCTCTATCACTTGGAGAAGGAAGTTATCATCAATGCATTCCAGGAATCTCTCGCATTGCTTGTGCCCTGCTGTGTTGTCTCTCCAACTGATGTCAGAATGGTTAAAATCCCCCACGAGGATCAGGGTTTGTGAACGAGCAGCAACTCCTATCTGCCTATGACGGGCTTCATCCACTTGGTCCTCCTGGCCACGTGGTCTGTATCACACCCCCACTGTAAAGTCTCCTACCCTTTCTTTCACTCTGGCCCACAGGCACTTGCTTTTTCATCATCAATTGCCAGGTGGAGCTCCCTGCATTCTAGCTGTTCATTGACATAAAGTGCAACACCCCCTCCTCGTTCCCTTTGCCCGTCCTTCCTGAACATTTTATACCTTTCTAGTCCAACACACCAATGTCATGAGTTATTCCACCATGTCTCTGTGATGCCGATCAGGTCATAGAGCTGCAGACTCATAAGCATCTCCATCTCCTCTTGTTTATTGCCCAAGATGTAGGCATTCATATAAAGGCATTTAAATACTTATATTTTAAATACTTTATATTTAAATACTTGTATTTTATATTTATTTAAGTACTTATATTTAAATTCTCTTAGAAGTACTAATATATCATGCTCTGTACCATTCTGTTTTGCCACAAAGGTCAAAATAAACCAGGGATTAATCAGGAAACATTTTTTGTTCAGCCTTATATCAACAGAAAAAGTTGAAATTCCCACTTGAGAGACCTGGAAGAATTAATCTATCCAATACTTCTGGTTATCTTTAGTTAAATGAAATTTTTCTACAAAATAAAAAGTTAATAAATGAGGAATAAGGTTGTTGAGTTGGGGAGGCAGCCTTGATGTTGTGTGAGCACTGCACAGCAGTAGCCAAAAACATTGGTGTATTATCAACATCTTTATAGTCACAAACAGAAGCACAACATTATGAAGGCTGTTATGGGGAAAGCGAAATCCATCCCAGCCAGATCCAACACAAAAATGCAATTCTTTGTCAGTGTGATTACTAAGGTTTTGTAATGATCATCACCCCTTGGGACAACAATCTAGACAGAACAGAAAGAAACAAGAATTTTGCAATTTACTAAGGTATGAGTAAAGACACTCATGCTGCTCTTAAAAGTTTCAGGAGTAAAAGTAAACATGATATTTCCAATGATCAGGTTTTGTGGTTTTTTTACATAAGAATCTTAAAAAAATACAAAACCCCTCAATTCTAAGCTTCATGCTGGGATTTGGGAAACACCATGTGGAGGTTGCTATGAACTGAAGTTAGCAAGTTAGCACAGCTCCATTGTCTGCTGGTAAAACTAATGTCAGCACCAACTGTACAGATTTAAGCATGTGGAAAGCTAGTTGACCTTGGTTTTAAAAGAATTGTAAAAAAGAAAGAAGAATTGATGTCAGGTGTTAAAAAAATCGTTCTAATGAGAACGATTAAATTATTAGGCTTTTTAGAAAAAGGTATTAAAATGAACTATCCCTTCTATGAATTATGGGGGAAAAAGTTTTGAATCCTAATTTCCTATACAGTATTTTTTACATGTTCTTATACCTAGAGGGAAGTTGTGGTCATAAGGGTGCTGATGATAGGACTACTGTTCTCTCTCTGGAAGCAATATGTCTATGGAGCTAAAGATAAAGACTTACTAAGACAGAAATTACTGCTGCACATGGACAATGAATCTTAAATAACCAAACAAATTATTTTAGTAATATTACAAGTATTAGAAAATCCAATGAAGAACAGTTTGTTTGAAGCCTCCTGTGTTGGATCATGCCTTGATCAGTTTGCTCTGATGAAAATTCTTTTTCAGCGTAATGCAAACACTATCTTGCAGACAGGTATGGTTTTGTTGCCTATGCCTGGAAGCACAAATAAAATAGCAGAATACTACTGACAATGAATTTGCCATCCCACAGAGAATGAACTGAATTTCAGGCATTCCTCAGAGAAACAAAACAGTTTGAAAGCATGAGTTTAGTTGAATTTTTGTGTTTGGTAGCACAGGGCATGGCACGGAAAAAGTGTATCATATCACTTGTGTTCTCTGAGCTGATTTATAATGTCTCCAGAATGATGAATAAGAGACTTTTTTTGGGAAAGTTATACTTCTTCTATTATCTCCCTTTCCCAGTTCTTGAAACTGTTAAGTGTTATGCTTGCATAATAGCTCTTTGCACCGTTTCTTCTGATAGATGTCAGTGCTACACTCTGAAATTTTACTGTGGTTTTCAAAGAACACCAGATGTAACTTCCTACATAAAAACTAGAAACTTTTTTTTTTTTAGAATATTATTGCCTTGCTACTTAATATATCCTAGAAAATAAGAGGGTCCTGGAAATTATAGGTTTTGAGAGCCCCAAACATCAACTTCAAATATATGTCTAGAGAAAATAAGACGTTACCCTCTAGTTTTTGCAGGGATATTCACTAGAGAGAAAAGCAATAATAAACAGTATTGCCAAAATTCTTCCCCTACTATTTTTAACCATCTGAACCCCCACTAAGTGAGAGTTAAGTGTTAGAAAGAGAAGAATAGCAGTTCAAAATACAAAAGTTTGGGATTTCTTTTGGCACTTAAGAAAGACTTTGCATTTAGATTTTTAGGAATATTGGTTCATACAAAATGTTAAAAGACAGATACCTGAAAGAGTATTCCCAAGTTGAATGATTAACTAGACTATTTTCTGTTATTCACAAATCAGTGTAATTGTACAAACCAATGAAACAACTATTAAATATTATGATTAAATCTTTACTCTTATGAGATAACATTGTATATACGAACATGATGTGATGCACCTTGACTGTAGATGTATTATAGTACTCTGAAAGTTGACTTTCTTGCCTGTTACGCAAAAATGTTAGGTTAATTCATTTGGATATTGTAATTATTTCCTTTTGCTTCAGAAAATATTGTGCATCTGTAAACCTGTAGATTAATGAATGAACTGGAGGTGGCTGTTAGACGTTTGCTGTGTCCTTGAGAGTTCTGCAATGGTTTATTCAGTGTTAACAATCATATTCACAGTTTTACAGATTAGGTTATGTGAGAAATGCTCAGATCCTGAATTTTGTCTACCTGTTTTAAAATATCACCAGTCTGACTGATTTTTGATTTTGTCTATGCCTTTCTAACTCATCTCTGACCACCACGTCCAATGTGACTTTGAAGTACTTGGGAAAGAATATATCTTGTTACCTGTATTTATTTTTTAAAAAGTAAGGAAAAATCAAATTATAGTTTAATTTATTGAGGTATGAGAAATTTTACACTGTCATCTCAATAGCAGAATGTACTTGGGATGTAGTTCATTTGAATATGTGATATATCAATCATATTTCACAAAAAACAATTGCAAAGAGCAACAGTTTAATTTAGTTACATGTAATTCAACATTTTTGGAATATACGCATAGACTAAATAGTTTTTTTACCTCTCTGGTAGTTTTCTTTTACAGGTGCTACAACATCAGCGTATTAATTTCATTTGTACTTCCAAGCAAGGTATTATCCCCCATCAAATAGTAGGTGTCTAAAGGGATTTAGATCCTCATTTTCAGATCATGCAGTGTTGCTGGGCTGGACTATACCTCTAGTTCTGATCTGTGTTCACAACTTCTTTCTTTTTTTTTTTCCTTTTTTTTTTTTTTTGGAAAAAAGAATTAAATATATGTGATGGCATCAAGAAGTTTTTTAACAATTTATACATTTCGCTATTTAGTAGTTCCTCCTGTTGAGAAAGTACAGCCAGAACTACCCCTCCAGACTAAAGGTTAAGACCTTGTACAGGATTCAAAGACCTTTAAACTGTTTCAGCTCTAGGTTTCAAATCATAGTTTAGACTAACTTTCTGATCATCCCTTTATGTTTGAGTATGAATCCACATTAAAGGTCTTTGGATCTGTCTGGACCAAATAGAGTGATGAATAAAGCTTCTGCTCAGCTTTGTTCATAAACTGTTTTATCAGAGGTTGCTTGTTATTTCTGTCCTTTTAGTCATGTAGGTTTTCCTGGTCTGTTTGTTCAAGGGATAGAAAAATAATGTCTCTTTTGCCCTGTTCAAAGGTTTAGTGGGAGATTGTTTTTGGTGGTGATGATTCTCCCCCTTTTCTGAATACTGTCACATGTAGCATAAACTCTGATGTTTCAGCTGAAAATGAAAAAATATCTGAGGAAAGGATAAAAGGAAGAGTCTTTTGGACTCTAGAGACAGACACGACTGAGTGGGAGTTTATTTAAGGTATGAAACATTAACAGTGTTAAGTGAGGGCCAAGCATATACTATGTGGTGCTGGTCTTGGCTGCGATAGAATTAGTTTTCTTCACACTAACTGGTATGGGGCTGTGCTTTGGATTTGTGCTGAAAACAATGTTGATAACACAAGAATATTTTAGCCATTGCTAAACCGCACTCCAAGAATGTTGAGGCCTTTTCTGATTCTCATCCCACCAGTGAGGAGGCTGCAGGTGCACAAGAATTTGAGAGGGGACACAGTTGGGACAGCTGACCCCAACTGACCAATGGGATATTCCAGACCATGGAATTCCAGGCCATGTCATGCTCAGCATGTAAAGCTGGGGGAAGAAAAAAGAAAAAGGAATGACTTTTGGAGTGATGACATTTGTCTTCCTAAGTAATTGTTATGCATAATGAAGACTTGATTTCCTGGAGATGGCTGAGCACATGCCTGCCCATGGGAAGTGGTAAATGAATTCCTCTCTTTACTTTCCTCTTGTGTGCAGGTTTTTGTCTCAACCTGCAGGTTTTTTCGTTTTTATTCTTCCAATTCTCTTCTCCATCCTGTGTGAGGCTTAGTTGCTGGCTGGGGTTAAACCATGACATGTAAATGGGGATTGGAGTACATGTGTACTTTTAAAACTGCTTTGAAATGTATCAGAAGGCTATTCTAAAAGCTATATGGAAGAAATAAGTATTTTTTCAAATCTGCTTCCAAAATCTTCTGATTCTAATATACTTATTCACATTTGCTAATGCTTGGAAAATCTGTGATTGCTAATATTCCTCTCAACACCTCCAGATATGTTCTAATTTTTTTATTATTTTATTGATTTTATTGTTCCATTTTTAAGCTTTTCAGTTAGTGAATAAGAACATTGTTTTATTTTCTCCTGGATAAAGCCGTTGTGATACCTGAAAAAAAGGTACCATTCTATCAGTTCCCTGGAAATAAAGTATGTTTTTATGTGTCATACCACACAATTATGACTTATAATAATGAATGAAAAGTTCTAAAACATTTAATAAGAACATATGATTTGGCTTAAAAGTTCTTTGATTATGCTTTACATTGGCTGTGTAATAAACAAATGTGTTATTACCTATCGTAGCTGACAGAAGACATTGATAACAAATAATTATTAAAATTGTTTCCTAAAGTATTAAAAGATAATCTTCATAGTTCTGAGAAAATGAGTCACATAAAAAACCCCACATATAGAACAAATCACAAGACTATCCAAACTAAAAATAAAAGTTTTAAATATTCAAGTTTTAAAAAATAGTATGTGCAACTAGTCACAAAAAAAAAAAACTTAAGAAAAAAAATGTTGGTTTACAGACATTCTAAAAATAGGTAATTCTTAATATTCATACTAAAATGGTATTTATTATTTTCTTCATACTCCGTTTCTTCTTTAGAATTCATTATCTTTTTACCTCATCATATCTCATGTTTCATAGCAAAATTTTGAATGTGTTCATAATGTTGATAGATGAAGAAGCAGGATACCACTGTCTCACTTTTGGGAATAACACAGCATGATTGGTGAACATACATTTATGTACACATTTTGTAATGTGTAATCAATATAAAACTGTGATCAATATATACTTTCTTGGTCGGATGATATGCGTAGTTGTACAGCCCTCGATTTCTTTGGAAATTAAGAATACTGAGAAATACAGTTCCTCTGGTTAGGTCAGTAAAAAGAAAATTACATTTTCTAAATGTATTTTAAAATAACATTTTAACATGAGAAGAAAGAGGCAGAACTTTGACTTCTTTCTGTATTTTTCTGCTTCAAGAAATGGATAGATAACACGAAAAGAAAATCTGTTCATCCAATGTTATGGGTTTTTTTCCAAACTTTTTATTTGACCCTGAATATTTGTGCATCTGATTTCTAAGAACTGTTGTGGAAAGAGAAGAAAAAATTTGAGCAAGATTATGACCTCAAAAATAATGTTTTCAATATGGATTTGCTTGAATATTCTGTCCAGGATGAGCCTTACTCAAAATAAGGAGCAAATTATGAAAATATAACCTTCAAGAAAGAATAATTACAGCAGGAATTTCACAAGCACTCCACAACGAGCAAGATACTTTGCCTGAGTTAAATCAGTCCTCGGCGTTTGTGACAACCAAGGTAAGTAAACTGACAACTTACAAAGAAAACAAGAGATTAACTGAGTAATTGTAGATATTAAAAGTAGTTTTTATAGAATTTTCTCATTCTGCTATCTATAATTTTTAATGAAAATATAAATGCTTACCAAAAAGCAGTGCTGAACAGCTGGAGATACTGGAGTAAGTAGACCAAAGATATGTCACACAGAATCACAGAACATCACAGGCTGGAAGGGACCTCAAAAGATCATCTAGTCCAGCCACCCTGCCAGAACAAGATCACTTACAGTAGATTGCACAGGAACTCGTCCAGGCGGGTTTTGAATATCCTACTAGCTTCTCTTCGTTATTAGGTTTAGACTAGTCTATGTCATTGAAAGGATCATCAGAAATGTGCGATATCAGGTGCACGTTTTCTATCAGCCAACATATGCTGAATAAATAGGCTCAGACTGTAATAGCTGTAAAACACCATTTGCACTGTCTTTGTAGACCTCCTTGCTAAGAGAGCAGTAACTGTGTAACTTTATGGAGCTTCTGAGGAATGCATTAACAAGTGCTAAAAGCATTAGGGACTTAAATCCCAGGGTTTTCAACTGTGCTTCACTGTATTCCTAAGTGCTGTAAAGAAACTACAGGGGAACTGCAAAAAAAAGAATATGTAGTATAAAACATGTAAGTGTGCGTCACCTGAACAAACAAGTCTAGCATCATTTCAAATATTCTGAAATACTGAATAATCCACATGGGAGGGAGCCCATGGAAATACTTTTACTGCAGGACAAAAAAAACCCAAAACCCCCAAAAACCTAACAGATTTCATTCATTGCTGAAATCCAAAATTATAAGAGACTGTGCTCTACTTGTTCTGGTGCTCACGTAGCTGCTTTTGGTTCAGTTTTGAAAGGACAGATTCTTTGACAGTTTGGGGGTTCTAGAAGTCAAGTTTTGTGAATGAAAATAGTTACAGAATGTCTGTTAAATTGGAATAAGGTTATTAAAAAGAAATTATAAGCAAAATCTTAAAAATATTATTTTATTTATAAAGTGTTCTTTAATATTTTTTAAAAAGCAAAACCACCATTTAACACTGTTCAAATGTCCATCTAGTTCAGATTTTGTAGTGAAGATGTCTCCAGGGATTATATAAACCAGGTTTTGCTAAACAAATATGGATAATTACTCTACAGAGAAAGATTCAGTGGAAGTTTGTGTTTTCTACATTTTACAGCACATAATTTGTTTTGTCCATAGTATATTTAATACATTTTGTCCTTAAAGATCAAGTTTGGCTATGAATTTTGAATTCATTTTGTATTCAGTAAATCACTCTTTTGTCTTTTTTTTTTTTTTTTTTTAAATTCTATTCAATACTCTCTTCTCCTGGTGCATGAACAGGAAAAAAACAAGCACACATCTCACTCTGCTCATCTTTTGTAATTCAGAAGTTTCATACCTGCTTGCTTCTCAGATGATTATTCTCAGGCACTTCACTTATCTCAAAATATTAATCCAAATATTTTTGCCTATTATCCATAACCACTCCTGCTCATCCAAATATCAAAATATTTTTTTGCTGTTACTCATAAGCAATCTTTTTTTCTTTACTTTTTGCTGGGTACAGATTAAATACCTGGCCCTTTAGGTTTCAGGGTCAATATTTTCATCAGACTTTGAGAATGCATTCACAGAGCAGAACCTTGGGTTTACAACGTCATGGAGGAAGACCGTCAGTCAAATATAAACACTGATGACAGCCCATTAAACTTTCTGATTGTGAAAACTGCCATAAAGCTAAAGTTGGGTAATTTCCCCAATATATGTAGAACAGAAGAGGAAGGATGAGAAAGCAAATGGAAGGAGAAGGTCAGAGATAAGACTCACATGATTCTTTGACGAGAAATCCCAAACCTTCTAAACCACAACACTGAGTAATGTGGCAATGTTATTCACATATTCTGTATGACTAGGGTCAGTGGCATGGTTCTGTACGTGTTGTCTATTTGATGACTTAATAATACCTTGAGATTTTTTTTTTTTTTATGCCACGATATACTGAAAAAAGTTTTTAACTGAAATGCTATCCAAAACTTCTTTCAGACAATGAAGAGGTGATTTAGAGCCAACAATATGGGTTCTCATTTGTAGTATTTTTTTCCAATAGACTCTTTCACACTCATTGTCAGCTATTGTTTTATGAACTCCAATAAAGCACTTTCCTGCTAGAATTTATTAGCAATACTCGAACAACTGTAGGTTTTCTTTTTTTCTCCATGTTTTCTGAGAACAGATAAGTAACACATTCTGCTGGTCTGTAGAGAAAAATATTGAGGTAGTCCATCTCAGTGTTACAGAAGAATTATCTCCTCAGAATTTGTTAGTTTGTAGAGTAACAGTTTTGTAATCCATAACAATTTCTTTTTCTTTCAGTAATATTTAGCTGAACAGCTTCTATTTATCTTACAAAAATGAAAAAGAAATGTGTCTGACATACCAACATTATGAGGCCAAAATTCTTTTTTGATAGACATTTCAGTAAGGTGTCATATTGCAGTAATTTCACGATTCTTCAGTATCTACTCTTTTATGTAACTTTAGGATTAAGATGTGAAAATCCAAACCTGTCCCCAGACATGATTTTTTGTCCTCAAAAGTAGGCCAACAATAATATTAGTAAAAGCATAGATAAATTTGTCATATTTTGAAACAAGGAAGTCTTACTCTACTGTTGTTAGATCAGCAAAACTTCAAATTTTGAAGGCATAACAGTGCATTCGAACCATGCAATCAATCAGATTAATTATACGTATGAGCCCTGCATCCTCTTAATGAGCTCCACTATTGCAGAGGTTTTGCAGCCAGCTTCTGAATTATCAAATACTTTCCTTTCAACTCATCTGACCACACACAGTCCCTGACGGAGCCAAGAGTATCAGCAATCAGTCACGAAATCTGCAATATAAGCTGTCACTATGAGCACTAATACGACCACAGCAAGTTAATTGAGATCATATGGAATGATATATTGCTATCCTGTAAAGCATTTCTGCCATATTAAAAATCTGTGCTATTGCAAAACATTCAGACTTTATCAAAAACAGATAAGTTAAAATGAATCCTCTGAACATGTATACATAAACGGTACTGAAAATGCATTGCAACTTCCATCAGCTGTCTCTGCCAAACTCAATAATCAAAACAATGTGGTACGGTCAATTTGTGCATGAGACAGCTGTTTTGTGGAGTACTTGTTATGCCTTCAGGGAGCTGAGTGACCACAGCTACCAATCAACAGTAGATGTAACGTAAAATCCTAACATTGCTTTCCTCTACAACAAGACTGAACATTCTACAGACAATACCAGCAAAATTGCTAGGTTTTCTCTGAGCTGTTCCAAAAATGTCTTTTGAAATTGAATGTAAGCAGAAAAAATGTCAGTGGAAATACAAGAATGAAATGTTGCATTACTCTTGCATTTTTAGCTAATCTGTCAAATTGTTTTCATCTTGTGCCAGTCTAATTCAACCAAAAAAAAAGGCACTATAAGACACAAGTTCCTGAATACATATTCACTTCTTCTTACTAAGCATTCACTTCTGTGCTGCTTTTGGCTGGATAGAGTTAGATTTCTTACACAGTAGCTGGTATGGGGCTATATTTTGGATTTGTGCTGAAAACAGTGCTGGTAACACATGGATGTTTTTGTTATTGCTGAGTAGTGCTCATACAATGCCAAGGCATTATCTGCTTCTCGTCTGACCTCACCAGTGGGTGGGCTGGGGATACACAAGTTGGGAGAGGACACAGCTAGAATAGCTGACCAAAGAGATATCCCATACCATATGATGTCATGCTCAGCATATAAATTTGGGGGAACAAGAGGAAAGGGAGGAACATTCAGAGAGATGACTTTTGTCTCCCCAGGTCACTGTTACATGTGATGAAGCCCTGCTTTCCCGCAGCTAGCTGAGCACGTGACTGCCCGTGGTGGTGAATGAATTCCTTGTTTTGCTTTGTTTGTGAGCACGGCTTTTGCTTTGTCTATTAAACTTAATATCTCAACCCGTGAGTTTCCTCACTTTTGTTCTTCTGATTATTTCCCCCAATTCATCTGCAGGTGGAGTGAGTGAGTGTCTGTGAAGGGTTATGGTTGCCGGCTGGGGCTACACCACAGCTTCTCAGCTCTCCTTTGAAAGTCAACCCTGTGATTCTGTGATTATATTTCATCTATATAGACCCCACCATACAGAATTGTACAGCTTTATTTATGATAAGAAGAACATTTCTCAGAGATGTCAGAAAAGGATGCATGAACCAGAAATTTCTTTCAAAAACACAGGATTTTTCTGTCTCACTGCTACCAAATTTCATTTCTTCACAGTTATCATTTTATTTTCATTTCATTTTCACTTCAGATAGACTATTTCAGTACCTGAAAGGGACCTACAGGAAGGCTGGAGAGGAACTGTTTACAAGGGTGTGTAGCAATGCTTTTGAATTTGAGAAGGGTAGATTTGGATTAGACGTTAGGAAGAAGTTCTTTACAATGATGGTGGTGAAACACTGCAACAGGATGCCCAGAGACGTGGTGGAGGCCCCACTCCTGGAGGCAATCAAGGTCAGACTTGATTGGGCTCTGAGCAACTTGGTCTGGTTAAAAATGTCCCAGCCCACTGCAGGAGGGTTGGACAAGATGACATTTAAAGGTCCCTTCTAACTCAAATCATTCTATTATCCTATGATTCCATGATTCTATGATTTAGACTGTTGCTTACTTAATCTATTTAGACAGCATGTTCACATTTTAAAATGAGTAACACTGTGAATTTTTAAATAATGAAAAATAAACTACTTATTTTTTTTCCTCAGATATTTCCTACTTCTTGTAGATGACATGCTTAAGACTTGTTGGACCTGTATTTGTAGTATTTTTTATAAAATGGAACTCAAAAAACCCATGCTTATTGGTATGAAAGAAATAGCAATATTGGCTTGTCACTGCTTGGGGCATAATTGAAGATTATAGCTCGAAGACACTGCAGTCTTAATATGGCTTGGCACTGGTTTACTCATTTCAGCTCATTTCAATGTGGTTTTGCTTCTTCTATTGCTTTTTTCCCCACACAGTAACTTTCAAAATGGAAATACTTGAGTAAGAAATATGGCAATTTCCATGTGATTGGCTGCATATTTGACACTTGGCTAGTACCATTTATATATCCTTGTTGCTAAACTGAGGAAGTGTGGTCTAGATTCTCGGGTAGTGAGGTGGACTGTGAACTGGCTAAGGGGAAGAAGCCAAAGAGTTGTGGTCAATGGGGCAGAGTCTGGTTGGAGGCCTGTATACAGTGGAGTCCCTCAAGGGTCAGGACTGGGACCAGTATTATTCAATATATTCATCGACGACTTGGATGAGGGACTAGAGAGTACTATCAGCAAGTTTGCTGATGACACCAAGCTGGGAGGAGTGGCTGACACACCAGAAGGCTGTGCTGCCATTCAGAGAGACCTGGACAGGCTGGAGAGTTGGGCGGAGAAAAATTTAATGAAATATAACAAGGGTAAATGTAGGGTCTTGCATCTGGGTAGGAACAACCCCAGGTTCCAGTATAAGTTGGGGAATGACTTATTAGGGAGCGGTGTAGGGGAAAGGGACCTGGGAGTCTTGGTGGACAGCAGGATGACCATGAGCCAGCACTGTGCCCTTGTGGCCAGGAAGGCCAATGGCATCCTGCGGTGTATTAGAAAGGGGGTGGTTAGTAGGTGGAGAGAGGTTCTCATTCCCCTCTACCCTGCCCTGGTGAGACCCCATCTGGAATATTGTGTCCAGTTCTGGGCCCCTCAGTTCAAGAAAGACAGGGAACTGCTGGAGAGAGTCCAGCACAGGGCAACTAGGATGATTAAGGGAGTGGAGCATCTCCCTTATGAGAAAAGGCTGAAGGAGCTGGGGCTCTTTAGTTTGGAGAAGAGGAGGCTGAGGGGTGACCTCATTAATGTTTACAAATATATCAAGGGTGAGTGTCACGAGGATGGAGCCAGGCTCTTCTCGGTGACAACCAATGACAGGACAAGGGGTAATGGGCTGAAAGTGGAACATAAGAGGTTCCGCTTAAACTCAAGAAGAAACTTTTTCTCAGTGAGGGTGACGGAACACTGGAACAGGCTGCCCAGAGAGGTTGTGGAGTCTCCTTCTCTGGAGACATTCAAGACCTGCCTGGACACGTTCCTATGTAGCATTATCTAGGCGTTCCTGCTCTGGCAGGGGGATTGGACTTCATGATCTTTCGAGGTCCCTTCCAATCCCTAACATTCTATGATTCTGTGATATATCTTTTGCAGTTTCCGTGCCATTGTTGACACTTGGCTAGTACTATTAATATATCTTTTGCAGTTTCCATGTCATTATTGTCTTTTCTCATTATGCCTCTTTTACCAAGTCTGTCTGTCTTTTCTCTCCCAATACTTTCATTAGAAGCATGAGATGAAACAGGTAGAAAGACCTTTCCCAACCAGATAAATGTGTAAAAAATTTTAACTTAATTGACTTGCTATCCATTACTTTTGATTTTTAGATAGTTTACTATATATTATAGTTCTTCCGTGGAACTGGAAGCTCTCCTTAGCTTTAGGAGAGCATCTTCATAGCTTTAGGACAAAATAAATCAGAAAATGAATATTAGAAAGATTTATACCCCTTGTGCTTAACAGATTTAGTGATACATGTGACACGTCTGCAAATATTTATCCTTCAACATATCTAAAGCCAGGAGCTTCAGAAACTCATTCTTCACAAAAGGACCACTTTCTTCTTTTCCAAATGAGGTCTGGCTGGATGCAATACAGAACAGGAGTCATTACCAGCAGCAATCAGAAAGGACAATTATTACTGTAGAGGATAAAATGTAATCCCCCATGAAAACATTCAGAGTCTTACTGGAACTACTGTGTGATGTTTATATGATTCTGCCAAATATACTTTGAAAAAAAGTCATATTGTTATGTTTTAAATAGAATGCTGAGTCTTGAGTGTAAGGAAAAAGTCATTATTTTCAGTGAAGTCCTTACAAACTGAAAAGCCTGCACTATATTTGTTAAAATAGAAAATTATTTTTCTCCTTCAATCATGTAATCTACAAATGGCTGAACACCAAAATTTCTTTTCAGAGGAGTTGCTTCTAATCTTCTAACTTCTGTGCCAAGTTTCAGCAGTCTGCAAATTTTCAGAACCTAGAATAACAGGGTTTATAATGGAAACACTGACTCTCTTGCAGCTATAGATGTGCCAGCTACTGCTGTAATAATCAGTAGATAATTACTTTTAGCTTTCCACTCAGTGAATTAGGACAGATGAAATTTTTCATTAAAAGATGAGTTTTGCTGTAAGAAAGTTCGTTTAAGGACATGCCCACAATTATAAATTAGAATCATAGAATCGTTATGGTTGGAAAAGACAATTAACCACAACTTGCTATGTGATTTATCAGTATTATTTGTTATTGGTTATTTTTCAATGCAGGAGGACTAGCACAAATTAAAATATTCAGAATTAAAGCCCAGATAGCTAAATGCAGTTCACTCCATTAAACACAACCCATGAGTGTAGCATGCACAGGTCAATGCGAAGAGCTGAAATGAACTGTGATGTGTTGAATCAGCTCATGTGGAGAGAAGCCTGCAAATGTTCTCAAGAAACTCTAAGAGCAGCTTCATATCTAGTTCCATCTTACTGAAGTTCAGTATGGATTCTTATTTAGGAAAAAAAAGAAGTTCCAAACCATACTGCATATCTGACAGCATGAAAATCACACAACATACTTTATTTTAAAAGAATACTTATTTTTAGTCATTATATTTTTGTTAGGAATGAAAATAGCTAACTCATCACCACCACCAAATCAGTGATTATCAAGATCACATTATGCATTCTAATTTTCAAAATATTTCACCATAGTTAGGCAGTCACTATTTTGGTAAATTACGTCAGAAGGAATCGATTTAGCAAAATGCATTCTATTGCTATCATTTACCACTACTTTCATTAATCGCTCAGTGCCTAGAATATTTTCTTCTGGGTGTTGATTTGAACCACAAGGTAATGTCCATTTAAACTGTGCTGGGTAGTGATTTCTTTCATCATGAGAGTCGTTCAGTATTTTATCTAAATTAACTTATATAATAAAATTCTTAGAGAGAAGACATGAAATAATTAACTATTATTTATTATTGTTCTGCTTTCCACTGCTGTTTTCTAACATATTTTGACCCTTTGAAAACCCCCAGAAGTGTTGTGGTTAGGAGACAAAAAAAAAAAAAAAGAAAATAAAGAACCGGCAAATGCTATATATCTGCATTTACTATTTGCTGCTTTCATAGATATTAGGTGGCATGCAGCAGCCCAAATCTACTTGAAAAAATAGTTGCAGTAGATACAGTTAAGATCATCTTTCATTGTCATCAGTTTAGGAATGAAATTCTTCATTTAGCCATTCTTCATTAGCCTTATTAGCAAATACATAATAATTTATATTGAGTTCCTATCTGTGAATTTAAAACCATATACCATTTAAATCACTTAAATTTTAGAAGTCTCAAAATGCTTAAAAAGAGTAATTGCTCTTATCACCATCTAGTTCTATTTCTCTTCCTAGTTCGAAACAAAATAATAATAATAAAAAATCTATTTACTCCTTAAATCTCACCCATAGTTTTTTCAATGAATGCTTCTTGAAATAAGATGTGGTCACAGTGATGGGAAAACCATTGCAATGAGTTAGGAATCACATTAAGTCAAATGGGGATTGCTAGATGAAGGACTCAAGAAATGATGGAAGCAGAACTGGAAAACTGCCTATTTTGTTAATATAGAGCTGAGACTAAAAGTTATTATGCCATTTAGTTCACCAATTAAGTATATCTTCTGTCACCACACTTGCCCTTGGTTTCTATTTTCTTCTTTTCATGTTGTGGATGCAGTGTGCTCTCCTGCAAGGTGTCAAGTAGATTTTCGAAAGACTATAATTCCATCATTAACTTTTCAGTTACACAGTCCCTCATGACTCGTTCTTTCCTTTCTTTTTCCTCTTTTTCTCCTCACGTTCTCTGCTCTACTAAACCTCCAACCTACAAATTTGTGTATATATGAAAGAAGTTCTCTTATCCGAATACTCAAATTAGAGAAAAAAAATTCAGAGTTCATCAAATAACAGATATTATAACTATTATTTTTTTAAAAAAAAGAAGAAAAAAATCTAACTGAAGACCAGAGCAGAATTTTTCCCTTTCCTTTTCCATCTTACACTACATTATTGGAAATCAAAATAACTTTTTTTTTTTTTTTTTTTACGTCTATGTGTAGGTCTGAAGATTTTTAACTATGTCACATAAAATCCACATAAAATTACCCTTTTTTTCACAAAATGGATGCAGTAAATTTAGGATTATAGTCTCTCTCTCCACTATAAATAGAAGTATACATATATGCAACAGGATAGTTTCAAGAGGGACAATACTGCCCCTATTACATTGGAGCAGCGCAAACCACCTTTCATTGGTAAAGGACCAATATATGTGTTTCAAACGAGTGAATGAGCTGCCACAGGAGCTCTATTATATTTTGCTAGGTGTGTAACATAATTTGTAAACTAGCTTTGCCCAGACATAGAAAGAGTCTGGGAAAGAGCGTGATTTTCCCTTTCTGTTGCCTATGAAATACCTTGAGAAGAATGAGTCATTTGAGTTGATGTTTTTTCAAGTTACATTCATGAGATATTAGCTGTTTTTCATTCAGTTGTTGTCTTCTCAAGGCAATTACTTAGCCCACGCAATCAGATAAAGGCCCTATTGCTGCATTTTTTTAGTTTGCTTTTTATAGTTAAAAAAGTGGATCATATGGTCCCTACTCAACCTACTGCCCATGAGATGCTTTCTCACATTACTAGACCATGGGCAACCATTAATGTTGATTTGTCCAGTTTGTCAGAAAAAGTAAAGGATGATAACTGTGTACAGTCTTTATTTGCTCTGTGTCTTGTTCCTGCTGGATCAATGACGTTCTCACATGTATGTGATTTCTGGCTGTTACGGACTAGAATAAGAATGTAACTTGATTTTTATAAAATAGTAAGTGTATTGACCTGCTGATTAAGAAGCTCATATTTTGCTACGGAAGTTAAGAAATATTTTATCTTAAATGTTCCAAAGTACCTGAAAATACAAAGAGGAATGACAAAATTTTTCTAATTCTTCTGTCAGGATGCAGAGAGATTTATGATGTCTAATGTGTGAGAAGAGGAACACAGTCTATAACATAATTTTTAATATTTAGTAATATTATGACAACCTACATATCTGTCCACATTTTCATAGCTCTGCGGTAGCCTAAAGATCATGCTTATAGTAATAAAGCATCATTAAAGTAATTGAATTTCCAGTTAAACCATTTGTGTAAATTGAGTGATTTTTGGCAGCCAAAATATTATACTTGTTGAAAGATTTGGTCAAATCTTTTCACATTTGTCACCTCTTTAACTGCAAATATATAAAACCTATATGGATTAATAGTAGTTTCGTGACTTCTGTTGAACTTGTTATGTGCCAAACTTAATTTATTCATTCGTATTATGTTTAACTTATGAACACAGCGCAATGAACATACATTCTGGGTTTTAATTATCAGACATACATGGTTTCTAAAATACATGTGTAAAATCTCTATCCTGAAGCCATTTGATTTTCTATTTAACTCAAAGATATATGTCTAGATACCTTTCCTTTTGCACTAATATGTACAGTAACATTTCAACCGATACTCGTGTGAAAAGGATCAGACTTCTGATGAAACTTAAACTATCAGGCTGCCACATAACTTTTCATATTTCTGTGTGATAAAACAGTGTATTAAAGCTAAAAGCAGAGGTGGAAAGAATACAGAAAATTACTGTTTACCAAGTTAGACCATTGTTGCTAACTCAGCTCTTCTGCAAATAAAATCAAAGCAAATCTTGCCACTAGACATTTGGAATCTCAATGGATAGAAATAGTTCTCAAAGGTTAATAAAGATTGCTTGTAATGGAAAGTTATATTATGCAATTGTTATTCAGCAGTGGCTAAAAATGAAATAGATATGAAACAATAACATACTGAGGATGCTATTTCATTTTCATAATGCAGTTTAATTTTGCAGTCTTTCAACAACAGGAGTAAGTGATTCAAGTTTAATAGAAAAAAAAATGAGTCAAAGTGAATGAAATATCTTACTTCTACAAGCGTGGGAACAATTCATAATGTAGTGAATGTAAGTGCAATAATAAGTTACGAGAGTGAAACTGTCAGGAAAGAAATCATTTTATAGTGTTAAGATTGTACAAAAAAATAGAACTGAGTTAAACTCATTAGTTGAATAGCATCAGCCCATACTTGAAATCACATTAACAAAATGATTCATATGCTGACTTAACATTACACATATTTTTTTTTTCCTTCTCTCTCATATATGTATGTGTGCTGGGTTTACGTGGCAAGATTTGGTAGCAGGGGGGCTGGAGGGGTGGCTTCTTTGAGAAAAGACCACGAGTTGCCCCTATGTCAGACAGAGACACTTCTAGCCAGCTCCAAAATGGACCTGTTGCTGCCCAAAGCCAAATCCCTCAGTGATGCTGGTAGCATCTCTATGGTAACATATTTAACAAAGTGTAAAAATTGCCACAGAGCATCTGTGAGAGAGAGAGAAGGTAAATGCAAAAGTAACAGCCCTACAGACACCAAGGTCAGTGAAGAAGTAGGGGGAGGAGGTGCTCCAGGCACAAAAGCAGAGATCCCCCTGAAGCCCAATATGATGACCATGGTGAGGCAGGCTGTACCCCTGCAGCCCGTGAAGGACTATGTTGGAGAAGATATTCACATTGCAGCACATGGACAGCTTCACAGTGGAGCAGGTAGATGCACCCTGAAGTAAGGTGCAGCCTATGGAGATCCTATGTGAGAGCAAACTCCCAGCCGGACCTGCAGCCCGTGGAGAGCAGCCCTTACAGGAATAGGTTTTCTGGCAGGATTTGTGGCCCACAGGGGACCCACACTGGAGTGCTCTGCTTCTGAAGGATTGCACCTTGTGGAAAGGACATACGCTGTAGCAATTCTTGAAGAACTGCAGCCCATGGGAAGAACCATGTTGGAGCAGTTGATGTGGGACTGCATCCTGTGGGAAGGACCCCACAGTGGAACAGGGGAGGAGTGTGAAGAGAATGGAGAAGCAGAGACTAAACATTATGAACTGACCAAAATGACTATTTCCCATCCCCCTGCAGCTTTTGAGAAGTTGAAGTAGAAGAGTTGGTAGTGAAGGAATGAAGTCGAGCCTGGGAAGAAGGAACAGTGGGACGCAGGCATTTTAGTTTTTGATTTTGTTTCTCACTATTCTACTCTATTTTTCCTTGGCAATAAATTAAATCAGTATTCCCTAAGTTGAGTTTGTTTTGCATATGATGGTAATTGGTGAGTGATCTTCCTGTCTATAACTCAGCCCATGAGCTTTTCCGTCTTATTTTCTCCCTCTGAGCTGTCGAGGAGGAGTGAGAGAGGGGTTTGGCTGATTTGTCATCCAGCCAAGGTTAACCCAACCACAGTATAAACATTGCTTTATTCTCTGCACCCCTAATAAGTGATCAATATATCAGGACACTGTATAAACCCCACTGATAATGCAGAGAATGAAATCCATTTTTCTTTTCTTGTTTGGATAGGGTACTGTCAGATCAGGACCCTGATTATGCCAGCTCTGGACTAAAAAGTGTCTTCAACACCCACTGATCTTGCCAAAAGACAAGAGTGTCTTTTAGACCTAAATGGCTTTTGCATGTATCTCTGAGTCATCCTCAACCTTCTGTTGCTAAGCATGACTTCACAGAATTTACACAGATGAGCAGCAGCACACTTTTATGCAAATACTCAGTTGTCCAGTTTGTCAAGCACAAATAGTATTCAAGTCCTTCTCTCTACATTTATAAGAGTTAAGGACTAGATACCGATACCAATTTCTATGAGGAAACTTTTCAAAAGGGAGAGTTAAATATACAAAGGGAAAGCTAGGGTGTAGTAGAATTCTGAAAAGCATTTCTCCAGTCAGAAAATCAGCTGAAATTTCTTGCTGTTCTGTTTTAACCTTCAAGATGTTCAGGACACCGCTGTCAAAAAATGCTTTGGATCTCACTCAAAAATATCCACTCAACTTGTTGGTTCATTGTCACTCTAGGTGGTTATCTTCTGAGTTTAAAGATTAAACCTAAAATCAATTTTAAGCCAAAAATTCAGTACTGACTCCCTGATTCTTTGTGTGATCCATGGTGACATGTCAATTCTTCAGCTAGTGCAATCAGTGGGATCATATAGATTTGCTCTGGCACAATTAATTTCACTCCAGATTCCATGTGGAATTGAAACATTTTACATCTAACAAGTACAAAGAATCTTAAACTTCTGTATGGTTCCTGGAAGCCACAACCTGCATCAGGCATGAATAAAATACGTAAATGTTCTGGACAAAAAATCAATGGTAGTAGTAGAATTTCATTCTTAAGTACAATAAATATACATTCTGTATTCATCTTCTTGGCTAAATTAAAGAGAAAATAAAAAATAGAGAAGGGAAATGAGGTAAGCTTGCATGCTGGGTGCCAGCTCAGCCAGTGTTTAATTTTTGCTCCAAGGCTCTTTTTTATACCACTTCAGCAAGGTGTCTCCATAACAAAATTCAAGCATGACTCTTGACATGACTTCTTCCAAAAGGCTTTGTCACAGTTCACATCTTGAATGATGACACGTATTCAAATTTGTGCTATAAATCACCCGGCTGGCACATTCTTCCAGTCACTTGAAGTGAGAAAAAACACACAAAAACTACTGTTTGTGTCTTAGTTCCAAAGGATCCAGAGACAAAACTAATGTTCTGTGATATAACTAATTCACATCAGCCATAAATGTAAAAGTCTGTATGTGCTAGCTGGACTTTTGTACTTACTTGTTAGGCCAATTAGAAACAGCCCTGTGCTAATTCCACAGACGCTCAAGATATCTGAAAGCATGTGAGTGTGTTAATGGTTGCCAGATATGCTCCATGACACACAGTTTTTGGAACCTGCTCTGGGCATGAATTAAAACACCAAAGGCCTCGTAGGTTCCAATCATCTTCTCTCCCAAGCTCTGCTCTCCCAGCTGCTGTATGAGTGAGAAGCAATGCAGGAGACAGACACAGAGAAATACAAAAAAGGGAAGGACAATGCTCTCCTCTCTTTCTGGTTGGCAGCGTTATGCTTCTTTGGGAATTTCTGAATTTCTGATCTTGGCAGTGACAGAGAGTCAGCCTGACTGGTGCTGTGCTGGTAGCTAAAATGATCAAAGGCACCTAGTATTGGGGCCAAAGTACTTGCCTGGTCTCAGTTCTTTAGGAGGGGCCATACTCAGGGAGATACCCTGAAGGTACTGCAGGGCGAAACTGTGCTGTTCCATGAACTGAAGACAAAAAAGGGAATTTAAGCTACTTTGCTAAACTCATTTAATCAATTCCACTAAGTCTAAAAGGAGGAAAGAAGACTTGCAATGGGTAAGAGCTAATTTTTAGTCAAGTATCTCATGCTATCTAAAATATCAGCTCCGGATGTCTCAACTATGACTAAAAGCATGGTAAAACACTTGTTTTGTCTGTCAGATATGTGGATAGCAAGAAGTTTTGCTCACCAGCAAGACCAATGTATCATGACTAATATTCAGAGGGACTTTGATGGAGTGCTCCATGAACTGCTCTTTTTCCATACAGCTGTCTTTGCAGGGACCCAATGTTGTCTCAGCTGCTTAAGTTTAGTGCTCTTGCTTTATCCATATAGATTCTACTCAGAATATGGGATGCTGGTCTCTGTAGCAAAGAATGCAAATTATCTAATTCTAGTTATGTTGCCACAGTGAAAGCACAATTCAGCATGATGGCATAAACATCTCTGCAGAATAAAAATTTGTGAGAATTTTTGTCCAATTTAATTTTCCCTTCTAGAAACTACTTAAAGAATTAAAAAAAAATGAAATAACAGTTACATGGGCCTTAACCTATTTAAACTTGGAATCTGTACACGTGCCCACACATACACCTAAGTATATGCATACTTATAAAATTGAACAAGGCTTCATGTTTGATGTTCTCCGATTCACCCTTCCCATGCTCTGAGTTTCCAGGATCAGAGACCATCTTTCTTTTAATCAATCTCTATTTTCCTGAGACATTCTTGAACCTCTCATGACATCTCAGAATTAAACTGATATTAGCTCCTCCTTCTGCAGTCACATGAAGTCATTTCTTTATGCCATACTATTTTATCCATATGCTGGGATTTCTTTATTTCAACTAAGTACAAAGATATGGATATGTATTTTTACATCATTTATATTTTGGAAAATATTTTTATTTTCTGTAAAGCACTATATTACTATTTTTTTCTTTCCACTGTAAAAATATTAACCTCTAGAATCATAGAAAATATTTGGTAGATGTATTTTAAAACTTTATAAAATCGGAAATTTAATATGCTTCACCAGATTTTCTCAATATTCTTCAATATTTTGATATATCAGAATAGAACAGTGAAAAAATGTTCATTCGTTATTTCAATTCTTTTCTTATTATTCTAAACATATTCTTGCTGCTCTGTTGCCTTCTCATTTAAATCTTTCTGAATTGTGCAGACTCAGCAGCAAGGGTGTATACAGCTTGCATACTGCAGCATTTAGCCAAATGTACACATATTATAGGCATTCTTTCTGAAATTAAATACCAAACTTTCTGTAAACAGGAAAAAATCCTAAATGCTGATCTGGAGAAAGGAAAATAGATTCTGTTCTTTGGGATCACTATTCACTAATGTCTTGATGTACAAAAACTGATGGCTGTTAATGATGCTTCAGAGACCGAAAAAAAATCCAGGTTCTAGCTACACAAAGTTAACAGAGGACCATAAATAAGCCTGTGACTGAGATGTTTTATCAATTTCAAGATCCATCAACTTATTTAAATATGAGCAACACTGAATGCCTTTGGGAGGAAGATTTCTCCACTGTTGTAATTCTTTCCATTTCAGAATATCTTCTTGTACTTTTTCCCTTCAATTTCTACATCTCACAACAGTATATACTTAGCCCTTCTCCTCTACTTTAGATTTTCTATGTTTTGATTTAAGGATAAAATCTTAGTACATGGATATTGATATTGCTAGGTTATCATCACCTGAGTTTACAGATAAATTCAGACTTACTCATTAGTCCTACAAGCACTGTTGACCTCAAGTACTTGATTTCTCTTCCTGTAACAAAGAGGTGTTAAAAATGAGAGGCTATCTCTTTTTTACCTTCTCTGTAGTACAATAAGACATAATGAAATACATATCTTTTAGTAGCATATACAAATCTGTAATATCATTTTTTAATACCTTTTAATACTTTAGCACTATGAATATAGATATAGGTACAAAATTTTTATCAGGATCTGTAGCAATGTGACACTGAAAGAGGATAGATTTAGATTGTGTATAAGGAAGAAATTCTTTACCATAAGTGTGGTGAAACACTGGAATAGGTTGCCCATAGAGGTGGTTGATGTTCAGTCCCTGAATGTGTTCAAGGTCAGGCTGGACAGGAGCAACCTGATCTGGTTGAAGATGTCCCTGCTCACTGCAAGGGGGTTGTACTAGGTGATCTTTAAAGGTCCCTTCCATCCCAAAGCTTTCTATGATTCTGTGATTCTATGATTTCCATGATTCTATGGTACACAGCCTATGTTCTCTACTTGAGCAGCCGGGCTAAAATTTGCTTTTCAACAAGAGTGCAGTGAACTTTCTGCCTTTCAGACTCACGTACAGGCACATGCTTACCAGTTCCCTTGTTTTCTATAAAGGCTACAGTAATGAGGTATAGGGATCTTGCATGCATGTATGTTCTTTTTCTAGAGGAAGGATCCATTCTGTCGCTTTACACAAAAATGTGCCCGTCATTTTTTGTAGATATTTTTGTAACCCTAAGTCTCTGATCACTTTAAGTATCATAGGCATTTAATAATTCCCCTTTCCTTCCAAAAAGACATAAAATAATGGGAAAAAATCTGTCAAATGCAGTACTTTATCGGTAAACAATGTATGCTTCTTAGATGACAAACTAGCTAAATATAAAGATGAAGATATTCTGACAAATATTTCAGAAAGGAAAAAAATCCACAATATGCACACTCCCCCATTTCTGCTATATTAGACTTTTACCTTTGTCCAGCTGGCTTAACTTCAACAGTAAGGTTTTTATATGTTCGCATATTTCCAAAATGCCCTAGTTGAATCATATTTTCACATTACTCCACACAAAGTAAGGCAGCAGAATTCATTGCAAACTGGAGCCAGCTCAGCTTCTGTGTATAACATCTCTCCTTGGTGATATATTGTTCACCCTTAATATTAACCTGTTAATTATTTGTGTTACTATAACAGATCTATCTATTACAGAATTTTTGCTAAAGGATTTTACAATAACAACCTGGAATATAATGGCCTAGAATTAGATGAGGGTTTTGCCAGTTTGTGATTATGTTTTAATGTTTTGGTTTTTAACATACATGAATATGAAAATACTTTTCTATAAAACAGTTACTTATGCTAAGTTTGTGACACCTGATTTTGGTATATAAGATGACAGCATCCGAACTTTTGTTAACAAAACTGTTCTTTATACTTGTTTTTGAGTCTGGCCTTCCTGCAATGCATTTATTTTTGTATAAACTTGGTATTTGAGTACTTTTACTGCGGCAAGTATTTTCAGCGATAGTTGCATCTTCCTTGCCTTACACTTGATAGGTTCTAATCTTTGTAAAGTCATCTATTCCACACAATAACTGTATTACGGATTTTAGTAAATTGACAGTGCCTCCAACAAAAATTACTGTTTGTTAACATTCAGTTTGACACAATGTGCATTCCAAGTGCAGGTCAATGATCTTGGGATGCTCTTAGATTTTTAACAAGACAAAAACTTCTCTTGAGGCAGAGGCTTACACAGCTCAAATAATTATTTAAATTTATAGGGATTTTCCTGCCTGGTATATTTCAGTCCCTTTTGTTCTCTATCTACAAAGCACAGTATTTGTAAATTCTTCAGAAACCTTCTTTCTATCTAGGCACTAAAAGATGATTGGTGTTTACTTTAATTAGTTACTGTTGTGGTTATGACAGATACCATGTATTAGGGACTGTTGTTTAAGAAATTGGATTTAATTTTCAGTACCTGGAGACATTACTGCTTCTGATGGAATGATATTATACCTTTATCTCATCATGTAAATTGGTATTTACTGATTTCAGAAGATACATTTGCCATTTAACAGATGGGTCAAATATCCTGTTCACTCTGGTCATGTATCCAGCTAGCCAAGGGTGCTCGTTGCCTTTCATAATAAAGATGAAAACCTTCCCACAGTTCAGCTAGCCCATCTCCTCTGTGCTATCAATATGGTTTAGCAGCGCTCACATGATTAACTCTGTTTCACAGCCTAGATTATTTTCTTCCTGTTGGCTCTCATTAGTAAGGGCAAGTTTCCAGCCTATGTGGTAGACTGGCAATTTGCAAAGTAATGAAAACAGCATAGTCCCCAAACTATATTCCTACAGTTAAACCACCTACTTCTGTGGAAAAAGAATGCAGCTGTGTGTGGTTTTGGTATTAAAGTATGGAAATTATCTTTTAAAAGAGCAACAACCTGTACTTACCTTTCCAGATGTACTATATTAATAAATTTTGGAATTGTAACTCAGTCCAGTTAAAATACCAACTAATTTAAACTACTAAATCAGCTTGTTCATTTTATTTTTCTTATATAACTCAACTTTTTATGTTTTTCCTGAGAGATTTTGTTTTATGTTTTACAAGAAATAATCAAGATAAAATATGTGTTAATGGTTGGACTCAATGATCTTAAAGTTCTGTTGCTGATAACACCAAGGTTGTGGGTTCGATCCCCGTTGGGTCCCCATCTGTTGCCTGATCTAGTTGAGAGGTGTCCCTGCCCATGACAGGGAGGTTGGATTAAATGATCTCTAAGGTCCCTTCCAGCCTAGGCCATTCTATGATTCTAAGATTCTTTTCCCACCTAAAGGGTTCTACAATTCTACGATTCTGTGTGAATGCCATGTATGAATTAATAATATTTTTGTGTGTACTCATCAAATGTTATTATTGCTAATGTTGGACTGTTTCTGACAAGAAAACCAAATATAAAATAAACTAAAGCTGGAGGTAAATGTAAGGACCTACTTCTGTCCAGCTGTTTCTATGAACACAAGTTTAAAAATGCCAGTTTTGAATCCATATACAGCTAATGATATGTTTCCTTCAACATTAAGGAAGGCTGTTTCTAAGTGACAAAGGGATATTTGGAAACTGACTGACTTTATTCACTGTACATTTGTAACAGCATTATGTCTTATTTCAGGGACTCTCCAGATGAAAATCAAGTGCAGAAAATAAGAAATTACTGAAAATTAATTTTCCTAAGAGATTAAATATAGGGAAGAACAAATATCTAGAGGTCTATTGATCTGTTTGGTCAGACTTTGTATTTTCGAGTGTGACATTAATTCTAGCAATAGAAGTCATGAATTCAAGGGAACTGCAGTGAAGCTGTACCAATAATATTTCTGTGACTATTGAAAATATCCTAAGCATAAACATATTGTCTTTTTTTTTAGGATATATTCAGAAGTGACTGAAATGGAAAAACCTTCCTTTGTCATTGCTCCTGCTGCTCGTCTGGCATTCTTTTCTTGTTGTAGACAGCATATGTGGGATCCACATATTTTATATGAATTTGATCTGGAGCATATCTAGAGAGCAATTTGAGTTGCTCAGAACAGCAGTCACGTGATGTCCCATGTGTATATGAGCATACGTAGAGCAATGACAGACCTGTTGCAGAGGATGTTGTGAGTACAAGAGCAGTGCAGGAGAGCAGCAAGCAACAGAAAGAGAGGTAAGAGCCTTGAGGGAAAAAGATACAGGCAGCACAGAAGAGGTTACAGGGAGAAACTGGACTATCAGCTACATGGCTGGATAACAGCAACATAAAAAAGGAGAAGGAGCAATTCATAACTGAAAGGACCATTGGGAGAATAAAAGGCCTCGGTAAAGTTTTTTTATTATTATTATTGTTTTCTCTGCAAAATACTTCAGAGTATAGAGGAGAGTACTTCTGAGAAACATGGCCTCAAGAGAGAAGAATTAAATGGAGACTTGGGAGTCATATATGGGGCTCCCTGACATATGATAGGTTCACTGGGAATAAATTTCTTTGAGCCTAGTTTTAAATTGTTCTCTAGGTTTGCCAGGCTCATAAACAGACTTGTTTACTGAAATTCAATGAAGCATGTTAAAGTCAGTCTGAAAAACAGAGTCTGTTTCAGCACAGGGGAGGGCAGAGTAGGCTCATGTCACTCATCACTGCTTCTCAAGATGATCAGGAAAGCCGTAAGTCTACCGGGAACCCCAAGACTACCCAGCCCCATCTGAAGGAGGTGATATCTCCCGAATTTCTCATGGAAAAGGCTGTGATAACTCCATAGCTGCCTGCGCCCCATGGCTTGGGTCTGTCAATGAAAAGTTATCAAAAAAGTACACCCAGGGATTACTTAAAAGTATAATCCGTTAAGATCTTTGTGGAACTTGATCTACTCAGTTACTAAAAGAATGGCAGAGAATCAAAATTTTAGTGCAAGCAAACCCTAATAAAAGCCCTTTTAGGTTTTAAACTAACAAAGAGTGCCGAAATCTGCCAGCTTTACGTTTGTAAATTTAAAAATTATGCGTTACATATGCAGCTATCAAATTACATGGATTTTGCAGTTCTGTACAGGGCTCTCATTTTTTGTAGGTATTTGCTACATACCATGTTTACACATAAACATACATGTACTCATGAAGTCCCATTATCTGCCACCAAAAAAATTCTCATACTTACTCTTCAATCCTTCATCCTTCATCAATCTGTTAAAAAAAAAAAAAAAAAAATTACTCTGGATCTAACCACATTAAACTTAGTGCCAAAAGTCTCACTCCAATTTTCAGTGTCTGGATAACTTTGCAAAGCCTCGGTAGGTAATCCCATCTGTGCCTGGTCCTGGTGTGCCAACAAGGGTTTCTTCCAGTCCCTGTGGCAGCTTCAGGCACACAGATATTTAACTTGCAAAAGTATGTTTTTCCATCCCTTACATTTCTGAATCTTCCTTCAGGCTTGAAGTCTTGCTCTGGATTTGTTTCTCTTGTCCCCAGCTTCACAGATCTAAAGAACATACTATTGTCCTCAGGATCGAATACTCAGGAAGTGAAATAAAAAATAATAGGAAAGGAGAAAAGATGGAAGCGAATTTTTTATTCCTTTTTTAATTGCTTCCCATTTCTCACTATCTTGAGAGCCACACAGCCACACGAAACCACTATGCTGAAAAGTACCTTGTTCTGTGAGGAGGATTATTGATTCAGTCTATTTGCATTAAAATCTTCTTCACATTTCCATATCTTCCACTCTTAATTCCAGCTAGATTTTAAAAGCATAATGTGTCATAATCACTGTAATATTTTGTGTGTGGAGGCAGATTTTGCCTTTTGAAAGACGTTTGCAAGCACAGGAAAGAGAAAATGGTGTTTGAGAATAGTGAACATACACTGACCAAGGGTGAATCTTGCCAGATGAACCTGGTCAACTTTTATGATGAAAGGACTATAGATGAGAGAAGAGCAATGGATATTGCTTATCTCAGCTATAACAGGACTTTCCTCATGGTCTCCCACAAGATCCCTTTATCCAAGTTAGGACATTAAGATTTTAGATAAGGTGACTACTGTTTGAGTGAACATCTTGCTGGATTGTCAGACTCAAAGTCTTGCAGTTAATGATTTGCATTTTGCCTGTTAACAGAGTTTCTCATAAATTCTGGGACAGTTCAATAATTTTTGTTTTGTTTTAAACAGCATCATTAACCTAGAAGAGAAGTCAGGGTGAACCCTCACCAAGTCTGGTGATACAGAAAAGCTGTTCATAAGGACTTAAGCAGACTGGAGGAATGGACTGATATGAACCTCACAAAATTCAACAAGGACAAATGTAAAGTCCTGTACCTGGGATGAAATAATCTTCCAAAAATGCATCCAGTATATTGGGACATGATTATTCCCCTCTGAGAGCATTGATTAAGTCAATGTGAAGTATTGTATTCACTTCTGGGAGCTCCAGGGCAATAAGAGTTTTGATAAATGGAAGGAAATTCATCTGATCAGGGCCTATAGCATTTATCCTGTGAGGAGAACCTGAGAAACTTGGACTTACTAAGCCTGGAGAAGAGATGTCTTCGAGCAGACCTGATAGCAGTCCTCCCATACTTACAGGAAGGTTATAAAGTTCTTTACTGAAGTGCAAATGAGGTCTAGGAGAGAATGAAAGATGGTAATCATAAATTGCAGTAAGGAACATTCAAAATGGATATAAGGAAATTTGTCACCCTGAAGATAATTAAGCATTTGAGTTGATTGTCTGGAGAGGTTATGGAATGGAGGTTCTCAAAGGTTTTCAAGACCTGTGTGGTCAAAACCCTGAGAAGCTTGGACATTAAGTGTTGACCCTGCTTGGAGTAGGAGGCTCCACTAGGGAATCCCTGAGATCGCTTCTGACCAGAATAACTATATTATTTTAAGATGCACAGATCATTCCTGAGACCTCAAAATTGTTGTAAAGCAGTAGGAAGTTCATTACTCTCACTTTGTGCATACTGTGGAGTTTTGTGTCAAATTGATGAAGCTGTTCCCTGAGAATGTCTATATACTTCTTTGACTCCTATTTAGCATCTGGGAAAGGGCAATCTATACACTCATATCTTGTGCTTGAAGGTGAAATTCTTATCTGACTGTAAGATTATTTCATGTGATTTGTCTTCTGCTTGTAGACATAATGACATTATTTTCTTGAAATGTTGGTATATCCTTCAATCCCAAATCATATCAATGTTTTGTTTTACCTCATGTTTCTATCTACAAGACCTCAGTGCTTCTGATATCAGATTTCTAACATTGAAATAACTTTTATTTTTAGCTCAGTTGGACAATATGTTGAAAAGTAGCAGTCCTTAGTTTGGGGATTCTTTTTTTTTTAATGTCAGTGTTTAAAACAAACCAGCGCTTTCGTTCTCAGAGTTGTTAACAAATTCTCTCTCTGACAGAGGTTTTAAATTACTTAGCAGACCAGGTATTATGAATAAGCTTAAACACCTGCTTCTCTGAAAATTACATAAACTGATATTTTATGAAGTGAGATTTATGTTCAGAAGTTTGGTATGTTGGCCTGTTGCCTTTTCACAAGATTTTGGATGGTAGTTTTGGTATATGTTGACTTTTTATTGAAGCGTTTTCAAGTGTGGCTACCTCAAGGAAGTGAGACTAATAGTGTAGAAGTATGAAGCTTTTTTATCCCCTCCTAGACCTCCTACAATTGATATCATATTTGTTTCAAGAAGATAACATTTGCTTCACTGTCATTACAGTTTCTTTTATGTGACCTACTCTGTAGTTTCAGTAGGCTTTAATAGGTTCTTTGCTGTATGTATTCAATTTAGACCAGCATAAGAAACCTTTGGCCCTTCTTTTTTTTTTTCATTCTACAAGTGACCAACTTGTGTTTCCTTTCCCATAACTACTTAGTAATCACATTTTCATGCTTTAGAGCAAGCCCTGGTACTGAGAGAATCTGTAAACTGATGGGACATACTTGAATGTACAGACTTGATCATCCCGTGATATCAATCTTATCTGTTTTCTGTCAGTACTGGTTCTCATTCCACCTTACAGCAGAATGAGTAAGTATCCACATGTGCTAAGAAATTGACCTCTATTTAGACAAGGAACTAATCACACTGAAATGTTTTAGCACTGGTGAGGTACAATATGCACTGGAAAGACCTTTACCGTATTAAGAAGAAGGCCAGGTAAAGTGCAATATCAAAGGTGTTTTTATAACTCACTTCTATTTAAAGGAAATGTAACAAGAAACAAATCTTAATATACTATTTATGAGATTTCTTAAAAATTGTTCTTTTAACTCCAGTTTACTGCTTGGTTTCTTTAATTTCTTCCCTTTCCTCATCTGAAGGTTCACTAAGCCGTTCTTGTCCCATAAAAAAACATACTACTTCCTTCACATAGTCTTTTCCAGCTTTTGTCTATTATTTTTTATTTTGCATTATAAGGATGATTCAGAAACAGAAAAATGAAATCTAAAAAGGCAAAGTCCTGATATTGCCAAATTATTTTACATAGGTTTCAATTCAGTCTGTGGGTGTTTTGTCACTGCTGACACTGGGAGAAAAATTAGACTCTACATGCTCATTGCAATCGAGTGGCTCAGGTGAAGAGCACACAGTGCTGCTAATGAGCTCCCATCAGAGAACAGTAATGGGAAAACACTTCCATGGCACCAGCTGTGTACCTTGCTGTGCCCTGCTACTGTTGAAAATGAAAATGACACATGAATTCTACTGGTCAGAACATATTATGGCAGCATGCAGAAAGGAGCAAGTTTCATTTTCCACAATAGAAAGGAAGATACACTGTAAGGGATAAATGTTACAAAAGACAGGTATCTTGGGTATACTCTGGGTAAAGGATAAGTGTCCTGGGGACACTTTGTATTAAAAAGAGCTGCATGTCTGACAGCAAAACAGGCAAGCAAAGCTGCCTGAAACATTAAAGAAAAAAGCTAATTACATGTTTAACTGAATCAATGATAAACATGGGATTGTTACGATGTCCTTATTGCTGTTTTGGTTTTGATTTGCCTTTTTGTTGCTGTTGTTCTGGTTTTGGTTTTACTTTTTTTGACTGATTGATATGCAGCTTTGGTCCTGAAAGGACAGTCTTATTATTCATCTCAATCTACACCTTTCACACAAGATGAAATCTCAGAGGCGGGCATAGCTGTTAGCACGCTTTTCAGTGCCTCTGTAGGCTGCCTTTTGAAGGTTGGGTGAGGACCAAAATGTTACCTTTTGTTTTCTTTTTTGATTTCTCTGTGTACCACAAGATTCTATGTCATCTCTTCTGAAGCTTATACTATCTGTTGCTTCTGTGTTGCCTGTATCCCCTTCTAGTCCCCCTTGCTTTTTCTAACTCTCTTTTAACTCTCCTCTCTGCACTTTGAGCTTTATCCGTGTGATTCCTTGGAGCTTCATGCTGAAGAGACATGACTTGACTGCAAGATTTCAGAAGTTACAAATTAAGTGAGCTTAGGAACTGTCTCTTGATGCCAAGTACAAAAAAACTTTCCTAAATACTGTAGTTTTGCCAGTCAGTTACAGAAGCCTGTGAGAAAAGCATGCAGTAATAAAATTACAGACATTGTTCTGTTTTCCTTTTACTAAAAGGAATACCGGAAAGTAGTACAGTCTGTGTTCAATGGTCAGGAGCATTAGTGATTCCTGCCCTCAACAACATAGCTTAAAAGCAAATAAAATCTATCACTTTCAATGGTAGACCTTTTTTTTTTAAAAAAAGAGCCACCGCTTGTGTAAAATTTCCAAACATACTGCGCTGGAGTTGCATTGTCTATTTGTTCTTGTACATTTCTGTGCACCATGAGAAAAGTTTTGCTCTTACACCATTCCAGTCACCAGTTCCCTAATTGCTACAATCAGTATCTCCATAGGTCCAATTACACCTGATTACCAGCGTTTCAAATCTTCTCAGCCAAACATGATCCAATACTTCAAAATAAAATCTCCAAGGAAACCCTAGAGCTGGCAGGAATTTATTTTGGACTCTTGGACATACTTGACTTTGATTCAGTATCACTTTCAACCATCGATGTGTAACTAGGGAGAACCACGGTCTTTGAAGTGTCTCTGCTTCGACTAAGTCAAGATCACCTGAGTGCCTCCAGAAGCTATGGTTCGTCTGGGGTCACGCGATTGTTGATTCTGTGTTTTCTTCCTTCTTCCACTTGCATCATGCATTTTCAGCAACATTAGAACTACTACCCCGTGAAGGGTCCTTGCTGAATTAAATCTTGGGAAACTTTTATACATCATCTTCACTTATTCTCCATCGTCATTTTTAAACTGGTCTCTGTTTCTTCCTGCAGTAAAAGATGCAGCAGAAATTTCTGTGCTTCAGTAGCAGAAGCACCTCAGCCAGCTTTCACTCCCACATTCCTCACCTGAAGAGAAAGTACTACCTTTGAAACAATGCTATATAATTTTTTTGTGTAGAAGAATTTTGTAAACATAGGTGCTCTCTTTTTTCTGGTTCTCTGTCTTTTTTTTCCCCTCTCTTTTTTATTTTTCTTTTTTTTTTTTTTTTAATTTCTTCTGTTTGTTTGGTTTTTTTGTTTGGTTTGCTGGGAGGTTTTTGGTTGTTTTCTCCTCTAGATCTTGGATCATTATTTATAATGCACCTTATATTTCCTTATTTTACATTAGAAAAAAAAAGGGGAGGGGGAAAGAAAACGAAAAATTAAAATCTTCCAATGTAAAACTGATTGTATAGTGCAAACAGGGCTGCCTTGCTACTTTGAATTGTTGAAGCCAAGAACTGCTTGGATTTACCAGAAAACCCAGGCAGCTTTACTCCGCATTAGTCAGTCAGCATGACATGAGCTTCCCAATCATTTGACAGAGAGATGTCTGTGCAACTGCACAATGTGCTATCTGTGTTAGAGCTGAATCTGACTTTGCATATATATATGCTGGAGATATGCTTCCTTGTGCACTCCTATATAGTGCTATTTTCAGATCTGCTATTTTCAATTATAGCAGATCTTTATATATATTTTACAAGATTACATGCAAGCAGGAACGCTGTTTAACCTGCCAAAAGGAGAAATAACATTTCTCTCTGTCCTCTCACTGGAAGTTTGAGGTTCTTGTTATCTTTCCTGGAGGATCAGTATCAGAATAACCTGTCCAGGGAGGCAACTAAGTCTATATAGAACTTGTCTGATGTACCCATTCCCCAGCTTGCTCATTCCTACCCACTTTTGAGGACCAATGAGAGAACTCAAAGGTCTCTATCAGAAAAGGTTAGTGAGTAAGTTTGCATATCATTATCTACCCTTACATGCTTTCTGCAGGGAGTTATCGGACAGGTGGTCTCTTCTGTGTAATGAAGAAAATGGCATAAAATGTGCTCCATATTTCTCTCTTCATAGTATATTACAACATCATAATAAAACCACCAACACTAGTTTACTTGAAATCCTTTTTGCAGATGCTTCATTTTACTCCACTGGCTTATTCTTATTCTTGTTCTTGTTCTTGTTCTTGTTCTTGTTCTTGTTCTTGTTCTTTCTTTACCTTAACTGAACAATAGTGTCAGAAATACTACTTTTGGAACTGGGCATGACATTTTTTGATATCCACAGTTTTCCTTAATAGTTGTTAAAAACCAGAGTTGATGCTTATAACTGATAATTCTTTCCAACAAAACAAATAAACTATGGAAAGAGATTATAAACTGCTAACAGTAACTTCCTCTAACAACTAGTGTTGTTTATCAAAATCCTAGGGAGCTTCTGGTCTTCACAAGCCTTCTAGAAGTGTCAGTTACTCCTATGGCGGCTTAGGTAAAGCAGTGAAAACTGTCTTTTCATGATGCGTCCACTAAGCATCCAGTCATCTGTTTGAGATCTTTGTTGAGAGATTTTCATAAGCAGTATTAGAATATTAGTCTTTTTCTGACTTTAATTTTCTGATTTTTTGAATAGTGCCTTTCCAAGTTTTGCTTTTAAAAGACAAACTGTCAAAAATCTGATCTTTCCTTTTGTGAAGTCTATTTTCTTCTCTATCCCTTTTTAAAAATATTCTGTTTCAGAAGAAGCTTAATGATAACAACTTGAGAGTGACATACGGGGATAATCTGCAGAAAACAATTACTCTCAGTGTGAGATTTATGAAGAATATAATTCAGTGGTCTATCAGCAGCTAGTTCCCTCTTAGTGTCTCAGAACTGGAAAGAGCTGATTCTGAATGTTTCTAACTTCTAATGTTAATTAAACATTCACAGGACTTTCTAATTAATTCTGTATACTGGGTTTCAGGTTTTTAAGTGACCTTTCAAACATTCTGTTCTGCACAAATTAAGAATGACTGTTCTTCTGTATTTTATTCAAAAACTGAGACCATTTACATAAATGAAGAAAAAGAACCTTTAACATTATTGTGAGCAAATAAACATATAAATATAAGTAAATATAAATACACTGTTCTGGTTTGACCCTGTCTGGATGCTGGGTGCCCACAAAGCTGCTTTGTCACTCCCTTTCCTCAGCTGGGCAGGGAAGAAAAAATATAATGAAAGCCTTGTCAGTCAAGATAAGGACAGGGAGATCACTTTGTCATAAGCAAAACATACTTGGGGAAAATTAATTTAATTTATTACCAATCAAATCAGAGTAGGGTAATGAGAAATAAAACCTAAATCTTAAAACACTTTCATCCCATCCCTCCCTCCCCTCTTCCCATGTTCAACTTTAATCCCAATTTCTCCACCTCCTCTCCCTGAGTGATGCAGGAGGACAGGGAATGAGGGTTGCAGCTGATTCATCACATGTTGTCTCTACCGCTCATTTCTCCTCAGGAGGAGGACTCCTCACACTCTTCCCTTACGCCAGTGGGGGGTCCCTCTCACAGTTCTCCATTACCTTCTCCAATGTGATCGCATTCTACAGTTCTTCAAGAAGTGCTCCAGCATGAATCACCCATGGGGTCACAAGTCCTTCCAGCAAACCTGCTCCAGTGTGGGCTCCTCTCTCCACAGATTCTGCCAGGAGCCTGCTCCAGTACAGGCTTCACAAGGGATCACAGCCTCCTTGGTGCATCCACCTGCCCTAGCTGCAAGTCCTCCATGGGCTACAAGTGGATAACTGGTCCACTGTGAACCACCATGGGCTGCAGGGTGACAACCTGCCTCACCATGGTCTTTATCTTGGGCTGCAGGGAAACGTCACCTCCAACACCCAGATCACCTCCTTCTTCACTAACCTTCATGCCTGCAGAGTTAGTTCTCTCACATATTCTTACTCCTCTCTTTGGCTGAAGTTGCTATTATACAGTAACTTTTTTCCTTTCTCAAATATGTTGTCACAGATGTGTTACTACTGTCACCGATGGTCTTGGCCTTGGCCAGGTCCCTCTTGGAGCCAGCTGACACTGGCTCTGTCAGATAAGGGGGAAGCTTCTCTCAGCTCTTCACAAAAATGACTCCTATAGCCCTCCCTGCCACCAAAACCTTACCATGCAAACCCAATACACACCCACACACCTATATATACACACATATGCATGCATATAATCCAAATGAACAGTCTTGCTCCTATATCTCTGCTTGGTATCTTAATTTACAAACCAACAAATCCAGTGTAGGCAACAAAATCTTCCCTACTGCTGGCATGCAAATGTGCATTTATATAACTTTTTGTTCTGAAATAAAAGAGGTGTGAACATTCTTGACCGACTCATTTCAAAGTAGATCTCTTTTAGTTCTGGATTAAAATTAAAAAAATACCCAAACCTTAAAATAAACAAAAAAATATGGAACTTATCCAATAATAATACAAATTTTGTCCATTCTTCTATCTGAAGTTACCAGAGTTTTTAACCAGGTGTAATACGTATACTAATGGTGATTCTGATCTTTTTAAAATCTCACAAATTCAGGGATTTCCCCCTGTACAAAACAGATATCTTAACTTATCCTCCATGTCGGAAATAACGACTGTTCCTGGAGATACTTGCAGGACCATTACACTCTGGTGTATCCAGTGTAACCTGAAAGCATAGCTGATGAGGACTAGCAACATCCTCTAGTCAATTGCTCTCAAGATCATCAAGCAAGAAGTTTAACAGCCATGATTAAAATATCCATCTATCAAGTGTTCTTGACAGCTGAGCTTGAAAAATGTGCTATGGAAAAGATAATTTTAGGAATGCTTTAAATGGACCTACATATCTGATCAGTTTGTCAGTTACAGAACCATATAGAGGCTTGGATAATTTTAATGTTTATGTACAATTACCTTATTAGAGCCACATTGGATGGATACAGCATGGGTGTAAGATTTTTTATGATCACATATATGTACTAGGTCTTTGACGAGCTTTACAGTCATAGTGTTCATAAGGGCTGGTGGAAGATGTGCTGATTGGAGGTCACCTTGGCCACAGCAACCATGATATGATAGAATTTTCAATATGAGGTGAAGTTAGGAGGGCCGTCAGCAAAACCTCTGCCTTGGACTTCCAGAGGGCTGCCTTTGGACTCTTCAGGGTGCTGATTTGAAGAATCTTTTGGGAATCAGCCCTTAAAAACAAAGAGGCCAAGGAAGGCTGGGCTTACTTTAAGAATGAAATTATGAAGACACAGGAGCAAGCTGTCCCTGTGTGCCATCAAATGAGCTGTTGGAGAGGAAGACCAATGTGGTTGAGCAGGGAGTTTTCGCAAGAGCTCAGGGGGAAAAAAAAAAAAAAGAAGAGTGTATCAACTTTGGAAAAGGACGCAGGTGAATCAGGAAGCATTTACGGATATTGTAAGGCCATGCAAAAAGAGAATTAGAGGAGCGAAAACTCAGTTAGAACTTAATCTGGCCATCTCTGTAAAGGATAACAAAAAGTGTTTTTATAAATACATTAATAACAACAGGAGAGTCAGGGAAAATCTCTGTTACTCATTGGACGATGGGGGGAACATAGTAACAGAAGATAAGGAAAAGGCTGAGGTACTTAATACCCTCTTTGCCTCAGTCTTTAACAAGGAGACTGGATGTCCTCAGGGCAACTGAGCTCCTGAGCTGGTAGACAGGGATGAGGAATACAATACTCCTCCTGTAATCCAGGAGGAAGTAGTTAGTGACATGTTGGGACAGTTAGATCCCAACAAGTCCATAGGTCCAGATGGGATTCATCCTAGAGTGCTGAAAGAACTGGTGGAAAAACTGGTTAAGCTGCTCTCTATTATTTATCATCAATCCGGGCTAACTGGGGAGGTCCCAGATGACTGGAGGTTGGCCAACATGATGCCCATCCATAAGAAGGGCCAGAAAGAGGATCTGGGGAACTACAGGCCCGTCAGCCTGACCTCGATGCTTGACAAGGTTATGGAGTGGATCATCCTGAGTGCCATCAAGCGGTGTAGAAGACAACCAGGAGATCAGGCCCAGCCAACATGGGTTTAGGAAAGGAAGGTCCCGTCTGACCAATCTCATCTCCTTCTATGACTGGGTGACCCATTTAGTGGATGAGGGGAAGGCTGTGAGTATGGTCTACCTCAATTTCAGCAAAGCATTTGACACAGTCTCCCACAGTATCCTCCTGGAAAAGCTGGCAGCCCATGGCTTGGACAGGTACACACTTCACTGGGTAAAAAAATGGTTGGATGACTGGGCCCAGAGAGTGGTGGTGAATGGTGCTGCATCCAGCTGGTGTCCGGTGACCAGTGGTGTCCCCCAAGGATCAATACTAGGCCCAGTCCTATTCAACATCTTTATTGACGACCTGGATGAGGCGATTGAGTCTATCCTTAGTAAGTTTGCAGATGACACCAAGTTGGGAGGGAGTGTCCATCTGCCAGAGGGTAGGAAAGCACTGCAGAGGGGCCTGCACAGACTGGGTTGATGAGCCAAGGCCAATGGTGTGAAGTTCAATAAGACCAAGAGTAGGGTTCGACACTTTGGCCACAATAACCTCCTGCAGCGCTACAGACTGGGGGAGGAGTGACCGGAGAGTGGCCCAGGAGAGAGGGACCTGGGAGTGCTGGGTGACAACAGTTGAACGTGAGCCAGCAGTGTGCCCAGGTGGACCAGAAGGCCAATGGCATCCTGGCTTGTATCAGGAACGTTGTGGCCAGCAGGAGCAGGGATGTAATTCTGCCCCTGTACTCAGCACTGGTGAGGCCTCACCTCAAGTGCTGTGTGCAGGTCTGGGCCCCTCACTGCAAGAAAGACATTGGGGTGCTGGAGCGGGTCCAGAGGAGAGCAGTGAGGCTGGTGAAGGGACCAGAGGGAAAGTCCTATGAGGAGAGGCTGAGGGAGATGGGGATCTTTAGCCTGGAGAAGAGACTCAGGGGGGACCTTATCACTCTCCATAACTGCATGAAGGGAGGTTGTAGTCAGATGGGGGTCGGACTCTTCTGGACAACTAGCAACAGGACTAGAGGGCATGGCCTGAAACTGCGTTAGGGGAGGTTTAGGTTGGATCTCAGGAAGCACTTCCTCATGGGGAGGGTGATCAGGCACTGAGATGCACTGCCCAGGGAAGGGGTGGAGTCACCATCTCTGGAGGTGTTTAAGGAGAGGCTGGATGTGGCAGTTAGTGCCATGGTCTGGCCGATGTGATGATGTTGGGTCATAGGTTGGACTTGATGATCTCAGAGGTCTTTTCCAACCTCAACAATTTTGTGATTCTGTGATGTATCCATTGCTTCGTTACCTGTGGTAAGAGAGGTTCATGTTTTTTCTCGTTTCACTCTAAAAGCTGCTTTCTAACAATAATTTTATAATCTGTGCAGAAGTAAGATATTCTTCTCTGGAACCTTTTCATTGTGACAACACTTTGCACAGTAGGCCAAAATAGGAGGATTTAGGCTTTAAAATCCACAAGGGATTTGGAATTGCACTGAATGTTTCTGGCTTTGCTCCACAGGGTGCCATGACAAAAAAGCTCTTATATAAAATCTCACCATACACAGCAATTTTGATTCTTTAATCCTTGCTACTAGTTCATTTCTGTAGGTGTCTTACAGAAATTAATCACCTAGATAAGACAAGTTCATGCTGTGACCAAAATATCCAAAAAGCTTTTTACAGTCCACTGTAACTCACAACATTACCAGTGATACCAAACTTCATCTTATCAATATTTGTATGTTTTTAATGACACATTTTTGATGATTTTTCACTGATTTTAATGCTCTAATAGTTTTCTACTTTTTTTGCTGTTCAAATAAATTAGATTTCTTCTTCTGCCACAGTAATGTATTATCCATGTTATCATTTTTACTTGTAATTAATTTGTTTTATGCTATTAATCCTACTTGCAGATGAGTTGCTCTAACTGTGTAAAAAAAAATATTTGAAAATCCCTATATTTTTTCGCACATTTAAAAAGCAGCATTACTCTTGCAGGAACTTAATTCCTTTATGCATGTCTTGTTCCTTTTTTTCAAATAACTGGACAGTAGGTTCCTTTCCTTCTGCCTCTCTACTATGATGGATTGTAAAACTCAGTGTGACAATGAGTTTTTTCACTCTCAAATGACAGTGTACATGTATTTTACAGGCTGAGGAAACGAGCCATCTGGTTTCATTTGCAAAATTTTTACAATGTGATTTAGTCTGTTCTCACATTCCATATTCCATAGAATTCAATATGGCAATAATCACAAAGTAATATATGATAATAAAGTGGCAGATACAAAGTAGTAAAGAAATATTAGTGAGATCAAGACTGTCTCCCCATATACTTCTATGTAACTAGTGTTTCAAGGGCTGCTGCTCTTGACTCTAGTCACTGCAACGAATTCTTTATTCTCATGCTCTCTCTAAATAAATAACTGTAAAAAACTCAGCATCATCCTGTATTGGAAATTTTGTTAAATGCTGGATTTAGAAATATATTGTGGTTTATGGCTTTTTATAAAAAAAAAAATATTTTGCATTCCTTTGCAAAATAACATTGTTCTCTGAGCAACAATTTCTCACTGCTCTTGATAAATCAAGACATTTAAGTGAAAAAAAAAGTGAAAAAAATGTCTTCACTGAGTTCAAGAAAGGAATCTTCCTTGATGGTGCTGGTACTAGTGGAGGCAAAAATCCAAACTCAATGAAAAAAATTTATATTCTATAAACTTCTTAATATACAGCAAATTATCAGCTTAAGGCTTTCGGGATTCCGGATATAGGTTTGCTAACATTAACCATGTGTTAGGTTTGTTACATATTTTGTCAGGAACTTCAAACTGGCAGCAAATGTAGTACACTCATGTATTACGGCCTGTCATTACTACACTGCCTTAAAATAATAAAAACAAAATTGTTCTATGAGACACTGCTCTAATCAAAACAAAAAACAAAGGAAATATTCACATATTCCCTTTGAGGGATCCCTTGAGGTAAAATAATGGAAACATATATGAATGGCTTCACAAAGTTTAACATTTAACAAATGTTGTCATTAGCTATCTGCAAACAGAATCTCTCAGTTTCTACACCAAAGTTTTCTAGCTCTCTTCACTGTCTTAATATATCTTCAGATGAAGTCATCTTAACAGGTCATGAGAAAATACTTCAGAATTAAACAGTATGGGCATTGGCACCTGGAAATTTCCACTGCTACACAACACTGCAAGAACACAAAATTTAGCTTGGCTAGGCAAAGGAAAATAAACAATTTTTGTGCATTTTTACTTATTCATAACGCTAAAAAATGAGAAAAGATCTGAACAGTAGTTCTAAATTCACCCATTAGGGAACAGACAGAGCATAAAAATAATCCTGATTTACAAGATTCTTCAAATACTATGCTTGAAATTTAAACCCTCTGCTATGCAGGTCAAATCTGATCAACAAAGCTGTTGAAAGAAAAAAAAAAAGTCTCAAAAAAATGTCTAATAAAAATTTTTTTAGAAATTAAGAGAATGTTGATTTAAGCTTCTGATTTTGAACATGCTGCTTGAGATGGGAAACGTTGGCAGAGGGATTCTCTTTATTTAAATTGCCACTGTTGTCTTTTTAAAATGTTCCCTAGTGAACCTCTCTCATGCAAGGCAGTCAGAAAGTGAAACTTGGGGAAGATCAGAAAGCAAACTGAGGGAGCTGAATTCTCATAGATCAAAACTGAAAGTAAGGTCTGCTGAAGGACTAATGAAGCAAAAACACTGTGCCTTGCTCTATTTTTTATACAAGAGTTAAGCAGAATCATAAATGTTAGAAATAGTTCAGCAATATATGCATGTCTGTATTCTACCCTGATGTCCAGAATAATGGATTTGCCTACTGAAATGCCTGCTTAGCAATCACAGTGGAAAAGCCACAGACTGTGAATACATCATGAGGCTTTCTCATATTTCTATTTCTGTGAGTTTTCTACTACATTTTATGAACTGTATATTTACACACATGCCTTAAATGTGCATTTTTAAAACCAAATCAGGGTGAGTAAGATAACATCTGTAAAACAGGCAGGCGTGAAACATCTGAGTTGTATCAAAGTTAAGGATTGTCAAATCAGTATTTGGAGGTTGATGGAGAGTTTTTCTAAACAATTCCAAGAGCCACAGGGTGTAAGAATACCCACATCAATAGCAGAGTCATACTTTTGACATTGATTTTCAAAAATACGTGCCAAGCAATTTCCATTGTGTACTGTACAAATGTCTGTCAGAAGTAGAAAGATGCCCATGAGGGATTACAGTGTTAAAATATTGCAGGGTGTCAAAATCCTAGTTTTGGTGGAAAAAAGATCAGCAATAGAAAAGTTAACATTCTGACAAGGATCAATGTGAATTACAATTAAAGTAGCTAAATTTGACTCTTTCTCCTCCTTACTTCAGCTAACACTCACCCCACAAAGTCTTGCAAATACAGATATAATGACAATATTGAGTTAACAACCAGTAGCAATTTCCTACATCCTACCTACTCCTCCGTTATATATTTCTACATATGGAAAGAAACTCTTATGATGCAAACCCACCAAATGGATAGTCCCACGTTGTCAATCAGAGGGAAAATGATGGTGCTGAAACATATGACCTTATAAAATACCAATGTTTAGGTGCAGTAGGTGAATAAAATCAACATATTTGGAGACCTAGTTTCAAAATCACTGAAATCTTAGATGCAGTAAATTTTCCTCATGATTTGTAGGCATACATGAAGGCTCATTTGGTTAAGAAATATAGCTCTTGATAAAGAAAATAATAGAACTAGCAAATTACGAATTTATATGGAAAGCAGGCCAGAAAAATATGTGTTGGGTTTTTTTTTATAATTTTCAGCCCATGCCATGTTAGCCTTTAGACAGAACTTTCAGCTTCTGAGATCTGCACTTTAATTAATTTGTTTCAACAGAAACTAGAAATAACAAAACCTTATAACTCTTTTTTTTGAATAATGCAGTTAGATATAGCCCTGTAGAACCAAGGTTCTACAATCAAAACAGTAGTTTCCAGTCATGTCCTCACTGCGTTTCTAAGGCATATAAAGGAATGTTTTCAAACATACACACACTTTATACATAGAGAAAGAAATAACATACACACATATGTAAAAAGAGAATATACAAATATTTTAAAACACTCTTCAGGTCTTTCCAAGATGCGAAGTCAGCTACTCATAAATATGTATACATTTTAGTGTTTACATAAAACTATGTAAATAGAAAAGAGCACACAAATATTAATATGTATATGCATATACATAAATACACGTAATGACAGGGCAATTCTTTGACCTGTGGTTTTCGTTCCCTTTTACAAATACGGAATGATGTCCCTTCCAGTCCAACACAGTCTATGATTCTATGATAACAATAAATGGAAATGTATTTATGGTCATACAATACCATTTCAGTAATTAGACACATGGAAAATTTTGTTTTAATAAGGAGTACAATATGATTGGCTCTTTTATGTTTCTCTTCATATGACAAGTTTTCTAATATTTTAGTGAAGGAAGTAAACATATTTTTGACAAATATTGCATTTATGGTCATTACTTACCAAATTAATTGTTTAACTCTTAGTTTAATTCTTGGTCCTAAAAATTTTGTGCCAGTGTTATAAGGGGAATGAAAAAATGGTCCGTGGACCTCCATTTGAAGTAGCAGTCTAAGCAGTCCAAAGTATACTGCATGTACTGGATGGCCTGAAGATCAGGTTTGTGTTTAAGTGCAATAATGATTTACACTCGTCCATTCATTAGATACTTCGGAGTAGACCACACAGGAAACTATTGGACTATATAGTGCCTCTAGTCTTGGACAGAGCATTTATCAGCACATTCTGACTGTCCAAACTATTTCCATCCATCCTTAAAATAGCATTGTAACAGGAATGCTGGGCAGAAAAGGCAGCCCAAGGTCATTGCTAGAAGAGCTCTGAAGCCATCTGCCCCAAGGACAGGTGGAAATTGAAGTCATCTGTAGCTGGGGCTGCACAGAAGGGTAGTACGCAGCCCTGTTGTGGAAAGAGTTGGAGCTAAAAATCCTCTCTGAAATAGCTCACATTAAGGCTGACTACAAAAGCTGTAATTGCACAGACATCTTGCTGTTTACAGTGAGAGTGTAAGCTGAAGATTTATGAATACCTAAAGGCTTCATAAGAACAGCTTTCTTTGAAGAACAGCAAATCCCACTCTTTTCTCAAAAACTGTATGGAAATACATTTCCTCTCCTCCTGTCTACGCTCTAATGGTAGATAGCCATCTACCATTTACAAATGCAGATATTTATAAAATTTTTGTAATCATTAAATCAGTACAATATATTGATGCAAATCTTTCATATTGGTTTATAAGGCAAGAGCAAGTGTATATATAATGTTTATACATATAGGTATTGTACACACACATATAATCAAAAAGTTACTTTTTTTTCTGCATTACATGAATTATTTTCCAAAGTAAGCCACATTAGGAAAGTCACCCCTTACATATGTATCAGAGCCAATTCTAAATACTTATCTCAGTCTACGCTAGTTGAAATCCATTCATTTAAGTTGATTTGCATTAGTATAAAACTGTAGAATATGAGCTAGAAAGAAGGAATCAGGTCAACATTTTTTTAATCAGAATTTTAATATTCACACAGTCAGTGTGGTATGTAGGTTAACTTCATAACATCTCCATAAAGTGAATTGATACACAGTACTGTATCATGCCAACGTAGCATTGCAATCTATAATTTAAAACTTTTTCTTTGAAGCTAGCTAAATACAGATTAAGAAGATAGATGGAAAGAGTCTCATCATCTATCAAGTAAATAAAACTATACATCTATGAACATGCATAGGCATTCTTTGTCATCCTCTATTCTCTATGTGAATAGTGAGTAATATATTCCTGATTAGCTGAGAAACTTCTGTAGACTTTTACATTTTTATATATTTCATATATTCCATGGAGTAACATAAATTGATGTTTAATTATACTGACTATATGACATAAGAACCATCATTGTCATTTTTTTCACAGAATAATGAATTGGTGCTATAACTCTTAAACGCTTGGTAATCAAATTTCTACAATCTTCAGCAAGAAAAAGTATCAAATGCAGTAGTTTTGGAGATCTGTTGTGTAGGTGTTTGTAATATATTTTCATAGCAAAAGGCTACTGCTAACATGTTTTCGTGTTGGTTTTTTTTTCTGTTGTAAAACTAAGGCTGTTCTAGACATTGGAATGTTATCAAAATCTGATTCTACTTATTTTTTTTATTTTTTTAGTAAAAAAATTTTTAACACTTTGATCTGCTTTTGATTAATGATACAACAGCTCCCATGCGGGGTCCATGTGTGTGAGATTAAGTTCTGATGTTTTATCTGCTAGCTTATGCTGAGGAGACTGGTATTTCCTGGAACTGAGGCAACAAATGGACTCTTATGAGCAATTGAATGTTCATAACAGCCCAAGGGATGATAAATAAAAAGGTATGTAAATGCCTTATCTTCTTTTTACTGTGTTCACTGTTCATGTCCCCTGTTTATGCTGCCCCAAAGTAGCTGCTCAGTATCCATATTTCAAAGGCATTCCTTGTTTTGTTCTTTCATTGTACTTGTCCTCTCACCCTGAAAAAAAAAAAAAAAGTCTTGGTTAGAGTTCTGCTTTTTTCATTACTCATATCATATTTCAACAGTACCTAAATATCACCTCCATCCCTGCTCCCGCTGGTCTTAGTACAGTATGTCTCCCATTTCATCAATCAGCAGCAGTGAGCATGTGTGTGAGAAATTGTATTGATGAGCCAGGAGAAGGCAGCCTGTTTATCTGACTACTATTTTCTTTTAAGTTGTGAAATAAAGCATTCCAAATGAAGAAAAAATATTTTTCTGTAGTTTACTAAAAATGCTGTCTCTGTCCTTGTGATAAATATGTGAGGTACAAAGTTAATGAGGACTGCAGCTATTATTTCAACCCTCCTTTTACATTGTCAGAAGTCTTATAAGCAGGAGACTAGAAGATCTGTTTTGACACTTTTTGCAGAGGTCTGTATATTATTTTCCTGAGCATTGCTGCAGAAATCCAAAGAGGAACAACTGTTGTCTTTGACAACATCTATAATGTCAATTATAACTATTATGTATGTGTTTATACAGGACAACCTTTCTTTTCCTTTCAGTATTGGTGTAAATTACAAGGTTTTAGCAGTGTGGGATAGTCTGCAGGAGTGGTGCCTCTGGGACCATATCAGGGGCTGTCTTGTGCCAGAAATGGGTGATTCCAGACGGCTCCAAAATGGACTCGCCGCAGGACACAGCCAAGCCCATCAGCAAAGCTAGTGGTACCTCTGTGAAAACCCATTTAAGAAAACACCATCACCATCAAGGGAGACAAGATGGGAACAAAACAGTGAGAAACAATAAAGGGAACAGAGAGGTCTTAGGAGGAGGAGCTGTTCCATGGCAGAGCAAACACGCACCTGAGGGGACTGTCACCCATGGAGGACCCATGCTGGAGCATTGGAAAAGGGTGATAAGGAAAGATTAGCAGAAAGAAACTACACACTGGTAGTTGCCAAGATGAAGGGAGCAAGTGTAACATGTGGCAATAACACCAAAGAAGAAGTGTCTGGAGTCCAGCAAAAGAGGAGGAAAGGTCTTTTGCCAAGTGTTTAAATGTTTGTCTTTCTGTTCTAGTACATGAAACAAGAATATAATGTTTATGTTAACTGGCAATTAAATTTCTGAAGTCCAGACTACTTTGTCCATGATGGAAGCTAATAAGTGACTTCTGTCTTTATTTTAATCCACAGGTTTTCTCTCTCCTGTTCTTCCTAACTGTCCTGTTGCAGACATAGGGTTGAGAAAGCAGCCATGGAGGCTGCCTACCCCATTTAGGCAGCCAAGTGACTACCAAGATCCTTCTGAGTGAGTATCCTACCAGTTTTACCAGGCTAAGGAATTCTATTCATTATGCACCATGTTGTGTGGTTCTAGGATACTTTAGGTTAAAAGTAATACCATGTCTATACTTACATATTTTTTTCTCAATAAAGCTTCAACTGTAGACTGGCCATTAAATTTTTTTGTAGTATTAAATGAACTGGAGGAGAAGGGGTTACAATACAGACTGACTCAAAATATTAGACTTAAAAATGAAGAGAATTCAAGAGTGAAACAAATAAATACCCTTCACCTATATCCTTCAGCTACACCCTTCAGGTAGAGCTGCCTTCCAATATCTGAAGGGAACCTACAGGAAGGATGGCGAGGGACTTTTTAGAAGAGTGTCCACTGATAGGACAAGGGGAAATGGGTTTAAGTTGAAGGAGAATAGGTTTAGATTGGATCTTAGAAAGAAATTCTTCAGTACAAGGGTGGCAAGACTTTGGAATACATTGTCCAGAGACGTTGTGGTTGTCCCCTCCCTGGAGGTGTTCAAGGCCGGGTTCGATGGGACCTTGAGTAGCCTGATCTAGTTGAGAGGCGTCCCTGCCCATGACGAGGAGGTTGGATTAGGTGATCTGCAAGGTCCCTTCCAACCTAGGCCATTCTATGATTCTATGATTAAAATATAAGCTACAGTCAATATTACCATCATTCAAGACCTGCCTGGACATGTTCCTGTGTAGCATAATCTAGGCATTCCTGCTCTGGCAGGGGGATTGGACTTGATGATCTTTCAAGGTCCCTTCCAATCCCTAACATTCTATGATTCTATGAAGTCATCAAAAGCATCTGAAGAGACAAACAGCATCAGGTGAGAAATAGCTCTCCAATGATAACCAAATGTCAAAAACATATGATATATCATCACATTCTTTCAAAAAATCTGCTAGAAAAAGCTGCAGCACAAATCACCATCTGTTGAAACATTTCTGATATCAAAATTCAGTCTTTTAATAATTATTTTTCAATATTAAATTTTGAAAAGCAATTAGCTCATCACCGTAGTTTAAATTCAGTGAAATGCTATGCTATTCTTTAATGTCCTTGCTAGCTTTATACAGTAAAAAATTGTTTTGTTTCTCCCGTTTTTAAAAATCAACGTAGTAAAGATAAGCTCCCACACTACTTTGCTAAGACAAATACCTTTTTTTTTTTTTTGATGTGGGGAATATATATCGCCCTTTAAATATTTATTTATAAAAACACAAACATTGATATGAAAGTTTAAAAATGTTCACTAATGCCTACATCCCTGAAATAGCTTGTATTCATCCAAAGAAACCGAGTTACAGTCCTACCTGCATTATAACATTTATCACTAAATATCAAACATAGTCTATATCATCTATTCAAGGAAAGGTCTCTTTTCCACAGTATAGATGAATGTATTTTCCAACATTGGTTGCTCTTTGACTGAATAAAATTGTTTAATAAAGTTTCAGTGTTAATATGAGTAGAAAATTTTAAGAGTCATTATTCAATTTCCACCTCTTTCAGACTTTATAGAATTGATGTGCTTTATATTTTTCAGGTTTTGATTTGTTTTTTTGGTTTTTTTTCTACTTGTGCAGATCTGCCATCAGAATATTCTCTTCAAAAAGTCTAGAAAAAACCCTCAGAAAGTATTATTGCATGTCTCATATCTTTTAAGCACCAGGGGAATTTGCAATAATCTCAAAATCTTTCATTTGATTCTGCTTTTTGAGGCTGCACTTTTCTGTATAAAAAAGAATTTTTTTAATCATTACCACATTTACCTCTTCAATATTTGCCATTTCTTCTGCTGTCATTTGAAGAGGATCAATTGTCGATTTACATTTTTCCTCTCTATTCTGCACTGCATGCCTTCTATGCCTGTGATTCTGACTGTAATAGAATCAATCTTCAACTCCACAGTTTCACAGGTGAGTAGTAGGTTTTAAGGATTATTTATTCTTAGGTCAACAAGTGAAGTGAATTTATTGGAAAACTTTCTTCTGCTCTGCTACATTAATAGCAACCTGAAATTCAAGGTTCTTGGCTTTGGACATACCTCTTATGAGGAAATCCAATGTCTTTATTTCATACACACTTTACAGGGAGAGACCTCTCAGTAAAACATATGCTGAGATGCACCTTGAGAGTAGCCAGAATTCCTAATGCATATGCACACATGCACAGAAGCCTGGCTCTAGTTATAGATGAACTCATACTCATGTATGGGAGCTAAATGCAGCTACATTGAGGCTACTTGCTCTGGGTGAGAAACTAAAAGTCAGATTGACTGCCACTTTTGTTGCTTCTAAAGAGGGATGCTGGCCACAACCACCACTTGGGATGGTCTCAGCAGCAGCAAGAATGGGTATAAAGAAAAACAAGCTGAAATCTGCTGAAATTAATTCCCAGCATCATTTCATTTTCTCATATCAAACTTTCCAGAGAACATCCTGTCTTGGGGACCTGAGCAAGTGAACTCAAATAGCTTGTTCTTACGACAGCAAAATACAAACCCTGAGACAGTTCTGTGAAAATACAAACATACATGGTTTACTGGTTGCTTTGATAGGAAAAATTCTGCTATTCTGGAAGCACTTGAAAACAGGTCTTTCTATAACCATTCTTTTGGTTTAGTGTCACAGTGGCACAGTATATTTTTGTTATTTTGATAGCATGGTTCTAGACTGTGCATCACACAGAGAATATTAGCTGTAATAGATGACTCTACAAGACTTACAGACTTGCCAGATGTTCAACGCATCTTTTTAAGTGTGATACTTTTGTAGAGACAAAAACCAACAAGCACCAAATCATGTTCTGATCAACAATGTCGAATGCATTACTTTTATTTATTGTAAATACTAGATGGAGGTACCAGCTGTAAAATGCAGTTAAATGTATTTCACATGAATTATTTAAAAGAAAATCATTTCAAGAACCATATATACTATATATTTGCATGAGTTTAAGGATAACTACATCACTATTCAGTGGCAACGTGTCATACACAACAATTAAAGACTGGAAAAAACAAAATAATCGAAAGAAGAGGAAGAACTGAAGTGGTCTGGAATATTTTCTGATATTACTGCTTATTATTGTAATGTGGTATTTAGCAAAGACTGAATCAAAACCCACACATTTTGGAATAGAATAACCTGTATAATTACTTATTTTCTTGGTGAAATTCTCTCTTGTTAAGTATTATATAAAAAGTGTTGAATTCTTCCAAAATTTGCCACTTCTATACTAAATGAGTATTCACTTGAAGGTAAGAAGACATGATACCTGTTCTAAGCTCAAATTAGATGTCTATATTTAACACATCCTCTGGAATGCTGCCATGAGAGACACATTGCCACATAGCTCAAGATCCTCTGTTCAGAGGGCCCTGAAAAAGCAGGATGAGGACTACAAGTGCAACATGTAGTTTCATTCTTTACCTTTAAATTTTTAGTTTGGGTTTTTTGTTTTGTTTTTTTTTTTTCATACAGAGAGAGGGAAATATGAGGCATGATATCTAAATGCAGTTTTTTTGACTTGAGGTGTACTAATTTGGATTCCTAAATTGTCATATCATATAACTTCAAAGCTTTGTGTTGTGATTAATGCATCTAATGTATGAGGGGAAAATATCTGTCTGTGATTAACTGAAAAAATTGCCTTTACTACTTATTTCTGAGCAGATAGCTTGGGTCTTAAATATTTGGAAGGTATTTTAATATGTTCTCAGACAGCATGAAATAGTCAAATTCTATGGCAGAGACCTCAGGTACAGAAATTAGAGCATTATCCTTTTCTCTTCCACAACAAAGTATGATTATGCTTGAAGGAGTAATTGGCTGGTGTGGGTAAAATAGAACAATTTGAGATCTGCAGGCAGTCACTGTTCTTCAGATTGTCAGGCAAGTGACCTCCCTGGGCACAAGAAGGAAAGCTTTGCAAACTCTCTTCTGGATTCCTGTCAAGTGACTCCACCATCTGCTAAAAAAAACCCCAACCAACCAACCTGTAACTAGTTTCTCTGTTGTCCTATCCATGTATTTATGTGTTAGGTTATACTGTGCTGATTGCAACTGTGCCTTCTCAGCAGACAGCCTTGTCTTCTCAGCCATAAATTTCTGGTTTTAAATAAAAATGGAAAACAAACTTTCTCCCTCCAAAAAAACCCAAACAATCAACCAACCAGAAGTCATATTCAGCCTGCAGTTTACAATGGCTTTCTCTGATAAAATGTGCTAGAAAACCTGCCATTGATGCAAGAAATCTACACTTGCATGTACAATATAAAAAAAAAAAAAAGTGCATGTTTATATAACATGATTAGGCACATGGTCACAATCCAGTAACAATCCTGGTGTCCTTGTATTCCTCATATTTTTCAATTACCTGTGGACTATGATGCAATTTCTTATCTTTATACTGTGGTTCATATTGCTGTTCTCAATTTTAACCATCTATATAAAGTCACAAAATGTATATAATCATCAACACATATGTATCTCATCTTTATTTTCATTGTTTTTTAATACAAAAAAAATATTTTAAAATATAATGTTTACTGGAAATAATTAATTCTGCTCTACTCACTAAACCCGTCTGATGGCAATTACTCCATATTCTACTTATTCATACACTCTTTTTTATACTATTCACCTCCAGAAAATCCTCAGAGGGTAGTTAGGCTTTGCAGCACAACAGTATATCGGCCAATAATCTTTAATTATCCTTTTAACAAAATTGCAAACAACAATTATCTGAATGGCTGACTCAACCACAGGCCTTGAAGTTTTTTACAAGGTGTTCAAACTCAGTTATGAATCAAAGAGGTGAACAGGACAGACGAAAGAAACACTGAAAATTGATCTTTTTCGAATGCAAAACTTACACCTTTAAAAAAAAATCAGGCTTTAAACAGATAGTGTATTTTAACTCAATATGTTTCATTTTCCTTTCTCCCCATATTCTCACTGTTATAAATTGCCCAGACTCCTTACTGTGAAAATTTCTACCTATATATTTCACTAAACTCAGCATTGTAGGAGTAACAACATCTCTCCAGCCTTTCATCTCATGCATCTATTTATGATGACCTACCCTAATTAGAATGTAGGGAAGGCTGTTCTCTGTGGAGGTCTTCTGCAATTGACTGAGTAATTACAGAATCACAGAATCACAGAACATCAAGGGTTAGAAGTTGTATTAAGCTGCTTTCATTTAATATCACAAGAGGCTGAGGAATTTGAGGGTAACTGCAGCTCAGATGATCTGGGGCATATTTTTTTTCTAATCAAGTGCACTTTCTCCCTGGTTCAGTGCTCTCTGAAAAGCCAAAAGTTACCTTTACATTTGGAGAAGTGAGTCTGCCAATATAAGTTAAAGACAAACAGGTGTAGGAAAAGATTTTAATGGAGACAGTGTGTAAAAGTTGAAGGAAATTCAGTGTCCAAAACGTTTTTTTTCCTTTTTTCCTGAAGTCAGGTTTAGCAATTTTATTTTTTTTTCTTTTGCTTAGCTGGATACTTCATAGAGAAAGGAAAAGAACAACTGTATGGAAAAGAATAGGAAAAGGCATAGCATGGAGATGATTCTTCCTTGACTAACAACAGCTGTAATAATTTCTTTAGCTTTTTGCACCCTCAGTTATTCAGAGCAAGGAATGTCTATTAACTCATATTCAGACCATGACAGTTGACACTGGCAGCTGTCTTCAGTGAGTCTATTCACCTGATAACAGATCAATAGTTTGCATAAATGTTGTATAACAGGCTCACGTGACTGCCTATAAAAGCAGAAAGAAACATTATTAGGGGAGCTAGGTATAGAAATGAGTACCGCTAATGGGTAGGAAGGAAAACTGAACTCATTCTCATTACAAATAGTGCCCCAGATCATGGTGGCAAAAATGAGTGCCATTGAAAAAATATATAACACATTGGTACAGCGGGAGAAAGAAATCCATATTGCCACTACTTATGCTGTACCTGTTGTGTGGATAAATACAGTAAAGAACTTGTTTTGCAAGGCTGCCAGTCTAACAGCTTTTCTAAGTACTAAATTTTGGAGGCAAAAATAGCATTTTATTGCTTCGCTTATCTTCTCCCTGTGGTATAAATTGCCAGACAGTTAGCTGGGGCTTCAGTTGCCCAGTTTCTATTGACTTTAATGGCAAAAGCATGGCTAAAACCCTATGCATCTCTATATAAAATTCCTAATCATCTCTGCTTAGTTTACTGACAAAAACAAGTTGTTATTATTCCCAGTTTAGCATAGCCAATATGACTATTAAAGAGCAAACTGAATTGCACTCTGCCTCACATATTATCAACAAAATTGTCAGCCAGATTTTGATTCCAGAGATTTTGCTGCTTGTGTTGATGAGTGTTGTGCACTGCTAAATGACCAGGCAGCTTATTTTGTTCTGGATGAAGCTCCAAAAGTTCAAAAGGTTCTCTGAACCTTTTCCAAATCCCATAGTTCTATAAAACTAAGCTGACATTCTTGTGACTACTGTGCACCCAGATACCTTACAAGTTCAATAGTACTTCACGTCGCAGGGCAGTTGGAAAACACCATGAAAATTGCTTTTATCAGAATCATTTTGATTCTGCTGTTGTTGTTTTCAGTAAGGATGTGAGGAGGTTCACAAGCATGGATTTCGTATCAAAACATGTATATGCAATATTTATTAATGGTATAATGAGTTCTATTTGATCTGGAATGGAGACATTGTCTTTAGCAAAACCATAGAAAGGGTCCTCAGAAGCAGCAGGAACTCAATTCATGGCAAGTGTGGCTGTGAGGACAGCCAGAGAGTCTGTAAGATACCTCTGTAAGTTTTTTCTACTAGAATGGAGTAACAATTCTGTTGAATGACTAAAGGGTGATAAAGGAGGTCCTCACAGTCCTCACTAAAGCTTTTTGACATAATAAAATGGTCTTTTCCCCATTTCTCATTCTCCTGATTCATAAATTTTTTTTCTGGGATCTTAGAACTAAAGCAATAACTGAGTTTCACCTACAAGCAGTTTGCTCTGTGGAGGTAACAATAGAATGACAGCTTTCTTGATGATATCTTACATGTTAAAAAACCTGACAAAATAAATTAAAAAAAACTTTGAGGGAGTTTTGTCTGAATGTGTAAAACCTCAAAGCCCTTACATATATACATTTCATAAAAATGCAATGAAAAAATATAGTATTGACTCAATTTTACCAAAATAGCTTTCAATCCAGCTAAAAAAATTAAGAGCAATAAATTATACAAGCAGTTAGTTTCCCTGTCTCATTTTGTTCTTTTACATTGCTACTAGATAGTGTGACAGAAATGTCTGGAACAGAAAGAAGACCTTAAAAAATCAACCTTAAGATCAGACTGCACTTTAAACCTATGTCTGTCATGAGTCTTGTAATGCATAACAAGGAAATACAGAGCTAGCAACACATCTACATAATCTAAAAGAAATTAGAATTGTCACCTTCACAATTGTGTTTGCTTTTATGATGTTATATGTGTTATATGATGTTCTATGATGTTTGTGTAGTAAGAGCAGAGAGGTGGTTTAAAAAAAGTTACACAGGAAAAGCCCTTCTCTTTTCTTCCTAAGATCTCATAATTATGAAGTGAAAAAATGGCAAACATGGGATCAATGGGGAGTGAGAAAGGAAAGAGCAATGTATTCAAACACAGTGATATACACTGTTACATGCTCATTTTGTCAGTTACTTGTTTTTATTTTAATTAGATTTTTTTTTTGTAGCATATTCTGTCATAGGGAAGATGGAAATCATGGGTGTTGTCAGAAGACAACAGGGAATTCAAGAAAGGACGACCAAGGCAAACACAGTGCACTAAGAGACATTTCTGACATGGAAGGTAGGATGAGGTTGCATTTGGGAAAAGGTACCCAGACGACAGGACAGCGGCACAAGCCATTATTCCCAGGTCTCATGGTGTTGTCAGTAGGATGACTCACATCAAAAAGCTCAGAGAAGTATCCCCTTACAGTTCCTTTTACACATGCTGTTTTGTCTGATGTTACTGTCAAATTCTCTGTTTTTTTCAGCTTTCCTATGCCTAAAATGGACTCATTCAGAGCTAGATTTCCTCTAGCTTTTTTGGGGGGTGTGCAACAGCAGAGTTGTGAAATCCACATGAGAATCAGAGAAGACTACTCAGGATGTGACACAAAGATAGCTCTGTCCTTGTTCTTCTTGCAGCTCATGCAGCCAGGTTTCAAGACAGTCCCTGGGATAGCATCCAGTACCTATGACTCAATGTACAGTGGGCCACAATGAGTCTTATAAATGGGCAGAATCTGATGAAATTTCTTTCTGGCTTTTCATGGGCTCCAGGTGAATTGCAGCCTCCTGTTGCCTTTGCTCAAGAGACATCACCCATTCCTCCAGAAACAATGTTTGTCTATATTTATTCCTTATCTGCTAGCAATTCAGATCACGTCTGTCTTTTTATACTAATTATGTCAGCTTTCAACAAGGAAATCTGGCCTTCTGTTCCTTTCTCCTGTAAAAATAAATAAATACATAAATATATCTTGGATAGTGTGCAAAGATGGACTTGAAGTTAACAGAGGATGGAGTACTTGAAAATTAAGGTCCATAACATAATGCAGCTTATCAAAACTTATCTCTTGAGCTCGAGCTCCAATTTAATGAGCATGCTAACATTTCAACAGTCATTATACATTGAAAAAAGCTTCCAATAATTAAGGATAACTGGCAATGGAAATAAAACCAACAGATTATAATGAATCTGCAGCAGAATTCAGCAGCTTGCTCTTTCAGAATGTGTTAGGCAAGACAGCAGAGGCAAAGGTTTTTAAGTGGCAATCCAACTGATTAACTGTATCTGGATTGTTATTCACATTTTGTTTTATTCTGTGTCCCTCCCTCCATTTTTCAGTCTTTTTGCAAGTATTCCTCGTTCCTTTTTTCCTTTTTTTTTCTTTTTTTTTTCTTTTTTTTTCTTTTTTTTTTTCCCCTTGGGTTGTCCACAACATAGTATTCCAAGGTTAATTACCAGCCAAATTGTGTCTATATTTAATGATTATACAGTGTCACAATCTAAGCTTCTACTAGCTTTCCCTCTAATGTCATCATGCATAAAACAAGTCACTGCACCTGGGGAAGAATAACCCCATGCATCAGTATAGGTTAGAGGCTGACCTGCTGTAAAGCAGCTCTGAGGAAGAATACCTTGGAGTCCTGGTGGACAACAGGATGACTGTGAGCCTGCAATCTGCCCTTGTGGGCAAGCAGGACAAAGGAGGTCACCCCCCACTCCCCCTCCTCTATTCTGCCCTGATGATGTTACATCTGGAGTAGTGTGTCAGGTTCTGGGCTCCCTGGTTCCAGAAGGACAGAGAACTGATGGATAGGGTATAGAAAAGGGCTATGAAGATGATTAGGGGACTAGAACACCTCTCTTATGAAGAAAGACTGAGGGACTTGGGTCTTTTTAGTCTGGAGAAGAGAAGACTGAGGGATATCTTGTCAATGTTTACAAATACTTGAAGAGTGGGTGTCAGGAGGATGAGGTCAGTCTTTGTTCAGTGATGCTGAGTGACAGAACAAGAGGTAACTGGCACAAACTTGAATATAGGAAGTTCGACGTAAACATGAGGAGGGACTTTGAGGTGGCAGAGCACTAAAACAGGCTACCCAGAGAGGTGGTGGAGTCTCTGACTCTAGAGACATTCAAAATTCACCTGGGCACCACCCTGTGCAATCTGCTCCAGGTAAGCCAGCCCTGGTGAGGGGGTTGGACTAGATATCTCCAGAGGTCCCTTCCAACTCCTAAAATTCTGTGATTCTGTGACTCAATGCCCTGACTAACCTGTAGTGCCGGATTTATTAGGTTTTCACGTGAAATAGCTTTAATGTATAATAAGGTTGTTGAATACATAGGGATGTTAATAGTCTGCACAGCATTTTCCACAGCTTACTGACCTTTTTTTTTTATGGTGGAACAGCGATGGAACAGGAGGAATTTTAATAACATTGGAATAAACACACTTTATACCACGGCTCTGCTCTCTAACTCCACTGTGGTTAAAGAATTTCCACAATACTACCTTCTATTTTCCTTAATTTAAATCTATTGGCTGTTAAAAGTTTGTGGTAGAATGGAAAAGGGATACAAATGGGACAAATTCAAGGAATGCACTCACAGTCCTTACAGTATTTGTTCTTAAAATAAGATATTCACTCACTCCTGAATCTCCTTTATGATGTTGCCCACGGCAAAATGATGTCTTTATTTAAAAAAAAAAAAAAAAAGAGATATTCTTCGTTTTTGTTTCAACCTCAGAATCTGTGTATCTGAACACAGTTGTGTATTCCATCCTGTTGTCAATCAAAATTACTTCGAAGAAATCCCATACTTACACATGCATACAGTAAAAATTGTGAATGATCTGATCTGCATATAACACTATTGTGTGCCCAATCTGAAAATCAGAGAAGTCTCTGCCTAATTTCAGTGGGAATTTGTGAGATGGTCATTTGGGAATATCACTTTGTTCTTGAGTAAGAAAGCTTCAAATTATTTATGCAGGTCATTAAAGAAGTGACAAGAGATCTTTGCATTTGCAAGACATCATTATGTGCATGAATATAGTACCTATGTTACAAAAAATGAATTTAGAAATTCTAGACAGAGATTTCCATTTTTTAATTGAAAGTCTTTCTTTATTTGCATCAATTTGTAAAGTCAGGAACTTTAGCTACCTTGAGACCCCTGAACAAAATTCAGAAAAAAAAAAAAAAAGCTTTTTCCATTCATAATTATCTCAGTCCTAAAGTCCAGACTTATGAGTCCACAAAGGGATAACAAATACAATAAATCTCTATTTCTGAAAAAAAAGGATAAATCTTCCCCAGTACAGCAGAGATTCAGTATCCAGTTTAAAGTAGCTTTTAACCCTGAATTGTTGACAGTAGATCTCTTTGGCCAGTTGTTGACACAGTATTGAGATGGGACTTTTCGTATTTCAGGGAAAAGGAAATCAAGTATTTGAGAGATTTCCTGTTTTAAACAGAACTAATTCAGTCTGCCTGAAGGGCTTGCCTATGGAATAAATAAACTGTTAAGTAGTACAGAGAAGCTGTCAAAAGTGAGGTATAGATTCATTTTGGTTTTGTTAATTCGTTGTTACCTTTGGATAATCTTAGTACCTATATGGCAAAATGCGAACCATATTCAAACCTGTAATGATTCTGAAGGAGGATTTAGCTTCTGGTGAAGCTGAATATCAGAATTATTCATGAGAGATTTCCTCACTGGTTTAACCAACTGTTAAACAGTAGTAAAAGGATAGAAATTCTTCTTTCAATTTCAGGGAAATGAGGATATATAGTAGAAAACTATGAATCAAGTTATTGATTGTGAGGATATAAGAATATAATAAACACATTTCTGTTTAATAGGCATCTATGTTTACAAGCATTAAGTATTAGGTATACAAGTACACATGAAGTTTTCTTGGTACACAAATATTTGGGTTTAGTTGGTCATGCAGTTTTCTCTGGAGCTATTTTATGTATGAGTTCCAAATGAATTCCTTGGCTGTGAGATTTTTCTTAAACACATAGTTGTGGCTTGAACACACACACATAAGAAAACGTAGAACTAATCCTTTGTTAACTGTAGTTATTCACCCTTGAGCAGTTGGGAGAATTGGAAGAGACAAGTTTCCATCAGTTCTTCTTCTAAGTGTTAGACTGCCAGTAAGCACAGGAGAGCATTCACGTTGCAATTGAGCATGGCAAAGTCCTTCACATGGCACAGGTGGCAGAGTTCAGGCCAAGCTATAATAGCAGACTAGAAGGCAAACCTCTTCCAAATTTCTTTTACTGGTGTAGCAGACACATTAACAGTAGACACAAAGATCTAAGTTTACACAGTGGAAAGAATGTAGATAATATTTGTTTAATTGGTGACATCATCTTCCATGAAATATAAAAGTTATTTGCTGTATGAACATGGATGACTTTGCTTTTCGGTGTTCTACAGCTATGTTTTAACATAACTTTTTATGTTGATTTATAATACATGTAGCTTGATATAGCTTTGTAAGATAATTCCATTTGGAAGGAACCTCAGGGTCTCTAATTCCCAGTTTGAAGCAGTGTTGTCTATAGGATACAGCAAGGTCATTCAAGGGATCAAACCAGGTTATTCAGGGCTTTGTCCAGCCTGATCCTGAAAACTTCCAAAGGCGGAAACTTCACAGCCTCCCTAGACTGCCTGTATCCCTACATTACTATCTGTTGGTGAAAAAGTTCCTCCTTATATCCAATTGGACATTCTCTTGTTGCAATTTATGAATTTTTCCTGTTGTCCTCCAACCATGTACCACTCAGTTTCTTCTCCTATGACAAATACTCCCTGTCCATCTTGGTGGCCTTCCACTGAAATCTGTGAATTGCTTATATTTACCGTAAAAAGAAACAAATTAATTGATGTGCACTCAGAACTTCTGTGTATCAGCTTTTGGGGAAAATCCACCCAATTACAGCTTTTCAGGGGCTTATATTGAACACGTAAAATAAAAAAAACCCAAAACTTAGTTATAGATATGTTAGAGTCTTGTCTGCACATGCTCTATATTTCAAGAAATATAGAATCAACCAATGCTGGCTTCAGAGGTGATACAACATGAATTTTCATTTACTGTATTTTTCCCCTTGCTAGAGATATGTCATACTGTTTACTTGAATAGACATATCGTGGCGAGCTACTTTCCAGCAATGAAACTATTTGATTTACTAAACCCCATTCTGCTATAGACAGATTATGTCGGACTGAAAGTCACACAAACCAAATGCCTTTCATCCTTGTATTCTCCTAAAAGAATTATGACAAAGTGATGGTTAAGGAGATTTCCCCGCAGTACCTGACAATCCATTTGAAAAAGACCTATGTACCCAATCGGTTTAACTTTTCCTACTTCATGGCTTTACCTGTTGCTTTTTCTGCCAGACCCTTATGTTAATGTAATTGTTTGGATGTTAGTAAGAGTCTTGAATTACCTTATGTCAAAAAGATTTTTTCCCCTGAGTCTCACTTTTCAAAATTCAGTCTTCTCATAGAACTCATTTTGCATCTTGCCATGCTTGTCCTTACTGTACTAAATCATCTGATTGGGACAGCCTGATGAAGGTATTTCCAATCTTTATTCCTGGACACCCAGTACACCCATTACAATAACCTATTCTCTATTTTATGGTCATCTCTGAATGTGAAAAAATATATTTTCTGGAATGACATAAACAATATTTCAGTCTCTAATGCCATTTTTCCATTGTATTCACTCTTTGGCCTGATATGACTGTTTATAAAACTATCACTAAATTTATATCTCTCATTACTTTGTAATTAAAACATTAAAATTGTACTTTCATTTCAGGACAGGTGACTTTGTATCTTGTCTACTTAGATGAATCATTTAATACTCAGATGAATAATTACAGAAGTTTGACATTGAGAAGAAGGCTCAGGCATGAGAGGAAGTGATGGATTCCTTGTATTTAAAGTCATCAAGTAGCCAATGGACACACAAATGTAGTTCCAAAATAAACTCCTTTAGCAAATGACTCACCTTACCTGTCTTTCTGCACTGACTCTAAAGAGACTTGAGGAAAAGTAGACTGCTAACACAGAACATAGGACTTAAAATCCTTTCTCATCTTAAAATCAGTGTATAGCTCAGTGGGTTGAGCGTGGTGCTGATAACACCAAAGGTCACGGGTTCGATTCCTGTTCGGTTCTCACGTGTTGCCTGACCTAGTCAAGAGGTGGCGTCCCTGCCCACAACAGGGAGGTTGGATTAAAATGATCTCTAAGGTCCCTTCCAGCCCAGGCCATTCTATGATTCTATGATGAAAATCATTTGATCAAATTCAATGAATGCAGTTAAGAGAATACTGGATTTTGCTACCCATGCAGTGCTCTAAGAAGGCCTTGAGAATTACTGGAGGAGTTCCAAGCAGCTTTAAAGGCTCTAGGCAAATATTGTAGTTTCAGATGCAGAGGAGCTCATTTTTTGTTTCAGATTTCAAAGAGAAGTGGTCTCTGAAAACAGAGCCACCAATCTGCTCACAAATTGTTGAAAGAATTCAATGGTAAAATGAAAATTACTCTTTATCTCTTTAGAAAATAATTACATAAAAATCCAAATTTGAAGAGGATGCTCACACGGAAATACTTACACAAATAAGTAAAATCAACAATAGCTGGTCTGTAGTTTAGAATGAAAGGATTGACATGAAGAAAGTAAAGGTGTATTTTTGTTAATTATTCCCATTTATAAATGATCAGCTCAATTCATCCTAAAAGATTATGACTGAATTCTCATTTACATTAAGTCCTCTTTATACCTCTTCACAAGTATGTAAGGTCTTTGAAATGTACATAGCTGTAATTGCTGTCAGAATAAAGTAAAGTGGCCTTAGTGTGGTTGAGAATAAGACCCTTAATTTGGATTGTTTCAGATGTGTTAAACTAACTTAGATAATGTTAGAATATTTTTATATCTTATAAAAATATAATTCAAAATCAGATTTAATTTCCAAACCTCTAAATATGAAGTCATTTGTCTGCAATAACCACCAGTTTCTTCTGTTATTTTTTCTGTAATTAATAAGAATTTTACTACATTGCATAAAGCCTAATGTTCTTTATGTACGTTTACAACATTCAATACAATGTCTCTGAAAGAGTTGATATGGTTTATTATAATCAAAATAACTCCATTGTTCCTTAGATGGAATCAGCCTAAACATAGAAATTAGGCTTTCATATTTCACGTTGGAACAAAACAGCAACATGCTTTAGGATACTCATGGAAATCTTATAGCCATAATGTGGTGCTTTCATGACAGTAGTAATTCACTGATATATACATTTAGCAATAGATCAGGAACAAGACCCAGTCACTATGAAATGGTTTATTCCAAATTAAGCACTGAAGTGAGAATGTGTAAGTCAAATTGCAGATGTTGGTTCCCATGACTGGGACTAGCAGGATCAATGTGCTGAACATCTTTTTTGGATTCTAGACCTCGTCGGTGCAGCCTTTGGTGTGATAACTTCACAGGCATTGGGCATTTTACACCCTGACACTTTGCCTTGAGAAATACATGTAGCTGGATATGTAGCATTCCTTTAATTGAAAGGACAGTGCTATCTTTCCTCCTTCTGTGTAATAATAGAACAGTTAGAACCCTTGCCCAAGAAAATAAAGACAGGCTCATTTCATAAGCCCAAGAGCACATCCCATTCCTGACAAAGAACTCTAAACATGGAATTACAGACTAGATCATGTACAAGTGATCTTTTTTTGGAGCTTGGCTGCTGTCCAGATATGAATGCTGGAATCATGGAACAAGAGAGAGTAAGCAAAAATCCTGCCCAGCTAGAGGCAGAAGGAGAACTGGTCAGTCTCAATAACTGTGGTCTGTCTGCACCAATAGTCTTGTCTGGTATAAATTTACTGGAAAAGATTTAATGTTTGGAACTTTGAAGTAGATTAAGGAGTTTTCTGACCTGGTATCTTAAAGTAATTCAGCCTAAATTTCACTTCTTGGTGTTTATGTTCTTTTGGAGATTGTCCTCAGCCTTTGCACATCTCAGCAATTGTACAGCTAGTTTGAATGATTTAAAATACTTGTTGAAAAGATCAAGGATATATAAGAGGATTTATTCTTGTTTACAAGACTGTACATTTTCTAGTTTACTAAACAGGAAAAGATAGAGAGTAACTATAATGACACATCAAAAGATCTGTGATTAAAATGAAAGATTTTAGAGCTTCAGCTATAATAAGAGGTCTAGACTGGTAGATACTGCAGCAGGCTCAGGTACTAGATATTCAGCCAGTGTGCAGCTAAAGTGGAAGCTGATCATAGTCCATGTTCCACTCACTGTCACAATAAGAAGCATAATCTGATCACTCCATCATTTATATCATACCTCTTCATATGGGAGAGCATATGATAGCATCATTCAGGTCCTCAAAAGATCACTTACACTGGGATCACCACTGGCAGGTACTCTAGTAAGCATCCCTGATATTACATGATTCAATGAGAAGTAATCAATGAGACATAAAGAGATAGTTAATAAAATGTCACGTGAAGGTGAATATGCTGTTTTGGCTCAGTAGTGCCAGATTTTAGACTTTAACAATTAAAAAACTTTATCACTGTCTATCAAGTTGGACTGTATATTTCACAGATACAGGGTTTTGCGTGAATCAATGTATGATATTCACAAAAAAAATATTTCAATTAAATTTAGGTACAAATAATTGTAACTCACTTCATGCAAACACATGGATTTTGTTCTGTTCATCAAATTTTAGGCCCTTTCATTTTCACTTGCTGTGACATAAACACAGAATTAGAAACCCAATTTTTCTATCACATAAACCATGGTTCATTTTGACTGCCTGCACCAGATGATTGGAGAAGAATCTGTAAGCCAGATTCTGACATTTGGGAGGTTAAGCAACAGAATTAGGACTCGAGACTTTAGGACCACAGAATTTAGTAAATTGTTCATGAGGATCCCCTGGGAGATGACTAAGAGGAGCAGAGTTGCATTGGATGCCTCCTGGATTAAAAAAAAAAAAATAAAAAATCTTAATTACTAATACTTGGGGACAAAGTATACTGTTCTACAGAAAGATAACACATTTTTGCAGGAGGTTAAGCAGGAAATTCTTGAAGAAATAAATTGCAAAGAGAAAGTATACATGAAGTGCATGTATAAAAACTTTTTCTGAAGAGGGTTTCAGAATCAAAATTAATCACAGTAACATTAGCAGAACAATGGTGTACAATCTGTATTTCCCCTTTTCTATGTGCAAGGTCATCTTCCTTTTCACTGATCACTCTTCCTTACATCCTTTCATTAACTTCTTTTCTTCCATCACATCTAGTTCATCTACTTGCTCTTACTTTTCGTGTTTTTCAAAGCTCTGAGTATCCCTACCTATTTGTTCTCTGACTCTAATGAGTTGCTCTTTGACATTTCCACTCCATCAGTGATAGAAGTCCAGACTATAAACCTGACAGTTTATGCCACAGGAGTCTTAGCACTTTTACAAAATAGAGTGCACTCCTTGAATTAGTCCATAAAGGCATTAACCTCTAGTCTTTCACTTTCCATCTTGAGACCCACAGGATTTGGAAATGGCCATCTGATAATGGCTAGGTAAAAGGCCAATGAGGACTGCTGATATCTCTTTTAAAAAGTTTACAATAATGTAGAACCATCAGGTTTTAAAATACCATAATACATAACCTTTATTATAATTATTATAATCTGATTATGAGTCATGTTCTCATCTTCTGTCTCACTGTAGATTTGCTGCCTACCTACACTTTTGTTATCTTGCAAGCTCTGTAAGCTAGGCAGCACTCTTTCCATGGTCTTGGTAGAGCACTTTGCCAAAAAAGCTCCATATCCTTTTTAATCTCATATAAACTAGTGAGTAAAATGAACCTCAGTGTCACTATTTATGTTTAAGATATTTCATCTTAACAATGTTGTTTCAGAAATTAAGAATTATTTCAGTATCAATTCTTGTTTCAACAAAAAACCTGAAACTTCCAGTTGTTTTTTATGAACAGTAACCTATTTGTATTTTTTAAACAATTTCTTTCATGACAAAGTCACCCAAAAGACACACAGGTTACCATATACATAAAAGGCAAGGCACATAAAACACAGTATAAACCAATTTAAATATTAATATAAAATCCAAATCTACATAAATGGTGTAAGCCTGGATAAGAGGTTCACCTCATACAGGACTAATTTGAGCACTGAACTGAGATTACATCAAACTCATTACCAGTCGTGGATGACAGAAAAAGAAAAAAAAGATCTGCACACTTGTCAGTAAAAATGTTGAGTCGGAGTGTGACTTGGCTATTCTACCCTAAGCAGCAGTATTTCAAGGAAATGGTACCCCAGGAGACCAGAGAAAAAATGTGACTGGAGGTCACAGTCCTTCCCGGATTTCTCTTTACCCTTATGGGGATGTAAGTCACTTCATTCTTCCACCTAAACCATGTAATTCTTTTAGAGCAAAAGTTCAGCTATATACAGTTTTTGCCTCCTAAACTTCCTGCTCCCTGCTGATGTGCCTGCATGTAGAAAACTTGGTTGCAAAGTCCTTTTTGCCTCCTCTGAGGAAAGTAAAAACTTTCCTTTGAGTGAAAGACTTTATTTCCCACAAAATGTAGATTCTACGGCAGGAACTTTCATTATGGACTTACAGAGAACCTACAGTGAACGTCTAAGCAGCAGAACAACCATGCTTTTCAACTGCTGATGGCCTTTCCTCATGTCCCATGAGTAGCAAAAGTGTGATTTCAGTAAACGTAAAACAGGATGATATGCAAATGAATTTGTTTGTGCAGATAATTATTAGGAGAAGTAATAAGTTGTAGAAACAGGAAGATTAGGAAACTTTATCTTTTCTTCCACATTCTCCTTTGTGCAATTTTAACCATTTTCCCATTCTATCTTTATTTTCCCATTTATAAAATGTGAATAGTAACAATTAGCAGAGAATTTTTAAGAATAAAAAAGAGACAAAAACCTGTAACAATTTATCTTTTCTTCCTGAGGGGGAAAAAAAAAAGGATAAATATTCCTTTCATATTTGTAAATTTCAGAATGGACTTTTGAAATATTTACAAGTATTTGTTGGGCTTTTCCAAAGGAGTAAATGCAGATCTCATTTGATTATGCATGAAATGCAAGAAGCAGCTGCTTCATTAATAGATAAAGCTACTGTAAATATCTTCCTTATGATTATTAGAACAGGATTTTACAATCAGGTCAGTCACGTGACATTTTCTATCTGTTTTTCTTTTCACCCATACCTTAGGAAAGAAAATCCCAAAAGATTGCTAAACCAGATGAAAACTGAGTCATCAAGCCTTGATTCTTAGGAGTTATTGTAATTGTTTCAGACATATTGTAAAAGTGCAAATAAAAGTACAAGCAAGTTGCAGAGCTGAAGAATGTCACTCATTGTTATAACTCTTTCTCATTCTTCAGTTCCTCAACTGAGCTTTGGGGGGAAGATATAGTTCAGCAAGTTTCTCCGTGGCATCTCTATGATCCAAATGAGTACCTGTTTGTTGTGGGGTTTTTTTCAGATGACTTCTTCTTATTATCTCATGGAAGAAAAGCCAGCAGCAGACAACAGTGATGGTAGCAATTCTTTGACTGCCTGGTCACAGGAATTAAAGTAAAAAAAAAAAAAAAAAAAAAGAGGGATTTTCGTGCTGTTCCAAAGAACTCTGAAGAACTGTCTTCGAAAATCAGTGCTTAAGATGCACAGTCTAAGCTTTTATATTACCAGATAATGAATATTCAAATGCTTTCCCACATTTTTTTTCCTGGGGATGTAGGGTCCTTCTAGTGGGAAGAAAGGTATGTTTACTATGCTTAAATACAGTCAATTAGTTTATATATATATTATAAAGTGTCAGGTATTGTTACTTACACCCGTTATGCACAAGACTGATTCTGCAACTGTCAGGACTTACCTCCTATGCTTATCCATCAACATAAGTTTATATATACTGCTCAAGTTCCTAAACTTCATAGCTCAGTATCTCGTTTCCTGCAGTGTTTATAACAACATTTCTAGAGAAAAGGAAAACCAAGTTGAATATATTGACATTTCGTCCTAGCACAAGTACTTTCAACTCAGAAACTTGCAATGGAAAAGCATCCTTCATGATGTGATTACCTTCATTGCTTTGCAGCCTACACTATGGAAAGCTTGAGAATCCCTCGTTTAAAAATACCTTGACTGTTCATGAAAAATACATACTGGTAATGCTGAGAAATTATTTGGTTTTGTCTCTTGTTAAGGTTGGGTAGATTACAAAAACGTGGAGAAAAAGTCAGGCAAAATATGTTTTTATCTACTTACATCCTCTTTTAATCATTTGCCATTGATGTGTGGCTTTGTTGGATTTCTAGTGGTAGGAGAGAAAGTTGATAAGGTTCAGTATTGTAAACTTTTATCATTTCATGTAATGGGTCTTCCTCCTCAAACCGTCACTGCACATTTTACAAGTCTTATATGCAGTCCATAGTCTTAAGAAAAAAAAACCAAAACCAAGTGTACAATTTAGGGAATAAAAATGAATCAACTCAGTAAATTACCATCCCTGCAGGTGTTTAAGAGATGGGTGGATGTTGTGCTTAGGGACATGGAAATGGTGCTAGGACAAAGGCTGGACTTGATATTGAAGGTCTCTTCCAATGAAACTGTTCTATGATTCTATGAATCTTCCAACACCATGAAGGCTTGTCTTTTGATCATTTTGAAATGATGGCGAGAACTGACTAGCAACAGTTTCAATCACCTAATATCCTCAAGACCCGTATTTACAGTGAGTGTACCCATATTTACTGCTGAGTGTTATTAAGACATGTCTGTAGCTGTGTAAATTCTCTGTGATGAAAAAGTATCTGAATAAGCAGGAAATTAGTCCTGAAATGTTGTAAAATCCTGCATCACTAATATACCCTGAGGAGGATGTTACAGCTGAGGTTTAGATGTACTTATATAAAGCTCGCTATCTTGGAGCTAATGAAGAGATACCGACAGTTTTGCTGCAGTGTCTGTGAAGTGTTTTAATGACTACAGATTAATCAGTTTCTAAAGCAGCATTCCCTAGTGATTCCCCACCCACAAAATAATAACTCAAACCAAGCAACTGAATGCCATTAATAATTAAAAAATAAAGAAATAAAACACCGAGGGAAAAACAAAACAAAAACCCCATCCCCTCACCTTTTTATGTCATGAAAACTGGAAGCACTTATAGTCACATTTTCCACAAGAAAAAAAGCCAGAAATGATGCTAGGTTTAGTGGAGCAGTCAGTTAATTGTTACAGTGAGGGTTTTAATTTTCTTCTCGATGTAAATCGCAATTGAGGAAAGCATCTGCCACCTCTGATATTTCCTGTGCAGTAAATTTAAATGGATTAATCACCCTGCTTGTTCTGAGGTTCTGAAGAATGACTGGCACTTGCCAATGGGCTGTGGAGTCCCTGGCTCATTGATTTTTAGCTGTCTGGAGGGAATAGGTGGGGCTGTGGAATGATTTAAACAGAAATCAAAAAATAAATCATGTTCAAACATTTTTGCCCACCCATTTCCACACTCTATCATCAGAAACTAAGTAAAATATTTTGCTAGAGACCAAGTGGGTTTGTTAGCAGACTGTGAGGATAGGATTGTACTTGGTCACAGTCAGATGAGGTTTGCAATTTTGACTTTGCACAGGAACATTTTTACTGGTACAACAGAATTCTTTAAGGTAGTAGTTGATACAAAATTCCTCAATCAATGACCATTTTGCTAAAGAACTTCAGCAAGTTTTGTGTTCTAACTGGAATGTGCAACTTCCCACTCTGGAGTTCATGGAAATTTGGCAACTTGCAGAGCCCACGAAAACTGTTCATGGACAGCTGCCTTGTCACATGGTGCCTTTCTCTTTCTTTGCAGTTGTTAAACCTCATTAAAAACAAGAGGCTGGGGGAAGCCAGCCTTCATAGTCTGCCCAGTGCTCATCTTGCAGGCAAACAATGTCAGTACCTGCAATGGGATCTTACACAGCTCTGAATGTCAGAGAAGATGGTACAAGAAAAAATTTCTCATTTAAGAAACATGCCACACTGCTTTAGAGAAGATCCTGATCCATAGAAAGACAGAAAATAAGAAGCTGGAAACTAGAAAACGTTATGATTCACTTGTAAGAAAGCCTTTGCTTTTCTAAAATGCTTTGTTCTTCTAGTAGTTTTTTGTTAGAAAACGTCTTGACTTTTTGCTCCTTATATTCCTACTTTTCATTTCTTTCCCTTTTTTTTTTAAATTTATGTTTGCATTCCCGTGCCTTCCAGTGTATTTCAGAAAGATAATATTAGTCTCAAGGGGAAAAGACAATGCAGAAAGAACCGTGCCTCTCCAATACCACCTCAGGAGACTTTCTACTGTGCCTTTTGCAACTGGACTCACCTATCCCGTATCGGCCTTTTTAGCCATCAGCGCGCTTGTAGCAAGTGTGGGTAGAGCCCTTCCCATATCTTTGTTCTTGAAGCCTAGCCATGATGATGATTGTATTAAAAAAATAACTATTCTATCAAGAGACATTTCCATGTGGTTATTAAAATGAAGAGCTTTTTTTAGCCTTTTTTTCCTGTGCTTGCCCTAAAATTGGTCATACTGAAGACCTATGAACCATTTAAAATCAAATGCTGCCAGAACTCATCAGCCTTGTAGAACTGAGTGACGGAAGGATAAATGGTTGCTTTGGTGAGATTAGTTGTATATTCATATGAAAGAGAAAACAATCATGTAAGCTTAGGTCATGAATGTATGGCTGAAATCTGTTTTTATTTTCTAAACAAAATACTGATTTAAGCAGTCTGTGAAATAGTGTGAAGTATAAGCAGATAACTGTTTTGCCTGTACAAATTAGCTGCTTTTAAAGGTATTAATGTCTATGTGGGTATGATAGATAATATTTTTTTTACTGAGGATTTCAGTGTGCCTCATGTATATTCACTAATTCAGCTTCACAATAAGCTTGCAAGTTAGATAAAGAGTATGAAGCGATTTTTCCATGCACGGATTTCAGACTGGAAGACAGTAGCTATTTCTGAATACAACCCAGTATTTTTCAATGCAAAGCCAGTTCATCTTTTTAATGAATTTGAAATGGACATAAGCACCTTCACCTAGTTTTAGAAATGTTGTTATGAAGAGTGTGTTGACCACAGGATTCAGGTTCTTATCAATATCACAAGCAAAAAAATCCCTCCTTTGTAGGAACATCATTTTCATCAACATCATGCTTTCTTAGCTGTGTTCAGGTGATTCAGAAGTGATTTACAGAAAGAACAGCCAACTGTTGCATTTTCCTATCCCAGTACCAACACAGATATGCAACTTGTTATTCAGATTGGAATTACGGCTAAAAAATAATTATAGCTGTTTGAACACAAAGTTTTATTTACAAAATGGATGGAAGGGTATACACTACTTTGATTTTTCTAAGGGGTCTGTTGTTACATGGAACAAAGCCAAAAACAAGTCTCCATGTGAGCAGTGTATTATTTAATCCAGACGACATAAAGAAGGGATGATCAAACTATGACGATCTTTCTAAGCAGTAACAAAAACTTAATTTTCGCTCTGAAATCCTTTCCTAAAGAGACTTGGAAAAATATCATATTTTCTCTCAGTGATACATTTGGTCTGACCAGCTCCTTCCCTCCAGTGGTGGACAAACAAGGACATTTTCTTCTTAGAAGATATTTTGAGGTGAGAGTTAAATGAGAAGAGATACAGAATTTGTCAGACAAAGGAATTGTTGGATACTAGAGGGCAAAGAAAGAATTGGAGAACACGTAGAAATTGGAATGTGATTTGTCTCTCTACGGCAGTGAGAAGTTTAAAGTATCCATGTGCTTCATTATAGAATGCATGCGATTATTGAAATAATGAAAAATAGTCCTATAAAAGAAAATTTAAAAAGCTCCACAATAATAACAAAACAAACAAAAAAACCCAACCAAGCACATCTTGCTGGGAAATTATCTAGAGTTAGATTTTATACGTACTCAATGTGAACTTGGGTTATTCTGTGCAGTTGGTTTTGAATATGATTGTTTGCTTGTCTTCCTACTCAGATGTCTGTCTGGACAGGTGTATGAAACACATGTACCTGAATCACTGATAAGATAACAATACATACTAGTAGTATGAGTCTGAATTATCCGGATACAGGTAGCCACAGAATTTTATACTGGTTTTGTCAGCCAGGCCCCAGTGGCTCATGATTGCTGTGCTACACATAGCTGAATCTCTCATGGGAATAGGGATAGGTCTAAGCTCATTTCATCTCTTTTTGCCCCAAATCTGTGGAGGAAGACTCATTCCCCCAGTCCTGAAGAAAAATGAATATCAATAGCTAATCATTCATGGGAAAGGCTGGTTGTTCTAAAAGGAAAATTAGAACCAGGTGTCCTGGGCCATGTTTTCTCTATGTATGATATAAACATAGTTTATATATATATATGTGTATATATATATATATGTACACACACTACTGTGTATATATATATCTGTGATAATTATAGGTGGGCAATGAGTAAGTATATGGTTATTATTTGTGAATTTATCACCAAGAAAGCTGGAGAGAGAAGATGGGAGTATACAACCATACAGTTCATTCTGATTTTATTTAGATAAAAAGAGCAATAGGGAACAATTTAAAAATCCACTGACGGAGGGCAAGGATATGGCAATGTTACAGGCAACGTTATTAAGACAATATAACCTAAATTTTCTCTTGCTAAGTGGATTACAAAAGGATAAAAGACAGCTACAGTGGTTTTGTGAGGAAAAGATCAAAGACATAAAGAGGAAAACTAAGGGAATTGAAATGAGGGGAATCCAAGACTAAGTAATCTGTGACTGTTCTCCTGATCTATGTATTTCATTTCACAGCACAGCTAGAGAAACTTTAAAATATTTGAGACCTTGATATCAGACCAGGTTTCATTTCACTCCTATTTTTTCAGGCTGGGAGAGGAAGACTCCACTGTCCAGCCTCTGCTGAGATCCCCAGCAAGGTCTGGCCTAAAGGGTGATAGGATCTACAGGGTAATAGGACACATCACAGCCCCTACTTGTTCACTTTCCTAAAGGACTGACACCCAATGATGCTACCAATATCTACCCAAGTTTGGTGATCACTAGATGAGGTATTCCGTGTCTGTTTGATGTGTCTGTCTTTGTTTCTTCTGCTTGCATTGGAAAGAAGCAGTCAGGAAGTGGAGTTCCAAAGCAGAAGGTAGGCAGTGTTTTTGCAAAGCCATGCTGGTGCATGTGGCACTTTGATTACTGTCACTCTAAGCTCCTCATGTTACTAATATCGTTAGGAACTGGAAAGGTGATGGAACATCTTATTCTTGACGCTGTCTCTAGGCATATCAAAGATAAGAAGGTTATTAGGAGCAGTCAGCATGGCTTTGCCAAGAGGAAGTCATGTTTGACCAACATGATAGCCTTTTATGAAGACATAACCAGGTGGATGGATGATGGTCGTGCAGTGGATGTGGTCTATCTGGATATCAGCAAGGCATTTGACACCGTCTCCCACAGCATCCTCGTAGGTAAACTGAGGAAGTGTGGTCTGGATCACCAAGTAGTGAGGTGGGTGTGATATTTTAGGTTAAGGGTTTCAGACTTGCTGAACGCAGGGGTTCGCTTATCTGTTGTGCAGACCCAGAGAACGGAGGAAAACAAGGCCTACACAGTGAGAGCCAGCCGAAGGAGGGAGTCTTGTGACGACAGGACGGCCCTGTTTTGGCTAAGGAGCAAGGCCGCATGGAAGACTAACAATGTGAACCATCCTGCACATAGATAAGTTTTTGCAAAATAAAATCCTGAAGGCCACGGGGCCCAGAGTGGAAATTTTTACCCTAATATCCCTATATGACTATAGTCACCCATTCTTCACTCAAATCATGCTGAATGCCACCCCGGGGTGGGGGGCAGGGGGTGTGAAAGATAGTATATAAGGAGCATAGAGGGTATGTGTCGTTGGGAGGAGAAGACCCCAGAAGAGGAAGAGGCAGTCGACGGGCTGTGCTCCTTCTCCTTCACCCAAGACAGGGACGCCTTCTTGGTAAGAATTGCGCTTCCACCTTTTGGTGTGTAATACCCGGGATAGTATTTTGCTGGCATTAGTATCGTATATTAGCGCTATTGCAGAGAGTGAATTTATCAACGGCAACTCCGAACCTTGTATCTGTCGCTTCAATAAATTACTTATTGTTAGTTACCTTGCAAATTGTCTCAGTGCAAGTCCTTAAACGGGGCTCTGAAAATTCAGTGCAAGCCCTTAGTGGGGCTCTGAAAACTCAGTGCAAGTCCCTAACGGGGCTCTGAAACAAGCAAGTGCTTAGCTGGGGTACGTGCCTCTCACAGCCACATACCTTTCACGCGACAGTAAATTGGCGCAGCGAGCAGGGTTGCCATGGATAAACTCCTGCAAAAATATAAGTGTGCACTATCTGAAGCTAGGAGACAGTGGGCCCAGGAGTTTTGGAACAAAGTGGTAGAGCGAATAAAACAATGTAGGAGTGAGCAAAGAGTTAAGGAGGGGACTTGTTTATCTTGCGCGCGAAAAGAGATCAGAGATTCTCCTCCACCTGAGAAAATTGCAAATGTGGAATATGCCATGGCAAAATCAGCAAACGAAGTGTTAAAAAACTCACTGGCTTTCGAAAGGGAAAGTCGAGAAAAAATGGAAACTCAAGTAGAAAACCTAAAGGTAGAATATGCTCTGCTAAAATCTGAAAACGCAGTGCTGAAAGCATCGCTGGCCTCAGTAGACAACCTTGAGAGTGAAAATCGGGACCTTAAAATGCAATTGGATGCAGCCGCGATGCGAGAAAAACGGTTACAGGAAAAATTAGATCTTATCTTAAACCAAATGCCTTCTGTAGAGTCGGCTAAACAAATCTGTAAATTGGTACACAATACAGATCCTGAATCGTGGGATGGAGGCGTTGGGTGTGATAACGACACTGAGGAGCTGGTGGAAAATTTTGACTGTGATCCTGTCTCTGTCCAACCATTAATTAAACCTGAGGTCGTGAACGAAAGTAATGACAATGTTCACACTATTGTACGAACCACGGCATATTCTCCAACTGAACTTGCTAAATTGCAGCAAAAGTATTCCAAACGCCCAGGGGAGTCTGAGACAGAGTATGTGTGGCGAGTCTCCCTTACGGGGGGGGATCGAGTTCTGCTAAGTGAGGAAGAATCAGGAGGTTATTGGGGTCCTGGAGTATTTTTAACCACCGTACCAGGTGAGGATCATGTTTATACCTTAACTGCAAGAGCTGCTAATTGGGCTGGTGGCACAGATCCTCAGGAGAGAGGAGATCCCATTGTTATTACAACCCCAGGGTTTAATGATTTAGCCACGTCTGTACAGAAAGCAGCCTGCATACAAGCAATGTATGAGAAGGACTTGCTGAGGACATCCCCGATGACAGCCCCTATTGACCCAGCAAGGTTATCTCCTCTTATCCGTGGCTTCCCAGATTGCTTAAAAACATTTGTAGCTGCTGTCCAGGAGCGCATACAAAATACCCATGCTATGAATGCTGCGGCGGCTGCTGCAGTTCCCCCACAGGTTTGGGCACATGTAACAACTTGGAATGAGTTTGTACAGGAGTTAGTGAATTACGGGCGCCGTATGGGTTGGGTCGGACCGACTAAAGGGAAACCACCCGAAAACTTGAAAAGGGTTCACCAGGTCCACACAGTAAAACCTAAGCCACAAGTCAGATCACAGTTCGATAGCGAGCGTAATGGTCTTTGGCATAAAGCCTTGGCTCTGGGAATACCGCGGCAAAAGCTACACGGCACTCCCACCGCCGACCTCCAAACTCTGGTGCAAATACTAAGTAAGAAAAACAACCCGCAAGGGAAGAGTCAATCGGCAGTGAATAAATCAGTCTCTGATAAGCCCGTGCCTTTGGCCCCACCAGAGGATTTAATTGACCTAGCAGACGATTCAACAAAAAACATGCAGCCCCGGGGAGGGCAGTGAGCCACCCTGCTCGGAGGATATTAGCTGTACAATGGCTCCTTAACAAACGTTACGAACCTATCATTGCTATTCCAACAGGGCCAAAGAAAGTTTATACAAATTTCCTTATTGATACCGGTGCTCAAATATCAGTAATCTCTAAAGAGACTGCAGAATTCTTAAACATAAAACCTAGTCGCCGTAAGATAAAATTTACAGGAATTGATGGAGTTATAAAGGAATGCCCTACTGCTAAAATTGTCTTGTGGCTCCCAGGGGAAAAGAAATTAACTCGCGCTGAGGTTTTAGTCGATGCTGCAAACACTAATATTCTGGGATTTGATTTACTGTATGGTAGAGTGTGGAAGTTACCCGATGGGACAGTCTGGAGTTTTGCCGGACAAGGTAACGGAGACAGCGAACCGCTTGAGGGGGATGAGCCTAAACAATAAACTTACTAGAGACGTCTATATCTCTGCCTCCATCAAAGATAACAAACATAAAGCAGTACCCCCCTGCCAGCAGCTGCACAATCGGGTATTGACGGGGTGGTAGAAGATTTAGAAATGTGAGGCATTATTACCCGTACACACTCCCCGTACAATTCTCCTGTCTGGCCAGTAAAAAAGCCAAATGGACAGTGGAGGCTTACTATTGATGACAGACAATTAAATGCTAATACTGCACCTTTAACTGCAGCTGTACCAAACACTGCAGAATTGGTTACTCAAATACAGGGAGCTTCTCACCCATGGATGGCAACCTTAGATGTTAAGGATATGTTTTTTATGATTCCTCCACAGGAACATGACAAAGCTCTATTTGCTTTTACTTGGAAAGCTCCATCGAATCAGCACTAGATGGATAATATCTACCTAATTTAACATTTGTCGGTCATACGACCGAGCATTTTTCCTTTTTTTTATTTTACAGGAACCCCGATGTCAGGAAACTGTACCTGGGACTATGGACTACCCTACACTGAACTGGAGTGCCCCCAGGGACTGTTCATATTTGTGATTGGAATTGTTGTATTCCTGGTACTGATAATAATCTGGAGACCAAAATTTTAAAATGGGGATGGTTACACTGTTTATTATGTTCCTATCCACAGGAGCTATATGTGGAGAATACATATGCTTAGGGTGTGGGGAGAACCACAACATGGTCACTGGGATTACATGCAAACTACTGACTGGTGTATTGATTGGAGTGGAATCATTGGATTACCTGATGATCCCATACGGGTTGGTGTCCAATACACAAACTTTGATACTTCTCATTTAGAGACTCCAAAACACTACAATTGGAAGTGCACTAAAGTTTACAATTGCAGTAGCCGAGACACTAAAATTCAAAGGTTGGGCCTGATAGCTCAAGCCCTTCGATTAGGTTGTATTTGTCGCAACTACACCACTTCACTCAATGATACCTGGTCTCATGTAACCAATAACAATGTTAAATCTGATATAATCTGTTCGAAACTTAGTATACCTTCCCTAGGACACACTGTGTGGTTTAGCAGCGACGGCACGTGGACTACTGACTTGACCGTGGAGGGCCCCTGACGTCAACACGCGTTGGGACTGTTAACACTTTGCCCTCCCTAGAGAAGACAACCACTTGCACCGACTCTGTGGGGACGAGTCAAAAGAAGCTCAACAGATCCTTGGCAACACCCGACGACAGGAACTGTGGTTGGATGGGTTTTAGAGTCAATCTTTACACCTCACCTAATGGCTTTTCAAAATCGAATGATGTTGTATAACCTCACTGGTCAGATTGAAGCATTGGCCAACGCAACCAGAGTCGGGTTGGAAGCATTAAATACACAATTACAGGCAACATCAAAAATGTCATTACAAAATAGGCTGACCTTAGATTTGTTATTATTGCATGAAAATGGAGTGTGCGGATACTTAAACCTAATCAATGATACTTGTTGTGTTCACATACCTAATGTAACAAAAGATCTTGACGAGCAGTTAGATCATATGAAGCGTGTAGCAAAAGCAAGTAGAAATCTTAGAGAAAGCATGGAAGTACAATGGCTAAACAAACTCTTGCATGGTATGGGTTTTTCCCTATCAGGATGGCTTGCTTCTTTATTGCAATCAATTTTAGTTATAGTTATTGTGATTATGATGTTTTGCATGTTATTAGCTTGCTTTAGATCTATGCTAACTCGGGTATTAATTCATCAGATACGCATGGTGTCCGGATGGACGGAGTTGGAGCTACACCCAGGTGAAAGAAAGTTAAACATAAGGGATACCCCCAAGATTGACTTTATGAGAGCATGATTTCAAGCTCGATTGAGTGACTATAGTCACGGGGTGGATAATGTGATATTTTAGGTTAAGGGTTTCAGACTTGCTGAACGCAGGGGTTCGCTTATCTGTTGTGCAGACCCAGAGAACGGAGGAAAACAAGGCCTACACAGTGAGAGCCAGCCGAAGGAGGGAGTCTTGTGACGACAGGACGGCCCTGTTTTGGCTAAGGAGCAAGGCCGCATGGAAGACTAACAATGTGAACCATCCTGCACATAGATAAGTTTTTGCAAAATAAAATCCTGAAGGCCACGGGGCCCAGAGTGGAAATTTTTACCCTAATATCCCTATATGACTATAGTCACCCATTCTTCACTCAAATCATGCTGAATGCCACCCCGGGGTGGGGGGCAGGGGGTGTGAAAGATAGTATATAAGGAGCATAGAGGGTATGTGTCGTTGGGAGGAGAAGACCCCAGAAGAGGAAGAGGCAGTCGACGGGCTGTGCTCCTTCTCCTTCACCCAAGACAGGGACGCCTTCTTGGTAAGAATTGCGCTTCCACCTTTTGGTGTGTAATACCCGGGATAGTATTTTGCTGGCATTAGTATCGTATATTAGCGCTATTGCAGAGAGTGAATTTATCAACGGCAACTCCGAACCTTGTATCTGTCGCTTCAATAAATTACTTATTGTTAGTTACCTTGCAAATTGTCTCAGTGCAAGTCCTTAAACGGGGCTCTGAAAATTCAGTGCAAGCCCTTAGTGGGGCTCTGAAAACTCAGTGCAAGTCCCTAACGGGGCTCTGAAACAAGCAAGTGCTTAGCTGGGGTACGTGCCTCTCACAGCCACATACCTTTCACGCGACAGGTGGGTCGCTAATTGGTTGAAGGGAAGAAGTCAGAGAGTTGTAGTCAATGGGGCAGAGTCTAGCTGGAGGCCTGTGTCTAGTGGGATCCCTCAGGGGTCAGTGTTGGGGCCAGTGCTTTTCAATATATTCATCAATGACCTGGACGAGGGATTAGAGATCACTGTCAGCAAGTTTGCTGATGACGCAAAACTGGGAGGAGTGGTTGACACACCAGAAGGCTGTGCTGCCATTCAGAGAGACCTGGACAGGCTGGAGGGCTGGGCGGGGAGAAATCTTATGCGGTTCAACAAGGGCAAGTGTAGAGTCTTGCACTTGGGAAAGAATAACCCCATGTGCCAGTATAGGTTGGGGACTGCCTTGCTGGAGAGCAGCGCAGGGGAAAGGGACCTGGGGGTTCTAGTGGACAGCAGGATGACCATGAGCCAGCAATGTGCCCTCGTGGCCAAGAAGGCCAATGGCATCCTGAGGTGTATTAGAAGGAGAGTATCAAGTAGGTCAAGAGAAGTCCTCCTCTTCCTCTATTCTGCCCTGGTGAGGCCACATCTGGAATATTGTGTCCAGTTCTGTGCCCCTCAATTCTAGAGAGACAGGGAACTGCTTGAGAGAGTCCAATGCAGAGCCACAAAGATGATGAAGGGAGTGGAACATCTCCCTGATGAGGAAAGGCTGAAGGAGCTGGGTCTCTTTAGCTTGGAGAAGAGGAGGCTGAGGAGTGACCTCATTAATGTTTGTAAATATGTCAAGGGGAAGTGTCAGGAGGATGGTGCCAGGCTCTTTTCGGTGATGTCCAGACTGGACAAAGGGCAACGGATGCAAGCTGGAACATAAGAGGTTCCACAAAAACATTAGAAAAAACCTTTTCACTGTGAGGATGATGGAGCACTGGAACATGCTGCCCAGGGAGGTTGTGGAGTCTCCTTCTCTGGAGACATACAAAACCTGCCTGGACGTGTTCCTGTGCGACCTACTGTAGGTGATCCTGCTCTGGCAGGGCGGCTGGACTAGATGATCTTTTGAGGTCCCTTCCAGCCCCTAATGTTCTGTGATTCTGTGAATGATCTAACCCTTACCCTGTAGGCTCTCCGGTGCTTCAAGTGTCATTTGTTCTCTCGTTCTGCATGTAAGACATCTCTGATTTTGATGCTCCCAATGCTTCTGTTGTGGAAATAAATAATAATAATAACTACTGAAATTTACCTCTAATAAATTACTCTTTTAAAAGTAAAATATGTGTTCATTTCAAAGAGTTTCTTACTATATAAATCTGGCACCTGAATTCAGCTAAGAGTAGGATCATAAATGCTGTGATTCTGGGAGCAGAATAGAGACTCAGGAAGTTAATAAAATGTGTTGATTGCTTTATGAAGTTTCAAGCTTATGAATCCTTAACACGGTGCAATTAGTGACTACCAGTGAAAACACACCCTCCTCAGGACATCAGCAAATCCATGAATTTCAATAAAGTAACAACTAAACCAATTAACAAGTGAACACAAAATCAATTATTGTTAAACAGGCTAGAAAAAAAACAATGAAAAATGCTAGTTTTAAAACAAAAACAGAAAAAATAAATTAACATTTCAAGCATAAATTGTAACAGTCTACATGTATTAATACATATAAGAATGATGTATTTCATGCAAAGGTTTGCATGTGCACAAAAAACACATGTAAAAATGCAACATTTATTACAAAACCTACAACCAATCCTGTCTATACACATCAGAAAATGATTGCTCTTTGATCTTCATAGGTAATAAGGAAGATCTTAGACTAATGAGAGGAATTTAATTAGACATAGAAGAAGTGTTTTCTTTATCTTGTAAATCTTTTAATTTTAGATTTTCAGCAGCCCAAATTACAGAGTAAGCCAGCTGTGAGAGTATATGATGTTGACCTGGTTTGAGAGCATCTTGAGAAGCCACTCCACTCCCACCCAGAGAGGCATGGAAAGGCAACCTGTCTCGGTGCACCATCCTCCTCTGCAGCATGAAAACAGGAGACAAGAACACCAGCAACACAGAGAGAGATGACAAACAGGCAACAGCAATTCTTCCTACACACCAGGCACCAAAAAGCCCTACTGCCCTTCTTAGGGTCCTTTTATACTGAGCACATGGAAAGGAATATTTTGATTGGTCCATTTATGTCAGCTGACCCATCCTCTCCTCCCCATAGGCACAACTGGCCCCCTCTGCCATTATGATTGCCACATGTGCCAAGAGCCCCAGAAAACTTTTATCCTGGTGCTCTCAAACCAGGACAATCCTTTCTCTATCGTTATACACAAATTTATACTGTACAATTTTAAATTTTTCAGCGGTATATTATAAAATTTCAAGCTTTCTCAGCTAGAGTTAATTTCCCCCATGGTGCACATTTGGCGTCACCCACCACCGTCCTCCTGCATCCCCTACAAGACGTGTTCAGGGCCTTGATCAGAAACAACCCCACTGCCCCCGGGTGAATAAACCTACATAGATTTTCCGAACAGGTTCCTCTCACATATAATAGAGACTTTATCCTTTTCTATTGTTTGTAAAAGGTCTGTTTGGGCAGGAATGGCTCAATTGATCAATCCCTTTGTATTAATTAGCTGGGTGGCTTGTGCCGAATGTCGGTCCCAGTTTTTGAAAGTTCCACCACTCAGGCTTTCAGGATGTTTTTTAGCAATCCCTTACAACTTTCAATCTTTCCTGAGACTGGTGTATGATAAGGGGTATGACAGAACCACTCTACACCATGTTCTTTGGCGCAATTAGCTATCAGGTTGGTTTTGAAATGAGTCACACGGTCTGACTCGATACTGTCTGGGGTCCCGTGTTGCCATAAAATTTGTCTTTCAAGGTCCAGAATAATATTATAGATATATGGGATATGTCTCCAGCCACCCAGTGCTCACTTCTACTGTTGCAAGCACATGGTGCTTTCCGGGGTGAGTTTGAGGGAGGGTGACATAATCAATCTGCCAGGCCTTTCCATATTTATATTTAAGCCTGCATCCCTCATACCACAAAGATTTTATCTGTCTGGCCTGCTTAATGGCAGCACAGGTGTTACAGTCATGGATAACCTGGGTGATAACATCCATTTAGCTCAGTGGGTTGAGCGTGGTGCTTGAAACACCAAAGGTCGCGGGTTCGATTCCCGTTCAGTTCTCATGTGTTGCCTGACCTAGTCGAGAGGTGGCGTCCCTGCCCAAAACAGGGAGGTTGGATTAAAATGATCTCTAAGGTCCCTTCCAGCCCAGGCCATTCTATGATCCTTAAATCCACCTCTCAGTCCCAGGACCATCTGTATGTTCCTCAATGACCAGAAGAGTCATGGGCCCACCAAGCTAAGGATAATTCACTTTTGTGTTCCCAGTCTAAATATATCTGGAACACCTTAGCTGCCTGGTTCACTTGATGGTTGTTTCTATGCTCCTCAGTAGCCTGGTTTTTAAGGATGTGGGCATCTACATGCTGTACCACCACCACTAATTTACTCAGCCAGGCATATCCTGCCACAGGTCACCTGCCAAAAATGGTTTCATAGAATTATAGAATTGTCAGGGTTGGAAGGGACCTTAAAGATAATCTAGTTCCAACCCCCACTAGATCAGGCTGCTCAGAGCCCCATCCAACTTGGTCTTAAAAACTTCCAGGGATGGTTTCCTATTCCTCTGCCAATTATCCAGTTTCCATCTTTTCAGCCACCCCACAAGGTATTTGTTACCATCCAGAAATCAGTATGTAAGTAAAGTACTGACCACTTGTCTCACTCGGCAATGTCTAGGGTGAGCTGAATGGGTTTAACCTTTATTGAAGGCAGATAATCAGAGACTCACTGCTTTGTATCAGACTGTTCCTGTTGATCATGTTTCAAAGGCTAGATGGCAGCATTGTCAACTCTCATGAATTTTATGTTTCCTGATATTTGGTATTTTCCTTAAAATGCCAGATGTCAGAACACCAAGTTTCCCTAAAAAGCTCAGTGTTCCTTTAAAGCTATATTTTTAGTTGTCCGATGGTCAGAAACATGGCTGGAGCTCAAAAGAGAGGGATGATAAAACTTGGGATGTTGAGGTGTGAGGATGATTTTATGCAGCCAACAACTAATATCTTAATCACTTTAATAAATTACAATATTGAACAAAAAGATAAGAACAAAACAATTCTACAATTCTTCTCTCAGAAATAAAAGCCAAAGTTCAGTGCAGGTGAAGAAAAGCATTTCCCTCTTTTATTTTCAGGATTAATGATCATTTTTAGGATATCAACTACAGACAGACATCTTAGACTTCCAAAGAGTTTTATCAACTTATCTTTTCTTATCCTTTCTCCACTGTGCCCTATTGTCATTTTATATAAGATCCTCAAGGCAGAGATCATTTATTTTTATATCACTGCCAAATGCCAGATGCAACGCCTATGTGAAATAAATAAATAATTACAATATTAATAATGTCAAGTATTCATTAAAAACTATCACAACAACCTTCCAGGAGTAAATTCTTTTTATACTTGAAATCAGTTATGAAATATTCATTTGTAGTTGATCCTGTAACTGCAGTTAATTTGTCTGTAATTATATTTTTAAAAGTTACTAGAATTACAGTGTTTAAATGCTTATGCTGTGACCAAATTTATACTTGGATTATGAGATAGCCACTACTTAATATATTTTAGCTTTCAGTTGAATATCTCATTTAGAACACATTACTTGTATTTTTCAATTTCTTTAAATGGCATTAACCTTTCTTATACCCACATTGAATTTCTTCACTTACTTTAAACACATGAAACTCATTACATGGTAAAATAATTCATGGCATAATTTATTGATATAAATTCTAAGTAGGACTGTTCAGTCTTGCTTAAATTTACTGTAGAAGAAAAATTCTGCCCAATCCTATAGTGGAATTCTAACTAGTCTGTATTCTCTTTGGATGCTCTTTGGAATATTTTCAAACATAGCAGATTTTTGCCCCTTTCTTGTGTTCAGATTTCAGCTTCAGATTTTGTATTTCATCTTTTGCACAATGACATGTTCTTCAGTCTTTAGCCTGTAGACAACTACAAACACTTGCAAACAAGGTGTGGATCCTAGTATAATTTAAACATATTGTGTATTGATTTCACTGAATTACTTTCTCAGAGGTCCATGGACTAAGCATGTACAGGGCCTGAGTTTCAGAAGCATTATGTCAATGATGCCTCTTTATCAAGAAATTACACTGAGTACAACTTTTCTGACCACTCTTTACGTAATTTAGTGCAAACACTTTCTAAAATTGGTATTCTTTAAAAAATATACCATATATTTTTTTTCTCTGTTCAATACAGAAAGCCGAGGAATTTGACATTTGACAATGAATTTATGGTTGGAAAAAGTTTTTCTTCAGAAAATGTTGTTTCCATTATATATAAGTAAATACATAAACCAAAGCAATATGTATATGTAGATATACACAAGCTTTTGCTTGTCCACAAACTTTCTGTCAGTCAAATTTAAATGGCAGATGTAATTTCAAGATATTCTGTCCAAAGCTAGAGTGGTTCATTTTTTTTTAAGTGTACTATGCTGTTTCAAGTCATCTGACAAACCAATAAACTATATCACTCTATCAGTACATTGGATTACAGGTTTTGCTTTTATAGACCAAACTCTAGCAGAGTTAATAGATTCCTATGGTGAAGTTTGAATTTAACCCTGATTAAGTCTTTTGGCACATTGTGAAAGTTACAGTATTCTGAATGAATATTGTGAATTCTGGAAAATGTTAGAAAAAATAATAGTTTTTAGGTGTAAATTTGCATAAGAAAGTAATTCTTCTTAATGCAGCTGAGGTAAGGGCCAATAAAAATATTGTAAATATAGTCAAATTATCCAATTCATTCACAACTTTCTCCTACAGGTGTAGGCTACAAATTATATTAAATTACCTGGTTTATTTAACAGTAAAAGGAAGAATTGTTTGGTTTGATTTTAACTTGCGTAAAAACAGATATGCAAGGTGTTAGACTTTTTTTCCCAAAAAATATAATAAACTTCAGCCAGTTAAAGAAAAAAAAAAAAAGGAAAGAAAGAAAGAAATGTGCACATCTGAAAAAATCTTTCAGTTAAGATCTTTTTGCGTAATGGACTGTTGGAAATTGGACTTGAGCTTGTTTATTCAACCCATTTACCTAATTTTCCTTTATATGGGGAAAAAATGAGGTTCAGTGAATTCATAGAATAGAATCATAGAATCATAGAATGCATTGGGCTGCCAGGTTCAGGGAGAGGGTAGCTGAGAGTAGCAGCACAGTTGGCAGGACAGTGTTGTCACCCACATGGAACACATCACCATGGTACCTCCACAAAAAGAGCAGAGCAGGTCTCGTTTTGGTACTCAGTGCCACCCACAGCCCAGACCACCAGGTCGGCCCTTAGTGATGGGGCAGGTCCCCGGAGTCAAGAGACTAGGATCAGGAGGGCACAATGAGGAACATACACAGCTGCAATGTTGCTCAGGCAACGGTCAAGTGTAAAGGCCAGGGATTAAAAGAAGATCATGAGCAAAAGGGGGCTGGGAGAGAGGAGGTCCTTCCTCTCAACCCCACAAGGCCACTGTTTCCACCCAGCCCACAGTTATGCAGCTGCACACCTGAGTGCTAGCCTTGAGCAATGGTAGCTCTAATCAAGACCTTGACAACATCACTGGTACTGGAAAACATTCAGTTCACCAGATGTACAATAAAACTTGCCAATCTCTAATATCAGAACGCATAATTATTTAAAAAAATACAATCTCAGGAGCTAATGATCTAAAGGCTAGGTAACGAAACACGTGACAAGGACTAATAACAGTAGAATTTTGGTTGATGACAATAGACATTCAGTGAAAGGTGAATATATAAGAGAGAAATCACTACCATCTTAGCCATCTTGTTACAACCACTATGCCTGTATAAGACTTCACCAAGCCTGCACAGAGCTATCAGCCATACTTATACAATACAAATTTTTGTGGTTCTCCAGAAAAGTGTTCTCTTAGTGGGTGACATTCATCATCAAAATTGAAAGGGCTGGTCTTTGAGGAAAAGTGAAATGAATCAGATATATTTAGCTTCCCTACACATTAAGAAGACCTATAGGAAAGTCACACAGTTTACTTTCTTGGAAGTGGAGTGTAATGAGAACTTTATGTTAAATTCAGGTAGTCCACTGCACTGCCTGTGATTCTAATCACTCTTGAGACAAATACAAAGATCAGTAAAAGGCCTGTAACAGAGGAAAGGAAGAAAAGATTATGATGGCTAAATATCAACATCATATGCCTAAATAGTTAGGACATTAAAAGTTTCTAAGTTTTTATTTTATACATTAAAGCAATGAGATTCATAAGCAGCACATAGAGATTGCTCAGGGGTTTCAGCTTCACTGCATGTGTCACTTAGGCACCCCAGGACAAAATAATTCAGGGTATACCACTGGGAACAACTTGGCATTGGAAGAAGATAATGATTTTGTAACCTAACTCTTATGGTTCCCTTATAGTCTGGTTTCTTTGTGCCAGTGGCAACTTGCCTGAGTAAAAAGGGTGTAAGACCTGTGGGATTTGGTCTCATTCCCCTTTGTAGCTGTCATTTTCCAACCCAGTATGAGTCATCACAATGTCTCTCAAAAACTATTGCACTTCATATACCCCCAGGAAATGCATATTAAGACTGTTATTTTTAACTATATTCTCAGGTCTTGGGAAGATATTGATTTATTTTTCTGTTCTTTTCTTCCCCCTCCCCAATTTCTACTGAGCTCAACTTCTATTTTCCATCTGTATTTTAAAATACCAGCTTGCTTGTTAGAAGTTGAAGTGAGGAATTTAGGCAATGATGCCCTTCTTCCTTTCTTCTTTCAACTTTCATTTAAAAGGAGAAGAGAAAAATAGATTCTGACCTTGATAAAAATCATGTTTTGATGGCTTTGAACACACAGAAGATTGCTGCATGTTATATGAAGTTGCGTTATTATCCATAAATGATCACAAATGAAGAAAAATAAGCATTGGTACTGAGGATTGATACTGAGACTTGGAAATTCTGAGGGTGATCTACTGCTTGACAAGACATTAGTTCCCTGTTTGTAATCAGAGACCATTAGTCATTTACTATTCGTTTAAAGCACATGTGTGCTATCTACAATTTCGACTTTCAATTTCTACAGTCATAATACTGAGCTGATAAAAAGAAATGGCTAAGCTTAAACCATAGCTTTAGACATGAAAAAAATGCCTGGAAAGTTGCATTATAGTCTAAGTATATTTAGGTTATCAAATATTAACACTTTAATAAACACCTAAACAAAAATATTTGCTAAAATATATAAAACTCAATCATCAGTTGCTAAGTCTTTCTTGGTTTTCTATTTGTTTTTTTGTTTGTTTGTTTGTTTGTTTTGTTTCCTCTTCTGACAAATATTTCCTACTCCTATTCACTGTTTGGGTGAGGTCTCCGAAAGGCCAGTTTTTTGACCATAATTTCCCTGAAACTGAAGATGTGATCAGCTAATTTTGGAAATTCTCATTACTTTGCATATCTGTCAAAGTGTTTCCTTTAAGAGTACCCTTCTTCTCTGAAGAAAATGTTCCTTCCTTGTAAGGAGATTCAAAATTTTTTCTCAAACAGACCATATCATTCTAATAATTTTATGATGGGACTGAAAATGAGTATGAAGCCTCTTGAAATCCTCCTCGGTTGGAAAGTCCTTTCTATCTCAAGATCAGACAAAGGTTCACTTATCCTCTCAAAATAATTGATATTTTAAGAATAAGTATTACAAAAATACCTTTTTTTGTAATTACTTGTTCATATTAAACTTCTAGTTGAATTCAAATCTCTAAATACACGTCTTTCTGTAGAAGAAATTAGACATATATGCAGAGAGAAGACAATAGCCCAATTCATTTTACAAAATTACATCACTATGGCTTTGAAATTTCCTCACATTTTCCACAATGTTAAGATGATAACATTTCAGTGATCTACATAATATCACTTCTTACTTTAACAGTTCTTAGTAGTTCCTCTGTATGCAGCAGTTCGAATTTCCTGATGGTTTCCTGACATGTTTTTTGGCCATCACTATAGAGCCTTGCTTCACTCAAGACCCTAATAAGCACTGAGGTTTTAAAATTAAGAATGTATTATCAAGTAAGTTGAGGAAGACCTGCAGACAATTTAATTCAGTTTTACATTACTCCAAAAAAACAGGAGCCTGGAACAGACCAAATTTACAATTTCCAAACTATGTACATTTAGCCAATCAAATAGAACAAATCACATGGGATGTAGAAAGAGGAGTGGGTCCTGGTGAAAAAAAGGTGCCTTCTTGTACTTAGTGGAAAAAAAAAAAAAACACAACAAAAAAACTCACCCCCAAAACAGGCTATGGAGATGTAATAACAGAGTAGAAAACATTTCCTATTTCTGTTATAAGCATGTGTCACGTCAAAAGGGAGAAGTTTCAATGGAGTGTTTTCTAAATTTCGCATTAGACAAAAGGTAACAATATGGCGTAATCTGGAAAGAAAAGCCCTGAATATTTGCTTCTTTTTAAACCATGGCTTTACGCTGAAAGAAATATTGTTAGTTAACATAATAATAATATTATATTTTTTTTCTGTGGATTTAACTGCACTAAATGCTTTCCATACAAATGTATTTTGCAGAATAGCTTTCTTTTTCTTTTTTTTTTCTTTTTTTTTTTTTTCTCCTCAGTTGCAGTGTAAGTACAGAGACAGGAATTTTCCCTTACTTGGAATCATTTTCCTTTATCATTTTTAAATGTTCTGTCTCAAGTCTTTCAAAATAATTCTGACAAGGTGGCAGTAGTCAGAATAGAAATCAGCTTGTTCTTATTTTCTGTGCTTTACTAGTTCCACGTTACAGTGAGAAATATTAGTAACTATTTGCTCAAAATAAAATCTAAGTCCTTCAGATTGAATTGGCCTAGACGGACAAGCCAAGTGTGTTAGGTTTGAATGCATTTTTATCTTGAAAAAAGTATCATTATATAAAGTAATTTTTGGAAAAGATAAAGGTCTTGCGTAATTTTTAACTTTTTGAGTAATACAGGTGAAAACCCAAAGTCGAATGTGACAAAAATCATGTTTAATGAAAAAAAGTATTTTATTTTTATAGTATACAGATCAATTTTTGTTTAATTCCAGTGAGGGTCTTTTAAGATTCATTTGAATTAGATCAGACCACAAATGTTTAGGGTACAACTACTACTGTTTTCTTTTTTTATGATATGTTGGAGGTACATTAGCAGCGTTTTAAGATGGATCATTTCAAACTAGAAAGGGAAACAACGAGTTCCTCATCTCAATTTTACTCAAATATCATGATTCAATTGAGTGGACAGGTTAACATAAAAGGTACATTAGGGGGCCGGTTAGCTCACTTGGTTAGAATGTGGTGCTGATAACACCAAGGTTGCGGGTTCGATCCCCATTCGGTCCCCATGTGTTGCCTGATCTAGTTGAGAGGTGTCCCTGCCCATGACAGGGAGGTTGGATTAAATGATCTCTAAGGTCCCTTCCAGCCTAGGCCATTCTATGATTCTATGATTCTGCTGAAATTTCTTCAACTGGCTCTACTCAATTTATGTGGCATTTCTCTTACACCTGTACTAAATTTCTGTTTGTACCCAAGATATCCCAGCACAGTCTATAATAGTTCACATGACTGTGAGAGCAACCCACTATACTGACGTAAGAACTAGGGTCCATGTCTTCAGTATGAAAATCATCCACTGTGTGCATCGTTGTTCAACTACTGCTTTGAAAGCAGTTTGGAGTTTAAGGTCTCTCAGTCTGTGCCAGCTTAATGCAACTATCTGTGGACTAGAATCAAGGTACTACATTATGCAAGAAACTGCAACAGAACAAAAGACACGTGGAACTGTGAAAGGCTTGAAGAACTATGGCTCAGTGCATACAAACCTATCTGCCTTTGCAGAAGGCCATTTTGAGGTCTTTTCTAGGACTGGTGTTGCACTCTGTAATTTTATCAATAATTCTCACATGGCGGTGTAATTTATAGAAACACCTTGGCCAGGCACAGTACGCCAAGTCACGGTTTTCCAGGTGAATGTGCATGGGGACCGACAACAAGAGGAAACAAAGGTATGAGATTGGATCCTGCTTTTTGCTAACCTTTTTTTTTCACAAAGCAATGAAGCTTATGCTCATATCAGTACCTGTTTGAATGGGTACACAAACCAGATGCATGCATAGAGCATTTTGGAAGTCTTATTTCCAGACACTAAAAAATCCTGGTTGCATGTTCAGAAGTGATAGTGACTGCAACTGATGCTAATGGCTTTTATAAACAACAGGTTGGTCCTGAAAGTTAAACACGTCAAAATGCTGAATCTGGTGTTAATTGTGAAGTGAATTTCTAGACATCAGCAAATATGCACCTGTTATGCCCAGAAGCAAAAAGCTCAGCATACAATTATGTTCATAGAGGAATACTGCTGTGATTCACAGCTACTCCTGTTTACTTTTGTTTATTATCTGCTAAAAAACATATTAAGAAACTTTAAAACAAGCTGGCTGAAACTGGAAAGGGAAATTTTAGTTCTCCATCTCAGTTTTCTGAAATTAATTTAACATAGCATACAGGTTTAAATATGACAAAAAATGATAGTTCAATCTTGGAGTCATTTTGCCATGGCCAGTAAACCCCAGATTACCCACTGCAGAACTGAGGTCTGAGTTCTTTGGCAGGATAAAGCATCTTGCTGCTCACCTGTTTCAAGATTAATAATATCACTCCAACAAGATTAGAGCCATTACTCTTCCTGACCTGACCCAAATGGTACAAATGGGATTTTAAAGACAGTGTCTACTGAAAGATCCAGCAGAATGATGAGGTGCACAGAATAGCTACCATGAGGAATCAGCAGTGATAGACTGTCACTGTTATAAAGAAGATACCCTATTAGGTTTAGCTATTATCCCAGAAGAAGATTATAGTCATAGATCCTGACCTTTAATTAAATGGACAGCACAAAGAAGGAGAGAGATAAACAAACTTGTGCAAAAAAAAAAAAAAAAAAAAAAAAAGAGTGTCAACTTTTACTGTCTTGGTAGCAAGTCTGTGAAGGAGAAAGGGGACAGTGACCAGTGGGAGATTTTACAGATTGCTTTTTCTCTCATTTGGTGAAGAGGCAAAAAGTGGTGATGACATAGAACAATGGAATGATGTTCTTTATTGGCTAAATAGCAAAATAACTGTGGACCTCCACAATGGGAGAGGAGAGGAGAGGAGAGGAGAGGAGAGGAGAGGAGAGGAGAGGAGAGGAGAGGAGAGGAGAGGAGAGGAGAGGAGAGGAGAGGAGAGGAGAGGAGAGGAGAGGAGAGGAGAGGAGAGGAGAGGAGAGGAGAGGAGAGGAGAGGAGAGGAGAGGAGAGGAGAGGAGAGGACTTCATGCCCTGTGAGTCGAGTCATGCTATTATAGAAATGTGTAGGGGTCAGTCCTGTAGCTTCAGCTGTAGTACCCAATTCTTTTTGTCAACTGAAGACTTGATTTTCAGTTCCAGGTCGTAACCAAGATGGCAATTTTACATAGGACAACTGCTTATTATAGTAAGCTAGTGGTTTTCATCTGGAGAAGAAAACATCTGTGGAATTTGAAATTAAATAAGAACATGAATATTCAATATAAAGATTTAATAGAATGTGCTTTCACCTCTGGAAGCCTAACTGCAACTCCTGAACTTACCATCTAAATCATCCATTATAACAAGTCCTTGGTCATTTATATTTCTCAGTGAATAGTAGTTTTCTTTAAAAAAAAGTAACATATTGGCAACCTTTGGATAACAGAATCACTTATTCCTACGGATAAAGATATTTGTATCTTTAAAAGGCAGATTGGCAAAATATATTCCCGAAATGTTCCCTCTTCCAAGTATTTCACTTTAGTATGTTTATCAAATATAAATATGCATGTTCTCATTCACATAATGTCAAATTACATTATAGGCAGCTTTCCCATGGTTAAAAATGATTCTTAATAACGGTTTTAAGAAGTGATAAATTTTCATATCTAGTTGAACAAAAATTTGATGTTTTAAAAAATTTTATTTAGCACCTACAGACACCTTCAAATATACAATTAATTTTAAACTAACCTCAAAGAAAAGAAAACAGATAAGACTACTAAGACAGGGATGAGGTGTCTGAAATAATTTACCCATGCACACCTTTATTCATGTGAATAATCATATTGGCCTTCATCAAAGTATTCACAAAAGTAAAGCTTTGCAAGATCAAACTTCTATCTTGCTGACTATCCTTAAAATCAAGGACATTCAAGAAATGAGGGACACAGAACAATGATTCCACAGTATTAAACATTAAATCAGTGATCAAATATTAAATGGAGGATTACAGAAAATGACTAAGATGCATTGCTCTTAATTGTGTAAGTTATGGATCTGATTGCTGGTTTCATTTGCAAAAGGGAAATCATTTACAAGGTTAATTGCAGTGTCACCTCACAGCCTCCAGTTCTTTTCCATGTTGTGCAAAAGCAAGTGTGAGCAGATGGACAAGAGGAACATCTGGCAGAGAGAAGCGGGATCAATGCTGCTGACAGTGTTGAATGATTTCCTTTGGTGTGCACACAAAATAATTGGTGACAGAAAGGGCAGTCAGAAGTAAAGCACCAAGCCTAAAGTGAATCTTTGTTGATGCTATTAGGGAACAAACTAACTTCCATAGCTCTTCCTTCCTAAGTGTGGAAGACCTTAAATATCTTCCTTTAAGTGTGGTGATAATTGGCATTTGTACAATGTATGTCCTTAAAATGAGTGACATTCATGCAGTTTCTTTCATTCACTTTTACTTTGATCTCTAAAATTACGAGACTCTAATTTAAGCTTCATCTGTGCACAGGTCTGCCCGTGAACCAGGTATAAGTTTCTTCTTTTTCATCCACATATCACTGTCTCACAAAATACGGTAGATCCTGTAAAGCACAGGTGTGCAAAAAGCATCCAAGATTGCTAAAGCTAACTTGTAGGATGTATAATACTATACTGCATGTTCTTTCAATTATTCAGTACTACTTTTAAACTCTTCTTTTAATGTGGTTGTTAAATAGAGACCTAGTTGATGTAATTTCAAAGCCACTCTCCAATATCATGGAGGGATTGTAGCAATGAGGGAGGTTCCTTGGTTTGCACAAAAGCACAAATGTAACACCTGTCTTCAAAAAATTCCGGAAGAAATACCTAGGGAATTAGAGTATAGGCAGTCTCACCTCAGCTCCCAGGAACATGTCCTCATGGAAGCCGTTTCCGGGCAAAAGAAAGAAAAACTGTTAGGTGGAAACTCATAATGCAGACTTCATATGCAGAAATCATTCTTTATCATCTTGATTATCTTTTGTCATAAAATAACTAGATCTATGAGCAAGTAGAAGGCAGTGGATATCATTTATCTTTATTTAAACAATACTTTCAATGTAGCAGGAAAATAGTGTTCAGAATGACCTTGATAAATTTGAGGAATTGTCCAAGAGAAATCACATTTCACGTTCAACACGGACAAATGCAAAGACAAGCCTGTAACCTGGAATGGAATACCCCAGGCACTGGCACAGGCTGGAGACCTGTGCTGCACTGTCAGAGCAGGACTCAGGAGTTCTAGTGAATAGAAAGTTGAGCATGAATTGCGTATCATTGTGCGAAGTAACCACATCCATAGCCAGTGGATCAAATCGAATTGTTGTCTCCCTCTACCTAGCACTTGATGAGGCTGCATCTGGAATACTCTATAAAGCTCTGGACACAGAAATGAGTTCAACAACCTGGATGGAGTAACATAGAAGGACAGACTAAGAATAAGGTTTGTTTAACTTGGAGAAGGCTAACAGGGGATCTATTTGCAGTTTTTCATTCCCTGAAGTGAAGCTATAGAGAAGACAGAGCCAGAACTGTCTCAAAGATACACAATTAAAGACAAAAGGCAATGGTCACAAGTTACAACAAGTAAAACTGACCAGTCTTAAAGAAAAATTAAAAATCTTTACCTTAAGTGTAGTTCAGTAAAGGTTGCTCAGAGATGGTGAGGGGTCTCCATTTTTTGAGATCTTTAAAGCACAACTAGAGAAGGCCGTGAGAAATTTTATTAAAGTTTGGAGTAAGCCTTTCTTGAAGAAGGAAGTTTGATCAGAAGTTTTAAAATCTTTGGCAAATTTTCTACGATTTGATTATCAGATTCCATATGGCAAGGTCTGCTCTGTTCAGATCAGTAGTCCTAATATTCTAACACTTGAAGAAGATACATTGTTGAGGTATAGGGAACTTATTCCAGAATTTGTGAAATGGACAGAGATGATGATGATGACTTAAAAAACAACTAGAGAAAGGCATTCTTAAGGAAGATAGGGCTTGCTACTCAGAATAAGAAGGAAAGCAGGACACCTGTACTTAAAGAAGAATTTTAATTTTTTCATCTCCCTTTTCTCCTCCCTCACTGAAAATGCCTGGCTTGCTATGTTCCTGCATCAGACAACCCTGTCTCTTTCTATATCCCACTACGAAATCAGGACTGAGGCTGTCCATGTATGAGGAGTCTCTGTTATAACTAGAAACACCTCTGTTATGGAAGTGACTTAATTGATTCTGATTTCCAGCTGTGAGGACCTTGAGGGGTGATGGAGGAAGGTTACATTGTTTAGAGATCATAGTATAATTCAGGTTAGCGGGGACTTCAGAGGTTCTTTAGTCCAACTTCCTGTTCCAGGCATGGTCAACACAAATTTCAGACCATGTTTTTAGGTTACATAAGGTTTTTTCCACAAAGATCTTGAAAATCCCGAAGTATGGAGACTGCACAAACTCTCGGCATAGCCTTCTCCAGAGATTATATTTCCTACCAGTGACAATTGCTTTCCTTCTAACCAGTCAGAACATCCTCTCTTACAAGGCATGACTGTTGTCTGTCCTTCTCTCATGCACTCGACAGAGAGCTGGACCTCATCTTCTCAATACCAATCCCAAAGGTACTGGACAGCTACTGCTAGGCCCCCTCCAAAACTGCCTCCTCTCCAGGATGAACAAGTCCCAGTCCTTTAGCATCTTCCAACAGGGCAAGTGCTCCAGCCCCTCTTGCACAGCCACTGTCATCTTGATGGCCCTCCACTGAATTAACTAGTGCTGCAGAAAAGACGAATGATCAAGTCTCTTGATCTACTGACTGCACTCCTGTTGACATAGCACAGGGTTGTCTTTCCTGCCAGGGCACATTCCTATCTGCTCTGTAGCCCACTGCCTATGAGGACACCCAGAAAAATGTTCATCACAGCTGCTTCTCATCTCTCAGTCCTCAGCTCATACTTTCTCAGGTTTTGGTCCATCCCAGGTGCAAAAAAATTTCATTTTTTTTTTTTTTGTTTGTTTTTCTCAGTTTCTTGAAGTTGCCTTTCAGCCCTTACCTCCTGTCTGAATATCAGGCTTGCTCTTGAGTTTATCAATGGCACCAAAATTCTGGCATCATTTAGAAACCTGATGAGGGTGCACTCCATCTCTTCTGGGTTATTTATAATGACATTGCATAAGTTAGGTCTCAGAATAAGTCCTTGAGGTACTCCACTTGAAATGGTCCTCCAGACAAAATATGAATTATTAAACACTTTCCTTGATCCTGACAATCCAGAGAGTTTTCACCCATCCACGGCACCATTTGCATAGACCATAGCATCCTAACTTGGTTACAAGGATATTCTGGCTTCTTTTTTCATAACTTGGTATAAAAAAAAAAAAGTATTTTTTTGATAATTTGTTCCTGATCTTGACTCATATCATATTTGTGGTGTAGTCAGTCCAGATTCATCTGGACTATATTGTCTCTGGATTATATTCTGTAATATGACAGAATTTTAAAAAAATCCATAAAATACTTCATATTAATGTGCTCAGATTTTTACACCCTCAAAAAAAAAAAATTGAACAAATCATTAAAACTCTTCTTTAGGTCAAATTTCTGACACACAAATTGTTAGCTGATTTCCTACTCTGCAAATAATGTGAATATTACTAGATGTATTTCATACTTCTGTCTTTAGATCCCGAGGTCCCAAGAAGATTATGGTGGTTCAAGTTTCCATCTGTTCTTCTGACTCCTGGCTGCCTTTGCATTGTTAATCCTTAAAGTTTCACTTTACTAACAGATTAAAATATCTCATTGTTAATATCACTGTGTGATGGTAGCAAGAGAGATATATCTGTGCATCTACTTTTCTAGTATTTTGTATTCTTCTTTTTTTCCTGTCTTTCTTTTTTTTTTTTCCCCAGTTATCAATAGAAATGCAGAGTATGCTCTGCAGACATGATATGTTGAAGGTGGAGCTCAGGGGTGAGCTTTCACCTTGTCTTAGTATTCCCTCTACAAAGTACAAATAGAGTTGTTTCTGTCTTGTCAAAGCAGAAAACATTGTACACAACATATGTAATTAATTATCCCAAACAATGCTATCACTGAGATCCAGTTAATTACAAAAGAGTTTCCCCCTGTTTTGTTGCCTCAACATATACCCTTTCCCCTCTGATGGAGATCTGGAAAGGGGATTCTATGTGTTCAGCTATGTATGGAAGCAGTTCCTAAACAGCTTATTCTTTATCTCTGATATTGGCTGTCATACTGCTTCTCACATTTTTTAAACCAGCTCATCAATTTTGATTAGTAGCAGACAAATCTGTATGTATGAGGGCAATAAAAAAAATAGATGATTTTCCTATATTTGCACACACACTTGTGACAACAAGCGCTGTGTAAATAACAATAATACAAAAAGAAAACAACTTTACAGAATAAATGTGAACTTGCTTATTTTTATATCTCAAAGCAAAGGAGAATGGGTGTATACAGCAAGGCAAGTTTGACAAGTTGAAGGAATGAGTTAGATGCTGCCGTACTTGCTGAAGACTGACTGAGGATGGCAATGACCAGAAGTTTCTGTCATTGTGCTTTCACTCTAGTAAAAAATTAAAATACCTATTTAACTCTTTCACTGTAGTGCCGGTTACAATAATAATACAAAATCTTTTGAGCAGCAGGTGATCGGAATTTCTAGTTTCTTTTTCTCCTTATTCCCTCACTGTTTCCTCATACTGCTATGATATGACTAGGGCAGCAGTTTTTTTTCTCATGCTGGAAACTACAGCACAATGCTGATGAAATAGGAACTTGAAGTCGCATGTGATTTTCTTGGGAGCATATTAGCCTTCCTCCTGGGACCCTCAAGATCTCACCTGCAGATCTTTGACTCTTTGCAGGGGAAGATAGAGCATGCAGCAGCCAGGAAAAAAAAAAAAAAAATTACTCCCATCCTTCTTATTTCCTTATAATTTCTGTGGACAAGTCATGCAGGTGGCAAAGGAGAAGAAAAACACATCAGAAGGTTTAGAATCGATGTGTATGTCCAGCCAAACACTTCAGGTTTAGCACCAGATTCCTATCAAGAATACTGCTAAGAGTGATGCTTAATGATTCCGTTATTTGCTTTCTCGTAGGCTTGAAAACATAGCCTGTTAATATCAGTGTTCTGTTCACCACTCCTGTGAAATTTTTCCCTTTTCTGTCCGATTATCTGAATTAAATAATTTTCTAAGGAAGTCCCAAGGCAGTCCATAAAGACCAGATTTACTAACTAGTCAACCAGCCTGAGACAGGGAGTCTGTAAATGTGGTTCTAAACACAGTTAAAATCATCTTTCTGAAGCCTGTGAGACTCTGTCATCACTAGCCCTCTCAGTGAGATATTATGGCATTTGTATTTTGATACAGAGAGACAAAAAAAAAAACAGAAAATGTAAGCCATTATTGAAGACAGGAACATGCATGGGACTGAAGAGGAGAATGATTCTTGGCGGGAAAATGGAAAAAACATAGGGCATGTTAATGGTTCAGAAAACCTCAGAAAAGCTTTACAGTACAGAGCAGAATGAGTAAGAGGAAAACCAAGAAGCACAGCCAAAAAGTAAAAGACCTGTATGGCACAGAAACTGTTCATTACTGCCATAGAGGATCAGTGGTATAAACCAGAAATTAAGCATGACGTTACAAGAACTCAGTAAAAACTAATGTAATCAAATTGAAGTATTAGAATGATTACAAACACAGACATCCCACAGAAAGAGAAAGCAGTGTCTTAATCAGGAAATCTGAAAAGAACAAATTTTGACAACTTAAAAGTGTAATAAGTTGCATGAGAAAATATTTTTTATGGCCAGCTTACTCATTCTAACACACTTAAAAGCACCACAGAAGCATAAGTTGAAAATAGGTTCTGAAGCTTGTAAATTACGACCCTAGAAAAGTAAACTAAGGTCTTTGAGAGACTACTTAATTTTTTTCATCGGTTTACACATAAGGATTTGGAGAAATTCTCACACTAATGATTTTTCTCTGTACTTACAATGATGAATTGTGTAAAATTGAAGTGTTGATAGAAATGACTTTACAGCAAATTGCTAAACTTTAAAGCAAGAAATTGCCATGTATTTTTTAGAAACTCTAATGTAAGATTAAAAAAGCTCTCTATAGTGCATAATCTGCTGTTTAGTTTGCCTTTAGCACCAGGGGAATAGAAGTTAGCTTTTAAAATTAAGTTACATTTACAAAAGCTACAATAACCAAGGGAACAGGTGAGTGAAGTCCTCCCAGAGGGAAAGCTGGAAAGATGGAGTTTTGATGATAAAACTACTGAGTTATAACAGGCCGGAGAAATGAGCCAACAGGAACTTCATAAAGTCCAAGAAGGATGAGTACAAAGCCCAGCACCTGGGGAAGAACAATTCCATCCAACAATACATGCTGGGGGCCACCCATCTAGAAAGTAGCTTGCTGGAAAAGCTTTTGATGATCCTGGTAGACACAAGGTTGAACATGAGCCGGCAACACGCCTTTGTCTCAAAAGATGCTAATGGCATTCTGGATTGCATTGGGATCATTGCCGGCAAGTGAAAGGAGGTGATCCTTCCCATCTATGCAGCACTGGTGAGGCCACACCTGGAGTACTGTGTCCAGTCCTGGGCTCTCTAGTACATGAGAGACATGTATGTAGTGGAAAGAGTTCAAAGAAGGGCCAGGAAAATGATGAAGGGACAGGACACCTCACATATGAAGGGCTGAGAAGCTGGAGCTGTTCAGCCTGGAGAAGATAAGGCTCAGGAGGATCTTGTCAATACATCTATATACCTGAAGAGAGGGTGCAAAAAGGATAGGTCCAGGCTCATTTCCATGGTGCCCAGTAACAGGGCAAGAGGCAATGGGCACAGACTGAAACATCGGAGGTTCCATCTGAAGATTCGGATACACTTTTTTTACTGTGAGGGTGACTGAGCACTACCATAGGTTGCTCAGAGACGTTAGAGTTTCTCTCCTTAGAGATTGTGGAACCTGGCTCCGGGTGGCCCTGCTTGTGCAGGGGGTTTGGACAAGATGACCTCCAGAGGTCACTTCAACCTCAAGTATTCTGTGATTCTGTGAAAAGATTCTGTATTAGGACAGATAAACATATTCATAAATGATTAGCTGTCCTGGGTTTGAAAGTCATATGACAAAGCTTACAGCAATACTGAATTATTTGGAGTTTAGCTAAAAGAGATGACAAGATCCTACAGAAAGATCTCAAATTATATTGTATGGGTGAGTTACACTATGATGAAGTAAAAACTATTTATTCCTGTTCAGCATGAAAGATAGGATATTGAGCTATGTGGAGTTTTGATCTGACCCTACATAAGCATTATTGTCTTTTAAACAGTTTACTAGGATCAGAATATAGAAAAGGAATGTATATAGGTTTTCAAGTATTTTCTCATGGACTCCTTTTTAGCCTCACTAGTATGACAAGACAGGTGGGAAAATACCCACAGTCATTCACAGAGTCACCAGCCTCTTCAGCCAGGCCAGAAGTGTTTGAAAAAATTGAACACTAATTCTTTGCATTGCAGTGCCTTTGAGTGAAATCTTAACTGACTGCAGGATTCCCTGGTTTACGAACCTGATTTCTAGTGAAACCACAGTAAATGCAAGAAGCATCTGTTCATAAGGCCATCACCTGCAGGGCGCTATCCAGTGATGCCAGGGGTAATGTCTTATGAGAAATTACCCTAAATCTAATAAATTGCACATATTAGAATCCTCTGTTTTTCATGACCTAAAAGGTCAGCTTTAGTTTTGATAAATAAAATGTTATTTTTTGTGGATATTTTCACTTAAGATTGTGATATCCAGTGCTACAGCAAATAATAAGATAAAATCTCAAAGTTAGAGTAGTAAGTACCAAGTGGCACCAGCTTGTCAGAGTAAAATCTGTTATAGAAAAACATAATTTTGGAAAAGATTCTGTGGAAGATGTATGTTTGCTTCATTAATTTTGGGGATACTGCCAAGAATCTGTTCAGTGCAGAAAAATACTAGGAGGTAGGCTAAAGGATCTTTAGCACTAAATAGATGGTGGATTGACATATTTGCTGCTATGTACATATCAGACTTTTCATATGTATCATCCCAACATAGTTTGACCAAGATTTTTTATCTGCTTGTTTTAGTTATCATGAAATAGTGGGCTAAAATAAAAGTGTCTTGCTTTCACAGAACATAATTTTTTTCAAGTTACAAATGATAGTGTAGCCTCCAGATTTTCAATCCCACTTCACAGGGACTGCGTCATCCTTCCCTGGTTTCTCCAAGTCAGTAAATATTCTTACTAAATTGTATAGGGCTCTGCAGCCTCAATTAAATCAGGATGCTGAATGTAATACACTTAGTAAGTGAATGTGTCTTCTCAGTAAATACAAAGGCAGTAAAAGATTCATTGCTCTAAGAAGCATTGTGCTGAACAAGTGGATAGAGAATGATTACATAGCCTGTCAATAGGATGTGTTCCAGAAAAAAAAAAAAAAAGATAATTAAGAAAAAAAATTTCCACTTTCCAGTATAGGTCATTTTAAATGACATAGATACTCTTCATTGAAGCAGCCAGTAACATAGACTCAATATTCTCACTTATGAAGTGAAAGTCTAAGAGGACATAAGGAGTCTTCTGTTGTTTTACAAAAAATGCTCACTCATCATATTCAGAACAGGAATTCTAGATACTTTATACTTTGACATATCACGATAAAAGCAATTTGCCAGTGGGAATCCGCAAACATTTCCTGCAAAGTTCTGGCAGCACAACAATTACAGTGACAGGTAATACAGTATTCTGGAGCCTTCTCAGAAAAAAAGAATTTCCACTCAGTGTCAAATGGACACTTGTCAAGCCAAGATGAATGTAGATACTTAAAAGAATGTCGTCCATCTAACTTGACAACTTCTGTAGGCTGAACAAATTCAATATGCTTCAGATATGATAGTTCAAGTAAATGTGTGAAGCACCATATGGAAGAAGTGAACACCTGCTGCAAGGTGTCACCTAGCAATATTGCATGTGTCTGATGGAAGATTGCTGGCATAATTCATAGAAGGGACAGAGTTTGACCCCTACAGATGAAGAAATGATGGCAATGTGACTCACAGGGGACTTGAAAAAAGAGCAAATTCAAAATCTGTCATTTTTAGTAATGTACCGCAGCAACCGCAGTTGCCATTTTTTGCAAGGTCCTTTTTTTAACCACTGTCAACTGCATGGTCTTCTTTTGTCCTTTGGTTTACAGTTTATTGGTATAAAGGACATAATTTTCCTATACCATATGATCAAGCATTTTAGAAATCACATCAGGAACTTTCCATTACACTCTTTTCCTTGCTTATCCAGTCTCACTACATTCACATTTATAGGATAAAGAACTGTTATGATAGAGAATGAAGGGTGATGCCCTATTCTGTTAATTATTTTGGGAAGATTCTGTGTTCCTGGAAAGCAGTAGAAACACAAAAATTCTCTGCACGGTATGATAACATTGGCTAAAATGAAAGTGTTATCACATATGAACACTAATTATATTAAAAATATACATGAGATCAAATGAATATAAAGTGTATAGAGGACTCTGAAGGGAGAAGGTAAAGGAGGGGATATATACCACTGTTCACTCAGGTTATCTTATTCTGAGAGGATAGCCAACACAGAAAGTTAACTGAGAAGACCAAAATGTGGAGCACATTAAGTGAGTAAATAATCACTACTCCTGTAACTGTTATAGGGAAAAAGATTGCTATTTGTTAAACTAAGTAGGAAAAAAATGCCAAAGTTTTCTAGTAGTGTTTTCGAGGAAGAACATTTACACATGGGACAAAGCACAGTCCAGCATTTAGACTAGCAGCTGAATATTGTTTCCATGTGACATTTTATGGGGAGATTTTTCTTTCATTTAGCTAAGCATATCACGTGTGGTGAGAATTTATGTGAGTGCATATAAGAAAAAAGCACGGACTGCAGCAAGATGACAAAGGCAAAAGGTGCTCCCACTATTCATTCCAGGTTTTCTTCTTTAGTTAGACTTACGTCATGAAAAAAAATGCTGTACATAAAGCTCTAGGCTCTCCTACTTCATCTTTCAATGGTATTCTACGTCCAGCGGGCTTAAAAACCACAAACATTCAGCATGAACAAATCAACTCAGGTTGGCCAGCCAGTGAATAACAAAAACTCCAGTATTTTCACTAACAGTTGTCTCCGAAAAAAATAGCATTATCACTCTCTGAAAAATTTTTATACCCAAATAGCTTTGGCTGTGTTCATGAACTGTCCCTGAATAAAGCCAAGTCACAGAGATCCAGCAGTGTTTACAAAGCATATCCTGCCAACAGCATGGATCCTGGTAGGGGACAGAGAAGCTCTTAGATAATCAGGTCTCTGATTTAGGACTAGAGAGACAATGACCAGCAACTATGAATATTCAGCATAGATGCCCCTAGACAAGCACCCTGTCTCGTCTTTTGTCTTCTATGCATGACTAACTTTAATCTGTAGTGATAAATTATGCATTGTAATAACCTAATGTTTAAAAGGCTTTGGACAGCAGGGGCCAGATCTAAAAGCAAAGCTAATGTAACTCTGCAGCAGCCAGATATCGGTGATACAAAGTTGACTCATACTTTTTAATGTGATCACCATCAGCTGGCATCTGAATACCAACAGTCTAACAACCTGAAAATCCTGTGAATTAAAACTGAACAATCATCAATCAAGTAAAGAGCAGGACCTTGCCCTGCTGTTTCCCACCTATTGCTACCTTGACCACTTTTACCTACTATATTGTATGACCATTTTCTGTATTTTCTTTTTCTTCTTATTGTGAAACCCTAGATTATTTAATTCTCAGACTTTTTCATGCATGATTGTAAGTGTATTTGTATATATGCATATGTGTCTGTCGGAAGATATTACTATGGGGTAAATATGCATGACTACTTAATTCCAGCGAAATAACCTATGCATCATCTCACAAGGCATAAGTGAATAGGTTACTATGAACCATGCAAGTACATTAATTTAGCAAAGTTTTCATAAAGGTGTGACTAAATTAGCAAGGAAATAAATTGTTTCCCCTCTGTCTTCCTTTTGTTTTGCAGTTGCATCTCTTTCATTTCTACATAACAAAGAAGGTCCATTTATACAAAGAGTTAAAAGGTGCAATGAGTCATTAATACAGAGTAATTTTATAAAGAAAAGGTTCTGTAATAATTTGTTGCAAAGTTGGAAGTAATTGGAAGCAATGTTATAAACACTTTCCATAAATATGGCATTCCGGGTAAAAGAATTATTGTTATTTTGGAAATTAATCTAATTTTTGCCTGCACATTGTCATTTATGTGAATAGGACTTGTCAGCTTGATTTGTAACAATGCCTGAATTGCTTGCTTAATCCCAAAAATATAAATAAAACATTCAATTGCATTAACTGAGAATGTTAACCTTTTCAGTACTACTCTCAAGAGTGAGGGTTTTTTTTATTGTCTTTACACACCTCAAAATAAGATCCTTATAAGATTATTGTGAAAATATGAAAAAGGACCATTTAAAGAATGACTCACTAAAGAATCCTAGGGTGTGGGGGACAATACTGCATAGAGATTGAGGATCTTTCAGAATAAAATCATCCATGAGACACACAAAGAACATCTGATTTTTGCAAGTCATCTCCACTAGCTACAGTGGACCAATTGAAGAGGTCAAATTTATGGATAGGGGAAGGTTATCAGATAACCACAGTCAAGGAGTCTGGCAAGTTTATGTTAAGCTCTGTGTTTTGAGCTGTCCCTGAAACTGAAGCACAGAAAGGAATATTTCAGATTAATGGTACTTCCAATTAGAATGTTGTCCAGGTAGAAACACTAAAGGCTGGTATAGAATATGTACTTCACGCAGTTTTTTGCCAGCAAACAATAAGCATGCAGTATGCTAACCCTGCCATCTGAAACTGAAAAACAGAGGGATCTTCAGAGACTATTCCGTCTTCATGTTCAAGCAATTCTGAGAGCAGATAAATAAAAGATGGGGTGGAGCAACCATATTTTACACTGATACTCACAGTTGTTCAGCATCAGTAGAGCTACTTTATTAGTACACTGGCAGCTGTTGCAGGAGAGCTAGGAAATGAGAAGAAAAAACCTCTGGAGAGTTATCAGTTGAGCTACAGTTTAAGAAAACCTACAGGCTATTGAGATCTGTCAGTGAAGAATATTGTAGCGTGAGCACTCAAGTTTAACTTCTCTGAGAAGTAAGAATGTTCTGTACAGCCAGAATGTTGGTGATACTTGAAATTTTTCTTTATGAAGTTATATTGAGAAAAACCTATGATCTTATTGATTATTTTATCTTACAAGAATTCTCATGTATTCACATTCTCCAGACATGCAGCAACAGCATTCTACTTTTGTAGAATCAATGAAGATTGACCAAATATTAAGTAGGTGTGTTTTTTCCTTTGTTTACTTCTGGCTATACTTCTGGAATAACTTCAAGTAATTGTTCAAAACACAGTAAATCAGTGTTAGTTATGACCCAACTACTCCCATTTACAGCCCACTTGATGGCATGATGATCATTTTGTTGCAGTAGTCTGTAGAAAAACTAAATGGATGTGATTGACTTCTCAGTACATTTACATTGCTGAATGGCACAAACTACAATTTAAAATCATTTTTATGCAAGATTTCTCTACTGAAGCCATGTGAAAAAAAAAACATTATAGATGAATACCGTATACTAATTACTACTGTATTGCTGGCTGGTAGCAACATTTCAGGAAAGACTAAACTTAAGAACATTTTTGTAGCTGTAATGCTAATATATGGCAGTGCAACTTCACCTTATAAAAATTTTGTTTCGTTAGAGAAGATGTTAAGGCTATCTATGTGCAGACTTGGCTTCCAGAAAGGATAAATATCACTATACTTCATTTTACTTCTTTTCTGAATTGCTTCCAAAACCAGAAACCTTATTCTACAGGAAAAATTTTGTGTGATGAGCTACATTGTAACATTATTAGGCTGGCAAATTATACCACCTATAATGTAGGTGGTATACATATACACCTCAAGTTCAAAGTGTTCTGCTTGAAGGTTGTAACTGTGTAAAGAGCATATAAAGATTAAAAAAAAAATTGTTCTGCAAAACTTATGTAAGATTATTTTAGAATTTTAATGCATGTTTATGGCATGAACCTTAATGATGTTGAAATATTGACTAGCCAGATCAATAACATATTAGTGATACATTGTAATAGCATGTGTGTCTTTAAAGTCACCTACTAAAACATTTATTTGTATCTTTAGAAGATAGAAATACCTTGAAAATCCCATGGAAAACTGTCATTTTTTTTTTTTGCTTTTCAGTGTATTGTTTGTTATGTTTGTGAGCCTAAGGGAAGGATAATTAAAGTCAATAGAGACATCTTAAAAGTTGGAAACATTAAGGCAACTTTCTTTCTACTTCAAAAATTGGTAAAAGAGAGTAAAGTGAAGGATGTCCTGCCGATGGTCCTGTTCCGAGCCTACACTAACTGAAGGTACTTGCATGTATCTCATTATCATGCAGATGAATTGGAGTGGCCTGTAGTAAGACTAAAAGGACTGCAAGAGCTGCAGTTCCCCAACTGTCTCTTCCTACTTTTGTGATTCATGCCACTGAAGGATGCAAGAGCAGTAGCACCCTCAATACTCTGTTACATTCCTTCCCCTCTTTGTAAATGGAAGCTGCAGGCAGGTAGGGGCTGGATAGCACTAGTCAGGAGGGAGCTCTTTGAGGGAAGACAAGTTAGAGCCAAGGGTGACCACTGCACAAGTAGGAGTGATGCTCCCTCCAAAAAGGACACCACCCCTGGGCATTTAAGCAGGGGCAGCAGGGCAGGGGTCCTGGCAATGACAGGTCCTATTGAACACCCCAGTGATCAACAGGCAAACAGGAAGAAATGGACAAGTCTCACCTCAATGCAGGAAGGTCAGGTAGCAAGCCAGGAAAAGCCTGGCACACCACAGGCTTTCAGCTGCCCTTGGCATAAGAACTAATGGTGCACTCAGAGGCCTGACCTTCTGTGGCTAAACTGGACGTTATTTAAGAAAAATCATCTCCTTAGTAAGAAATTAATTTTAAGTATTGCATTTTCACAGAATTATAGAATCACAGAATTGCCTAGGTTGGAAAAGATTTTTAAGGTCATAATATCCAATCATTAAGCTGACACCGACAAGTCCGACAAGACTAAACCATATTCCTAAGCACTCTGTCTACCCAACTCTTAAATACCTCCAGGGAAGGGGACTCCACCACTGCACTGGGCAAGCCATTCCAATGCTTGAAAACCCTTTCAGTAAGAAATTCTTCCAAATATCCAACCTAAACTTCTGTTCGTGCAACTTGAGGCCATTTCCTCTTGTCTTATCACTTGTTACTTGATTGAACAATTTTGTCACATTGTTTGGTTGAATCCTCTGATGCTCCCTCCTGCAGGCACACTGGCTGATGCAGAAGAAAAGCCTAGGAGAAGTTCGAAGTGAAGACAGTGTCTTCATGTAGATTGTTTCTTCGCCTACTTGCTGATCTGCTGAGCACTGTAAGCAAGGATTTCATCCCTCCTTTAAGCTAACATGTCAACTTTGGCTTCAGTGTGTGTATGTCTCCCTTTCATTATGGGATCACCTAAGCTAAAACTTGTTCTTGCTAATACTGTTTGAAATATGGAAGAATTCCCAAAGCTAGTAAAATCCCAGACTGCTACTGGAGAAAATCAGGAGAATTTAGTTAAACATTCTTCTTCAAATTGACTGCACCAACAGCTTAGATTTTACTTTAACATTTTTTTTATTATTTTTTTTTAGTTAATTATATAGTAGCAACTGCATCTGTCATATAGAGAGACGTTGAGAGGTCTCATTTCTAGAGAGAAAAATGTAGTCACAAACTTCAGGCAATGCCCAATAATAAACATTTTCTTCCTTTCCCTCTGGTTATGATTCTGTGCTGCTGATGCCCTGATCTACTTCATGAAGAGATCTCTTCACTTGAATTATTCTCTAGTGACACTGGACAGAGTAGCAGAAGAAGTATGACTAAGTCAGCTTAAAGTGATAGTATGGACACAGATGAAAAACGTAGAGTTAAAGGTTGAAGCTCATTAATTCACTCTGTGTTGTAAGAGTGGGATTGTGCATACATGGTCATAGGGATTTCACATATATTCCCTGGTTATTAATGATTCATTGCTGTCATTATCAACATACTGTGTTAATATGTGAAAGTCATTTCACCTCCTCATGAGTCTCTCATTTTCTTGGCTTTACCTTATGTTTGTCTTACCTGGCAAAATTGTAAGCAACGTGGGACCACCTTGTCCATAGGCAGACTTTGCACAGGTGTAAGTACTTAAGTTAGGAGTAAAATTTGCATGTATTATTCTTTTCTTACAGGATGAAGATAAATTGGTCTAAGCATTTTTATGCCCATTTAATGTTCTCATGCCATGCAGTTCATAGGGTTTATGTTGTTCTGTTTAAACAACACAACTGTTGCATGGACATTAAGGTTTCCTGGGTTCTATATGGTATTTAGTGCACTGGGGACTTTTTCAGTGAAGCTGCAAGGCAATTAACAATAATTATTACTAGGAATAAAGGCAATTGTTAAGCACTTTGTATATTTATAATACTGCGTAAAGAGTAGAAACCCATATTCACTACCCCAAATGGTAATTTACCTCTAGCCACAGAGTATTAGTCTTAAACATGCATCTCTATAGTATCACTTTTACAGAGCTATTTTAATGCATGTTTCCTCTACTATAGAATTTTAATGAAGGCTTACATGAAATAAAAAAATAATTCCTCTTGGAAGTTTATGAGAGTTGACTGTTCCATTGGAGCCATTATGGTTTATCGTGTATTTAAGACCTTCTAACATATGAATTATTGATACACTCCAAGGAGCAATGTTTCTTTATCATTTATAAATATTTATTTCCTGAGTTTCAGAATGGGTGTTATTGACCTCATATATACTATAATGGCTGCAAGTGGTCTCTTATGCAATAGAATAAGACATTTTAAAAATCCTATCTCCTATTCGATGTCCTGAAAGCATAATTAAATGCTATTAAAACCCAAAGAATGGCATATCTTTGGTTATGAAGCACTTATTCTTGCAACCCATCTTGTTCTCAATGCAGAATAATAAAGTTGCAAATTTAGCTGCTTAACAGTAATTGCAGGTATTTCCACTATCAACTTGTTCACTGATACTTCTCTAGCTTGCACACATCTTCAAACCCGCTTTTTCACTTTGACCTCACTGAACACAATCTTTCTCCTTCTTACATTTGCTGTTGTGTTAATGTGTATGACAAGAGGTGTCTGCGACATCAAAGGACAGATTGTGAGCATAAAGGTAGTTACAGTAACATGAGACCAGTTTGAAATCTGAGGGTGAGTGCTGCGGCATGCAATCTGCATGTTACACTAGGTCAGTAGCCTCTCTGTTCAGATGAGTTTGTCTTTTTGTGGTTGTTACTGATTGTTAATGTCATGTCTCCATGTTACTGAGTTAAATTATTTTTTTAAGATGCAATTAATAGTTCATGTGCTAGAAAATCATCTCCTTTACAATTTTTTACCCATCCTAACAAGCCTCTTTTCTCAGTGTGTAGTAATGTTAATAAACTGAAACTTCCAAATAAACTTCTGAAGTGTAGCCTTAATATGCTTATTTCTTTTAACTCCACGTGCTGTATATCACATTTCTTCCTACAGGAAGCAAGGCTCAGTGTGAGGTCTTCATATACTTTGTACTTTGCATAGTTATAATATAAAATGAATACAAGTTTCTAAATATTAGTCACTAGAGAGGGTCTGGCATGACATTTATATGGTGATAAGTGGAAAAGACTTATTGATTTATTTAGGAGATCAAACTTTTCAAAGAGTTTTGATTCTGGGCACCATTTCCTTAATAACAAGACAACATGGTATTTATTGCAACAATAAAGATTTATCTTGGAATTGGAATATCTGGTTTTATTCTTTTTCAGATTCAAGGGAAAACTGTAGACCATTATGATAGAATCCAAGAAAGTCTATCAAATATCACACGTGCCATGCAGGGTATTTGAATTATAAAATAGTTCTCCTCACATGGATTTTCAGCAGTATTTATAATAATTTATAAACCAGAATAGTTTCTATTGAGAAGAAAATAAGATTGAATAATTGATGTGTCCAAGCTATAAACCTCAGGTTAAAACAACTGCAGTAGCTCACAGCTCAATGTGTATATTCCCCTTGGTTTGGCTAGTAAGTAAAGTAGCTGCATACATGCTACCACTTAGTGAGACATGTATGTTAAAACTACAGGGATGAGATTCTATCATCTTATTCAGAATGTATGTAATTCCAGTACCATTTTAATGATTTTCTTCTGACTTCTTATTGAGGCTAGCATTATATGAACCTTGTGCCATTATTAGTCCTTAATAATCTAATCGTTAAGGATCACATTCAGAGTAGGGATTATGCTTTCCACTCTGTGCTGTTATACTTGGAGATTTTGAGTAATTGTGCATTCTTGATCTGAAGAAGATCAGATGTTTCATATTCCTTATTGTTCCAAAATCCAAAATAGGTACAACTGACAGTATAACACAAGAAACACTTGCAGCATTATCCTTGTTATCATTTCAAAATAAGAAGCGTGACAGACTCAGGAACTAAAATTTCTGAGTGTGTCTTCATGCAATGTGCGAGCGAAACAAACCTCTGCCCAGACAAAATACATCTCCTTCTCAAACAGTAAAAAATGCCCTAGAAGGTTCTTCTCAAGCAGTTGAGAGTGTGAGACAAATTAAATTCTCTCAGGTTCAAATATGGAAAATCTTCTTGAAGAACACTGTTTGAAGTAAAGGCTTCACTTCTGAATCATCAAGTTTTTGGGACGAATTGATTGGATTGGAAATCTAGCTACTGGCACAGTCAGCCTATTTCTGTGAGAAATGTTGAGATTGTAGAAAAGGTCCAAAGAAAGAAATGGAAGCAAAGTCTTTTGAGACTTACTGTTTACTTGTTTAAGGATTGCACAGGATATCGCATGTTACAGAGAAGTGAATAGTAAAAATAACTAATAATACCAATAATAAATGTTACAAAACGATTGGTAGCAGAAGAGTCAAGAAAACCATTCTGAGGGTGAATCAGATCCTCCAGAGTTCATCCTTAGTTTTAATTTCACAGAAAACAATGAAATGCAACAGTACTGTAAAAATAAATAACTTGCCTGTGGCAGCAAATAGAAGAGCCACTATTAATAGGAACACAATTGCAAAAAGAAGGTTAAATACATTGAACAGTGTTACATCTTACATTCATTATTAATAGTTTTTGAAAAGAAATAAAAAATTAAAAACAGAGAAACACAATCTAACAGGAAAAAATGTTTGACTATTTTTAGCTTTCAACAATACATAACAATAAGGATAATTACTTGTCAAGGTTTTACATTCTTTCAGGTAGGATCTTTATGGTCTGGGTTCCCAGCAGTACACTTCTGTAAACATGGGCAGAGTTGCCAAATGTTCTGAAGGTACAAATCAGTATATCTTTGTTAAAGACAATGGTTGTGCAGAAAAAAAAATGTATATTTTGCTGGTTTACATTACTTTCACCGTATAAAGTGTCTGTACACATCAGATGTTTAAAGGATCCCTTAAAATGAGCTTACAGTTGCACTGATGAAGTAGGGCATATCAGTGAAAATCTTGCTGGGGAATGAGGCATAATTAGGAATAAGGGATAATTTTTAAGCAGATAGTTAACAACTCTGCCCAAATGAAATTAACCATTGTGCTGGTCTGAGCTAAACAGAACCAATTCCGTTTAGTATATAAATATCTGTTTAGTATATAAATATCTGTTTCGTATATAAATATCTGAGGGGTGGGTGTTAAGAGGAAGGAGACAGTCTCTTCTCAGTGGTGCCCAGTAATAGAACAAGAAATAATGGCCAGGGCAGTCCTAACCCTCAGCAACCATGTAAAAAGGAAAGGGAAAATTCTTCGTTCTGGGTTTTGCCAACTTTCCAACATTTCTGTTTTGGAAAGAAAGCAAGTAAATAGCTAAATGAGTGTATATAAAGCCCCTGATTCTGACATAGCTGTGTGCAGTTGGGAACTATTTTAAACTGGTTTTACCTGTTTATCACTAATGGTTAAATGAATATTGTCAGAACAATAAATAATTTTAAAAACTCATAGTTTTATGGTTCTGATAATTTTTTTTTAATAAATTATCTAAGAAGTATCATAGCTTTCATGTTGAACTTCATTTATCAGTTTCAGGTGTTTCAGCATAAAACTGGGGCTGTGAACATATGCAACCAGATACGTAGCTTAACAATTTTTTTTAATGTAATGAAATTTTAATTCTCCTAATTTAAAATTGACAATTTTTAATGTTGACAGCTATTTAGCCAAAAGTTATCTCAGCAGGTTTAACTAGCTGCTCTCATACTCTTTTTTTTTCATGACTGGTACATGCTATATACATATTTCACAGGGAATGGCATTCATTTGAACAAGTTGGGGGAAGTTTTTGCCATTTATGGTCTAACTTTTTCATTTCTTAGAGAGTTCTTTCTCTCTCTCATTTGTTCTCTACACTGACAGGTAGAATAAACTGGAATTCTTAGACTGACAGTTCTCATATTTATTTATTTCAGCTGAAATTTTATAATGTTTCAGGAGAACCTTCATCACTGCAGTTTACTTTTCTGCAGTTTGACTGCACTTGCTTCCTTCAAGTCATATTTTAGGGTCTATTCGTTTGTTTAAGCTTTTATCTGTTGAGTTGGGCCAAAGGTTTGGTTTTGCTAGCTCAAATCAGACTGGGGAGAAGGATTGTGACAAAGAAAGAAGGTTAAGGAACTCTTACAGGTCTCTAGACTCTAAATATATTGAGAACAGAGGTCATAAAGATAATACTAATGCAACTGTGTTAGCAAAGAGTTGTCTTAAAAAAAAAAAAAAGTAAAATTTTGACCCCATTTCTTCTTTTTTTTTTTTTTGTGAGGCAGAAAGTCTACATGGTCTATGTGTTCTCTAATGCTCCAGTTTGGTTTGACAGGCTAATTTTAGCTCAGGAATTGAGGCAAAGAAATCCTTTTATAAACCTGCAGTTATCAACCTGCTAAGGGTAACAGCTGAGTGAAACCATGGCCAGGTTATGTGGGGCAACAGAGAGTCCCTGCAGCCCTACATCCCACAGACAGGCAGAAAGGCTACTTTTCTCCTGAGGCCTTTGGAAATACTAACAGAACCAATATCCAACCCAGAGAAAATAGTAAGACAAGCTTAACATCAGTCTAGTTCTCTTTTGTTCCCCAAGGCTGTGAAGTGGGGTTTTTTTTAGAAGCATGCAGTATAGAAACTCAGCTATTGTGTTTCGGAAATAAGAATCCATAATCCTTAAGAGGATTTTTGGATGTAGCTGTCTAGAATCCTATTTTATTTATTTTTATACTGCCCATCTTAATATCCTCTCTTCAGAAGTCAAAAGACAATAACAAACAGAGCTGAACAAGTCTGAGCAACATTCAGGGCACTTAATGCATAGGCAGAAACAAAGCAAGTGGAAGAAAAAGGAACAACTAAAGAAAAAGAAAATTCCACTGGTGAAGTAGAAAAGCTTTACACTGGTATTAATTTTTTTTTGTAAGGTTTTTAATGCTTAATTTTAGTGACATTATTTGGCAGATGTTATTTGGCAGATTTGGCTGGCAAATTGAAATCAGTGCATTCAAAGCTGTCCTGACCAGCACTGACATTAAATCAGATCCTTTAAACTGACCAAAATATCACTGATTCCAGCCACAAAGAACATGTTTTATTTGGGCAGTAGGCAGAAATTCTGTGTGTTTCTTAACAGTTGAAGAAATTTTCCTCTTTATATGAGTGAGCAACTGGAGTGTATTGAGATTCATCCAGGGGCAGATGAGGAGCAAGTTGAGAGTTTGTGGGTAAGAATTAGGGGGCAGGCTAGCATAGGTGATACTGTGGTGGGTGTCTATTACAGACCACCTGATCAGGAGGAGGAAGTTGATGAGGCCTTTTACAGGCAGCTGTCAGCAGCCTCTCACTCACAGGCCCTGGTTCTCATGGGGGATTTCAACTACTCAGGTGTTTGCTGGAAGTCCCACACAGCCAGCCATCCTCAGTCCAGGAGGTTCCTCCAGTGCATCGATGATAACATTTTGATGCAAATGATGGATGAGCCAACCAGGAGACTGCTGGACCTTGTGTTCACCAACAAGGAAGGTCTGGTTGAAGCAGTGAAGGTTGAGGGCAATCTTGGCTGCAGCGACCATGAGATAATGGAGTTCAGGATCTTGTGCAGTAAAAACAGAATACCAAGCAGGATCACAACTCTGGACTTCAGAAGGGCCAACTTTGGCCTCTTCAAGCAATTGCTGGGGGATACCCCTTGGGATAGGGAGCTGAAAGGTAAAGGGGCCCAAGAGAGTTGGTTGGCATTCAAAGACCACTTCTCTGAGGCTCAGGATCAGTGCATCCCATCAGGTAGGAAATCAAGAAAGAGATCCAGGAGACCTGCTTGGCTAACCAGAGATCTGCTGGGCAGACTCAGGTGGAAGGGGAGGGTATATAAATTGTGGAAGGAAGGGCTGGCCACTCGGGTGGAGTACAGGACAGCTGTCAGGGAGTGTAGGTAGGCAATCAGAAAAGCTAAGGCCTCCTTGGAATTAAATCTTGCAAGAGAGGTCAAGGACAACAGAAAGGGTTTCTTCAAATACATTGCCAACAAAACTAACACTAGGGGCAATGTAGGCCCTCTGTTGAATGAGGTGGGTGCCCTGGAGACAGAGGACAGAAAGAAGGCAGAGTTGCTGAATGCCTTCTTCGCCTCTGTCTACACTGCTGAAGACTGTCCTCCGGAGCCTCAGTCCCCTGAGGTCCCAGAGGAAGTCAAGATAAAGGAGGAGTCTGCCCTGATTGATGAGGAGTGGGTTAAGGATCAGTTTGAACACTTGAACATTCATAAATCCATGGGCCCTGATGGGATGCACCCACGGGTGCTGAGGGAGCTGGCGGGAGTCATTGCTAGGCCACTCTCCATCATCTTTGGTAAGTTGTGGGGAACAGGTTATGTGTCTGAAGACTGGAGGAAAGCGAATGTCACTCCAGTCTATAAGAAGGGCAGGAAGGATGACCCGGGTAACTACAGACCGGTCAGCCTCACCTCCATCCCTGGAAAGGTGATGGAACATCTTATCCTTGACGCTGTCTCTAGGCATATCAAGGATAAGAAGGTTATTAGGAGCAGTCAGCATGGCTTTGCCAAGAGGAAGTCATGTTTGACCAATATGATAGCCTTTTATGAAGACATAACCAGGTGGATGGATGGTGGCCGTGCAGTGGATGTGGTCTATCTGGACATCAGCAAGGCCTTTGACACCGTCTCCCACAGCATCCTCATAGGTAAACTGAGGAAGTGTGGTCTGGATCACCAAGTAGTGAGGTGGGTCGCTAATTGGTTGAAGGGAAGAAGTCAGAGAGCTGTAGTCAATGGGGCAGAGTCTAGTTGGAGGCCTGTGTCTAGTGGGGTCCCTCAGGGGCCAGTGCTGGGGCCAGTGCTTTTCAACATATTCATCAGTGACCTGGCTGAGGAATTAGAGATCACTGTCAGCAAGTTTGCTGACGACACAAAACTGAGAGGCGTGGTTGACACACCAGAAGGCTGTGCTGCCATTCAGACAGACCTGGACAGGCTAGAGGGCTGGGCGGGGAGAAATCTTATGCAGTTCAACAAGGGCAAGTGTAGAGTCTTGAACAACCCCATGTGCCAGTACAGGTTGGGGACTGACCTGCTGGAGAGCAGCGCAGGGGAAAGGGACCTGGGGATTCTAGTGGACATCAGGATGACCATGAGCCAGTAATGTGCCCTTGTGGCCAAGAAGGCCAATGGCATCCTGGGGTGTATTAGAAGGGGAGTAGCAAGTAGGTCAAAGAAGGTCCTCCTGCCCCTCTACTCTGCCCTGGTGAGGCCGCATGTGGAATATTGTGTCCAGTTCTGGGCCCCTCAGTTCAGGAAGGACAGGGAACTGCTTGAGAGAGTCCAACGCAGAGCCACAAAGATGATGTAGCGAGTGGAACATCTCCCTGATGAGGAAAGGCTGAAGGAGCTGGGTCTCTTTAGCTTGGAGAAGAGGAGGCTGAGGGGTGACCTCATAAATGTTTATAAATATGTAAAGGGGGAGTGTTAAGAGGATGGAGCCAGGCTCTTTTCAGCGGCGTCCATTGACAGGACAAGGGGCAATGGGTTCAAGCCGGAACAGCCTGCCCAGGGAGGTTGTGGAGTCTCCTTCTTTGGAAACATTCGAAACTCACCTGGACGTGTTCCTGTGCGCTCTACTGTAGGTGGTCCTGCTCTGGCAGGGGGGTTGGACTAGATGATCTTTGAGGTCCCTTCCAACCTCTTACATTCTGTGATTCTGTGATAAAATATCATTCTGATTCAAGCAAGCAAAACAGAGTTATATATTCAAGCAGTAAAGAAGTTTTCCTTTAACCACACTACGTCTTTCACACAGAAACTTCCATCTATCTTTTGAAACTACATTTTGGTCAAAAGATAGGGATAGTTCAGAAGCTGTTTCATTTGATTCTGTCTATAAAAAACAACAACTGGAACAGTTCAAAATACTAGCACTAAAAAAAAGTAGACATTGCATATAGTTCAGTCTGTATCTCTCTAGCTGTCATGCCAAGAAATCAATGTCATTAACCGTAACAATAACACATAGCACCGTGTCTCTCTTATTTATCAGGAAATCTAAGCTTTGCAGAAAGTCCTGATAACAGCTCTTGGTAATTGGAACATGCAGCATCAGCTTGTCTTTGTTAGATCACTTCTTAATGCTACTCCACCGTACAGAGAGATTTTCCCAGAAATCTCTAACCTTCATGGGCATTGTCTGATTTGAAACCTTAATGCAGTCTGGGGACTTTCATACTGAGTTACAGAGAATACAAGGTAAAATTCTGATAAGTTTTCACTCTTGCTGTGGTTCTCTCTAATTCTATCTCTGTATCAGTTCACAGAGAAAATTGAGTTTGCAATAGAAAATTGAGTAGCAAATCATGCTACTTTTTCATTTCCCCTCATTTGCCCCTCATTTGTGAGGGATTTTCATTTCCTTTAGTAGGTCTGAATCAAAACCAAACTTTATATCAACCATCGTAACATTTAGTTAACATTTAAAGAAAAATAAATCACTGGTTTTCATTACTGGACATTTCTATACATCTGAGCTCTGGATGAGCAAAACAGTTTCTATTTTGCACAAACTAGATATAGTCTCTGTAAGAAAGCTCTGGTGAAATGCTGTCTATATGAATTGTAATAACATTTTTCTTGATACCTAAAAACTTCACAGTATAGAATTTAAAAAAGGAACTTTCTGTGTACTTCGAGTGCTCATATGGGTGTAACAGAAAACAGAAAACTCTTCTATGGAACCCCTGTCTCACCCAGTTTAACTAAGTTTCACCATTTTCAATGCAATAGTTAAACTATCTTGTACTAGTTGTGGATCTGCTCTTGCTAAACTTCTGCATGCACTTAATAAATCTGAATTACAGACTTGAGTTTTGAATCTTCAATTCATTGAGTCACTTCTGCAGAATGAGCTGACTTCACAGTAAAGTTAGTTACAATGGTCTAAAATTATTTCACAGATTGATGAAATAATGTCAGTTTGACCACTCAAACAAGCATTTGGTAAAGACTCTACTTTAAGCTATTCCCCGTTTTACATGTCTTTTGAATAAATTGGCCAATGTCTATTATTACTTACTCAAACACAAGCCAGGAGCAACTCCATTAATGTCAGTATAGTTATATCAGTTTAAAATTGTCATGACAGCAGAACCCTGTGTGAAGTCATAAGATCAGCAGAGTGCCACCTATCATCAGACTGTAGATATAATTGTTAAAAGGAGGTAGGTTGTTAACAGGAAAAGATTCATCCTTTTTTTCAGAAGGTGACCTGAGAGACCTCGTGGGTCAGAAGAGGTGAGAAAACACTGCTAAACTGACAAAAGAAGAGAGGGTTAAATCACACTTCATATAAGGAAAAGTGAACATATAGAGGTTGAGAACAAAGGAATGTTTATGGCCACTACGGATGGGTATGTATTTTACCTCAGATATTTGTCCACCTAGCTTGGTGCTCAAAATAAACTCTGTTCAAAAATCATCAGTGTCAAACAAAAAGCTAGCAATAAGGCCGATTTTATGATAAAAACACCAGCACTAGGATGCCTATTTTTTTTTTTTTTAGCGAGTGGTTAAACACATGCGTACACATCCATAGAATAACTGATCTCTTGGAATAGATGTAAAAGCATGACAAGGAAATAAATATTCCTTTGAGCAATGGCTTATAGTGACTATGTCAATAAAGGATCAGACAGAATTTTCTCATCCAGCTAAGAAAGGATTAATTCATAGAATCATAGGTTGGAAAAGACCCTTGGGATCATCGAGTCCAACCATTAACCCTACTCTAAAAATCTCACCCGAACACCACATCTTAAACAACCTTTAAACACATCCAGGGATGGTGACTCAACCACCTCCCTGGGCAGCCTATTCCAATGTCTGACTACTCTTTCTGTGAAAAACATTTTCCTAATGTCCATCTAAACCTACCCTGCTGCAGTTTGAACCCATTCCCTCTTGTTCTAATTAACTGTGAGAAGAGACCAGCACCAACCTCTCTACAATGTCCTTTCAGATGGTTGTAGAGAGTGATAAGGTCTCCCCTCAGCCTCCTCTTCTTCAAACTAAACAGGCCCAGCTCCTTCAATCGCTCTTCATAAGATTTATTCCCAAGGCCGTTCATCAGCTTTGTTGCCCTTCTCTGCACTCACTCCAGCACCTCGACATCTCGCTTCTACTGAGGTGCTCAAAACTGGACACAATACTCAAGATGTGGCCTTACCAGTGCCAAGTACAGGGGGACAATCACCTCCCTACTCCTGCTGGTCACACTATTTCTAATACAAGTGAGGATGCCATTGGCCTTGGTCACTTAGGCACACTGTTGGCACACATTCAGCCGCTTGCCAATTAGAACTCCCAGGTCCCTTTCTGCCAGACAGCTTTCCAGCACACTTTCCCAAGCCTGTAGTGTTACATGGAGTTGTTGTGGCCCAAGGGCAGGACTTGGCACTTGGCCTTGCTGAAGCTCATACTGTTAACATTGGCCCATCGATCCAATCTATCCAAGTCTCTCTGCAGGGCCTCCCTACCCTCATGCAGATCAACACTCCCACCTAACTTGATGTCATCGGCAAATTTACTGATGATGCACTCTATGTCCTTATCAAGATCACTAATAAAGATGTTAAACAAAAATTGTCCCAACACTGAGCCCTGAGGAACACCACTTGTGACTGGTCACCACTTGGATTTAATTCCACTGACCACTACTCTTTGGGCCCGTCCATGCAGACAGTGCTTTATCCAGCAGATCGTATGCTCATCCAAGGCATGAGAAGCCAGTTTTTCCATGAGAATTCTGTGCCTTTTCCTTGTCCAGTAGTCTGGTCTTCTCATCATAGAAGGAGATCAGTTTCATCAGGCAGGACCTGCCTTTCATAAACCCATGCGCACTGGTCCTGATCCCCTGATTGTCCTCTATATGGTGTGTCATGGCACTTGAGATGATCTGCTCCACAACCTTCCCTGGTACTGAGGTCAGACTGACAGGTCTATAGTTTCCCAGATCCTCTTTTCTGCCTTTCTTGTAGACGGGCATTACATTTGCTACCTTTCAGATCACTGGAACCTCCCCAGTTAGTTAGGACTTCAGGTAAATCATGGAAAGTGGTTTGGCGAGGATATCTGCCAACTCTCTCAGCTCCCTTGGGTGTAACCCATCTGGCTCCATAGACTTATGTGCATCTAAGTGGTGTAGTGGGTCACTGACCACTTCCTCTTTAATTGTGATGACCTCATTAGGCTTCCCCTTCCTGTCTCCTAGCTCATGAGGCTGGGTGTCCAGAGAACAGCGAGTTCCACTGCTAAAGACTGAGGCAAAGTAGACATTGAGCACCTCAGGCTTTTCCTCATTCTTTGTGCCTATGTTTCCCTTGGCATCCAATAAAGGATGGAGATTTTCCCTAATCCTCTTGTTGTTAATGAATTTATAGGAACATTTTTTATTACTCTTAACAGCTGTAGCTAGGTTTAGCTCTAACTGCGCTTTGGCTCTCCTAATTTTCTCCCTGCATAGCTTCACTATGTCCTTATAGTCTTCATGAGAGACCCGCCTCCTCTTACAAAGGTCATAGACTCTTCTTTTGTTCTTGAGGCCCAGCCAAAGGTCCCTATTTAGCCAAGCCGGCCTCCTTCCTCACCAACTTGTTTTTTGGCACAAGGAGACAGCTTGCTTCTGTGTCTTTAAGACTTACCTTTTGAAGTATGTCCAGCCTTCCTGGACTCCTATATCCTTCAGGATGGCCTCCCAAGGGACTTAGTCAATCAGTCTCCTGAACAAGTAAAAGTTTGCCCTCCAGAAGTCTAAGGTGACAGTTTTACTAACACCTCTCCTTGTTTCATTAAGGGTTGAAAACTCAATCATCTTGTGATCACTGTGTCCTAAATGGCCTCCATCTTTTACTTCCCTCACAAGTTCTTCCCTGTTCACAAGAAGCCTGTCCAGGAGGGCACCTTCCCTGTTTGGCTCCCTCACCAGTTGTGCGATAACTCAGGAAGTTATCTTCCACACACTCCAGGAATCTTCAGGACTGTTCTCTCTCTGCTGTACTGTATTTCCAGCAGACATCTGGGAAGTTAAAGTCCCACATGATCACAAGGGGTAGTGACTGTGAAACCTCTCTCAACTGCTTATAAAAAAATTCATCTACTTCTTGATCCTGGTTGGGTGGTCTACAACAGATTCCCACTGTGATATCACTCTTGCTGGCCTTATTCCTGATTCTTACCCACAAGGATTTGACCCTATCAGCACCTTCAGCTACAGGTCTGGATACCTACATGTTTGCATGGGGCCTCTGTCTGAGTGCCCACAGTTTTTCTAGCAACAGCCTTCAACCGGGTTGCAACCATAGCTGGATCTCTACAAGCGACTGATGTCTTGCAACTCTAGGGTCAGTTAGGATGAGTGCCCTTGAACTCTGACCACCCAGAGTGACAGAACTTACCTTGTGCACTAGTAGAGGTGTGGTGCCCTGCCCTACAAGGCACAGCCATCTGCAGCACCCACCAGGGCACATGAAAGCACTGTGCCCTGTGGGCAGCAACTAGTTGCTGTCCTCCCTGAGGCTTCTTATAGCCTGGTGGCCTGATCAATAGTGGGTGGTGCTGGCTCCTGCACTAGCTCAGCAGCCCACCCACAAGCTGTCAGCCCCCAGCATGGGCAAACTGCTTTTCCTGGCTTCAAAAAAATCTTCCAGAAGAGCTTTTCATCAGCCCTTTTTGCTTCAGATCCTTTCCCCAGTGTAGTCTTACCTGCCCTGAAGCTGATCTTCTGCAGCAAATTTATTTATTTATTCAAATACTTGTATGTACCAGAAGTTTAAAATTGTGGGGTTTAGGTGAAACAAACACCATCCCTCACACAAAATCTTATTTTAAGGAAGCACAAAATGCCCACACTGAGGCTAATACATCTACAGTTTTATTCATCACTGACCAGTGAGACAGAAAAAGCAACAGAAAGTGGATGAATGAGGGACAGAATTTTGAGCAAAACAGAGGAAGTGCACAGAGGGGTCTGTTCCCCCACAGCCCCCTTCTGTGGATGCCCCTCATCTCTGTGCAGCAAGTGCCCGTTTCTCTGACATGCCTGTGCTTTGGTTAGACATTTTTCTATCCAACTGATGCTACAGGGTAATTGCCCTCTTTAGCTGCAATGATATTCATGTATGCTCCCCTGTCCCTTGTGGAGGAGGAGCAGTAGGACATGGGACAACCCTTGTGCTTCTTTGGGCAGGAGGTGCTGTGGTATTAGAAGAACTACGACACAGGAGGCTTTGAGACAGTGTGCTGTAACTTAGGAGGCTTTTCCCACAGATCTGTGTGTTTTGCAGATCCTCGTGACGTTTCATTTATCTCCCTCTTGTTCCCTCTCATGAGGGAAACATACTTTGAAAATGCCTCAAGCTGAACCTCTCTGTGTTCCTTGGATATGTTTTCCTTGCTGAAAGTATATAATGTTTATTGCTAGAACCCAAAATGTGATGTTAGCAAAAGGAAAGCAGTATAAATATATAAACCAATTGTGTCTCTTTTTCTCTGATTTACTGTAGGACTCCTACTGTGAACCTGAAGAACTACAATTATGGCATAAACACAGGTAGGTTTGAAATTACGGTTACAGTCAAATCAAATTTAATTTATTCTAAATTGTGAATTAAATAATTTACTGAAAAAAATAATTTGGCATTGAATTTCCTTTTATCTTCTGTCCAGATACATACAGACCTTAGCACTATTGAAACAAGGGGAATTCTTAGGAGAAAAAATACGTAGTTTTTGATTTTGGCAGGCAAAGGAATGTTATGATTAAAATTGTCCTAGCCATGAAAATCACAGCTTTTCATCAGCTGTGAAAATAAACATTTTCAACAGTGAACAAAAGGCATCCAATCTCATATTTCCCTTAAGACAAAGAACACAGAAAGATAGGTGATGCTTAATCTTGCCTGCCTACATTGCCTGCATTCAATTCTGCGTTATATCCCTATTCACTGAGTTTGATTATGTAAACATTGCCATGCAGATCTTGTTCCAATTTCAATGTATATAATCGGATGTGAAATATGATGGGAGTAATTTCAGAACATACATATATTCATTATGACACACTGATACTGGAGGTCATCTATTTTCATGCCATTCAAAGCTGAGGCTATTATCACTTTGTAGCTGGTTCAATACCATGTGAGAGAGCCTGAAAGGCACTCCTTTTCTCAGCTAGCAGTGTTAAAAGAAATGCTGAGAAAGGGCCTGAAGGCCAAGTCTCATATTTTAAGAAAAGTCTCCCTGGTTCATCCTCTCCTGTTGACTGAATGAAGTTCTTTCTGATAAGGTATTAATATTAATATGTATCCTTCAGCTGTTGCTGCTTTTAATTAATTAACTCAAAGAGCAGCAAAGTCCAAAATCAATCTTAATGAAAGTTTTATATCTTAACCTTTCTAGAAACATGATCAAGTTTTTTCACCCTTACAGCTCTTTTTTATGTTCTTGTCTGAAATCTAAAATGCAGAGATAATGCAGATGAGAAAGCCTTACCCCTATCTACTTTGGGTTGGGAAAAAGTAATTTCTGAAACTGAGTTTGACTAGAACTCATCACCCTGTAGTTTGGAGAGGAGTTTCCTGTTCCCAGAGCAGCTTCCTCCACCTGGGAGTAGAATGAAGTACCAGGCATTTTACCATGGCGAAATAGGCTTCATTATGTTTTACCGTATGATAAGGTACATAAATCAAGTACTTATGAAGGAGGTAAATGAACATTTCTCCTTCTCACTTCTACACGTTAAAATAACAATCACGAATGTGCTACATTTACAGGTTCTAAAGACTTTCTACACCTAACAGTTGATAGATGTTTAGAAAAATCCCTCATACTCAAAGGAGTATTTATTTTTCTGCATTCCCAGTCCTAAATCAAGAAAATATTTGAGTCAGAAGGGTTCTGTCATGTAGCAAACAAAGAAGTAACAAGACAAAAATTTGAATTAGATACTAAACAAATTTAGGATTGGAAAAAAGTGTTGATTTCATTGAAAGCATGGTGATGCTTGAAACAGTTTATAAAGATCTGTGTGGATTATCTGTAATGAGCTTTTAAAACTGAAAACACAATAGTTTCTGTCAAATGGTGTTTAATTTCAGACTTTACTTTATTTTCTGTGGAAATTACTTGAAGCAGTTCTATGGCCTCTGTTACTCAAGAGGCCCTAATAGTGTATTTGGGCAAAAAAAATCTTACAAACTGGTAAATACAACCAGAAGACCTCCAAGAATACTTAGTTATCTGTGAGTCATTAGTCCACATATAACTGGCGTATTCCTGCCAAACTATTACTGCCAGCTATTACGTCATCACAGACACACACGTGCATGCATGCATAAAAAAATTCTTCATAACATATTGATATGACACAGGTTCTACAGCACAAATTTTTGAAGTTCCTTTAGCATTAATCTTTACATATGAGGCTAAATGGAGGTATTCATGGTGACTGCAAATTTTTTTCTCACATTTTGAATTTAAGTTGATTTAATTCAGGTTTACCCTGAAGCTTGAATCTTAATTTGTCTGTGCCCAATTCCTTAATTTTAATAATACAGACATTTCTGAAAAGCCTGTACATTTTTATATGAATAACTAATACAATGGGATTTGACTCAAATAAATCTGTCCATATGTGCTGCATAATCTAGACATTTTAAGTAAGTAATCTACTACCAGTGGAGGATTATTGAAGGACGTACTAAATTTTAACTAAAGATAATATGTTCAGTTCTGAAGTTACAGGAGCATTTAGTGACTATTTTGACTGTAATATAGGGAAAATACTTACAGGATGCTACATCCACTATGCATCTGTTGCTAGTTTAGAGATTTATAAAGATATTAGAAAACATCTTTTATGTTCGTTCCTTAGTTTAGATATTTTGAGATGCAGGTGATACTGCACCTGTGTATTCCATTCTGAACATTGAAGTATGCGCTGAACAGATAGCAAATCTGTGGAACTCTAGAGCAAACGATGTTATGGATGCTAAAAATTTGTGTGGTTTCAAGAGGAAATTGGAAAAATACATGCCAGGGAACCTATTGAGCATTAACAAATACCACCATACTTGACAGGAAGTTACCTAAGCTGGAAGATTTGGAAATTGGCAGAGCATGAGGGGAAAGTATCATATAGGCTTAGCCTGCCTTTTCTCTGTGTTAGGTATTTCCTCTCAGGAACAAGATCAGGGCTAGAGTGACAGGACCCAGCCAGGCCCTTCTCATGTTCTTATGTACAGCAGCATCAACATCTTTCAAAAGTACTTAACAAGGCCCTTAAGGATCATTAAGGCTTATTTCCTTCCTAACTATGCCTGCTCTGTTATAGCAGTATATAACTATAGTAGGTCACTGAAGAAAGTATTCAGTTGTAATACTTTCTTAGTATTCCTGGCTTTGAAATATACCAAAGGAAAGCATATCACACTCTTCCTAGAATCATCTTTTTATCTTTCAGATTCTCTATATCTTACAGACAAAAGCATCTCACTCAAACCAAGGAGCCTTCTTAAAAGAGCAAATGGCCTCTCAGAGAGCATGCTGTTCATTCTTCAGGAGACTAGGTAAGGCCACCTCTCATCTTGGAGATAAAGCAGTCCCAACTGACTATTCTGGCTACACAAAGGTATAATTTTGTGACAAAGAAATTCAGGCACAGAAGCCAGCATTCTGACAGAGTATGATAGAAGTATGATATCTGAGGCCTAACCTAAGTAAAAAGAAGCATATTTGGTCTTGGAATTATTCCATGTTACTCTCCAGAGAGAAAACTAGTTTATGAGGTCTGACAATTTCAAACCCCATATGTTTTCTTTCTTATTGATACGAATGATGGCAAAGGAAAGATATTTAGGTTTGATAACAGTTTTTGATATGTGTTGATAAAAATAATGTAGAATAACCTAGACAGATGCATGTTCTTTCTTTTTTAATGGTGAGAAAAAGTTTTACTACACAGTGTAGAGGAATTTCTTGTGGAGCAGAGGTGCGGTATAACTTTAAAAGTGTGGACAACCCAGCTTAGGCCTAAACAAAGGCTCTGTCCTTGAAGCTGCCTTGGAACACAGGGAGGAGGAGGTTTTATCTGTTTTGTGAAGAACCTTGCCAGGGGGAGAAAGCGGGGGTGAGAACCGCTTGCATAGTGGAATGGCACTACCCAATAAAATGCTGGTGCGTGTGAACCTGGAACTGACCAACTCTGTTAAGGGGCAGGGGCGGGGACACTGCTGAACTGCATAGATTGAGCTGTCCAGAGCAATAAAGGGAGGACAATTTGTAGCCACATTGGTGTGATGGTCATTAACTTGGCCGGCTCTCCGAAGGGACCCTTCTAGATCTGGCGCCCGAACAGGCTGAAAATGGGGAATTGCTTAAATGCGGATTGCTTGAATATGGAAAGACTCCGAAGCATCGGACGTGAGCCGATTTGGGAGCTGGAGAGCCGGAGGCAGGAGAATTCCAGGTGTGACCAAAAGGGCACCGGAGACCAGACTTTGAGTGGCCGATCAAGCCCCTGCCAAGGTAAGACCGCGATGGAAACTGACGCGGCAACTCGCCTCCTTGTTGATATACTCTCTAAGAGAGGAGAAAAAGTGAAGGAGCGAGATATATTGGCTCTGATCCAATGGGCTCGGAAGCGGGAGAAAATGAACGACCCGTCGTTAATCTTTAGCTCAACGGAATGGCGTGAAGTAGGAAATCTATTGTGGGACTGTACTTTAGAGGGAGGAAAAGAAGGAAAAGAAGCGAAAGGACTAGGAACAGTTTGGAAAACCGTAATACGCACTCTAGAAATCATGCAAACAGAAAATAAAGTTGCCGCGGCGGCGATCGAAGCGTTGAGGGGAGAGCAGGAAAGGAAAAAGGCAAAGGAAGAAAGCCCCTGCTCGTCCCGACTGGCGACATTTTTTCGGCTAGGACAGACACGCCCCATGAAGGGTACAGCGGCCCCGGTGTGCTCCTCTCTGACAGACTTGTTACAGAAGCCGCTTGGAACTGAGCGAAACCCGGAAGCGGCGCTGCCGCGGGACTCGAGAGGCGCGGCCCAGCCGAAAGAGGAGGCACAGGGCGGAGCCGACTGTCGCCTGAAAATTAACCCTTTGATACCCTTTTCCGACGAGGATTCTGAATCGGAACTGAGTCCTGACAAATCCGTCAGAGGTAATGATCAAGTTATGCAGCGAACGGAGAGGCCTCGGACCAAGAAGGAGGAAGATCAAGATGAACCTCTGAAAGAGATCCTGAACAAGCTCGCTGAATTATCAATTAGACAGCAAGAAATGGAAGAAACCCTTAAACCAGTTTCATCATCACTTTGGAGACAACCAGAAACCATTTCTAAGGTCCCGCGAGAGATTCAACCGTTATCCCATATAGTACCACCGGTTGAACCCTCAGCTCCCCCACTACCATCAGCTCCCTCACTCAAGCCTGACTTTCAGACTCGAACCACAAAGGATCCTTTGCAACACCGATGGGGCGGTGTCATCAGAGACGCTATAACAGAGGGAGATTGGGAAGTAGCCAGTTCGATTGCATGTCCTGTTACTATTAATAACGGACAAGGGACTTGAGAACCTCATGATCCTGCATGATGTGGCTGTGCAGCATCCTGTCACTTCAACAGCGCAGCAGCAACACGACCGTGCACTGGGCCTGCCTGTTGAACCCCTCTGTTTCGCCCAGTGGCGTGATGGGACCCTGAGGTACTGATTACCAACGATGACATGGGTTGGACTGGCAGAAGATGCTTACGACTGATGGCAGAGCGATTATGGGAAGATGTGACCGTTCTCAATGTTACCTGTTCTATTAATATGTATCCTCTTTGTGTGACTAACAATGAAGCTTATACTGGTTGTGTAATCAAAGCCACATAGTAGGTGTTAAGGTTTATGTACCAACCAGCAGAGTGATCTTTCTTTAGCTAAAAGCAAGGCAGGGAAACCAGCTGCCTTTTGCTTTGTTAGAAGTGTGTGATTAAGGATCAAAGTATGATTTAGGGTGATGGGTGTGAGAACTTTGACAGGATGAATTGAGAGTTTAGTTAAGGCATTTTTGGTTATTGCAGTTTTAATTGTTATAGGCTTAGTTATGTTTAGTTGTTTGATAAGTATAATCAAGAGAATTATAAGCAAGCTAGCGGATGAAGCCTGGGTTGTCCAAAAAGAAAAAGGGGGATATGTAGAGGAATTTCTTGTGGAGCAGAGGCGCGGTATAACTTTAAAAGTGTGGACAACCCAGCTTAGGCCTAAACAAAGGCTCTGTCCTTGAAGCTGCCTTGGAACACAGGGAGGAGGAGGTTTTATCTGTTTTCTGAAGAGCCTTGCCAGGGGGAGAAGGGGGGGGTGAGAACCGCTTGCATAGTGGAATGGCACTACCCAATAAAATGCTGGTGCGTGTAAACCTGGAACTGACCAACTCTGTTAAGGGGCAGGGGCGGGGACACTGCTGAACTGTATAGATTGAGCTGTCCAGAGCAATAAAGGGAGGACAATCTGTAGCCATATTGGTGTGATGGTCATTAACTTGGCCGTCTCTCCGAAGGGACCCTTCTAGAACACAGTAAGAACAGAATATTTTGCAGAACATCTTGCCCGACTGTGTGATTCTTGACTGAATTTGCAAAGTAAAGGATGATGTAGATAAAAAGCAATCATGAGCGTAAGTGTGTTGTTACATGTGTGAGAAAGCTTAAAAAACAAGAAAAAGCCGAAAGGCAGGGTTAGACTACCACTGCACTGCACCATACTTTAGCATGGAAAGAAAAAACGAAGGGAAGGGAAGGGAAGGGAAGGGAAGGGAAGGGAAGGGAAGGGAAGGGAAGGGAAGGGAAGGGAAGGGAAGGGAAGGGAAGGGAAGGGAAGGGAAGGGAAGGGAAGGGAAGGGAAGGGAAGGGGGAAGGGAGAAGGGAGAAGAAGGGGGAAGGGAGAAAAAGGGAGGAGGGAGGAGGGAGAAGGGAGAAGGGAGAAGAACAGAGAAGGGAGAAAAAAGAAAAAAAGAAAAAAGAAAACAGAAAAAAGAAAAAAGAAAAAAGAAAAAGAAAAAAGAAAAAAGAAAAAAGAAAAATAAAAAAGAAAAAAGAAAAAAGAAAAAAGAAAAAAGAAAAAAGAAAAAAGAAAAAAAAAAAAAGAAAAAAGAAAAAAAGAAAAAAGAAAAAAGAAAAAAGAAAAAAGAAAAAAGAAAAAGGGAAGTAGTGTCAAAGTTCTAGGCTTGTGAAATGAGCAATGACCTCTATTACGTTAAAAAGCAATTATAGTATTGTCTTTACATATATTTTTCAGCACTGAAAAGGCTAAAGAGATTTACTGATATTGGCAAAGGAGGCATCCTAAATCTCTGCTATTTACAAAAGATTCCTAACACAGACAGTTCTTAACATGCTTGTTTACATGAAGACTACTTACCTAGAGCTGTTCCTTGTCCCTTTGAACAAATATTTACAGTTGCAAGTAGCTTTACATGCGCAAGTAGTCTCATGTGTGATTTCAGCAGGGCTACTGACATGCTTGCAAAATTAGAGCAAGCTTTTGAATGATATTCAAAAATCTGTATCTTTTCTACCTGTTTCTCAACTTTCTAAAAATTATTCCTATATAGTCTAGTATTTGATCAAGCCTTGAAACTACTGAATACAGATGCATATTTATATCTAGAAAATATAGATTGAGTGTATTTGGTTTAGAAAATCTAGTCTTGCTTTTTTTCTGTTGTGTAGCTGATTGCTTATTATTACAAATGACAGCAGTAAACCAACATTCAAATATGCAATTTAATAGTATTTATCATATGAATGAAAGAAAAGTCTTATTTTTTCACATTGTCACATACTTATAACAAGAAGACAATTTGTAGTGACTGCATTGCCATTCCATGGAATAATATTCTCTGCCTAGGCACATTCCTGAAACTGCCAGCAATCAGATAGACTTTTGAATAGGAGATAAAACAGGCACTTCCGTTCCATAGCAAATTTGGAAAAGACATGCATTGCTGAAATAATTGAAAAAAAAAAATCTATGAAATATACTGCTAAAGATGTTCAGAGTCAAATAATCCAACAAATTTTTTTAGCTTTTGTAGAGAGACTGAAGACCTGTCTGCCTGTACATGCAGAAAAAATGCACAAAACAAAACCAACCAACCAACCAACCAAACACCCTGAAGAAAAGCTATTGTGTCCTATTCACATGCATAGGGAATTTAAGAGTGTCAAATCATTAAGTTTCATGTTATTTTCATTTTTCTTTCTTTAAGTGGTGTTTGGAAATACTGTATCCCATTTTCTCACATTCATAGAAGCAACTGGATATCTACTGACCTTGTACTGTCAGACTTATGGCCCTGGCAGTTTCACTGGCTCTATAAAGAATAAAAGGAAGGAATTCAAATCTCCCTCTGCTGGACCCGCAGAAAACAACTGCCTGCTTACTTCAGCTGAATCTTCAGATTTTGGCTAGGTTTTAAACTAGACACAGTAAGGTCCTTTTTGTTGCTGAAAGTTAATCGTGGGACCTTGATGACTTAAATAGACTTAGGTTACACTTAATTTTCATCTACTAGTCCAACATATACTGTGTGCTGGTTTCGGTTGGAATATAGTTGATATTTTGACTATTAGCAGGTATAGCACTGTGTTTAGTATTTAGCATGAAAACGATAAAACACTGATTTATTTTTAGTTGTTGCGAGGTAGCGTTTACCCTAAGCTAAGGATTTTTCAGTTTCCCATGGTCTGCCAGTGAATGGGTGCACAAGAAGCTGGCAGGGAGCATGACCAGGACAACTGACTTGAAGTAACCAAAGACTTATTCCACTTATTCCATACCATGGAACATCATGCTCAGTATATCAGCCAGGGGGAGTTGGCTGAGAGAGACACTGGTCAGTGGGTGTTGAGCAATTGCTTTGAGTATTACTTGTCTTTTCTGGGTTTTTCTTTCCCTTTTGTTACACTCCTTTTCATCACAATTATTATTATATTTTTTATTACTGTTGTTATTGTTTTATTTTAGTTAATTTTTTTTTTCAATATTTGAGTAAGCGAACGGCTGTGTGATGCTTAGTTGCTGTCTGGGGTTACACCATGACATACTGTTACTGTGAAAGTCTGCCCAACTTTTGTTTTGCTCATTGATGGCAAAAATTTTTACTAAATTTTTCCTGTTTGTGCAACTGCAATGAAAGAACCCCAGTAAGATACATGAGGCCCAAATTAGATCAAGTAATTATCTAGGCAATAATAGAATAAAAGGTCTGGCTGGATAAAACCTCAGGAGATCATTTGTCCTGAGGTAGAACCAACTGCATGTATGCCATGTTCTCAATTTTCTCTGAGTCTTAGATATTCTTTAAGCTCTGTAGTTTTCACACTCCTCCCTATCACTAAAGTATATGGAGAATTATTTCTTTTCATCTGAATGACTTGTAATAACTTGTTATTTTTGCTTCAGATTTTAATTTTTTTTATTATTTCCTTTTCCCAAGATTACATTTTCTAAAGATAAAAGAATGCATAAAAAATCTTTAGAAAATATAGGATAATAAGACAGTTATTACTTAAGACAAACTCCTACTAGTTTCAGAGACTACCTGCTATTATAGCAGGATTCTGCGAGCAATAATTCTGTATTCTTCTCATACACTGCATTTATGATTCTTGATCACATCCTTACCCTCCAAGCCAATGATTTTTAATGCATTAGCTCTTCTTTAAGGGTGCGTACTCTACCTCTTCAGCCATTTAATCTACTTTTCTCTGTGCATTCACTAATTCTGTTGTAGCCTTCTTGAAATAGAGGCACTGGAACAACACATCGTCCTTAAGAGGTAAAGGATGTCTTCTCTCTTGCTCTTTGTTCCTGGCGCGATCCAACATTTGGCTGACTATTTTGGCTGCCATTAAACATCATTGTGGTGGTTTCGGAGAAATGTCCTTGAGGAGTCCAAGTTGTCCTTCCTAAACTGTAACTGCCTGTAGGTAAGAGAAGATTAATCATGTAAAGAATGTCTTTCCAGGGATGTCCCATTTTTTTAGCTATTCAAACAAGATCAGGGTGGTCCTAGAGCACAGTAGTTTACGCCAATTCAATGTTCGTTGTAAGGAGTTCTAGACCATCAAAGTGACTTAAAAAATTGATTAATTTTTAAATAGCAGAAGGTAATAACATACTATTGGGGAAAAAAAGCTTCTAAATTTAAAGTTTTTTGTTCCTAAGAAGATGAATCTCATAAAGGTGAGCACTGACACTCAAGAATGAAATTAAAATGTCATGTTTTGTTCAGTCAGTTTCTTTGCCTTGGGATTCTATTTCTCATATAAATGGTGATTTAATACTATTGGTAGTGCTCATGACAAGAGCTTATATTTTACTTCTAAATAACTTTATGGTTTTTCTTTTAAGAAGAATTAAGAGTCTCAACTACGTCTTGTCTTTGAAGTAGAGAGAAGACTGGGAAATCTAGCATTATCTAGCATATTTTGAGAAATATTTTGTATGGTGCTGGTGTCGATAGTGCACCTGAAAGCTAGTGAATCATACAATAACATAGTCCTTATTTTTTATTTTGAAGATAATTATTGTGCCAAGACATATCAAATAAATCAATGTATCTATAAGAAGGAAAATTCACACTGTAATGTAATTTACTCAGTAAATGAGTGACAATGGAAGTGAAAGAGCATGGAATGACTGTAGTCCTGGGACTAATTCTATTGCACAGAAGTGATATGCAGTTATTCAGGATGCATAGAAGTAGGTGCTGAAATAAATAATATTCAAAAACTATTATCAAAGGTTAACTCTGTGAAAGTTTAGTGCCTCCAGGGGTCCTGTATATTGTCTCTAATGTCTATTGAAATTGGTCAGTCTCACTCAGGACAAACTACTTTCTTCCAGATTGCCAGGGAAATTTGGGCTAGTGGAGAGTAGGTTTCCTGGCAGATGCACAGCACGTTTAAATAGTGTAAACAGCATCTAGGGAAATTATCAAAGCTCTTTCATGTAAAAGTAGTAACTATTGATCTATCATTTGCATCTGACTATAATTCTACAGAGGTTATGCCACAGGACTCCTTCTAAAACCATGCATCTGTCACTAGTTCTTTAAATCACAGTCACATGATACAGTACGTATGAGATTATAATGCTATTAGTTTTATTGTGCTAATTTAATAAAATTCAACATGCCAGAAGCATTAATAAAAGGAAACATCCCTTTCAGATTTGCTGCCTTGAATAACCTTTGATACAAAATCCAGAATGCACACTGTGCTAATGTGAGCTAATTATTGCGTCTGAATAAGTACATAATATACCATGGTTCATTTTTAATGACAAAAGTCATTGCCATTTTGCCCAGGACAACTGCTAATGGCGACTCATAGTAAATTGCAATTAGAAGGCTTTGGTATGTCATGACTTTTGCAGTATGTCTGATCCATGGAGGCAGGTAGGGAGCAGTGAACCATGTACTCTATAGCATTCCATTTCTTTTTGGTAGAGAGTCAGGCAAGCCACTTACTTTACCTAGTTGAATTTTGGATACATATGGAAAATTGTGTTGTATTTAACATTTTTGTACATCCATACAAAAAAAACCTAACAGTCACCAAAACTGAAAGAGAGTTTTGTTAAAAGGAATTATATCACCTGATTAAAAAAAAAAAAAAAAAAAAAAAAAAGTGTCTGGTCTAAAAAAGGAGCACACAAGATGAAAAAGCTCAGGAATAATTAAAAAAAAAAAATTGCAAACTTTCAAATCCAAGAATAAATCCCAGATAGTGAGGTTCAGACTAGGTATAATAACATTTTAAAGTAAATAATTTGAACAATTTACTCACAATGTTATATTCCTTTTCAGCAGCAGTCTTTAGTGAGGGATGGATAACTTTCTAAAAGAAACACAAGGCTCAACCATAAGTCAGGAGTTTAGATAAAGAATTGTTAATCTATCACTGAATGTGTAATGGAGGTCCCACTTTCATGTGTCTTAAAGGAATTTGGGGGGAGGGGGAAGAAAAAGAAAAAAGAAAATGAGTAGATCTAAATTTAAATAGATATTTTTATGCGTTCAGTTTTGGAAACTGTAAAGCTGAAAGATTATCTAAAATTAACCTTTTAAAAGAAATAGATGGTAATAAAGGAAGCAAGTAATGACATAATAAATATTTATTAAACAAGTTTTTTCAATAAAAATAGTGTCTGCATTCTACCAACCAGCTTTCAACAGCTCACCTTAAGATTGCTCTGGGGTATAGTTATAGCTGGAAGAGTCTCATTCTGAACTTAACTTCTATGTCAGAATAATTCCTTTACTTCCAACTGCTGTTCTCCAAATACAACAGTAGAAATGAGCATACTACTGAATTACTATCATGAGGGTAATACATTTTTTTACCATCTTATAAATATACTAATTGTTTCAAAAATATTAGTTCATAAAGGGAAGAACTCATCTGGTTAGAGTTCAGTTATTTGACTTAACTAGTACCTATTTAGGCAAAAAAGAATCCACAAGAATGTACAAATGCCTGTCTAGGGAGTCCATTAATAAGACGTAGATTAATTATTTATTGTCTATATCCTAAATTTTCATTATGCAAGACATACAGGCTTTGAGCTTGAAGCCTCATTTGTCTTCCAACTAGAGTAGATGCAAAGGGACGGATCTACTTTTGATTTGAAGCTCCAGTTTGCAGGTTGATGCAAAGATGTTTTATTTGAGGATAGGCTTTGGGGCAGAAGAGCTGTAGTTTATATTTTTATCGTTTATAAAGCTAAATTATATCCTTTATAAAGCTAAATTTTGTCCAGATGACTTCTACTGCTGCATTTAGGAAGTCCTGGATCAACAAGCAGGTGGAACCAAGCCAGCATGACTGCTCAACAGGTCTTGGCTTCTCAGAAACAGAAGAGATAAAAACAATATTCAATTTTACCCTGAGACTTTTTGCAGCTACTTTCTAGTTGAGTCCAGAGGTCATAATCATGAATACCCCTTATTCTCTTCCACGATTAATAGTACAAAGGTTGTTAGAAGTAGATTCTTGAACTGTCTTTCAGCTGCAATTTTTTTCCTGCTGTAGCAGTATCAAAGTGCTTGCCATTTTCAGCATGTTTTTGTGTGACTGCAGGTGAGCCTTGTTGCCCCAAGAAACTGAACTGATCGTGTGGAAGTGGTCTAATCTAGCATAGAGGTTTAACAGCTGAAACAGGAAGACAGTAAGGCCTCTATCTTTACAGGGAAGGTGAGTTTATTTTTGTGGTTTCCCTTTAATCCTCTGTAGATCGTGAATACCACTAGGGTTCAGGCAACTTTGAATCATCCTCAGGCAGCAGCTACATGTCTCTCTTGACTTTTTGTAGTGGCTAGCCTCATATTTCATATGCTTTGGCTTGCATCTAAGATATATAACCAAAGTAAATGGAAGATACGTCACTCAGCATGTCCAAAGAGCACCCAGCTTAGTGCCAGGAGTGGGACTGTTGGTTAGCTATGTAGGCTGTCAGGTTGATGTTACACAAACAGGAAGCATTGTGCTTTTCAGATTTCACTTTCCTCTGAAAAAAACAAGGAAGAGAGTTGAAACTTTGCATTAATCACACTTTGACTGCAAAACATTAGAGATTATTGGAGTGGGATTTACAGATTTGTAGGGGCTTGAGACCAGAGTAATACTTTTTTTTCTCAAGTTTGATGAGCTTAGTAAACAATGTATGTTTCTAATAAGAAGCTGTGGAGAGAGAGTATGGAGCTAAGACATTTACCTAGTATTTTGTTAAGAAGGACAAAGAATACCATAGTTTTGCCTGATATTTTGCATAACACTTTAATTTAATGTTGTTAAGAGAAACTACTAACAACATGCACACTGTGCTTCTCATAGGCACATGGTAATAAAACCAGCAGGGAGTCAGGCTTTTAAAAATATTGTTCTTTTGCAAGACAGTTGGAGTGCAATGGAATTCAAGATAAAATCCTTCACACAAGTAAATACATCACCATATGTACATGCTGTTTAAAGAAACATGCTTTATTTTGCGTCAAGTGTACCCTTCAAATGTCTCGAAATAAAAGACCTTCATTGCCAAACTTCAGGCTTTATCTGGCATGTTGTTGACTTGGATCCCCTGATGTTGCAACGCATTTGTTACTTAGACTGAAATGTTCTTCTGGTTGTTTGAGATTAAGGGGTTGGATTTGGGAGGAGGGGGGTTCAGTACCATGTGGAAGAAGCTTAAGCTACTGTCATGGTAGTGAAGAAGATGCTGTTTGTAACTGTACAGAAATGATCCTTTATTAGTAAGTTTGTTAGAAAGAGGCTTCCAGGATTAAACATCTACTAGTTCAGGGGTTTTTTTGTTTGTTTGGTTTATGGTTTTGCGAACAGGGAGATATATTGGTCTTTTGTTGTTTTATTGGTTTGTTGTTTTTTGGTTAGGTTTGTTTGGGGTTTTGGGGTTTGTGTTTTTTTTTTTTTAGTTTTGTGGTTTTGTTGCTCTTGGGGTTTTTTTGTGGTTTAATTACAGCTTATTTATTGATATCGTGAAATCCTGAAGTGTAAGTGATGGAAGATGTAAATTCATTTATTTTATATATCTAAATATACACACGTACATAACTTTTTTGATCTATTTACTTAGTGTCAAATAGTATCTCCTGACTGCAGTATAAAAATATTTATAGGAAAACACAATTACTGCTTCTTTTTTTTTTTTTCTCATACCAGTATTGTATACTGACTCCAATTTGCTAGCTATAGTGGTTTCAGTGACAGGAAGCTCAGACAAACACTCGGTGTCATTTGTTTTGTGAACACATGTACCAGTTCTGGAACAGATCATCACAACTGGTAATCTCTTCTTTCAGAAATCGCAGCCCACACAGTAACATCCAGAGAGAAACTCTGCCTCAAGAGTTGAGTCTAATCAGAGACCAAGCCTGAGAACAAATTCTCCTGCTGCTCACACAGCTATTTCTAAATGTAGAAGCTTACATGACAAAACCAGCTACAAAACAACTTATTTTTCAAAGTCTGATCACATGCTAGGGAAAATAACTTGGAGGAATATGTGGAAAAGCCTTGCTGCTGCTTGTTATTGTACTATAAGCACTGAATCTTGTTGCAAGGATTATGCACCATGAGAAATGTCAGACTGCGAAAAAGCCTAGGAACCAAATGAGAAAACACTCATGGGGTATAAGTGACATTCAAATAGTAAGAATAACATTGTCTTTATTGTCCAGGCTGGTGACATCGTATTTGCATTTCAGAGACCTTTTTTTGTGTTCTGCTGGTCTTGCATAGAGTCTCTGTAACAGTATTTTCTACATGGTATGGTTGTTCTGAGGATTCCAAGCTTTGATCAGCCTATGGCACTGTGACGTGTTATTGACTTTTAGACATGGTGGCAATTAAGGGTCACTGGAGTATAAACCGTAAGTGTAATGAACCTCCTTTTGTCCTCTGGCTTATACAATATCTATAACCACTACATATGAGTTTATGATGTCATCCTCATCTTTCTGCCTGGATTAAAGAGCTTCCCCTAGAAGTAGAATCTTTGGTCAATTAAAGGCCCTCTACATTAATGTTTAATATTTAATATTTGAATTAATCTCTAGTATACTGATACCAGTGTCCAAATTTACATTTTCTTTTCATGGAAATCTTCTTTTGAGAAACTGATTATCAAGGATATCCCACCTGTCTGGTCAATGCATTTTAATGAGCAGGCAAATATGAAGAAATCTCAGCTACATAGATGTACACACACATGTACATCCATACTTTATGTATACACATATGTATATGAGGAAACATATATGTGTATGCTTATAAAATATGTGAATTTCCTAATATTAACTCTTATTTGTTTATTCAACTGCATTAATGATAATGGAAAATGAACTGGAGCCTTCTGGGATGTGTAGATAATGATACTACTTTAACTTAAAAAATTTCAGGACAGAAGGTATTTTCAGACATCTTAAATAATTATGCCTTAACTGATATAGTTTTATTAAAAGTCATTTAACTAAAAACCTTGAATGTGAGCTTTATCATTTAGAGACTTATTTAAAATTTAGATAGTAACAATTCAAAGGAAAAGAGAAATAGCCATCTGGGAGTTCTAAAAGTCTTTTCATTCAAGTGAGGATCTTCTGTCCTGAAGGGTAAATTCTAGAGGATACTCTAGTAATAGTAGCTTTAAATTACAATTTGGTTAGCCAACAATTACACCTAAAAAAAAAACCCCAAAACAAACAGCATGACAAATTAATGAGTAGGTTTGCACTAAGTTATGCAAGCCAAACACCAGATGATTCTTCTGTGGAACTGTCCCCACGATTAGCAGCAGACAGTAAAGGCAATAGTCAAGTTTCAGCTGTAGATGACTTGAGTCTGGACCCATTCCCTAAAGGCAATTCTCATCTCTTCTTGCGGGCAACTTAGCCAATGCCAACTCAGCAATGCCATCAGGTAAACCAGCTGTCTGTCAATTCTGAAACACGACAGGTGAGTACCAGCACACCAGCTCCTGTCTCGCACTCCCCATCTGTCAGGCTTTCGCAGCACGCCCTTGCTGTGCTGCATGGAGATATTGCTCCCTCTGTCACACCACGTGCCAGGTGTCCTGTCTCTGGGTCCATCTGATACTTAGGTCACTGCATTGAAGAGGATTGTGGGATTGCAGCTAGAGGTTTTCTACCATTTGGAAGAGTACAGTGCAAAGATCCTTGGAGAAGGTCAAGACGGCAGTGTCCAAGACCCATGGCGTAACCTACCTAAGTTTTACTGCTCATCATATGGCCCTGTACTTGGGCCTCACAGGTTGAGAAAAGAGAAATTAGTTTATCTTGGAAATGTGTGCTGCAGGTAGTTTCTCTGAGAAGTACTGAAGTGAGAGACAAGAAAGCATACTTCTGCAACTTCAGAAACATGAAGCAACTGGCAGATTACCAGTTTAACATTTTTAGATATGATTTATTTAATTGATGATGCTTCTTATTTTGTGGTGTCATTTTCACTTTTTCCTATACAGTGTTACAATGTGATTCTGTTTGCCTTTGCTTTTTGTATTGGGCCTCAGCCTGTACAAAGTACAATATAGAATCAGAACGTGTGTTTTTATAATGATCACAGCCTATTGAACTGGACATTTGCAAACACTTTTGGAGGCAAGACTTGAGTTCTAACCCAGTCTCATCACTGGACGTCTCTGTGATTTATTCATGTGTATTCACATGTCTGGGTTACTGTTGCTTTTGTCAGTATTGTCTATTTACAACAGAAGCTCTCCAGAAGAATGATTATATCTCTCATTCAAATCTCCTTGACTCTAATAGATTCCATCTGAAGGGACTAAATGCTTGTAAAAGCTCTAGTACATTTGGGAGGACCCTTTGTGAAGGTACTTTAATGTATCCTTCTGAAATCTTTAAGCATTTCCAAGACAGGTCTTTATTCCATTCACTTTCAAATGAGTTATTCATTTCAGTGAGATTACTTCAAGCCTTGCAGAATCTTTTGCATGACAAAAACTGTGGTAGAAATCCAGATAGGATCCACATCATGAAATAGCATAATGTTTGGTCTAGTGATCAGGCTAAGAGCCAGAATAAGCTGGTTATGCAAGCTGAGAGACAATGAGCTCTTGCTATTCATCATCCCACTTCTTCCACTGATTTATAGCAATAATTCCAAGATTTTACAGCCCTTGATTTTGAGTATTGCCATTAAATTTCTTCTCAAAGTTCGGCAACAATTCCTCTTATTTTTCTGAAGATGGGGTTATTTTATGTGCAAGCTTGTTTCTACGTATTCTAGATACTGAATAAAGTATTGACTTCATATCCACACTGTTTTCTTATGCACTATATTTCTCTAAAAGTGAGCTTCTTATTTTAGAACACTAAATAATCTGAGACATACTTAACCCTCCTCAGTTTCTTGAGGGTTTGATTACTTGGTACATCACAGGAATGATCAAGTTCAAGACAAGGAAATCTGAAAGCAGGGAAAACATGCAAATACAGCACTGCAGCAACATAAAGGTACTAAAAAATATTTCTTACTTTCTGAAGTAAGAGCTGAGAATTTTTCCTGTGATAAATAAAGTAAATAAGTAAATAAATCATATAATCCAAATACCTGATGAACCTTACTCAGACCTATAATCTTTTAACTCACATATTTGACAATTACTTTTTAAGAGTTCTACTCAGATAGAGTGTTGTGATCCTCAAGAGAATTTTTGATTAAGTACTTCCCACCTGATTGTATTTTTTTTCTTGTAACTAGAATGTTGCATTGTATCTGTAGCTCAAGTGGACTCTTCAGATTTAGAAGTGTCAGCATTTAAATCAAATCATTCTTTTTTTTTTTTCTTCTCTCCAGCAGCACAAATAGGTATTCAGCATCAATGTATGTGCATGAAAAGATCTTCATAGGCAGTAGTGAACCTGGCTGAGCTGAGAGAGCCTGGAGTTGCAGAGGAAATAACATCAGTTCAGAACACCTAGGGTTTGCAAAGTACAGCTGGGCTCTGCATACCTCTGGATTCCTGACTTTGGATCTACCAAGCCAGGAACCTTCTCAGAGTATGCTGTGACTTTTGTCCAACTCTTTTTGTGCAAGGAGAAGGTATGTGTGAACAGAAGGACTGGCATGCATGCTGGTATTAAACAGATATGGAGCTGCTTCTTGTTCAGGGTACATACCCAGCTCAAGTTCTCAGCCTTTCAGAGACAGCCAAAGTCTAGAGCTGAAATCACCAGTCCCTGAATACTTGTGATGCTTGATCATGGCACAATGAGATGGTCCCAAGCATGTGCTAAGGACTGCTTCAGTCATGGCATCCCCCTGCAACAAAAAGAGTTAGTCAGAATACAAGACTGAATGAGAGATAAATAATATCAAAGATTGCAGCCAGATGTAGAAAAAATAGTCATGAAATGCCCAATCCTTCTTTAGCTGTGTTTTAGCTGTCAAGACTGCTCTGTGAGATTATGATGGTTAGATTTAAAAATGTTTATTTATATATGTTGTGAAGTATGTGTTTTGATCAACATTAGATACTGTTGAAAAACAATGATTGCCTGTGGCACTGTAGCCTTAATGACTCTAAGTCCAGTCATAAGCTAACAGCTATTTTGGCTACTGTTAAACACTAGCTTTGTTTCACTAGTGTCTTCCAGTAACTGGCTTTCTGAAATCTCTAATAAACAGTACAATCAACTCTAAAAAAATTGGGAATCATTGCTTTGATTTTTTTTTGTCTTGAAAAATAGAACCATATATTTTTATTTTACAAACAAGTCACCAAAAGTGATATTTGTGTAAATGTTTTCAAAAATTTAAGGAGAATTGAAGGAATTGTTCCTGATAGAATTCTTTTATATATGAATAAATGTGGTCATTACAGCATTAAGAAACATTGCCCTGTGTGAGGTAAATGTTCAAGTCACATTAAAGCATACAGATAGACATCCACATAAACACACATACATTAATCCGTATTTCAACTACATACTTATATACCTGTGTATGTGGAATGTGCACACACACACAATCTGTTTTTTGCAGAAAACATCTGTTACTGATTGTGGTTTGACTTGGTTCCACGAGGCATTAAGTTCTTTTATCATAACCATCTGTCATTTTTGCCGTGTACACCAAATTAATTGCAGAATTTTAAACAGCTCATTTAAAACAAACCACAAACAAAATTACTATCTGATGATAGTAGTTTATGAATAATATGTGTATTCCTACTGTGAAAACAGTAGCCACTCTTAAGATTCAGTCCCTCGAGTTGTCTCTGAACTTTTACGGGTATAATATCAACTCCTGTAATGTAAAGAAGCTCATGCTATTATAAGCAAAGCCCAAATCCTTCAGAATTGCAGAAATACACACAAATCAATGTAAAGGGAAAACAAATTTAATCCTTAAATTCCATTTCTTCATGCAACAGTTGGAGATCAAACCTTTGAATAGTGCTTTGATGACAAATTAAATTTTTGGCATGAGTGGGAAAAGTCCTCCGAGTCAACAGAAAAATACCATTTACATTTGCTGATATAGAGCCTTGGATTTACTTTAAACCTCCCTTTTTAACACAGATACAGGAGTCTTCCTTCTAGAAAATTTTCCTATCTTAAACCTCTGTATGTTCTAGGATGATTTTAAGTCTTTTTATTTTGTCCATCAGTGCTATAATATTGTGGGGGAAAGAGGCATATTGACCACTGTACAACACTTTTTCTCATTCCATGCGACTCTCTTCCATGTGTGGCTATTCTTCACTAACTTGTGTAACAAATATTAGAAATGGTCAAGCTATTTTGTTAAGAAATAAGGCAAATTATTCTAAATTAATTATTTCTGAGAGAGTACACAGTGGAAATATTTGGGTAAGTGCTTGCCAAGAGTCAGGCTTGAGCAGACTAACTCATTATAATAATTGTGTTCTTTATTCCTTTGTTTCTTAGTCTGTACCAATTACAGAGACATTAGTAAGATTAGATGTCCCCAGTTGTGCTAATTATGCAACAGGACATCCTGAGTTTTTGAATAAATATGGTTTCTGTTGAAGAACATATCTAGTGGCTGTTACCCTTCCACGTTTCAAGACATAGCCTCTGACAGACTATAAACATGTCGTTGGGCTACTTTATGTCTTCATTTGCTCTCTTATAAAAGCTCCCACCTTACCACAAGTTGCTAAACAATTACTTTGCTTATCATTTGCAATGTACATTATAATTTCATCACTTTCAATCTGAATTTTTGCTCAAGATCATGGGTTCCTTTGATCCTTGAGATAAAAGTAAGATTCTCAGCAAGTATGCCTTTACTGGCATCTTTCCAGCTTTCTTTTCTTGTTCTTTATAACCAAACAACTGGATGCCAACATTTTAAAATAGAGAGCTGTCACTATTTTAAGTACTCAGTCCTATTTGCTCTTAATTATTGTACATTTAAACTGAAAATTCTCTTTTCCTAAAGATGATATAGGCTTGTATATCTTCTAATTAGGCAAATTAAATTCATCTCGACTACGTAATAAAGTAAACAAAACAAAAAGAAAGATAAAGTAGGGAATAAGCACACAGAAAATGTTACTTTATGAGTACATTAACAACTTTTAATTTAATACCAGAAAGTTAGGAAATGTCATATCTGAAGTTGCCTATTCAACAAATGATTTGTGATAGTTTTTAATTGTATGAATTTACACTACTTTTTGTGGAATTGTGGGAAGTACGTGCCTTGAAGATATTGCTCTGATTCATCTGTAGAAAAGGCCTGGTGCTGTTTACTCAGTGATGCAAGTATATTTGGGGAAAAAAAATAGTGTGACCATGTAATTACACATTGTATCATAAAGTGTAACACAAAAGCACAACTCTAATTTAAACACTTCCTTTTTTGAATGACTTCATAACCCTGACAACTGTCATTAACAGCTTATGGTATGCACCATCTTTACTTAAGACTCCTCTTATCAAGACTGAAAGCAAATTTTTTCATATGAAGTTCTCCATGGATTACAGGTGCAGTGTGAATTCTTGTGACGATTTACAGTCACTGATGACATGTAAGGATATCATTGCGTGGGGTATGATCAGATTTATCCAGGTTTCAGAAATATTTGCGCAGTAGAGAGGAAATCCACGGCTTTTCTTACAGCACCTTAATCAGCACAAGAGGGCACATTCTGTTGCTGGTGTAGCTAAATCTCTGGTTTGGTCCACTGTGCCATTCTGTGCAGCCCTATTGGCTTCATGGGTGTGTTCACAACCAGGAGTGACACTGCAAGGAGTTTTCCTGGGCTGTACAAACTTAGCACACGAAGCAAGTTTGAGAGATTTACAAAACCTCATCTTTGTATTTCAGTTTCTTTGAGTACGTGACCCTGGTTTATCTACAAAGCAGGCCACCTTCCAGTGCCATCAAAAGCTCTCCATCACGAGCAGAATCACCAGACCTTCCCACTTGCTATGCTGCCTCTGCTGTCTCAAACAGCTACAGACCTTTTGCTCTCCAAAACCCTGCTAAAGAGGGTGGCATATCCACAGCAGAGGCCAGAATATTTGTAATGCTACTCCAAGAGGTTTAGCTTCTGTCAGCTGCTTTCATCTGGAGCCTGTGGTCCGACATTATGCTTGAGCGCTGTAACCACAAACATTGAGAGGTCTAAATTTACCAGGCAACACTGGTCAAATCCCATATACTGTGTGAGCCAGCATCATACACAAATACTGTAGTCCTTATCCCAGATACCACTGAAATTCATGACATCTACTCCACAGACCCTGCTGTACCTGCCCAAGCCCAGTCACTCCCTCTTAGCAGATATTCTCCAGTCCACAAGCAATAGCCCACACCTGCGAATACAAGTAGAGAATCGTCTAATGAAAAGCGAGAAGAAAATTGTTTCCAAAGTGAACAGGCACTGCAGCCAAAACTCTGATCCTATGCTAAAAATGCTGATATGAACAAACCTGTGCTAACAGCACTACTAATATGAGGAGTCAGGCAGAGTCCTGAGGTGGCACAGGAGGAGCTGAGTGAACACTGAGTACCATAAGAGGCTCAGGCAGATTCAGGAAGACTGAAATTTCCACAGATTTTAGCACATGAAAGGCAGCCAAAATACAGACTAAACATTTTCTGAAATGCAAAACTCTCCTGTCTGACTATTACAGATGAAAGAGAATCTAGCATGAAAGAGAACACCTCCAAGGAAGTTGAAAACCTGACTGACTCCATCTCTCTGTGTTGTGTAAGACTGAAAAGACCCTTCTTTCAGACAGGGATGGTCACAGTACAGCTGTGTGCATGTGGAACATATAGTCAACTATAAAAGCCAATGGGAATTGAGCCTTTAAACCAACGGGTCATTATCTGTGCACACAATTAATATAATCTTTATCAACTGTATATTAATATAACCACAATGTCATCAGGTTGTAGCTGTCAAAGAGATATTTGCATTTTTAAATGAGAAATAAACAATGAAGGTCTTCACCTAGGACTAATTTTATTTTTCATGTTATATTTATTTATAACTCTTCTGAGAAATGTACCACATAATGACTTTACATTTTGCTCTCAGAGAAATATATTATGAGGCTGCATACTGACATTTGTACAATTTTATACCACATGGCACATACAGAATAGACTAGGGAAATTAGTCTCAGATTTATAAACAAAACTTCTTACACAAGTGACTCATTTTGGTTGAATGTGGATGATCCTTAATGGGAACACATATGTTTATGCTAAATAACCTGTAATGCCAACTGAGGTGGCACAATTCTCTCTGCTATTAGGAAGATTGATTTTGCCTTGGAGTGCCTCTACTCAACAGAAGTACCCTTCAGCTAAGTTGAAAAAGTTATCAGGCGTGTAGTGTAAATGAGTAGTGGAGATCCTGGAAATAGAGGAAAACCACAGCATTCCATTAAAAAGCATTTTCTGTTCCCAAAGATGCTAAATATTCATCCATTAAAAAAAATATTTTTAAAACCCCTACATTACTACGGTAACTGAATATTTCTTATAAATTGCATAACAGTTAAGGCATTGGAGAAGAATTCTGAAGTTGTAAAAAAAAAACAAACAAAGACCACTAAAACCTGAGAATACTGAAGTTTAACCTTTCAGATTGTAAGGAGTAGAAAGTATTTAATGATAGGTATAGGAAACCATAGGATAAGATTAATTCTGCTAAATTTCTAGCAATACTCCCCTGTAAATCTGCCATGAGATCAGATTAAATTTAGATTAAAAAAAGGGTATCTGTCAATGTGGAGGAGCTTGGAAGATGATTTTCAGTTAGTAAAATGCTTAAATGATTATGGCAAATTTGACAACATCATTTTTTTTTAATTCTTTTCAAACACTGTAGTCTAGTTACAAATGACATTTATACAAGGCCAAAAATGTTAATGAAAGCCACAGAAAGGGAGGGAAGAAGTAGAGAGGAAGAAGGAACATCATATTCTTTGGTTTGACTTTTACATATTTAAATTAAGTTATTGGATTCTTGTTTTTGTAACCAGTTCCTCAGAATTAAAACTCCTATGACCTCTCTTTGAGAGGTTTTGTGAATTCAAAGAAGGATGGTGTAGATAGCCAGAAGGACCATATATATATATATATATTTATACATACATATAAACCACATCTTTGCTATATAAATGTATTCCACAGAGCCGAATTATGCATTTCAGCATGGTGTTATCAGCAGTTTGATTCAGTAAACTCTAAGGATATTTCTGTTAAGATATACGTCAGAAGTTTTATTTATTTATTTAATTTTACCCTAAAATTTATGCATAAATTACAATTCTATTTTTATCTCTCAGCCCTGTTTATTTTAGGTCTATGTGATGCTGAGTGAGGAGAATGGAGGAGCACTTAAAGACATAACAACCATACTTAGACATTAGGTTGTTCAGAACAAAAAAAGTGTCATCTACTCTTTCAGAAAACAGGCTATTCTTTTAGCAGGTAACACCAGGTTTATTTGTTCTTCCTCTGTTCTAAAGTTAATGAAATTGTTTTAACTTATTGCAAAAATTACGTGGTAGGACAACAAAATACTCCACATGCCTGTCACATTCCAAGAGAGGAATTAACTTTTGTGGATACATGTTTTCTGGTTTTCATGAGATACAGAGCCCATGTATTTATACTATTGCAAAAAAAAAAAAAATCTGTTTGCTCCTTGTATTTTCCAAGTATCCTCATGGAATGAAGAGGAATTGGCAGGGGAGAGTAAAGAACAGGAAACTTGATATAAGTACTCAACTATCCAACACAAAACCAAAAATCTACTTTCCCAGACCAGTTAAATCAAGACCCTACTAATTGTTGTTATGGAGTGTAAAACCTGCTGTTTATCAGACATCTCAAAACTGCATGTAAATCACGACAGTCTTCATAAACCCTTTATCATATATTGAAAGGAATGATTATTAGTTCAAACACAGACACTGAATCCACTCATTTTTTTCTGAAATGTGAAGGGTAGGAGAAGAAAGGTCCTCTAAGCAAGCAGGAAGCAAACCATTAGTTGTAACATTTTGGAATAATTATAATAATAATAATGATAACAAACATCTTCATAATGTGTCAGTATAGCCTTTCAATGGTGGCATAATGTACTCCTAAGGCTAATGCCTGTAAAATGTTGACTTCGAATCATCGTAGTGTCATTGTCACAACCATTTAGGACACAGATGTATAGTACAAGGGCAACAGTTCTTAAGACATGAATAGGAACTGTCTATTTAGGATAAAAAAAATGTAACAGAATAACACTTTTTTAAAAAAAAAAACTTGTTTATTTGTATTCATGGAAACAGTATTTTCCAGAGGCTTCTACACGATACTGCTGATTTTTATTCTTTTATTTGAATGAAAGCATCCCTTTAGTCCTAAAACATAACTTCATCCATCACATCTACAAGTGTCACACGCAAAGAAGATCTTTCATTTCTGAAAAGGCAAAGCAGTAAGAAAATTAGCAGTAATCTGCTGCGCAACACCACTGTTCTCATCTCTTTGCTGAAGCACACACCAGAGTTGTGCCTTTTTGAAACTATTCAAAGAACTGTTCACAGAGTTGAATCTGTAAGTAACCGCAGTCAGTCATATAAGTAAATAACATCTTCAGTGAGTGAATACCATAAAATGCATTTTCTTTTTTCTCATGGAGACTTTGCCTCTCATTTTCTAAGGTAATTACTCATATTTTTATACAGAATAAGACAAGGTCTGTGAATAGGAGTATGCAAGATTCATTTTTTACATTTCTTTCGAGTATTCCAGACACAAACAAGTCTTCAGCACCGAGTGGAGCATTCCATTAGAGATCTCTGAGCAAGCTGCTACGTCTACACTGTGAACTGGGATGCTGAACATACATATTTTCCAAAGCAGCACATCAGGATCAGCACACTGCTACATCCCAGCTAAACAGATCTGCCTGTTAGTGGGGCTTACTAGCTCTGAGCAACCACAGGCATCTATGCATTTATAGACCTTCCAGCTCTGGAGTTTAAACATCTTTTTCTAGCTTGGGGCCCTCTGCGCTGCAACCTGTTGTGTAGAGTAAACCCGCCAGTCTCCGTGGTACAATCACAGAGCTTCTGTATGGAGCCTGCAGAACTCAAAAGACAGAAGCACCTCAACACTTCCAAGCTTATTTTACTTGACAACAAGAAAGCAATTTATGGAGCTCCATGCTTAGTGAACTCCAAAGAGTCAGGTTAGCAAGTTAGTGGTCCTCAAGTTAGCTGCAAAACAGTCAGCATTTTGCAGCATATATTAGAAATGTTACCAATACTGAGTTCCACACATAATATGGTAAACTGCTAGGCCATTATAACATTCTCTCCCCATGAGATATCATTTCTACACTGACTGTGTCTAAGGGAAATTCTACCTTTAAGAATTCTTCTGTATATAAATGTTAGCATCAGAGATGACCTTGGGTCCTCCCACAGGTTTTTTTCTATGTGCATAAAATATGGATATAATATGAAATGCATTAGAAAAGTTGTATTTCCTTACTCTGTGTGGCTGACTTTTACTAACAAGTTAAAACTTTTTTTACACTTAGCTCTTTTGATTCAGCTTTTGGAAGATAACATGATGTACTTACTGTTATCATTGCTTAGTGTGAAAATCTTACTCTGTAATTTTGGAGACAGCTATTGAACATATCAGTTAGTGTGCACATTTTATGTCTCTTTATTTGTGGGTCCCTCCAGCTGATTTATTCAGGTTGTACTCTACATATCGGCCAGGAAATTGTTTTCCAGCAGGCACCCACCCTGATCCTCTAAATAACTGAACTGCAAAGGATGCGGGTTAAAAAACAAGGAGCTTCGATACGGTTGCAAGATGTGTAAGTATTTTCAAACACAGGTGCTGCACTTTCACTCCTTTTTAGAAAATTATCTCAGAAATCTGCACTAGTATGTATTAAAGAAATGTAGCACCTCTCATTCAGTGTGTGTTTTTTTTTTTTCTGTATCCATGAAGTAGGACTAGACAGATACTGAAATATTCAACTTCTCTTGCTGCTTGAGTAGTTTTACAAATACATAACCCAGACACAAGAGCAGTACACTATTTTTCTTCCGGAGAGAGCTGCCTCTGAAAGGTATCGCTTGCAGGAATAATGTAGAGAGAATGGGAAATGTGTTGTGCTTCAGCTACCAGCTGTAATTCAACTTTCTAGAGCTATTGCTTTGAAACTACATTGGGTTGGCACTAGAATACTGAGCCCAAGTCCGCTTATTACTAAGAGAAGACATTGCTGTGGCAAACTGGTATTCAGTTTTACTCAAAAACAGCATAATGAAATTCAGTTATTGATAGGCAATATGGACAACATGAATGTTGATGAGTAGAGCTAAAGGCTCAAACTAGATATTTCTCAGCAAAATATGTGTCTATAAGATTACATTTACAATTCTTCCAAAACTGGAAATGAATGAATTAAAGGAGTTGCCAAAAGCTTATTCCAGAAACATAAATCCAGTGTTCAAAGAGGCTATTCAACTGTTTTTTTCGGAGGATATAATAGAAAGGCCTGCACATTAAAATCATCTTCTTCAGTTTCAGCAGAAAATATTCTAAAGAAAATTAAGTGTTTGAAAGAACTTTCAGTGGTTGAAAGTAAAAAAAGATGCTGAAGCCAACAACGGCAATATTTTTACTTCTCTTGCTTAAAGTTCTTCTCATATTCATTTACTGGCATGGCCCTTTGGGCCTCTGTGAAACTTCACTTATTTAAGTGACAGGCACAGAAGTCCACGTTAACAGATCCAGAGGCAAGATCGGGGCACAAGGTGGTTCATAAATAAATGTAAGAAAGGCAGGTACCTCTTGGGTCTGTGAGATTTGCAGCTACCAGTTTCTCATTGGAGAGAGAATGTTAAGTCTTAGCTTTCAGTAAATACAGAAAGTTAATGTAAATACTCCTCACAAAAATGTATGTACACAGCACAGTCATGAAAAGTGGCCTTAGTCAGAAGGACATAATTATGTGTCCCAGATATGCTACAGCTGAATGTGAGTCCCAGACCTTGAGGCTGTGATCTTTCAGCAGCAACTGGGCTGTAAGGTGCACAGCCCACCCTTCACCCCCCAGGCTGTTTCTGCTCCAGGAGCTCCTGCTCAGAGATGACACAAGTGTTTATACAGCCACAGAATAGAACGGATTGATGAATTAATCTGTCCTCAATTTTCTCTGCAAAAAATGTTTGAGCTCTTTTACAGCTGGATCAATCTCCCAGCTCACTGCACAAACAGCTGGATCTAACTGTGGGTAGCAGCAAACACAGAAGGAGACTCAACGATGGGACAAAGTGCCTGGCAATAGGGTGAATATTAGCTTATGGAGCATGAATCTACAATCTAGCAAAAGACAAATACAGCCTAGGAAATACATGATAGCTTAAGATATTGCTGTGATAGAAAATGTGATACATCACAGGTTTTATAGATTTAAATTTTTATAAATTACAAATTTGTCTTAACTAACTTCTAGAGTTGCACCTTTTTCTGTAAATCTTACAGTAATTTAGGATTAAGCTGGATTCAGTCATCAAGGCTACTATTGCTGTCTGCTATTTCTCAGATAATAATGGCTACTCAACATAATTCAGTAAATAAAAATTTAAACATATAAAAGGAAATTACATTTAAATTAAGGAATTTTAGGACATAAATACTTATCTTACTATTTGTATTTGCTGAATAATACTACATATAAACTGCATTTGAAAAGAAAACAAAAAGGACAAAAAAATCTTCAGTAAGAGAAGTTTATGGTACTTAAATAGTAGTGTGATAATTGCCCATGCATAACCATTCAATTATAAATATAGAAAAGCTTAATGAACTAATGTATTAAATTAATCATAACATAGATATAAAAAGCTACATTGCAGTATTTAGCTAGAACTATGTGGTTTGTGTACTGCTGCATTATCCTGGAAAAGTTTAAGGTCAAATTACAAGTAATACTAAAACTTCACGTCAGAATCTTCTGATACAGGAGAGTACTGAGGATTTTCTCCCTTCATGCACACTCTTAAGATGCTTTATGTTAATTCTGAAGGGAGATGTGACCTTGGTTTTTCCAAATTAGTTAAGTACACGCGCTTTTTTATTTATTCTTTTTTTTTCCATTTTCCCATCTGTGGGAATATTGTATTCCCAAGATATTCAAGAATAGGGAAATTAGGGTAAAAACACTCTTCGTCATCTATATCTTATGGGTCTTCTGCAGAAAAATCAGGAAAATTATATGAATAAGTTATACGAATGTTATTTACATTGTTCTTGCAATTTAGGTGAAACTGATTGGTTTCAACACTCCAAAAATCTGCAAATACTCATTTACATCTTGAAATCAATCACTGTGGGTGCACATCAGCCTCATTTGTATCTCTGCTGCTGATCTAGCTAATGATTTTGTTGGAATGAATATTTGTGGGAACAGAGATTTAAGTAAACATTAGGGAAAATTATAAGATTTAACCTTGTATTCATACTTACATACCTTTTCTGGCCCTCTGATTGCAGGACCAGTATTGATTCATACTATATGACCTGTCTAAATTGACCAACCAAGTTTCACTATAAAGACAAAGAAACACCAAAAACAGAAGTTACAGTAAAAGATGTCAGTGCCAGCTTTTTCTGCTGAAAATTGCTACATAAGGGTTGTATGTTGTGCTTGATTTCAGCAGTGATGTTCAGTAAGCAGTAATTATGTGAGGTTGGTTCTCTAAGGTGCCCAGCTTTCCTGAAGCTCAACCAAGGCAAGACTGAGGCAAGAAAAATGAGGCTGTAGGAATAGTTTTGCATTTCTCTCATTGATTTAACAGTTAATTACCATGCTGTAGTTACTATCTGCATATACTAGTACTTACAACAGAGGCATGATTTTAGACTTCCAGCTGGCATTTGAATTGTTGTACAAGTGCTCCAGTCAGATTTTTATCTTCTGCAGTTAGCGATACAGATTCACTGTTTTACATGCTTTTATTTCCCATGCACTCTGCAACCGCTCTGTACAGATTATACCGCAGATTAATACACTCTACAATATAGTTTGTATATTACATTATTACAGATAGCACAAATCAATAGTAGAATACCAAAGCGATGGAAATATGCCAAACAGCGTCTTCAAACAAAAAAAACTTAACACTGTACCATATCTTAATACTATTCAAAATAAGATGTCGAAATGCAAAAGAGATATTCACAAATTGTCAGTGACTATCTATTCATCTTTTCGTGGCATTTAAAGACTTGGGTATAATGTATAGCAATTTGAAATGACCTGAGATAAGTTTATAAGAAAAATCACTTCAGTGTACCTATCCTGTATTAGCCATTGTGTCAGCAGAAATGGTTTAACTTATTTTTTCTTCATAAAAGAACAGAAAGTCAGTAGCTGGAGCTTTATGATGCAGATTGTCCTCTCTTCTTGACCACAGTCATTGAAATGTTGTGATTTTTCAGACAAAAAAAAAAAAAAAGAAAGGCTTGAGGCTCTGTTGAAATAAAGATAATGATTTACGAAGTTCCTATGGAACAGATGATTTTTCGTATTACTGAGATTTACATTAATTATATTTATTCCACACTGACTAATAAGTCTGCACTGTTACAGTAAGTAAACAACTCAAAGGCATAAATACTAAAACTTAATTAAAAAAGTCTTGAGATGTGATGTACTTTTTTTAAGCTGCTGAATGATTCAGAAGCCTCAACATTTTCCTGATTCTGCTTTTGAGATTTATTTTCCATGATCTGCAGTAAGATTTATGCCACTAATTGAGTACGTCATATGTCAGAATAAGACACGGTCCTTTAAGTCACATAATTTCATTTCTTATCGTAACAACTTATGAATTTCAGAACAGATGACACTGCTTGTTAAAGTCAGAAATTGTAGTACAGTGGTAGCAGCAACCGTTGTTACGACAGCAACATTGTCACCTAGCTAATTAAATATCATTTACATTGTTGTTAACACAGTTGCAATTATTTTCATTCCAGTAGTCTGCTACTCTCACTTCAAGCCCCTATGGGCCACCAAGCTACGGCCAGGATATGCACAGTTGTGACTGCTGAAAGAGTCCTCTTCCAAAAGAAGGGTGTGAGTTTCATTTTGCACCTGTAGAGCTGAAAAGGAAAAAAAGAGGAGTAACAATTTAATTTGGTTCCCAGATCTCAGAAAAACACTATAAGTATGTGATCTTCATTATCAAACATTTCTGATGATAGGCAAGAGATGAAAATCATAGTTATCTAATATGTCATACAGCACTTTTTAGAGCATTCTCATTTTTACACAGGCTCTTCCTGAGGATGCTGCTTTAGTAACATCGTTATGTAAGATTACTAGAGCTCCAGCTATACAGAGGGAGAACTAATAGAATTGTAACATGATATTACAAGTCAGGGCAGCTATATGAAAAACCTGCGCTTTCCTTCAGGAAGAAACGAATTTATACTTGTGATGACACTGTCTGTTGGGCCCTGCAGAGAGGCAGAGACCTCAAGGGGATGCAAGATGGTAAGGTGTGGTTAGGCAATGACATCAAGGAAGGATCTCTGGGAGGGTCTAACGAGGCAGTCTTACAGGGTATAATTTCAGGGTCTGTGGCAATTAGATCCCTGGAAGCCCTTTGGAACCATCATCTGGTAGTCATCTTTGTCTCCATCGGGACCTTCACCTCCACCAGGCCAGTATGTGGATGGCACTTTATTAGGTCAAGATGACCATCTGAAAGTACAGCAGCTGCACCATCTGGTTGTAAATTTGTGCTAGAGGTTCCAGTCCTTCACAGAAATTGCATGCTGTCTATAAAACGATATATGTCGGTGAAACACATTTCAGACAGGCATACACAAGACAGGATGTCAAGGCCCTATCCTTTTTGGTATTGATAAGTAGCTCTTGAGTTGTTAATATAAATGTTAACAATGTTACATAAAGTGCATACGTGTTACATGTTACGATAAAAAGTAAAGACAAATAATTGCTCAGGATAATAAAAGAAATTTCTAAACAGATGAAGTTTGCACAATATTTTCATTATATTGTAAAAAACAAGTACAAATTCTCAGTTCACTATATAGGGTATTATTGTGGTTTTTTGGCCTACATGCAACTTTCAGCACCAGTTTTGAGACATTTATACTTCCGTACATGCTAAACTGGGCTGAAACATCCAATGACTTAATATTAACTGCCTGCATTTCTAAATTCTTATAATGCTCAATTTTAATTATTTACAAAATAAGGTATTAAAAACATGCAAATTCACATGCTTTGTTGTATGTGGATGGCAGTTATTAAAACAAACTACGCTCTCATTACCTTCAAATGTTCTTTCTCTAAATAAGTTCTCCCAAAAGGAAAGGGTTTTGGTGAAAATCACTCTACTTTTGCATTATTTCCTTATATGTACAACTTGTATTGCTTGAAACTCACAGGACCCATGTTCAAAAGCTATGTTCAGAACAACATCTGTCAAAATCAGAATGCTACATGAGAAGATGCAGACTATAACACACTGAAAATAAGGAACAAGTCTGTGGATATTGACATGAAATTTTCTATTGTTTACGTACAAGCTAGAAATTATAGTAAAACTGAAGACCAAAATCTGGTATCTGAAGAAGTCAGCAACATGAAAAGAACACAAATAATTAAAATTAAAAGTGAAATTTGTTTTATTTTAAAATATATTGAAAATTTTACTTCTTTGAATTTACAGGTATTATTTGGTTACAAAGTTACAAGCAAAAAGACCTTCATTTATTTATGTTCAAGATAGAAAGTAATGCAAGTTAGTAGCAGTTCTTGTACTGAGTTGTCTTAATGTCATCTTGAAGCTGGAAACAAATCATTTTCTTTATCTCAAAGGACGAGAGTATCAAACAAACACATTTTCTTTGTTTCTTCTCTTACCTGAATAGTACTGGATACTCTTAATGACACAATATGATATGGTTTGTATGAGATACTTGCCATTCTGCAGTTTTTTAGGTATGTCATTATAACTCTGAAATTAGCTGAATTAATCATATAAATCTGAGAGAATATAACATTGTGATATGTACGTTATGTTATATGACGATTAGCTTGGAAACAGGGTCAGTGACCATTGGAATGCTGATGAAGCATTTTTTCAAAAAGGTGTCAAAAACAATCCAAGAGGCTAACGAAATTTTATGCAAACCACCTGTTGGTCACCTCCACTTCAATTAAATGTCTTTGAGGGAAATGGGAGAATCATATTAAACAGAAATTATAATGCAGACAAACACAGGGCAAGTAATAAGTATTGAGCAGAATGCAGCGTGAAGGAATAGGAACACTTGTGCTGTAGAGATTAACAATGAGTGCCATATAATAAAAAAAAACCAGGTTTTGTTACTGTTGAGGGATTCAAAGGACAGTAAAGCCACTTCTGTGTGACTTCTGTCAGCAGCATCACTATAAAAATGCCTAAATCCAGAACAATAATACTGTCATCCTTCTGGATTCTGCACTTCAAACAGGATTTTTGGTTTCTGTAAATGGGTCAATGTCAGGCACACACACACACACACAAAAAAAAAAGCATAAAGGACAACAAAAGAAAGAACAACAGGAGAAATGAACAACAAAAGTATTAACAATTCAACCTTTCCCTTATAAGAGGGGAGTTTGTTTTCCTGGCTAAAACATTCTCAAGGATACAGGACACTCAGGACTTCAACATCTCATTAGAGTCCATACACATGGACATTTTTAGAGATATTTAGATTTCAGGTAGAAGCCAGCACCAATAGTTTCTTATTGCCATATACTACTATCATGAGTCAATTTTCACTCAACATGCGTTTTATCTAGGCATTTAAAAGTCTGTGTAAACACAAAAATTTTTGGCATAATCCCTCACTAAAGGTTCTTAACATTTTGTGGTATTGTTAGCTAGCTGAAAGACTTGAGAAGACAGGGGTAAATAAATGATCTCTTTTCAGGCACATCCCAAAAGGATTTGTGCTTGGACTTTTGCTGTTCACCATATTGAAAAACAATATGTAGAAAAGTGTAATTAGTGAGATGACAAAGTTTCCTAGTGATTCAAAATTACTGAGGATAATAAAAACAGCTGGCTCTAAAGAGGCACAGAGAATATCATAATATCAAGAGACTAAGTGATAAAGTGGCAGATAATATTCAAGAATGATAAATTCGAAGTAACACACATGATGAAAAATAACCCTAAACATGGGCACTGGGTGACATGCTCTAAGCTACCTACTTTAGATAGGAGAGAGCTTTGAGAGTCATTGTGAAGAGTATTAATAAAAAAATGTCCAAATTATAGGAATTATTCAGAAAATAATAGAGAATTAAACACTATGTGTCACTACATAATTGTATAAATCATGTCTCCATCTTGAGCAGTTAGAGCTTGGATCCAACCACTCAGACAAGTTATAGAGGAAATAGTTGACTTTTTATGAGTTGAAATCAGGTTGTAACAGGATGTAGAAAGGTAGACTTCAACACTGAAGAGAAACAATTAAGAGGAACAAATGTATAATCATGGGAAGTGTACAGAAACAGAGTGATTATACAATATTTCTGATAATGAAAGTACTAAAATTAAGGCAAAAAAATCATTATGCAGAGATTTAAAGTAAAAGCTGCTGATAGTCTATGGAAGAGCCTTGCAGTAAAAGGAAGGAGTTAATGTCAAATTATAAATAGATACAAAAATCAATTAAAACTTATTAATGAAGTAAAACTTTTTTAAACTTTGAAACAAAAAGATAGTGTCCATAAATCAAGAAGATTCTCAGCTACAGAATGCTGGAAGAGGGGTAAGCATTATTGTATATCTTATATGCTTTGCTTGAGGACTACAATCAGCTACTGTCATAAAGTAGATAATAGTGTTTCCTGACCTAGAATTACTTACTTATAATTCTTTATGCTAAAAAGTCATATGATCCTGAGAAGAGAATTTATATATTCTAGAAGGGAGGAAGGGAGAGGGGAAGGAAAATAAAGACCTCAACTTTGTAGGATCCTGGAAAATAAATTTTCTTCTCATTTGCCTTTACACGTTGGCTATTTCAGAATTTTGTCCTACAATAGTGTTTATGAGTACTCTTCAAGTTTAACATATATTACTACTGTGTTATTAGTGTTTCTATCTAGAAAAGAAACACATATTTTAAGTCTGAAGTAGTGAAGAGCTATAACATTTAGAGAAGTATTTAAATAAGAGCATCTTCCGTGTTCTGACCATGCATTTATAAGTGGAAAACAGGTAAGTGATTCAGTTGGTTTACTTATACACTTAAAGGTCTTTTTTTTACCTATAAATAGTTTTATCCTTAGTGAACAGATATATATCTGAAATTTATGTGTGTAATTTCGAGATCTAGAAAAATTTGTTCTTTTTTTTTAAGTACCTTGAAAATTGCTTGCCATGAATTTGGAAGAATTTACTGTGAACTTTTTTCAAGTTATTTTGCTTACTGTCCTCTTTGAATACATGAAAAGAGACAAAACATTCCCTAGAATTTGAGAGAGAGCTTAATAAATGTATACTTTTATCAAAGGATTCTAGTAATGATATTAGGCATGAGAACAAGATTAAAATAAATGAGAATTTATAAATATTACATATAAAAGGACAAAATCAATCTTTTCATGTTTCTAGGACACCATTAGAATTAACAGAGAAAAAAAAAATGTCAGCTTGTAAAACAAAATGTCTTTTACCTAGAAACTCATTCAGTGCTCCTTAAAAGGGAAGGAGAAGGAGAACATTCCTTCTTATAGTTCTGAAGGTTGGAATATGAATATAAAAGATATTTGATTTTTCAGGCTGTAAATAGAAATTTAGGTGTAATGAATTTGTCAAACTTACATGCTTTGAGATTTTGTCCAGAGTTCAAGGGAAAGTCATCTCAGACTAAAAAAAAGTTTTAAAATTTCTGATGGAAGAGAAAAAAAAAAAAAAAGAAACCAATGTATTTTTTCTAGCTCTACTAAGGCTGACTTGAGAAGCATGTAAAGCCAAATGCTTAAATCTCCTTTTGCCCATTTCTCAGATAAGTACTGTCCCAATACATAGTGGATTGTATATTTAGTGAAAGTCTATCAAATCTATTCAAATATAATGTCCACTTTTTCTTTGCTTATTTTAAATTACTTCTAAGCAAGAACTTAATATGAGCCAATAATGTGTCCAGTCACTAGTTTTTGGAGCATTCCCTGAATTCAGGTCCAACCTGGAACCGAACTTCTCATGGGAAATAAGAAGGGTTTTTCCCACTATTTCCCTTATCCTGTTCATCTCTGCTGAGCAACTGCTTATTAATGTTGTTTAGTGTCCTTCCAATACAGTCAACTGATACACATGCAGATCAGTTAAAGTACCAGAACCTATTTTCCTGTTTTGCAAATATTCTTTCACAGGCTTGTAAAAATTCCAGTAGTTAGTGATCTTGCAGCTGAATCATTGCCAAAAAGACTCCACTGCTACAAAGAACATCAATTTAATTCATTCTATTTGAAAATATCACCATAAACATATTGCGATATGCTCATGGTTTTATAGTTAATATGCCTGTTCTACAGAAGAAAAAAAAATGCTACTCCTGTTTACATTTATCCAGGTATTACAAATGATTTTTTTTAAGGCAAAGCAGAAAGCATATTGTAACTTGCTGGACTTCTTGTAAAACTTCTACCGGATTTGTATTTACCTGAAGCACAGCAGCACTTCAGTTCAGTTGTGAAACATGTAAATTCCAAGCAATAGAATGTGATTAGGAGATGCTGGGATTACTCACATTATGACCTACTGAAAATTGTAGTAACATTTACATACTGTTGGTGATGAATATTACTGGATTTACAAAAGCAAAATGCTACATGTTTCCCCTAATAGTTATACCTCAGTTTAATAGCTCTGAAAGGAGTAAGAGAAAATGTAGACACAATCCATTAAAAACTGATCACAAATATAAAAAAAATATTTAACTCTAAGCTTCTATCTAGCACAAAAGTTTACTGAGAACAACCTTAATTAACACTGGAAAAGTTTCTTCCCTAGAAGTTACTTGCATTAATGGAAAAAGAAATAGATCTGCATGTTTATTATACATGATTATGCTCCAGAAATGCTACTCCTATCAAAGGAGCAACAAAAACAGATTATGTTGTGGTTCAGTGGCTGCAGTAACTCTTAACTAATCTTTAGCATCTGTTTTACCACCGTCTTTTCCAAATCAGTTTTCAAAGTCTATTGTACTCATTCTGAAAGCTCCTCTGAAAACAACATGAAAATCTCAGTCTTGCACTTATTAGCTGAATTGCCTTCTCTTACCAGTTCTGCATGACTATAACTCTTGTGATTGTACTTAGGTTGGTTATGAAGTAAAAAACTATGCAGACCAAACCTACCTAGCTACATTTTCTGGTTTTGTTCCCTTTTTACCTCATGTATGTTACATTACCATAGGTGGGATAAGAGATTCCCTTCACCTATATATATAGATGGGGAAGAAACAAATAGCACTCTAAAGGTTTTACTGTCCAAGCACATAAAGGATGATGGAAAGTGTTCTACCAACATTTAACAGTTTTCTATCCAGAGATAAGAAGCTAGGAAATTTTTAGTGGCTATCAAGGTGCTTACTTCTTAATGACACTTCAGTATTGAAATAATTTTAAATTTAAATTTAAATCTGGACTCACATTACCTAAAGTCCAAAGCAGTTTCTTCCCTCAATATTTTAGTTATCAGAAGTATACATTAAACTAGAATGATGACAAAGTGTATAAAAATATCTTTCATGGTGGAAATAATTAAGAAGGGAGATGGAAACATTCCATCTTCTTCATAAACATAAGCTATCGAAAAATTACAACTAGGCACCTAACTTAGTTTTTAGAATACAAAAATAGATATAGAATAGAAAAATATTTGAAACTGTCTTTAAAGCATATTTTCCTATACTGGATTCACCCCATAAATATAATCTCAATATATTATATGTTTGAGAAATGTCAATAAATCTCAGGCTTAGTTGAGTCAGGTTTATGTTCTGTGATTCTACCTCTGCAATATACTTCCTTTCAGTACCGAGGACTAACCAATACTTTAAGCCTAAAAAATTACTGCTGGTGATATCACTATTAATCAAGAATGATTCAGTAATCCTGGCACCTTCACTCGCACAATGTCGTTGATCAAACTGAAAAGTTTAGACATGCAGCAGATGAAAAGAAGTATGTTTCCTTTGCATTGGACAGACACATCTACCACAGCAACAGGCAATATCATTGCCATCTTCACAAGGTAACGTACTATGTGCTCACAGAAGCCTGGAAGTTTAACGCTGCCAGTAGTCATTGTTTCCAAGGAAAATAATTGACATCCAGTTACTACAAGCTGGTGTGACCCCAGCTTGTGAAACCACATGCTGCTTATTGTCTGGGGTAGTGATGTATGTCACCGCTAAGCATTCAATTTCTGGTTCACAAAGGAAGTATCTTACAGTGTATTCACATACTAGAAAATTACATGTTAAAAACTTGGCTGGCAGCGCCTCCTTTTTGATCATTAATTAATCATAGTGGCTTTCTTTAATGAAGGTCTCTCACCTGCCTTTTGTTTGTTTCTCTGCTTTCTTGTTTTTATGCAGAGCTAGAAATTCTTTATTTCACTTTCAGAAAACAAAGACTAATCTACAAGTTAATGTTAAAACAGACATCTGTATTTGTACTTGTATAAATGAATGAGAAGGAAGCAATTTTTATCCGCCAGACAGTTTAAGCAGTTCATGCAGCTTAATGACTGATTATGCCACTATTTACATATTGAAGATCTTAAATAGTGTGTAAATGGTGATACACACCGTTGGGCTGCTACCTTCATGTGAAATCACTGGGGCCAAGTAGAAGAATCATTTCTTACTCTGCAGACAAAAAAAAAACAGACGCAGACTTGAAGTTTCAGTTTTACCAGGAAAACGGATAGAAAATGGAAATCAGAGTTTGAAAACAAAACCCCTGAAGTGAAAAGTTAGTGTGTGTGTATAGATATATGTGTGTACATGCATGTGTTCCTATGTTTACACTAGGAGGTGTAGTAAAGCTGACTCTTGCGTTGTATCAGGTGTAATATACAAACTCCAATAACATGATGAAAAATCCAAAATAGAATCATGTTTCCTTACTATATTAGTGAAAATAAACTCCATCACAGAATCCTCAGGGACTGCTATCAGTGACAGAAAACTGTTAGTATCCCATTTAAAGTATATTATGCAGAGTTCTTACTCCTAAGGATCCCCGATTAGGGTCTAGTGTGACTGAGCAGCATTGGCTCAGCCTGGAGCATTATGGAAAGGCAAGCACATTTCTCCTCAGGGTTTTCCAGATGTATGTCTGCATACGTGTATCTCTTACATGGTGGGTTTATGCTTTTCTATCCAGGGTGAAAACCTAAGCACTCAGAGCACTCACTTCCGACACAGAGAGGCATTTGAGGCAGGACCCTGTCCATTCCAGTGTCTTCCCTGGAATAACAAGGAAGCAGAAGGCAATCCCAGTCTGCTTCAATCAATCACAGTAGATCCCTGCAAATTCCATTCTGATTCAGCCAGCCTCTTTTGTACCCTGGAATGTTTATGCGGCCCTGGTGTAATGTCACCCCACCTTCTTGTCTTCGTTATCTGTACAGATAAATTTACTAACTTTAAAATATTTCACAACCATAGTGTACGTTTACCATATTTATCTTTTTTTTTGTTAGATTTCAATATAGCAAGAAATGTTCTAGACATATAAAATGGCACATGAAAAACTACAGTACTGAACAATATTTTCCTCTACTAGGAGAAAGAAGTGCTTGTTAGCAAGTTTTTAGTTATTTGTAATTGTATATTAAAGATGAGGGTAAAAAAACCCCTACAAAATAAATATCTACGATGAAATTAAAAGTGGTCTGTTCATGAGAAATAATTAAAGCACTCTCATGTTCTTTGTTTCTGTGAAGTCATCTGAAAAAATGAAAGGAGATATCATGTATAACAGCTTACAAGGGATTCTGTTACACTTGCAAAAGAAACACTCCCTAGACAGTCTGGCACCTTCACAAAATGGTGACAAAAACATCTGAATAGCACCTTTAACTGGGGTGAACTGGGGCGAATGACACAAGCACACTCCTAGACCTACATTCAGAGAAAATGCTGGCTGGAAAATGCTTTGAGAGTCACAGGGAAGTCAGTCCAGTCCAACAATTCAACTACTCATTGTGCCCAATTTCTGGAACTGGAACTGCCTTTTTGCTGTTTCTTTTGAAGTCTTTGTTTTGAAGTCTTTGTTCCTTTAAATTTTCGTTGTCTTTTTGTCATATATCCATCTTTTTGTTTTACATGATTGCTTACAATTTTTAAAATGTTAATTTCTAGGGACATACGAAGCTATTGGCAGCGTTGCAGTAAGCAAGTAGAATTTTCAGATATTTGCAAAATATCTTACATCAAATTATGGGGCCACCAGGCACTTAACAGTCTGACATTTCCCAGGAAATAGAAAATGCTTCGTATTTGGAAGTCAGTTTGGGTTTCGATTTTTTTTTGCAGGGGAGGTTGGTTTTGGTTCTCTGGTGAATGGGGTGGGTGCCCTGGAGACAGAGGACAGAAAGAAGGCAGAGTTACGAAATGCCTTCTTTGCCTCTGTCTACACTGTTGGAGACTGTCCTCAGGAGCCTCAGTCTCCTTAGGACCCAGAGGAAGTCAGGAAAAAGGAGGAGTTTGCCCTGGTTGAGGAAGACTAGTTTAGGGATCAGTTTGAACACTAGAACATCCATAAATCCATGGGCCCTGATGGGATGCACCCACGGGTGCTGAGGGAGCTGGCGGAAGTCATTGCTAGGACATCATCTTTGGTAAGTCATGGACAACAGGTGAAGTGCCTGACGACTGGAGGAAAGCGAATGTCACTCCAGTCTATAAGAAGGGCAGGAAGGATGACCCGGGTAACTACAGACCAGTCAGCCTCACCTCCATCCCTGGAAAGGTGATGGAACATCTTATCCTTGACGCTGTCTCTAGGCATATCAAGGATAAGAAGGTTATTAGGAGCAGTCAGCATGGCTTTGCCAAGGGGAAGTCATGTTTGACCAACCTGATAGCCTTTTATGAAGACATACCAGGTGGATGGGTGGTGGCCGTGCAGTGACACCGTCTGCCACAGCATCCTCATAGGTAAACTGAGGAAGTGTGGTCTGGATCACCAAGTAGTGAGGTGGGTCGCTAATTGGTTGAAGGGAAGAAGTCAGAGAGTTGTAGTCAATGGGGCAGAGTCTAGCTGGAGGCCTGTGACTAGTGGGGTCCCTCAGGGGCCAGTGCTGGGACCAGTGCTTTTCAATATATTCATCAATGACCTGGACGAGGGATTAGAGATCACTGTCAGCAAGGTTGCTGACGACACAGAACTGGCAAGAGTGGTTGACACACCAGAAGGCTGTGCTGCCATTCAGAGAGACCTAGACAAGCTAGAGGGCTGGGCGGGGAGAAATCTGATGAAGTTTAACAAGTGCAAGTGTAGAGTTTTGCACTTGGGAAAGAATAACCCCATGTGTCAGTATAGGTTGGGGACTGCCCTGCTGGAGAGCAGCACAGGGGAAAAGGACCTGGGGGTTCTAGTGGACATCAGGATGATCATGAGCCAGCAGTGTGTCCTCGTGGCCAAGAAGGCCAATTGCATCCTGGGGTGTACTAGAAGGGGAGTAGCTAGTAGGTCGAAAGAGGTCCTCCTGCCCCTCTACTCTGCCCTGGTTAGGCCACATCTGGAATATTGTGTCCAGTTCTGGGCCCCTCAATTCTAGAGAGACAGGTAACTGCTTGAGAGAGTCCAACGCAGAGCCACAAAGATGATGAAGGGAGTGGAGCATCTCCCTGATGAGGAAAGGCTGAAGGAGCTGGGTCTCTTTAGCTTGGAGAAGAGGAGGCTGAGGGGTGACCTCATAAATGTTTATAAATATGTCAAGGGGGAGTGTTAAGAGGATGGAGCCAGGCTCTTTTCAGTGACGTCCATTGACAGGACAAGGGGCAATGGGTTCAAGCTGGAACATAGGAAGTTCCACAAAAATATTAGAAAAAAACTTCTTCTCAGTGAGGGTGTCAGAGCACTGAAACAGGCTGCCCAGAGAGGTTGTGGAGTCTCCTTCTTTGGAGACATTCAAAAGCTGCCTGGACGCATTCCTGTGCAATCTACTGTAGGTGATCCTGCTCTGGCAGGGCGGCTGGACTGGATGATCTTTTGAGGTCCCTTCCAGCCCTTGATGTTCTGTGATTCTGTGATTCTATGGTGTGGATGAAAGGAGAAGAGAGCTGAGTGGAGAAACACAGACATTCTTTAGAATCCTGTATGAGCTTCTTGCTTACTGTAGATGATAAATCTGGAACATTTGTAAATATCTCGAAGTTTGGGGGGTTTTGTGCCTTTTTCTTTTTTTCTCTGTGGGATAAATGAATCTTTAAAATATTGAAAGTATGTGTATTTCCCCACAAAAAAAAAAAAAAAAAAAAAAAAAAAAGAAGCATTAGGCTTTAATTACATTTACAGCCAGAGAGTTCAAAAGCCGGGACACAGAGGAAGAACAATTATCACGTTAATGATAATAGAGTAGAAAATTTATCATGTGTCTGTGAGTGGTGGAATTTTAGGACTGATAAACACCAAGTTATCTGCATGAGAATAGCCTCTAAGCCAAATAAATTCCTTTGTATAACTTTACTAATTTTACTGGAGTTACATCAACAGTGAATGTGATCCACTAAGTGCCTCAAGGTCAAGAGAAGTATCCTTATCACACAGCAAACATAAGCATAACATACTTCCTTTGCCTGTGAATATTGCGGTTCCCTTTTCTCTATGTTTTATTTCGCTGGCAATCTTTGGATACAGATTCTCATAGCTGCCAGGAATTATGCTCGTTTTTTTCAAGCTAAGCCACAGAGAGCAGAGGAAGTTTAGGCTGAAATGTAGTACGAGAAGCAACGGAAAGTAGAGTAAATATAATTTTGTAATTACTAATAAAAAGACACAGGTTTTTACTAACATTGTGGGATATCAGGACTTATTGAGCTCATCTGGGCTTGAACTCTTTTTAGCTTCTTTTATCTGTGACAGCTGTGGATGTGCTAAGTTTTCTGTTGCTTGCACTTGTTTTAACTTTGGGCAGTTATATGATGTAACATCTTGTTAGTTACTGAATAGGAAAAACACGTAGATACTGTAGAGTGAGCTGTCTATGAACTTAGAACAAAATGACACCACAGAAAAGCAAATATTCTGGACGATACCAGGGACCCCAAACTGTAAACAAAAGCACAGTGGCCAGTTCCTGGTCGCTAAAGGAGTATGGCTTTGTAAGCCAGCAAACGCACGTGGACTCAAGTGTGAGGGAGAAGAAAACCCTGTCATATTTCTCCCAGCAAAGTACTCAAGATGTTGATAACTTGCCATAACTCCTTTCCTCCCCCTTCTTGAAGCTGTTGACTTTGAAATCTAGACAGATATTTAAGGGGCAAGTTTACACTCGATGAAAAGATTAGGCACTAGAAGACCTGTGCATAGAAATCTTCAGTGTATTATTAGTTGTGAGAGTTAATATCATTGTAATTGTACTAATAATAACTGGTAGGCAATTTAGTTAGATCGTTCACACCTTACTAGGTGAGCAATAAATTCTTTGGTAAGATGTATTCTCTTTTCCCAGCACCAGATTAGTAACAACTTCTAAATTCTGTATGCAAAAACATCATAAAATAACTGTGAAACATATCAGAGGATGCAGAGGAAGGCAGAGATAATTCAGTGCACTAAAGGTCTTTATTTTGTATAGGTATAATGACAGTAAGAATCATAGAATCATAGAATCATAGAATCATAGAATGTTAGGGATTGGAAGGGACCTCGAAAGATCATCAAGTCCAATCCCCCTGCCAGAGCAGGAATGCCTAGACTATGCCACACAGGAACGTGTCCAGGGAGGTCTTGAATGTCTCCAGAGAAGGAGACTCCACAACCTCTCTGGGCAGCCTGTTCCAGGGCTCCGTCACCCTCACTGAGAAGAAGTTTCTTCTCGAGTTTAAGCGGAACCTCTTATGTTCCAGTGTCAGCCCATTACCCCTTGTCCTATCAGTGGTTGTCACCGAGAAGAGCCTGGCTTCATCCTCGTGACACTCACCCTTGATATATTTGTAAACATTAATGAGGTCACCCCTCAGCCTCCTCTTCTCCAAACTAAAGAGCCCCAACTCCCTCAGTCTTTTCTCATAAGGGAGATGCTCCACTCCCTTAATCATCCTAGTTGCCCTGTGCTGGACTCTCTCCAGCAGTTCCCTGTCTTTCTTGAACTGAGGGGCCCAGAACTGGACACAGTATTCCAGATGGGGTCTCACCAGGGCAGAGTAGAGGGGAAGGAGAACCTCTCTCGACCTACTAACCACCCCCCTTCTAATACACCCCAGGATGCCATTGGCCTTCCTGGCCACAAGGGCACAGTGCTGGCTCATGGTCATCCTGCTGTCCACCAAGACTCCCAGGTCCCTTTCCCCTACACTACTCTCTAATAAGTCATTCCCCAACTTATACTGGAACCTGGGGTTGTTCCTACCCAGATGCAAGACCCTACATTTACCCTTGTTATATTTCATTAAATTTTTCCCCGCCCAACGCTCCAGCCTGTCCAGGTCTCGCTGGATGGCAGCACAGCCTTCTGGTGTGTCAGCCACTCCTCCCAGCTTGGTGTCATCAGCAAATTTGCTGATACTACTCTCTAGTCCCTCATCCAAGTCATCGATGAATATATTGAATAATACTGGTCCCAGTACCGACCCTTGAGGCATTCCACTGGATACAGGTCTCCAACCAGACTCTGCCCCATTGACCAAAACTCTTTGGCTTCTTCCCCTCAGCCAGTTCACAGTCCACCTCACTACCCGAGAATCTAGACCACACTTCTGCAGTTTAGCAGCAAGGATGCTGTGGGAGACTGTGTCAAATGCTTTACTGAAGTCAAGGTAGACCACATCCACCGCTCGGCCATCATCTATCCACCTTGTTATATCCTCATAAAAGGCTATGAGGTTAGTCAAGCACGACTTCCCTTTGGTGAAGCCATGTTGACTGTCTCTAATGACCCTCTTATCCCTGATATGCCTTGAGATGGCACCAAGGATAAGTCATTCCATCACTTTCCCAGGGATGGAGGTGAGGCTGACCGGTCTATAGTTACCCGGGTCCTCCTTCTTGCCCTTTTTGAAGACTGGAGTGACATTTGCTTCCCTCCAGTCCTCAGGCACCTCTCCCGTCTCCCAAGACTTGGCAAAGATGATGGAGAGTGGTCTAGCAATGACATCAGCCAGCTCCCTCAGCACCCGTGGATGCATCCTGTCTGGACCCATGGATTTATGGATGTCCAGATTGCTTAATTGGTCCCTAACCCAGTCCTCATCGACTAAAGCAAACTCTTCCACTGCCCTGACTTCCTCTGGGGCCTCAGGGGAACAGGGCTCCTCAGGACAGCCTCCGGCAGAGTAGATAGAGGCAAAGAAGGCATTCAGTAACTCTGCCTTCTCTGTATCATGTGTCACCAAGGCACCCACCTCATTCATCAGTGGGTCTACATTGCCTCTGGTGTTAGTTTTATGTGCCACGTATTTGAAAAAGCTCTTCCTGTTGTCCTTGACCCCTCTTGCCAGGTTCAATTCTAGGGAGGCCTTTGCTTTCCTAGTTGCCTCCCTACACCCTCGGACAACAGCCTTATATTCTTCCCAAGTGGCCAGCCCCGCCTTCCAAGATCTGTAAATTCTCCTCTTGCCCTTGAGCTTACCCAGCAGATCCCTGTTTAGCCACGCAGGTCTCCTGGCTCCCTTCCTTGACTTCCTACGTGTCGGGATGCTCTGATCTTGAGCACGGTAGAAGCAGTCCCTGGACGCTAACCAACTGTCTTGGGCCCCTTTACCTTCAAACAGCCTTGCCCATGGGATTTTCTCTAGTAATTGCTTGAAAAATCCAAAGTTTGCCTTGGCAAAGTCCAGGGTTGCAATTCTGCTTGCTATTTTGTTTCTGCTACATGAGATCCTGAACTCCACCATTTCATGGTCACTGCAGCCAAGGCAGCCCTCAACCTTTACTGCTTCAACCAGATCCTCCTTGTTAGCGAGGATGAGGTCCAGCAGTGCTCCTCTCCTAGTCGGCTCCTCCACCATTTACATCAGAAAATTATCATCGATGCACTGGAGGAACCTCCTGGACTGTGGCTGGCTGGCTGAGTTGTCCTTCCAGCAAATATCAGGGAAGTTAAAATCCCCCACGACAACCAGGGCCTGTGGTTGTGAGACCGCTCTCAGCTGCCTGTAGAAGGCCTCATCAACTTCCTCACCCTGATTTGGTGGCCTGTAATAGACACCCACAACAGTATCTCTCCTGCCAGCCTGCCCCTTAATTCTAACCCATACACTCTCAACTTGCTCCTCATCCATGCCTGGATGGTATTCAAGACATTGTAGTTGCTCTTTCACGTAAAGAGCGACTCCACCACCTCGCCTGGCTGGCCTGTCTTTCCTGAAAAGGACATAGCCACCCATGACCACATTCCAGTCATGTGAGCTGTCCCACCATGTCTCTGTAATTGCCACCAGATCATAATCTCCTGCCCGAACCCAGGTTTCTAGCTCCTCCTGCTTATTCCCCATGCTGCGTGCATTGGTGTATAAGCATTTCAGGGAGCAAGCTGAGAATACTGATCTCACCCTAGGGGGATAGAAGGCCACCCGGTCCTCATAATTTCTAGAGCACTGCCCCGCTGCAATCCCAGCTATAACCCCATCCCCCTTCATATCTAGTTTAAAGAACGCTCTATGAGTCCTGCCAGCTCATGACCAAGGATCCTTTTTTCCCTTTGTGTCATTTGAACCCCAGCTTGTTTCAGTAGATCAGGTGCCCTGTAGATCTCCCCATGGTTAAAAAATGCAAAGCTAGACCGCTGGCACCACCCCTTTAGCCAAGTATTAATCTGCTGCACTTTGTCAAACCTTCTACTATTTTCCCTCATAATTGAAGGAATAGAGGCAAACACAACCTGTGCGCCTGATCCTTCTAGCATCCGCCCCAGTGCCCTAAAGTCCCTTTTGATTGCTTCTGGCCGTCTCTCTGCTATCTCATCATTACCGATCTGCATAACCAAAAGCGGGTAATAGTCCGTGGGTTTGACCAGACCAGGAAGCTTCTTGATAACATCCTTAACTCGGGCCCCAGGGAGGCAGCAGACTTCCCTGTGGGTCGGATCAGGGCGGCAGACAGGGCCCTCTGTTCCCCTCAGGAGGGAGTCTCCAATTACAATTACCCTCCTTTTTTTCTTAGATGAAGAAGTCCTAATGCGTGTATCCGAGCGACTCACCCTAGACAGCCCTATGGGTGAACCCTCCACTGACTCTTCCTTGGCCTGGCTCTCATTGTCTAGAGCCCCATACCTGTTCTGCAGGGGCAACCGGGCAGGTGAGGGAGGCCGGGCAGGGATTTTCCTTCCTCTCCTGGCAGGCACCTGCTTCCACTCTTCCCTATCCTTTAGGTCCCCCCCTTTTGCCTGATGGCCAGAGGTGGGGGGATGTTCAGCTCTTTGCAGAGCTTGCTGCTCGCCATTCAGGACGTGACTCCACCGATCCGTCTCTCTCTCCGACTCCCTAATGCTCCTCAGCCTTTCTACCTCCTCCTTCAGTTCAGCCACCAGGCTGAGCAGATCGCTCACCTGGTCACATCGGACACAAGTGTCACTTCCACTACCCTCCATGGCCAGTGCCAGGCTCCAGCATTCTCTGCAGCCCGAGGCCTGAACACCCACATGCTTACGTGGGGCCTCTGTCTGGGTGCCCACAGTTTTTCTAACAACCATTGACCTGGTGGCAACCATAGTTGGCTCTGCAATACAAAGACTCTCCGGAAAGCTAAGCACGGAATAGTTTACGGGCCTTTAAGTGCTTGCCTTTTAACAAAGACTTACCCTTTTGTTCGGTGGGCAGGGACTAGTCCCCGCCCTCCCCAAGGCTTCTTATACCCTGAGGGCAGAGTTAACAGCTGATCACCGTGTTTAAAATCGCCGGGCCGCTGAGGGTGGCTCCGCCCACGCTATCTCGGGTGTCCGCCCTGGAGCTGCTGGTGCGGCCTCAGGTGTGGTTGCTGTAGCCGGCTTAAAAAAAAGCCCCCCAAAAGCTTTTTGCCAGCCTTTTTTTTGCTTAGATTCCTTCCCCAGTGCAGTCTTACCTGCTCTGAAGCTTAGATACACTTCTACTGTCTATTTCCATCTGGTCCTCCGCCTCCTTTCTCAACTAGTGTAGTGTTTTCCTGTTTAAGGGTTATTCACCCACTTCCCTAGTTCTAGTCAATTTTATTTTAAGCAAAATTTCTTTAGCTGTTTTCTGGATTATTTTATGTGATATGCGAAGCACCCATAATGTGAAAGATTATTATTTTTCATGCTTTCTGTGTTGAAATTTCATGTTTTTTCACCTGCACAACCATCTTTAACAATTTTGGCATCAGAGAAAGCACAAAGACTTAAAAAGCTATAGAAACAGCCACACATTTTTATATTTACGGTCCACTTGAGACAAAGGGGGATTGGAGGAGACAGAGGAATATGAACTCTGGTTGTACCTTCACAAGGAATCCTTATCAAATTTGGAACTCTTTAAGTACCACTCCCAATGACCTTGCCAAGACAGTGAGGCAAGCAGAGCTATGACGGTGGCATGAGAAAGAAGGAGGTTTTAGCAATAAAGGTTTTTATTTTAAGAAACAATGCTGACAGCAAAAATGTCTGCCAGAGTTTGCCAGTGGTAATGATTATTGCTACCGCCTGTTATAGCTACAAGTTGGCTACTTCTCTCCCAGATCTCACATACTTAAAATAACATTGCTTATTTTTATGCAGTTTGCACTGCAGCTACAGAGGGAATACAGACATAAACACATGTTCCTTTAAACTCTTTGTGGCTACGATGCTCACAAAAAAAGTAGAGTATGGTTATTTGAGTAATTTGCAAGTATTGTTATGATCAGGTTGATCAGTATTCATGTAATACTTTCTTGTGTTCCAGCATTCTGTATTTTATCCATCTGTTGTCAGTCATTTTTGGCTGAAAGCTCTTAGAGGAGGGACTGTCTTTTGATCATTTATTTTCATTGGCTTTGTATAATGAAGGTACTACTGTCAATTCAAATAAATGATAACACACCCTCTTACCTCCACTGAAATAGCTGTTACCCATCCAAACAAATTTCAAACAAGTCTTAATGTGCCTCAGTCAGATATTAATCTACAGTTCATCAGACTGAAGAATTCTTTGGGGTTTTCTGCTCACTGAAGTAACACCAGGTCTATATTTGTCTGTGGCATTTCTATCTGGTATTACATCTGAGAAGAAACAGGTCCTGATGTTGTTTCATATGCTTCCTATCTTAAAGAGTGTCCTGTACAGAACTGCTACATTCTGCTATGCCACAAATATTAACAAACAGTCATGCCAGCTTTCCTTTTCCTTCATCTCACAGACTGCTCTCCATGGTTAGCAAACACTGTGTCACTGGTGGTTAGTTATCACTGAGGCCGAGGCAGCTCTCTCTTGTTCTCCTTTTGCAGAAGCCCATATTGGTGGCATCGGTAGAAGATTCCATCGAATCCAAAAGGACTACTCATGTGAACACAGGGCTAAAATAATCACTTAGTCTGAGTTTTCCTTAGCTCTACTTTACATAGTGTATTTTTGTTCTTCCTTAGAGATGTCACTCGCTCAAATAGTTTTCTTTTTAGCTGTCAAAATTCAAATATGTTACATGTTTTAAGGAAATTAAAAGAGCACCCTATTTCATTTCCCCAACTGTGTCTTAGGGCTAAAAAAATACCTAAGTGGTTTTTTTTTAGATCAAAATTATATTTGTCACTGTTCCAAATAGTTTCTAAACCCAAGTATCATTAAAAATCAGCTAAGATTTGACTGGTAGAGTTTACTTGATATATAACGATAAAACAAATGACCACCACAGAAGAAGACTTTTGCCAAGGTATTTAAATAAGTGGTGAACTCTGAAAGTGAGAAGCTAACCCCTAGACTAAATTTTCACACATCTGATTTTCCTTTTTCTTAAGTTGTAATACAAATAAACTGGTATCTAATATCTTGACACATTTTATACCACATCCATAAAAACAAAATATTGTTCTCTAAGTTGTTTTTTTTCCTATGAAAGTGAATAACAGGAACACCTCAATACTTTTAAGAGCACTTAATTTAAATTTAAAGAATTATCAGGATGGAAGTGACTGTTCCCTCAAAATGTCTGTTTCCAAGCTCTTTGCACACAACCATTTTGGCAGTCAGAATTCTGCTATTTCAGTGCCTAAACTTTAATTGTGGAAACGGCCTGATTACCCATGATAGTTTATCTTGCAATAGACATATAATCATGCATCCATTACTGTACATCGTGTCACAAACTCATTTTCAAATTGTGGACAAATTACTATATTTTGGAGATCATCACAAGCTCTGTGGCCTGCAGAGACTGCAACTGTGGCAGCAGCAAAATATATGGCTGCATTACAGTCTGCTCTGCTATTTAGTTTTTTTTTTTGATTCTGTGAGCACTGATAACATTACAGCTGAAGTCAAGCAGGCTGTGAATGCCAACACTGATGTTTAACTTTGATTCTTTGACTATTACACATGATGTATAAAACAAATACACAATGTTAGCTCTTTCAAGCTTTTCAAAGGATTGTGGAAAGCCAAAATACGATTGCTGAACAGATTCTAAATATACAGAAGTAAATGAAAATAGAGCTGGGATGAGAGTGGCTAAAAATTTATTCCACTGAGAAAAATGCTGTTTAAATAATGTTAAGACCTCTTAGAAGAAAAAAAAGAAACATTACTAGAATAAATTTTGATATGACTGTCTGTATTGTTACAAGGTTAGAAATTATAAAAAGAATGCAGTGTAGCCTAGTGCTCTCTGATTCTTCATATTCTTCATTAAGAACAGATTAGGCACCCCATGAGATGTTTTTGAAAGTCTCCGTATCAAAGAAAACTTTCTCCTCAAAAAGAGGTTCACAGCATCTTGCAGTTGTTTTTCAGTTTCTAGAGCCAGATTCTTTAGCAGATCTTGTTTTATACAGCCGCATTAGTACCACAGTTACAATATAGAAACACTAGCTAAGTTCTCTGTAGCTATTTTGGATACAGTATGTAAGTTGGAATCACAACAAAAAGATGAGTTCATGATACTTTAACATATTTGCACTTTGGAGTCAAGAGTCTGTCTTTCACTCTTGTAGGCAATATCAGTGCTGAGAAGATTCATTCGATCCTACAGTAATGCAATAAGAAGGAGTTCCATATTTAGCTTTTCCTCTTCTGAGGGCACTAATATTTTTTATCTCCTTTAACTTGCCTTCTATTTTGCTGAAATTTACAGAAACTCAGCATCTTTGAGACTACTAATCCGATGTGAAATTTGGTTAAAATTAGCAATTCAATTCTAAAATTGTGAAATGCAGTGAACAGAATGGCAAACACATGAGAAGATAAAGAGCACATCTCTTAACACTTGGCTAGAGGTTCTCAGAATCTGAGGAAGTGAGCTAGTTAAAACCAGCAAAGGGAGGAATATGCTGTAATACCAGATCTTCAACCAAAGACACTTGATCTGCTGAGCTGAACACATTAATTAATAAGGTGCCAGACAAACAGCATTACCAGGAAGAGAATATGTAATTCAGTATACCCTCTGTGTTTTGTGATTTTTTAGGAATTTATCTTTGTGGCATATAAGCAATGATACACACTTGTATTTACATTGTACAAGAAGAGAATTGAGGTTTGATAAGAATTCCGGATTTCTGAGTGGCAAGCACTATTCTAAAAAGGGGTCTCAAATGCCCTGCTTTTGACATATTAAATATTTAGACTTATAAACTTTAATATCCGCAAAGGGTTTTGAAGATGAACACTGCCTGGTAGGTGAAGCTCTCTGTATATGTTATAGAGCTGAGACAAAAATAGAAATTCAATTTCAGTGACAAATTCAGCATTCCAGAAATCAAGTTTCACACTAAATCTGAACAAAACCTCTTCAAGATTATGTAAAGGAATGTCTGTTCAGATGTATTTAAACCTTACTTTAAGAAAACCAAACCACAAAACAAGCATACACGTTTCAATTGTAATTTCATACTCTAGCACAATAGGAGGAGGAAAAAAGCTTAAAAAAAAAAATCCATAACAAACCTCTAAACTTTTGATCTGAATATGTCATGAAAGGATACTTATCTATGCCTTTTTGGCAAATTTGGTATGGTTTCGCAGGACTTTTTACCCTTGAGAAAGTGTTCCATCAACATAGCCACAAATATTTCTAACACAGACCTTTCCTAAAAAAAAACAATAAGAGAATTTACCATTACAGATAAAGAGACACAACTAAACTTAACCATTTTAATTCATAATTTTCTTCCTAGGTTTAGGAAGTTTTCCAAATAATTTCAAATTCTACAATTTTAATGGCCCTGTCACTGTGGACAATTGAAGATACTATTGCGTGATAAACACCAACATCAGTAGGTGAGTATTAAGTAAAAGATACATTTCTGGTAAACAATCATGACCTAAAAGAAATAAACTAAACTCACTTCCTCTCTTAAACATACCAAGATGACTAAACTTAAAAAACAAGGAAGAAGACAGTAGGGCTTTGCTTGTTAGGGCAATGTGTCTGGAGTGCACGTAGAAAACAAGGCCTAAGTCAGAGGATGATTTTTTTGTTGTAATGTCTCAGAACAGAACTGTATTTTAGAATGGAAATACAAGTCTATCTGCAAAGAAGCTTATCATCTGTATCATCATTTTACATGCTGGTATGATCTCTGTAGGCTTCTGGTGAAATCCTGGGAGTGTCATTGTATCACTTCGAAAGCAGTAATGGAACCATCACCCTGTCTCTACGGATTTGCTGTGAAAGTATTTTGCTTTTACAGCTTCATATTCTAATGGTTTCATAACAGAATCCCCTTAGAGTGATACTGAAATCATCTTACCATCATTAGCTCACATCGTAAATGGCACCATAATAGGATCTCCATTAAAGACTTGCATTAAAATCTTATTGAAATTGTTGATGTGTTGTTGTCCCACCCACCTGACTGGGGATGCAGTTTGGAAAACTACTGGTATTGTTTACTAGTTATTTTTCAAAATGACCTTTAGTATTTTTAATACAACATATTTTGTTTAGTCTTTTACTGTCTCCGTTATCACTATAATTTATATTCTTCTCTAGTATGTTTGAAGCATTTTTTATTTTCTTAGAATAGTAGCAGCTGGTTTTGTTGGTTTTTTAAACTGTATTTTTTAAGTCTTATAACTGGAAGATGTTTCTTTTAAGAGGCATCAATACCAGTACTTAAGAAGTATAAAGGAGATTTTAAGAGTACTGTCAGAAAAGCAAAGCTCTGTATAATTTTTCTCTTCATTCATGTGACTGAAAAATGTAACAATTTTAAAAAAAAAACCAAAAAAAACAATAACAGTTAAAATCCAGTTATTCCAAAATAGAAGAAAAAAAAACTTAAATAATTCAACAAAGAGACACCAAATCTCTCTGAACCTTGGAATATTTGAAACACCCTCTGAAAAGAAGGCTGCAGCCTTGTTTCACTTAATAGTGTAACCAGCTGAATAGTAGAGGAGAGTGAGAAAGAACCGTCATTACAGATACAGTTACCTAAGAAGGGGAGAAAGAACCTCAGTTACACTACCTACACTACCACTACTTAAATATAGATTTACTAAAGGTTGAAGTGAGATATTCACCCACATGCTTTACATATAATGTACAGATAGATACATTGTCAGTTTCAGGCCTGAGAGCAGAGGGTGTGAGATCAGCATCACAGTTTTATTTGTAGTCCATCTTCAAGTACATTCAAACCTGCGCTGCTGCCAGGCTGGATGGGTTGGGGTCAGGGCATTCCCCCAACTGTGTCATAGGGCTTCACATGTTTGAAGAACCTGATGCAGCCCCACTGGTACTGAAAAACAGGCCTTCTGGTTTTCAGCATGGGAAACACTTAATAGCAGTACCTTGTTCATGTATTTTTCGAGTTGTGCATTCACGGTTAATATTAATCAGAAATAAGCAATGTCCCAGAGGATCCAGCATCAGACCTGCTTGTGAGGATTAGTTGTGGCAAATTACTCAAGGGATAAATATTGCATTTAAATTACTTTAAGTCTGAGTGGTAGTAGGGAAATCTTAGTTCTTTATATCTCTCTCTGGAAATACATAGAATAACCTGACAACTAGAGGTAAAAGGAGAAAGACACGAAAAAATCAGAGATGGTAGTAATGAAGGCAATAAGCACTACGTTATTCAAGTTTTGGTAATGTTTCATAGTAGTTGGAAATTAATTAATGTTAAATTAGAACAGAATTCCTAAGCAATCAAATATTACAAGCCCATGAACACCGAGAGAACTCATCATGATTAATGGTATTACTGCAAATACCGGAAAAAAAGAAGAGATATTTGTTGTATGTTGAATACCTTTACAATGGAATCATTACAGACTTTATTTACAAAAGCATACAAATACATATACAAAGATATCTGTATATACATAAACACACATATATATGCACATATGTATTTATGTGTCCATAAATATACGCATGCATCTATATGTGAAGGAAGGCTTTTATTTTTATTTATATTTAGTTTTCACATTTTTCTAAATGACAACTGTATCTCTAAAAGGAACACATCTTGTTATACACACATTTCCCAGTCCAGAAGTGATTCTAGCAAAACCCAAGTGTTACTAACACTTTTAGTTCTGTGTTAGATAAGGGCCTGCTGATAGTGAGAAATGACTGATCCTGAATATGACAAGGTGACAGAGCTTCTGAAACTTTCTGTCACACAGCCAGACCTGGTGATTTGAAGAGATGGAGAAGAAAAAAATCTTGCAGCTCAGAAAGAAATGCCTGAAATGTTCAACAACCTGGAGGTTTAAAGGACGAAAACAGGATTCGTATTTGGATCTGTATAGCTTTAAGCTCTGTAAACTCAGTCTCTCTGGAAACATGAGTTTTAGTTCTGTTTTTAATGATATCTTGAGAGTTGTTCTTAAAAAAAAATGATTAAAGAACTCACAACCTTACTTACTGACTGAAATCAGACATGTAATCTGGTATTTTCTTAGAACTACTTTCTGAAATTTGTTTTCCTAGACAGTATTTTTCAGAAAAAATACATTTTCATTTTCTACCAGCCTAACAGCCACCTCTCTAACTTTTTGCTCTCTTGTTCTCTTTTTAAAGTACTATATAGTATAAACTTTGTAGAAACCCCTCAAACAGTTGCCATTACCAGTTTGTTTGTTTCTTTCTTTGTTTTTTACTGCTTCATGTTAACAACACCAGTCTGAAGGAAATTGAGTGTTTAATGATTGCTGAGATTATGTCAACAGTAAAAAATGAGTTGCAAGAATTCATCAGATTTTAATGTGAAATAAATTATTTCACCTGAGTCTTATATTGAATTTAAAAAAAATTATATAGTTTGGTTATACTTGTTCAGGCAGAACATTAATTCTGCTTTGGGCTTTCTGTATTCATTCTTTGTTTGTGTTCTTTACAGAACACAGGGCTCAAAAGAAACTTTTCAAGAAAGTGACCTGGTTGTGTAATATTTAGACACAATACAAGGAATCAAAAAAGCTGAGGCTCTCTTGAGATACTTAGCTCACCAGCTAATAAAGAGGTAAAGGAGATTAAAAGGCTCACTTGTTACTTTTGTAGGCTAATTAACATTTAGAAAAATTTTACTCCCAAAGGCAGATACAGCGATGATTAATTATCATATTTTGATTAAGTCAATGATACGATGTGTTTTCTCATTATATACAGTAATATTCAACCAGGCTTCACAGTTAGCCCCAGGCTAAGGTCAGAGACCAGTTACCTCAACATGGATGATACTTGTAACCTGTATTCAGGCTGACGTGTACAGATTATCATCCTCCAGTTTTGGTTTAAGATTTTATTATTTTTTTTTGCAATAAATAGTTAATTTTTGTCCTTAGATTTTGATTTGAAGTCATCTGATCTTCCTTTACAGTGGACATGGATTTTCTATTCAGCACTGACGAGATTGTAACAACATTATACTAGGGTTTTTTTCCTTTGTTTTGTTTTAATAAAATGACACATGGCTTTGTAATTTTTGCCATGTTTGTGATCATTTGGACACTCTCTTTCTAAGCTATCAGAGTTGAAAAGTGCACTGTTACAAAAGATCCTTGGCCTTTAGATTCTTCTTGTTTTAGAGCCTCAGGCTGGTCACAACTGCCATTGTCTCATCAACCATGAGATTATTTTCAATATTTTAGCTGGTAGGACCAGCAGCGGATTTTCTTAGCCCACAGAAAGATTTTAATTTAGCTGAACATAGTGGCAGCTGCTACTACTGCCTCCAGCTACAATTGCTTTAGCCCTAAGAAAGTCTTTTTTACATGTTAAATATGCAGCATAAGTGCCAAGTTATCATCAGCTTTTAACAAGGTTTTGTTTTTTCCCCTGTTTATTATAGTGCAATATAACTCTCCATACAAAGCAATTTAAATAAAGCAGAGCTATGAATGGTATCTAGCCAAAATTGTGAACTTCCATCATGCAAATGAGAATACCTAATTAAGAGCCAATGGTCAAAATTTCCATAATGATGTTGCCAGACAAAATGTGTTCCAAGTTCCCGCAGGAATCTGGATAGTTTGTCTTGCATTAATGTCGGTTACGGAAAAGCACCTTGCATTAAGATATTTCTTTGTAACATTATGGCTAGGAAGACTTCTTTCTGTTTTCTTGTATTTTACTAAGTAGTTGACTTAGTTGACTTCTCTCCCTGAGATCTACAGCAATCTTGAAATTGATGAAATGTCAACATCATTAAACAATAAAAATGACTAAACACATTCATCAAAGCTGTTTATGTATTACGTAACATTTTAAAATTGTGTAATTTGGGAACTGGAACAGAGTATTTTTATGCCTTTTTAAATTATAGATTATTCCTCAGAATGAACTATTTTGGATATTGTATCCAACAAAGGTTATCAAAACAAACTCTAAAAAAAGTCACTTTAAATTAATATGTTAAAACTGATAGATTTGTGCCAGTGAGATAACATAATGATTTAGTGAATAGAACAAATGACTATGATTATATCCAATATGAAATCTTTTCCAGATATACCACCCTTCATTAATTGTAATGAACTGAATCATTTGAAGCTGAGATGTAGACCATTAAGTGATTTTATGGAGTTCCACCAGGTCAACATAGCAGTGAGCTTTTTACATTATCCCACACATAAAGATATGTGCCTGGAATTATGCATATAAAAATAATTTTGAGTATCTATTAACAGTTCTGTGTTGAAGTGGCTCATTCATACAAACACATTTTATGCACCACTACCCATCTACTCATTCAGCCACTCCTCAAAATTATAAAACATAGACGGGTTTGAGTTGGAAGGGACCTTTAAAGATCATCTAGTTCTAACTTCTCTGTCATAGGCAGGTATATCTTTCAATAGACCAGGTTACTCAAAGCCCCATACAACCTGATCTTGAACACTTCCAGTATTGGGGCACCCGCAACATCTCTGTGCAACGTGTTCCCGTGTCTCACTACCATCATTTAAAAAATTTCTTTCTTACGCCCAATCTAAATCTATCCTCTTTCAGTTTTAAATCATTGTCCCTTGTCCTATCACTACAGACCTTGATAAATTATGTACTGAAAGGCTGCAATAAATTCCACTTGGATCCTTCTCTTCTCCAGGCTGAACAACTCTGATTGTCTCAGTCTTTCTTTACAGGAGAGATGTTCCAGTCCTCTGATCACTTTTGTGGCCTTCCTCTGGACTCACCTCAAGGTGTCACCAGAGAAGAGTAGAGGGATAGAATCACCTCCCTTGACCTGTTGACCATGCTTATTTTGATGCAGCCCAGATTATGGCTGGTTTTCTGGGCTGTGAAAACACATTGTTGACCCATAACCAAGTTTTTGTCAAACAGTATCCCCAAGTTCTCCACAGGGATGCTCTCAATCCGTTCCCCCTCCCCAGAATATATTGATACTGGTGAGTGTTGTGACTCAGATGCAGGACTTTGCACCTGGACTTGTTGAATTTCATGAAGTTCACATGACAAACATTTCAGGTTTTCTTTTGCAATATATCTACTATAGGTGTTTGTATGAAGGACCACTGAATTCCGTTCATGTGCTAGTCTCAGTCTGTTAAGTTAAATTTTGGAAATACAGGAAATGAATTAATGTGATCTATAAAGATGTCTCCTCCACTGCAAAGAATACAAATCTTGTTTCCAAAGCCTGTAAAACTTCTATTTATTTTCCCCATGACTAGGGTCCAGGGAAGTCACATGCATAACACCACATGATTCAGCAAAGTAATATCTGCAAAAAACTTATCCTCTGTTCTCGTTATTAATAAAGTAGAGGATTGATAAGTTGCAATCACATTATTTAGAATCATAACATTTCCGTAATTACAGAAGAAAGCAGAACTTTACCTTCCCTCTCTACATTGTGTATCAGTTTATCATTGCACATTAACAGAATTGCTATTGATGTTATTTATAGGACCAGTCAGAAACCACAGCTTCTCTAAGCCAGAGAACACAAAATAAACCAGAAAAAGATATTAATGAATTTTTTTTCTGTATTTGCAGAGCTAATAAAATTATGTGGATAAAGTAGCCCGTGCCGATCTCCATTTACTCTCAACCAGTTTTCTTCATGTACGGTTGTGGTTTGCTGGTAAATTTGAAATACGAGCAAGAGACAATGTGATGCAGAGAAAAACGTGAGATACTCAGAAGATCACAATAAGCAGTGGTCACTCCTGCCAATATAACAATGTATGCTGTATTTTATTTGGGATGTTCCTATAAAAACATCCTGCAGGGGATTTGAAGAAAAATGAAGTAGTTTTCTTCATGTTTAGGCTGATGATATTCAGGGAAAATGTATAGATATGTATTCAATAACCTTGCTGGCCTGAAGCTGTCAGAATGGGCTAAATACTGGTCTCCCAACATTTTTATGAGAGATGAGTAAGTAAGGTAGTAATAGGTGGTAAAAGACACATAAAATTAAGGCAATAAATTATACTTACATGGAAACTTTACATAGCTTCATTAACACAAACATTTTCTAGAAAGCAAAAAATAATTTGGCTAGTCAGCACACTAAGCATGGAAAAATTAGACATCAGAGTAGTCAAAAACATTCACACAGTGGAACAGAAGAGGAACGGTTTAAATTGTTCCAGATTTCTCTTTCCCTCCTAATCATGTGGTTGTATACAAGGAAAAGAAAATCTCATGATAAATAAGGAAGGTCTGCTCTATATAACAGGAAATAAAAAGAACATTACCTCTGGGAAAAAATAAACAAAACAAAGCCCACAGGTATATCAAGTATGGCAGATTCACTCATAGTTACAAGGATAACAAAAGTGCAGAAGTTTCTTATTTTTTGGCTGATGTCTCTTTTGATTTAAAATATACTTGTATATGGTATTCCAACAACTGACCTGTAAAGTTTCTTTCCATACAGACTGGACTTGAAACGGATGTTTCTACCATACAACAGCATGGGGAAGAAATATATTTCTATGTATTTATGCTGAAACTGTAAATCTCTAACAATATACATCTTAATTTTATCACAATACTTGCCAAGGTTTTCTCTGTCATTGGCTGCATCACTAATATAGTATTTACTAATAGCTCTATAGAGGAACAGTATTTCCATAGCAACAAATGAACAATACTAGAGCTATTAATCATTTCTACATTATCTGTGTACACTTTGCTGTAAAGCAACATTCTGTAGTTTGATAATTGCTAGACTGGAGTGATTGTACATTATGAGATTATTAGCATAAACACTTAAGAAGATGAAGAATGTCTGTTGAAAAGGAGAGAAAACTGAAGAAAAAAATGGTACTATATTGCAAATATTACCATAAGAACCAGCAGGAAGAACTAACTTTAACATTAGTCACTTCCTCTAGTATTAGCCATCTGCTATGGATTCATCTATGGAAGATCTTTCCTGCTGTTAGCAACATAGAGAGGTACATCTCTTTCAGCCGTGCATTGTCTCCCTGACCATATAACTTTCAGAGGTAAAAAGTCAGTAACTGTCCATCTTTGTGAACTCTCTCTGGTATTAAGGCACTTGAAGGCACAGGGTTGTGAATAATATACATGTAACCCACAGCTTTAATATGTGACATTCCATAATAAGAAGGAAGGGAGGGAGAGAGGGAGGGAGGGAGGGAGGGAGGGAAGGAAGGAAGGAAGGAAGGAAGGAAGGAAGGAAGGAAGGAAGGAAGGAAGGAAGGAAGGAAGGAAGGAAGGAAGGAAGGAAGGAAGGAAGGAAACAGCTCTACAGTGTTCAGAAATTTGGCAAAATGACAGTGACCAATATTGACAAAGGCCCTCTCGGTGCACAATCTTAGGAGCAGATGCTGCAGATTTGTAAGACAGCTCTCATCTCCCTTACAGTGATGTAAAACCATAGCTACTCTGCCATTATCAAGAATGTCATGATTCAAAAGGAAGCAGAATCTAGACCATGTATTTTATTTTTATTCTAATCAGCATTGTTTATTAAAAATAGAGTATTGGGGTATAATACAGAAGAACAGAATATTGTTCAAACGCAGCTGCTAAGCAATCAGAGCCTCATTGTCTGAACCACTTTTGAAGATTTCATATGTGTACAGAAAACAGGTGCAAAATGTTTAATATTTAGTAGTTTTGCAATAAATATTCTACCCGTATTTTTAAGTTCATTAAAACCCAGATCAGGATTGATTTAATAATGAGAATTTAGTAACAAGACCAGTTTAAGTCTATAGGAGCTTCAATGATTGTAATGAGCCCTGCCAATGAGCAGAATAAATCTTGTACAGCAAAGTTAAAGCAGTTTTCCAGGTGCAAGCTAACCTTACTAAACCTTCCTACTCAACAAATCACACTTCTCTTTTATCGTTGTTATCTATTGCCTTCTAACACGGGTTTTTGAAGACAAATATACAAAATTGACTGTATTCATTTAAAAATAATTTACATATTTTTTTATTTACTGTCTTCAGGGTTTTTTCCTGGGTTGTTCTCCCTTATACTCTCACTGTGATTTAGATTAAGAAGTTGTGACTATTCCCAGTCCTGATACATTCCTCTCATCAACATTTTGGTCCCCATGAGTAAACATTTTCTGAGAGAAATGCATCATTAGAACCTCTCTCATGTGGCACCAATGCCTTGAAGAATATACAATTCCTAAAGTCCCTGAAACTTTTCCCACTCATTAAACAGCAAAGGGATAGATTAAGGTCATTCGCCTACTAGTATTCACTGTTTTGGTGACAATATGCAAAACAGATTAACTTTCTATTTATGTAAAAAAATTACCAAAAAAATAATGCTGTATGACTTGAAAAGGGTTAACTCTAGTTTTAAGCAACAACAGAAAAATTTAGTTTTAGAAAATACTTATTAATATCCCTTTATAACTGGGGAACTTTTGTTAAATCTGGCATAAAGGTGTTTCACAAGGAGTTACTCAGGGACACACCATGCATTGACTACATTTCTTCAGGATTTCTGGTGCTACTTTCACCTTTACAATATAAACTCAGATTAAAGGGTTATAGCGAACCAACTTAGTCGATTTTCCAAGAATAGTTTGATCACTGCTCTAGCTGGTTGCATGGATGAGTGTAACCACCCTTGCTTCTTGTTTAGTTGAGTTTTCCTGTCTTTCACAGAACTGTTAAGCTTGGAATTTTTTGGGAATGTGTCATCAGCTTCCTTCATGTATGTCTTTAGTTTTCAGTACAATAGCTGGATACCATTCTAAGGGCTACTGTAGCAGATACTAGAAACTTATCAGCTGCATTCAATCTGTAAATAACCCCTTTCGATTACTTACTAGAAACGTGTAATTTATTCTAAGAATATACAGGGGTACATAAGAATCATGCAGTGTAATTTCATTAACTTTTTTTTCAAATGGCACAAAATTTAACTGTCAATGTATACATACAATGATTGAAAGCTGCTGTATCAGAGAACTGTAAAATCATTTATCTTCTTTTCAGAAGGTTCACATTTCAACTTCAGTATGTATTTTAGAGGTCATTTCTCTATTTCTTCATGATGCAGTGCTGCCAATATCAAAACAAAATCAAATTGTTTTGGAGTATTATCCCATCAATTGATGTAAGCTTCTTATTTCACTTTTAAGTGTTTCATCAGTTCCCTGAGGTTTTAGCAATTCCCAACATTATACTACATCGTACTTCCCGTACCATCATACCTGATGTCGTTATATCATTGACTTTTAGCCTTGCATTAAACCACTACTTTTCTTTTTCTTTTTTTTTTTCATCTTATTTTTTAAAGGTATGTGTCTTTCAAGGATCCAAGTTTTCTAGTAACACAGTTATGCAAAGATTTCATTAAGAAATGTAATAGCTTTTCACAGCAAATTATGCACTAGGGCATTGATTTGCTTTTCTCACTGCTGTACACTAGATGAATGGATAGCTAGCTGGGACTGTGTTTGCTTTAAACTATTGTTGTTAGCAGTTGGAGTGTTCCTATGGTGTTCAGAATCTAACTCTTTCTCCATGGAGTTGGAAACTCCCCAGTGGCACCTCATCAAAGGCTTGTTCTTCTGTCTTTGCAAATTTTCTTTAAAGCTACTTCTCCGCACTAACACAATTTTAAACTAAGTCTTCCAGTATTTAATATCAAATCCCAGTGTCATTAGGAGAAACAGCGTTATGCTTTTGGGGTTTAGGACACATTTGTCAATGTTTAGCTTTGCAAGAAAATAGACAAAATTAAAGCAAATAGAATATTTGTCATAATTTAGCAAAATCAGTCTTGAGTGCTTGCTCATACCAAGTCTCTATACTCCTTATTTCTTCCTCTTTCACCTCCTTTCTATACATCCGAACTTATTCCTCACAAAATGAAGGCAGGGGCCTTCGTCCTAATTTTAACTTCCCATCTTCCTACAGAAGAACTCTAGTCCTAAACCCTCACTTACATAGAGTTTATCCCTCTGCTAACTCAAAAAAACCCCGTTATCCTCAGTACTCAAACCTCAATAACTTATCCCAAAAGATCTCAATAACATATATAATATGGAGGAGAGTTGACCCATACACTTGCAGTGTATATATACTGAGAACAACAAATTCTGCAGATACATGTTATTACAAACCTACAGAAGTTTCATTCTATTGGCAAATATTACACAAAATGTTATATTCTCCTGGACAATGCCAAAAAAAATATCAGTATCCCCAGTCCATGTCTTTTCCCTCCTGTGTTTCTTTTCTACTCACAATTCTGTTTTCATGGTTGTCCGTGGAAAAAGTACTCAAACATCATCCTTCATGGATACATTTTCTACGTGTAGTTACCAACACGCATAGTTCCTTATTTCCACACTATTATAAATATTCACAGCAGAATAAGTGCTATTGCTGACTCAGTCTTTCTGGCATTTTACTTGTGTATCTCTGTGAAAACACAAATAAATTCTATAAACACTCATTACTTTGTTACTACACAGAATAATTCTAAATTCCCATGTACTCAAGGTCTTTTAGAAGTCCTGTTGAGCTGACAGTGCTTCATGATGTGAGGTTTTTGTCCCCTCCTAAATCTAAATATTTTATTATTACTCTTTAGAGAAATTGCTGCTAGGTTTAGCTGTTGTTTCTCTTTTACAGTGACACTGAATTTAAATCAAAAATAGATTTCATTATTTATTCATAGGATTTGATTCACCCTGATTGTTACATTATTTTTGATGTTGACAGTTGTTGGTGAATAGTGTGGAATGCTAGAGGGCATTTATTTGACCATGAAATGCCATAAATAATAAACTGATGTTGTCTGCAGTTGGGGTTTTTCATCTTCAAGAAAAGAAATTAAAGTAAAAAGAATTAAATGAATCTTTGAGTTTTAAACCATCCATGTGAACTTCACATCCTCTTATGTTACCCCTAGTGTACAAATATAAAACCCTACTAGAAGAGTTTGGATAATCACTGTCAAGACGCAAAAGTAACAAAGAAACCCTTGATATCAAGACTTATTGCTTGATTTAAAAAAAAAAAAAAAAGAAATCCTGTTTGTCTTTTTTTTTTTTTTTGGTGATATTGAATGGAGAGTGAATGCAGAGAATCAAAAACTGTATGCAATAAAAACAAAAACCTTAAATGTTAGGAAAGTTAACAGAGTGTATATTGAACTTTACTGTTTAGGAGAAGGAGAGGTGGTTTTCTGTCAGAATACTTTGTAAATAAAATATGTCTTTAAACCTCAGTTTTGTTATTTGAATGCGTAAGGAAATGATACATGTAAACACGAGAATTAACTCTTTGGCTCTAGTCAAGGCATAAGTTTTCAGCAATACAACCACTGAGTAATAGTTAAATAGAAGAGCTTCATCAGTGATTGTTGGTTTTAAGGATGAATGAAACCACAGAAAATATTAAATTGTGTCTCAAAGTTGCTGCCTGGATTTGAACTTTCCAGTTTATATCCATCACAGGCAAAAACTGTTCATGCAATTTAAACTAAAGCAGCTTTTTTAATTATTGACGGCATGTACTTAACAAACAACCAGTAAGTTGTACAGTCAGGATCAATATAATACAGCAGATAAACCACAATGCTAGGGAGTTGCAAGCCATTAATGAACACTTAGGAATTTCTAGGCTCCCTGTTGGGTTTTGCTACTTGGATACACTGATGAAGAACTGAACCGGTCAGCTGTGCAGAACACAGGGCCTGGCTGGCGGGACAGGAAATGCATGTTTGTCAGGCAATTACCGATTAACAGAGTCACAACGGTGCACGAACAGCTGTAGCCAACCACAATGTGATGCGTGCTAAGCGAGAACAGTATAAATGTGTGCTGCTTTTGCAAAAAGATGGTGGCTGTGAAGTTGTCTGTCCTTGCATGGAACCCCGCAGCTCCTTTCTTTGGCTAGTCCCAGGCGGTTCTCTTCACACACACATGCACCGACGCACACATGCACACCCCTGCAGGTCCCCTGATGGGTAGCCCTTGCCACATGCACACTTCCTCACTGGACAATGTGGGTTCCCCAACTTGCAGGCTCACAAGGGGCCGTACCCAGCATCCCAGCATCATGTCCTGCACTGTCCCTCGACCAGTCATGTGCATGTCCTATCGTGGCAGCCACCCTGGTGCCACAGGGCCATGGACAGTCCTGCCAAACCACATCTGGGATGGGGCTTCTCCAGCTGCTATGGTTGTTCATCTTTAACATGGACAGTTTTGGCCCAACACCTTCTCACAGGGTTTTTGTTTATTTGACACATATGCAACGTTCATGCTCACATTTGTAGACTAACAGTGTAGTTTTTTTGTCAGGGTTAGGCCATAACAGCACCCCTGCAACATCTTTCATACTTCAGGGATCTTGTATTCTAAAGTTGGTATCCTTTTGTGATACAGTACAAACTAAGTCCTCACAATAAGAGCCACCGTCAGTGATCAATATTATGAAATTACATTGGTAATAAATCATGACACAGAAGTCTTTCATGTTTTGTTTTACCAGTTGAGTGTTCTAGGAAAGCTGTTAGGAAATGTCATAATACCCAAATTATACATCTGGATGACAGGCTCAAGCATATCTGACACACAAATAACTCCTGGAGGAAAAATCCCCAATACTGATATCATTCTCTGTGGAGGTATGTTTGTGCTAGTTCTGGGTAGGAGTTCTCGTTAGTGGAGGGCACATATCAAAATATTCCATGCTGTGGTTTGACCCTGTCTTGTCGCAGTGTGACTCTGGCTTCAGATGAAGCTGCATAATTCATGGCCAGTTTCTGAGGTGAGTGGTGGATTTAACATGCCTAGTAGTCTTCCTCTCACTGAAAGGTAAACTTTCAAATGTGGACACCTACAGGTAGGCTCCACTAACAGTTGCTCAAAAATGTTTCAGCAGAACACTGTTCAACTCCAGAAATGAAGTTTTTTACAAATTGAGTTGTTCTACAGCAACATTTCAATTTTGTTGAAATTTTCCATGGGAGAGTGTCAAAACGAATCATTCCATCTTCCTTGTTTCATTCTGATAATGCCAAAACATTTCATTTCAAAAGTATCGCCTTGTTTCATTTAATTTGACACTTAGATTTTGCTAATATTAATTTTAAGATGGTGTTTTATACAATAATTTATGTATACACGTAGTGCATATTTTTAAGTATGACTATCTGAATCATTGACATTATGATATTTCTATGTTATCAAAACAAAAAGCTGGGATGTTGTCAACTGGAATTTATGTGCTGGAGGCAAAAAGATTTTTAAATTAGGAAAAAGACTGTTAGTTCCAGTCTTGAGTGGTAGAATTTACTAAAACCTGTAAATTTGTATTTCAGTGGCACTGAGCAGCCCCTTTTTCATGCAGTGAGTACTGGCAAAACCATTGCAGAGTGATAAACAGCAAGGCAGTTATATCTGCACAACATAGCACGAAGATACAACGCTTTGAGTCAGCGTGTCTCAGTTTAAAAAATCTGCCCACAGTTTTCAGTCACTTTTAAGTTGTGGGGAAAAAACTCAATGTTTTGTCAAATCCCAGAGCTTTGTAGATCCAGAGAAGGGGTGAATTTACAGGCATCATGTTTGTTTACCTTTCTCATTAGCTTAACTAATTTGGTTCAGCTGTTAATATACATTAAAATCCTCTTTTTTTTTGAATACTTGTGAAGAACACTCAAGAGACAGGATTAGAGTTTGAAAGCCTTTATGCACAAAATGTCTGCGGTCACGACCACAGCAATTCAAGCTCACACGTATCAGGCATCCAGGGAATCTCACAGTTGCCTGACAGGGATCAGGCAAGCGGATATATTAGGTCGTAAAATCTCAGATGCATATTTAGTCTCTGGCTCCTCTCCATCTGCCAACAAGAGTGGAAATGGGTACTGGTTCTACTGTGGTATACATCAGCCCACTGGTTTCATAAAGAACAGGCCAGTGAACAGTCACCCCATATGAAGGATTTCACCCATTATCTACGCGTAACCTGTTAGCCCCAATACACACCACAGCCATCAACTTCATAATTAGGATTTTTGTAGTAAAAATTTTACAATTAATTAACCAATCTGGAAGCTGTGTGACTGATTTGTTAGGTACCTGTCATGCTTTGATTCCTCAAACAAGACATGGAGCATTTTACTCAAAACCAATGCAAGTGCTGAGGAAAGTTCACACCACCCTGGGTGTCACTTTCTTCAGTCTGAATATAGTCACAGAAGAGGAGTGACTTGTACACAGACATTAAGCCGGCACCTATCCCTACAGACTCCTGATAAATCAAATTTTAACTAATGTTTTCAGAGGCCATAGCAAAACATTTCCCCCTTATTTCCATGGCTCCTAAACTATTGCTTATTCTTCAGGTATTGTGGCAACATTCAGCCACTTGCATTTCTTAAGCAGTGCACTCTAGTTAGGGATACAAATCAAATACATTAAAGTTTGGCAAATCAGCTTTGCTTATGTAATAGCTAAAATGCATCTCCAAATAGCCACAAGGCTAATGCATGGAGTAGGTTAACCTCAGCAGCAATTCATGTTTAATTTCTTTCAGTACCACTCCTAACATTGTTACGAAAGCTATTAAATTAACAGATTCCTGTGACAGTGTTTCATTTCTCATTATAACAAAAAGGCAAGCAGCTAACACTGCAGAATTTTCATCAGCTAATGCCTTGTAGTAAATCCATTAGAAAGCCATTGGTATCTAATTGTCTAATCACAGCAAAGGCCTGGGAGTGACATGGTTGTAATGGGATTAAAGCAGATTGTAGTGCAGTGCCTACATTCTCTGATCCAGTCTGGAGATAGCAACGACCTTGTGGGTCATTTCAAATAATTTAACCAGACTCAGAAGAAGAGACGGAAAAACTGCTTTAACTAAACAGGTAAAAGAGTAGACACTGGTTTGTTTACACCCCGAGGAGATAAAGTGGACGTTACAGCTTGAAAAGCACACCATTAACTTGAAAGTAATATATCAGTGAAGAGCTGTAGACAGGACCAAAATTGGTTGCATACAAGGAAGGCTTTCACATGATGTGATGAAGCAGGCAAAGTTCTAGGTGTGCAGAAGGTGCTGAGTTATCAGGTATTTGTTCCTTCAGTCCAGAATAATTTGGCCTCGTTGTCCACAGCTCGAAGGTCAGAAGTAGCCTTCTGCCTGATGAATGCCATCCTCTAAAGCTATGAAAACTGGGAACTCAAGGGAATGGACTTGCAAACACTGATTCAGTGACTCTGTGAACTATTAGGATTCTTTACAGTAGATACTTCTGAAAAACAGGAGTCATTGATTTGCTGATACCATTTCAGGCACCTTGGAACATTGTTTTGAAATCGGTCATGTCAAACATGGAAGGATACTCTACCCTAGCCTTCACCTCAGTGAGATAAGTAATTTCTACAGACTTGCTGAAGATTCCCAGGAAATCGTTTTGACTCTTCCCATTAGAAATACTTTTTGGAATTTCTCTTTAGCTACTGACCATACCTGCTTCATGGTCACCAAAAAGGGGAGGGTACATGTGAGCAAAGGCTGTGTGGCTGAAAAATCACAACAGATGTGGATATATTTGATTGTTGTGACTACAGACTCTTGATTCAGCTTCTTAGTGTGGACGTATCCAAAGTAATCTGTCAATGAAGCATTATTATTTTAAGAAATGGGAACAGGCTCAATTTTAAAATGAAACACCGTGGTATCACATAGTGATTATTCAAAATATTTCAATTTATCTAAGTGAGGCTGCAGTGTTTAGGATAATTATAATACTTTCAGAAGAGGAACGGACTACAAAACTGGCTTGCAATCTAAACAACATTATTTAGACTTTATTTCTTATTCCTTTTGCATGATAATGGCAGCTGTACCTTGAATAGTGCTAGTTTGAGAGCCTTCTAAATATTTGCAAAAATATTATTTTGCAGAATAGGAAAAAAAATTAAACACTGGTCTTCACTTATATAGAGCATGTTCAGATCTTTTAGGTAAATGTCACCATTGTTTCCAGCACATGCACTAATATCCAAACTGAATGTTTCTCTGAGTGTATTTTTCCCTTTTTCCATATTGTAATCATTTTGGAGATTCAGAAAGTCACAAAATACTTGAATTAGGCCATTTCAGTTTGATGGAACACCTCTCACAATTAAAAAAATAAAATAAAATTTGAAAAATCAATGTTTTCTGATTTTTTGGCGAGCTGTTTTACTTGGATCCATCACATAATGCCTTTAACTATAGGTTAAAGAGTCAGTGCAAGACTTGTGATTCTCTAGTAAAAGGCATGCACAGAAAATATTTTTTAAAGAAAATCAAACTCTGAATGTATTTTATCAGCAATGTTAGTCTATGATGAAAAGAGTAGCGATACATAATGGTTTAGAAACAAGGAACTGAAGGCAAACAGTGTGACAGAGATTGAGACGTACATAGAATACTGACTTTGACTGACTGTCTCAAATTGGACATGTCACTCCTGCAGCTACTGGGACCTTCTGAGAGTGTGTCTTCATCAGTAATTCCCTCTTTTAAAGGCTGTGGGCCCTCCTAGATGTGTTCTGATTCCACATTGGTGGTGGAAGTGAGTTCAAGGGTTTAATCCTCATGTGAGCGAAGTCAAAACAAAATTACATCTAAATGAGTAAGACTTGGTCAGGTTACACCTGCTGGTGATCTGCTTCTGTAGTTTTAAATTACTTCTTCGTTTACTTCAGCAACTTGATAATCTAAAACAGGCACTCTGGAAAGAAACATAAAAGATTTAACTGTACATTCATGTGTTCATCTTCAGTCTTCAAAAGCTTGAAACTGGAAATCCATGTGCGAGACAGTGCACTTCTTCAAAGCAATTGGTTGTACTAGATCTAAAGAGTCCAGGTGTCACACAGTGCAATTTGTGTCTATGGGTGATATTATTGACTATGCTTGTGCTATGCATACAAACTGAAGTGCTGTCCAATGCTTTTAGCATGACAACTTTCTTCATAAATGGTTTTATTTTTTCTTTTCTGTGTTTAAATACATGAAAACAATATCCTTAAGTGTACTTGTCCAGTAACAGAGATGGTTTCCATACCACGGACTATTTTCCACAATTCATGTTATTTTATTTAATAAAAAATAATTAGAAAAACATTTGCTGGGGTTTTGTTGTTATTCAGTCATATGTTAAGAAGATAAACAACAGTGATTAAGCCATCTCTACAACTTTTCTACCCTTCAGAATAAAGAATTGCAAACAGCTTTAAACTTTCCTCCCTATAATAACAATTTGACAGTCTGGCAGTGCTTCTTATGTTAGAGATATAGTTCTGCACACCAGCAAAGATCTACCTTAAAGTTAATCTGAGCAGACATCAAAATGTATTATGTGTTCTTTATATCTCAGAGATATCAATAAACTAAGAGCAACCATCAAGCCCTACAGCTAACTAGCAAAGACCTCCTCACCAAGCAGATAGTCACCTATCCAGAGTAGGAAAGGATAAAACAGGGCAGCTGGCCTTGGCTTTTCTCCCAGTGACAGGAGAACATAGAAAAAGCATTAGGGACTTTTTTGTCTCAAAGTCATTTGGGTCACAAAATAACAATAAATTAAAAAAAAAAATCCTATTGTCAAGCAAATAGTTGGACTGACTTCAGCCTTAGGAGCGATGTGCGGAGTAAATATATGTGGAGAGGAGAGGAGAGGAGAGGAGAGGAGAGGAGAGGAGAGGAGAGGAGAGGAGAGGAGAGGAGAGGAGAGGAGAGGAGAGGAGAGGAGAGGAGAGGAGAGGAGAGGAGAGGAGAGGAGAGGAGACGAGAGGAGACGAGAGGAGGAGAGGAGAGGAGAGGAGAGGAGAGGAGAGGAGAGGAGAGGAGAGGAGAGGAGAGGAGAGGAGAGGAGAGGAGAGGAGAGGAGAACTAGTCATTTACTTACATCTGTGCTTTTCCAAGTAAATTGACTCCAAAACATGACTGAAGGATGAATTCACTGAAAAGTTTGTCATGAAGAAAAATATTTACTCCTTTGCTAGCTTTTTAACACAGCGAAGGAGTTGCTTAGCAAGGATTGTGTGATGAAAATAGATAACTTTTTTGCAGTTATGTTTATTTCAAAAAGATGCAGAATTACTCCTGAATACAGTAGGAGTCGTACAAAAATGTGTTCTCCTGCAGTGAAATGTAAAGCACTTTCATCCTGAAACATCAAGTTCTTACTCTCGATCTAAGCACAGAAACTTCTGCTTGCCTGCGCAACACCTGGCTCTCTGCTGTCACAGTTTCCATGTGCTACTTTTTGCTTGTGGATTTGGAATCTACACCAGGCAGAGACACTCCATTCAGGTAGCTCAAATTTCAGAGTGGGTTCACAAATTCCTTTGTTTTGGCTGATGACACGTGCCTGTATTTTTAACATGTTTAACACCAAGCGTGACTGTGACTATATCCACCAATGTATTGTAATGTCCATAAAAGCACTTCTTTCCTTCTAACTACTTTTTCCAAAATCCTGAGTGAAAAGACATACTTTGCAGCATACCAGTAGGTCAGTAGTTGCAGCCACAATTAACCTGGACTGGCAGTAAAGATTAAGAAACTGTGATGCCTTACTGAGAGTGCTTATTGTTAGCATCGTCATTAGTGCACTGAGTGGCAGTGGAGATCCTCTCCTTCTGCATAAAGTCATATAACTGAAAAAGGGCCGTCAACCTCCTTTTACTCTCTTTGCTATACATGTATTTTCATTTAGCAGTTCACAGCTAGCCTCTGCCTAACATCAGTCAGAAACTAACCAAAGAAGGCAGGAAGAAATGCCTGTACCGTATCCTAAAATTTTAAAGATTAAGTATAGTGTGACAAAGACAGCATGGAGCCAGTGCCAAGATATACTGAAAGTGTGCTCTCCAGTGGGGGGGGCTACTGTATATTTCACTAGCTGGACTTTTAAAAAGTCATTCAGGGAGCTTGCCAGATAGGAATACAACAAAGTGTGTAAGCAAAGATATTATATAGTGCAACCATGAGAAGATATGTTGCAAAGGCAAAGACTAAGTGTCTGTCATTTAGTCAGAATATTCCAGCTGACCTTTGGGAGGCTCTTCCATGTCAAGTCTGTATTGAAGCTTTTAATGATGACACCTCTTCAATATGACAACAGATAAATTTAAAAATATTCAGGGAAATAGCTTTTAAGGAAGAATGGGAGAGGATTTTTTTTCCATTGGGCAGCAAGGTAAATAAGTGTTACACAAATACTTCTCTAACTGTATTACTTATTGTTTTGGGGTTGGGATTTTTTTTTGTACGTTTGGGGTTTTTTTTGTGAGGTGGGTGTTATTTTAAAGTCTATGCTCTGATGTAATTCTCTGGCAAACCCTCAATTTTTTGACCAAACACAGCTGAGGGACAGCAGAAGGGCAAGAGACTCACAGGTTGAAGGGAGAAGGCAGGACTTATTAAGTTGGTACTGCCAATAAAGGAAACGTCCATTTCCCCATTGATGCTGCTACTAGATAAGTAAATCACAGTATGTCTTTGGAGAAGGCTGAAACATAAGATATATTTATTAGTTTTTATCTTTACTGTATATTTAAAACAAGAGCAAAACAAGATGCAGTATGGTCAAACTCAGGAATCATGCTAACATTATTGCTAACGGGACTGCAGAATCTTGCTTAGCAAGGAATTTATTTTGCACAAAGATTCAGGAGAAATTTTTCCAACACATAGCTTGCAGGAAGCCAATATGGGTCCAAAAAGCAATTAGCTGACAGTTTGGTAATCACTAACCAGTGCCTGGAGTCAAGCTAACCTAGATAAGTTATGTCTCAATGTTTCCATTTGGAACCAGCTTCTCAGAAGTTCATCTGAAAGGCAGAGACAAGAGAATGTTATCAAGTCTTAACTTGCGTAGAGGCCTGGGAGAAGGATTATAAAGTAGGAGGTGGATTCAAAGAGATATAATTTGTTCTTTCTTTTGTGATGAATATCTAGAGAGCAGTTAAAATATTCCACAGAGCAGAATTCGGTATTTCACTTGTGGTCACACTTCGTATTAAGCAGCTGTAAAAAGAGTTTATAACTGGCTAGGAGTAATAGGTTGTTTATAATTCCTATGACTTCTTTCATGTTATTAAAGAAACTCTGAAAGGTGCTATTCATGTCTGGAAGATAATATTGGGGGGTTTTTACCTCTGGAACATTAACAGAACTGATGATCTTTCTTCGCTAAACCAAAATAGCAATATTTTAAAACAAGTTTAGAATTAGCAGTGTATAGTCTTTATCATGTAAGCTACAATTAAACATCTCCAAGACAAGCTTGTCAATGGTCTTTGTTATGAAGTGAGGGCAAAATTGTAAATATATTATTAAAAGCCTACTCTTTCAGCAATTTTGCCCATTAGAAGACTCACAAGCAAAACAATTCTTCCCATCACTCCCTAACCTCCTTGCTGCTCAAAAAAAAAATCCTATCAAAACCAACCCTTTTTATATCTCATGAAAGAGAAGAAGATCTAAAAAAAGTTAATGCATGAGAAGATAGAAAATATTCATGTTAGGTCTTTTAAGTAAACAATTATTATTTTCAACTGAATAGATTCATTTGCATCTTGATGAAAAACCTGTGTACATTTCTATTCCAAATGCCAACAGCCTTTCACAGTAATGTTCTCTGGTCTTAGGAGTTTCTCCCTCTTTTAAGACTTTTTTTTCATGCTTCCTCAAATCACCATTCCCTCTTTGCCTCATTTTAACAGAATGAGTTAATATACAACACCAAGACAGTGAAGTTTATCATGCTGGGAATAGGGCAGAATCCAGTTGCTATTTCTGAGTATATTTTCATACAAAAACGGAAAGGACATATTTCTCCAATGAAAATTTTCATTAGGTTATACATTCAGGGCGCTGGGGGAACATAAAATTAATAGAGAAGACTCAATGAAAAGATATTTAATAGTAATTTAAAAAAAAAAAAAAAGCTGAATTTTTAAAATATTCTTTTGACTGAAAAATGACAGTACATTCATCTGAATGAGAGACCAAGAGCAAAGGGCTGTAGGACACAGAGAAAGCATCATTTGAAACTCCTTCATAACTGTACATACCAGTGAAACTAGGAATGGTAGTGATATGAGTATATTGAGTCTGTATCTGCAGTGACTGTGACACTGTTAACTCTAGTGCTTTCATCTCAGAAATTATGAACAAAAGGTGTTAAAAAAGAAAAAAAACCCACAACTGCTTTACCACTGAGGAAACTTTATTCTGACTTTAGAAGAAAAGGAAGACAGGGCCTACATTTTCACAAAAACGGTAAATGCTAAGGCCAAATGAAAATTTCCTAAAACCTGTTATAGCTTGATTAATTTCTGGTTTAGTTTAGTAGTTACATTTCAGATAACCTGAATAAACATTTTCTTCAATCAGTCTCTGGATTTAGATGGGAAAGAAAATAAAAATTATAGCCATTTTTCTGGAAGATTGTTGTTCAACAATTGTGAATGTTACATGATTCCTTGGTTCTTTGTAATCCTGGAATTATTTTAGAATCAGTTGTTAATGAAAAGACACCTATCAAAAGATGCTGTATGTGTCACATCACATTTTAATCCAGGCTGTAGGGACAATTAGATTAATTTTCTGTCCCACATTTTTGGCAAGTAACAATGAATAATTGCTGATAGAAAAGCAGGCTCAACCTTTTCCCTCTACAAAGATCTTCCAGTTTCCTCTGGCAAACAAATATTGTTGGTAAAGGAAGAGAAGCAGAAACTGCCAAATGTTGGAGCAATTTTATTTCATTTCTGCATTCTGCAAAAAAAATGGTTGCCCTTCTTTCCTAGTTTTCTTCCTATTCTCCAATTCCTTCTCCTGTTCCTGTGTCAGCAAGAGTGAAGAAGAAACACCTGCAGTACTTGCTTCAAAAGGCCCGGTGGAGAGATCTAGAGAAGCTTTAAGGAAGCAGACTGGAAGATGATTGCAATGGGTTGATGGGGTTTGATATGCTTGCTTTGATCCAGAACCGATATGAACAAAGCGCAGGCTGGAACTGCAACAATCTTCTTCAGCCGTGAACCTGACCCAGGTTTATTCTTTACAAAGCAAAGACTAGTCCTATGTATGACTTTAATTTTGGAACTTGTTGAAGTACTGGAGTCATAGTTTTAACTACAAGACTGCATCTCTCTTAAAAAATGTCCTCATATTGCTAGATCTTGAGAAGATTTATCATAATCCAGACAGTCCTAAGAGTAGTACTAACAGTTTCATGGTTCTTTTAAATTTATTAGTATTTCTGCTTTCTTGCTTTTTCATGCTACACTGCTGTCTCCAAGATCAATTCTTGATGCATTTGTCACATAATATACTGTTTAATTTCTTTTTTTAAAGTAACTAATTTTAGGAACATTGTAGGAACTCTCATAGTTCTTCTGACCAATTTGAATTGAGAAAGTATTCACATTTTTCCTTAGGACTAAAACATTCTTGTGTTAGACCTCAGGAGAGTACCATGTGAGGACAATTTCAGTAATGTAATGTTTGACTCTACACTACATTACAGAAATATCCTAATGACTTATTTTACCTTTGGTACTTATTCCATGAGAAAATTTACCAAACGAATAACACCTCAGAGTTCATGATATCTACAGTTGAATAGAAGCTGTTTCCTGGAATTCTCTCTACAATAACATACTTTTTAAACGAAATTTTTTTTAGGTAGAGAAATCAAGTACAGATGTGGTCCAGAGAAATCTGCCTATGCAACGCACTCTGCTACTGATGTTGTTTTTCCATGCCAATGTAGTTCTGTAGCTTTATAAAACTTGTTTTTTTTCTGCTCAGACACTGTCCTATCAGTGGCAATCATACGTATTTTCTTTCTCTGTCATAAAAGGCAATATTCCTAGATTTATACTATTCAGACAAAACAGTGCACTGGTCAGAAGTAGATATTAAAGACATAAGTTGTTTGCTAGAAAACATTGAGGTCTCTTAAGCAAAGTAAAGGGTGACTCATTCAAAAGATTAGGAAGCTAAGGACTCCAAAGCCAGAATGACCAAGACCTCTCTCTTTCAGTAGGGCGTTCATGTGCTAATATGCAGAAGAAAAGTGTAAAATGTAACCTCTGCAACAGCAGCTACTCTTCCCATCTGGGATCTAGTAAGGTCACAGGCTTCATCCTGCTGGTGTTATTTGGCTCAATCATTTCTTTTTTTTTTTCCTTTGGGTTCAGTTTACTTATTTTATTATTTTCCTTAAGCTTTTGTCTTCAAGTCTAACGTCACTACATGAAGTCAGAGAACAGCAATTTTCAAACTCAACAGTAACCCTTTCTCTCTTGAGAACTCAAAGTTTCTACTAAAGGAAGTAGAATCATTTCTGATGGTATATTTTGAGCTGTTTAACAAGAGCGAAAGATGAGCTGATATTCATTAACTTCCAGATTTTTCATTTGAAAGTAAAGAATACAAATAACTTAAGACAGGTGTGACAAAAGTACTACACAGGAAAGTATTTTTACTCAGAAAATTATTTCTAACTGATTATGCAAATACTTTTTCTTTAAAAAAAAAAAAAGAAGAGACACCTCTTGCAGCAGGCCCAAAAGAAACACACTGGGCAATATACATTAAACAAATTATTATTTTTTTGCCTTGATGAGTTCGATGATTAGTCATTAGACATGAGTTAAATACAGATATTATAAAGGACATCTAATGTAATATTCAGCAAAACAGACAACCCAATACCTCTTCAAGCATCAAAGAATGCAGATGCCCAGATAAATGTATAAAAGACAAAAGGTCTTTTGATTCTCTAGTTTAGAGAATTTGATGAAGGTACAAGACATATCAAAATGAACATTTATTTACATGAAAAAAAAATGGAGAAAGAAAAACCCAAGAATTCATATGGAAATGAAATGAAACAAGAAAATATACGATTTTTTTTTTATAAATTATAGATCTCTTTAAATAGGAGTTTGAAAGATAAATGAGATTGCAATGTTTTGTTTCAGCAATTAGAGTCAATACATTTGAGAAACTAGATGCATTTTTTACTGTGTTAATGACCATAACTGTTTGTTTAAATGGCATTTGTTCATGGGATTTATTCATTCATTCATGAAAAAAAAGAATTTGAGAGGAATTTGTTGATACAAATGACTCATCCACCTGCACTCACTATCTGCAGAATCATAGAAGTTCTCTGTTCCTATATATAAGCTTTTGCTGTCACACAATAAAATTGCTTGGTCCTTCTGATTGATTTTTGGATTCAAAATACAAAGAATTTTTGTAAAAGGGTATAACAGGCTCACACATTAAAAAAGACTGTTTTGAAAAAGCTGTGTAGGAAAGGCATTAAAAGTGAGTGAGATGCAGAGGCCTATGCAGATATGACAAAAAAAAGATGATCTTTGGAGACTTCTACCTTTCTATCCAGCAGATCTGAATTCAGCACAGTTCAGTGAAGCACCAGAAGAAAACGGTTATTTACCAAACTATGTAACACAGGTCTGCATGACTCATCAATGTTGTGTGGTATTTTTATTATTTAAACCACCAATTTAATTGCCAGATCTGTTGTTGGTTGCCTCAACAAAGTCATGCCGATTTTGTACTGTGAGATTTTCTTGGAGCTGCTTTCTCATCAAAACAGAAGTGTTGCTTTAATACTCCTGAAGGGATTTCATCTCTAAAAGTATGAGCTGAGTAACTGTAGTCCTGTCTCTTTTCCTTTCCACCCACTTCCTTCTCCCCTACTGCTTATTAGAGTTTGTTACTACACAGATATAACTCGCACTCAGTCCTTTTCGTAGTGACTCTTATTTATAGTTCCAATGGTGATGTTTGAACAGCAGCTACAGTATCTCATCTCAAGTCTATGAAAAACGTATCAGTCATTCACCAAACTACAGCCTATATTGAGGCAACTCTTACCAGCAGCACACAGAAAGCAATACAGTTTGTCTTTCTGTACAAACATTTTTTTTCCATTCTTTTCTTGAATACTAATTACGTTATTTAGAAAAATGAAACAAAAATTCTCTACCTCATTTCCCTCATGAACTACAGCACAAGATAAGATGTTTATGAGATTGTCTCTCTATGTTTGCTCAACAAGAAAAATATTGAACATGTTTTCTAAATTATTTCAGCAGCAAAATTTTCAGTGATGTCTTTCTTGAGACATCATTGCACAAACACTGTATACAAAATTAAACAGAAAACAGATCGGTGCTTGGATTTCTCACACTTCTGGTGTTGGACTGGCATGTGTGTTTTCATATTCACTTAACTATATGCTCAGATCTCAAAAGATCCAAAGACTGATTATTTCATTAAGGCCATAAAAATATGGCTACTCTTGACTTTCCACATATTTGAGAACACCCATTTATCTTATTGCTCCTCATTCTGTGACAATTAAGGCGCCAAGCTCAACAAGTTTGACAAATGTTCTGAGATGATGCTGCTCCAATGAACTTCAGAAGTTCATTCTTAATTGACTGAGATGGTGTAGAAGAGTTCAGGAGTATTTTTCTCTTGTTCTACTTTTTCTAGTGCAGAGCTGGTTTACAGGCACTGAGAAGTTAGAGATTCACAGGAAAAGGAGGCACCAGCTGACCTGAATGTTAGCCAAAATATGCATTCGGGGGTTTAAAGCCTCAAGGAAAAAACCAAACTTTTGGGATGTATTTAAGTATAGAACATTAAACCAACATGTTGCCAGCTTCTCTGCCTGCTGTTGTGCACTTGTAAAACAATGTTCAGCTAAAAAATTTTAACATTTCTCGAAAATTCTAAATAAAAGTAGTTCAATGTAAAATCATACAGTCACATCCATTCAACAGTACAGAACAAAAATGTTATTCAATTCCTTCCTTGTGTTTTTAATGTGTCAATAACTTTTTTTCTCCAATGAAATCAGTTCTCATACTAGTAAAAGCAAAACCGATGCTTTTCAGTATTACCTTTTAAATATTGCAAATCATGACCTGTAGACAGGTGAGCTCATTTTGCTAATCTGTAGCTTTTTATGAACCTTTATAAACTCTGAATATACAAGCTAAGTATTCTGCTGTACATTGATTCTACAACATAAATTTGTGCTTTTTGAGGGAAAGAATTTTTATATATTTACTTGGACTAAAATCATTACTTAAACCGGGTTAATACAGTAAGGATTCTTCTGGTTGTATATTTAGTGAGAACATATTGCCACCGAAAGCACAAGCCCTGAGAGAAATCTATTTATAGAATAAAAACCTCTACTCCATTTGCTATACAAAATACGTCTACATACACAAAACCCTTGAAATGCAGAGATGTGTGAACATTGTGTATTTTAAGAGGTTTTTGCATTGCAGAGGCTCTAATTGCCTATGAACTTAACCTTTATAGTTCACATATTATTCCTCTACAATGATCTGAACAATTCTAAAAGCTTGCAAAGGTTTGATGTTAGATTTATTTATTCTTTATGTAAGCTCTGATAATTAACACAAATTCACTTTATAAATAAATAGCATCTTACACCTTTAATTGGGAAAATTGGAAATTCAGAGTAATGTGTGCCTCCCAGTCTACTGACTGAAATCATCAACAGCCATGCTCTAGTTTCTAGAAGAAAAAAAATGCTTTAGCTGTTGCTAAGTTACACTGAATACCCATTGAATTACACACAAAACCTATGTTAATTCCAAATAGAGTCATTATGAGTGGCAGTATTACAAAAAATACTGAATAGATTTGAAATAATAAAAAAACAAATTAAAGAACTGTCATCACCTTTTCCTACATTTTCCTCAGCCTTTCTGGACTAGTTTTTAAAGATAGCTTAGCTGTCAGGTGAAAAAAAATTAAGTAGTTTTATTGGTTCTTTTACAGTACAAACCAGTTCTCTGTCTCTGTGGTACAGGGAGCAACTAAAATTTCTAAGTACAAATCAGAGGATGAAAACAAGGAAGAACAGCTGGAGTATACCGATATATACACTAAATTCAAACACAAAGCAGCTATATTTTTCTGTGCTTTTAAGCATTTTCTAACTTCTCACTGTTTTTTCTGCCACTATCAGAGTTATGCCTTGGACTGAGCTCAAGGAAGTTTTAAAGTAGGGTACATCTTACCAAGTAGGTGATGTAATTACTCTTCATTTGCCATAGTCCTGGTACTACCATCCGTGCCTCTGTGATTTGGGGCAGTGCTGACACTTTTGTGGTAGGTCAGAGCTGTGCTCACCACCAGTACTTGCCTGGGTAGGGGAAATACTGCTTTTCAAGAACACAAGGAAAGGAAATCTAAACTATGTTCATAATGAAGCTGTATAAATTCCTCAGTAGTTCCTCCAATAGCAGAGGTTGAACTTGAAGACCAAAGAGATCACATCCAGGCCACTCCCTTATGCTTTAGTGGCCTGCCTAGTTATACCTGTTTGGATTGCCCACAAGGCTGAGGAAATGACACAGGACATTTAAAAATTGCCAAATATATATTCTTAGAAACTTATCCTAGGATGCTCCCACTGTGAGACTGAAGTGGAAGTACTTTCTGAGCTTCTCATAAAGGAATGAAGGAGGTTGTTATCCAGCTGTGTAAAAGGCATGTCATCTGTAAGTACGAGATCTTTGGAGATGACATTACTAATGCTCTAGTTAATAATTGCATCAGTGCTTATCATATTCTGTCTTCCTCTTCAGCTAAAATTTTGTTGTAGCTGAAATGAATATCATTATTTGCCCTTGTGGGTGACACACTAGCGTCAGTGATAATTCTATTTGTGCTGCTGACAGCAAAACTGTAGTCTTTATGGGGTCTTCACTCTCTTTGCACGATATTTCAGACAACAGGTTCTACTTCTATGGACTACACATAGCTGCAAGAGTAAGAGTGCTGTCCAAAGTGGAACAAGTGTTGGAAAAGACCACTATCTAATACTTTTCATAAGATCTATTGTGCTCTACAAGTATAATTACAGCAAAATGTTGTCACTAATCACTCACATTTTGGAATAGACTAGGTTATTTCAGTTGGAACGGACCTACAATGATCATCCAGTACAACTACCTGACCAACTCAGGGATGACCAAGTTAAAGGATATTAGTAAGGACATTGTACAAATGCCTTCTAAACACTGACAGGCTTGGGGCATTGACCATCTCCCTAGGAAGACTGCTTGAATATTTTACCACCTAATTTCTAGTCTAAACCTCTAGTCCAAATCTTCTAGTCCTAATTTCTAGCCTAAATTTCCCCTGGTACACCTTTGAACCATTCCCACTTGTTCCGTCACTAAGTGCTAGGGGGAAGAGATCAGCACCTCACTCTTCACTTCTCAAGAAGCCATAAAGAGCAATGAGCTCACGCTTCAGTTTCTTTTTCTCCAAACTAGACAAACCCAAAGTCCTCAGATGCTCCTTATAGGACACGCCTTCCAGCTCTTTGATAACACTGTTACAGCAGCCTCTCTTCTGAAAAGTGTGAGTTTGAAGTTTCTTTCTCACTGATTCCATCCATCACCAAGCTCCATTGTGCTACATCATGATTTATGACTCTCGGTTCTTAAAAGACTTGCAAAAGAAAATCACTGCTTAGACCCCTTTCACTCACAGCAGTGAAGATAAATCTCTGTGCAAACAATTGTCTCTGAGTTTAGCAAACAGAAGTTAAGGCTTAACTATTTGAATATAATACTCAAGTAGGCCATTAACAACACAGACTGCAAATGTCAGATATGCAAATCCAGCCACTTCCAAATTTTTCAAAATGTACGTCAAGACATGGTGTAGTCCATGATCCAAAATGCAAATATCGTATCTGTGGAAATTGTCATAATTTGACTCACTGCAGCACTGACAAACATATTGCTTTGTTCAGGTATTTAAAAGCAAGACTGTAACAAGCTATCAGCAAATAGCAGTTTCCCCTGCGCTCAAGTAGAGCAGCTGCCAGTTCTTGTAAGAACTCTCTGAAGTGCAACACTGACTGCACGAGTTCTTCATAATCCTGCCATGGCTGGTTTTCTCAAATGCCACATTTCCACTCATCTGTCAGTATTAATTTAATAAAATATGGTCATTATTAATTTAATAAAATATATCTCTTGAACACTTTTAGCTTTGTGCCATACATTCACAAATACTTTTCAGACTGATTCCACTGAAAATGTTGCTAAAAGTCTGACACAGTAATGCTCTTTAGGCAAATCTACTTTTTTGGTTCCAAGAATCTCTGACACCTTGTCTTAGGGTAAGGTATCTTGATCTTACTTTTGCCTTTGAAAGGCATAATTTTGTTGCTTTGTCACTCCTTTTTCTCTTACCCTCTGTCCTGTCCTATTGACATACACTGATAAACACTACAGTATTTTATACATGCTTGCTCCACCTCTTTCGTAACACTCCTTCTACGAAAGTCTGCAAGTGAAGATCTGCAGTCTAGGTTTATCTTTCACTCCTGTCATTCGGTTTGGAGTTACACTTCTGAAGTTTTAAGATAGGAATCTGAGTGCTCTCTGGTCCAATGTTTTCTTAAGAAAACTGCAACATTTTCTGCCATTTATATGCAGCTGGACCTATACAGAAGCTTACTACTGGTAGTTTATGATGCTTACTAGTAGTATAAAAATGTGTCTTTCTGTACTGCTACATTGATACCTCTTAAACTCTTCCTGAAGTTATGCTTGTCTTATGGACACACAGCAATTGTCTATCTGTACTTTGGTTATTATTAGATTCTGTTTTCATTGAATTTCATATTGGGATTTTTTTTTTTCAGAAGCAGTGGTGTCCTTCAGACTTGAATCAGACCATTATACTGAAACAACTTATTTCTTGCTTTCCCTTCACTCTTTCAATACCTCTCCACTTCTCAGAGATGCTTTTTGAGCTTTGGCAGACTCAGTGTGTGTTTTAGCTGTTCATCATCTCAAATAAAACTTATACTCTTCTGGAGGGTGTGAGGACTATTAAATGCTTTATATTTTTCACTATTTTGGATCAGATCTAATGTTTTCTTTTCCTAAGGAATGATCAAAGCAATTCATATGAGCTATTATGATTTGCATTTTGTTGTGATTCAGTTTTAGGTGACATTTTCTGCATTTGTAAACACTGTGATCAAGTTTTTGTTGTGCACTTTTCTTGTGCTGCAATATACTAAATGTCATAAAAGTTACTTTGACTTCCATCAGACATTCTAGCATGTCATTCTTCTGGAATATCTGTTGTGCAGTTGAGTACTGTATGCTGAATAATCTTTTGGAGTACCATCTTTAAGGCAGTGAAAGTGGCTACCTTGCTACCTTCTTCTTCCCAGTTGTCCTGGTTTTAGCTAAAAACCTGAAATCTGTTCAGTGATTTTTACTTTCCAGTTTAGTCTCTTCTAAAAGACTGCACATTCTGAAGTCAGCAGCATGTTTTTGCAGACAGTGTGTGCTACTGGCAGTGATAACACCTGATGTTTACAGTTACGGCCTGGGACTGGGATGCAGAAAGGCTCTTGCTTATACTTATTCCTATAGTGACCAAGGCCACTGCTGGCTCTTGTGTGCCACGATGGGGGTGCTGGGTAGTAAGAGGGGTCACAAGGAAGTAAAAGGTTGCACCTCTGCGGGGTAATAGACAGGGCAGGTGAACAGCAAGAGTATTCCATTCCATATATGTCATATTTAGTATAAATTGAGTGAACACAAGAGTTTCTTTTACCCTTTCTTCAATGGCTGGTGTCCGGGGAGGACTCCGCCCAATCTCCTGTTTTTGATCTGGATCCTGAGTTCCCGAATCTAGCTCCCTTTATCCAGCTCCTGCTGCTGCTGAGCCTGGGGCTTCCCTAGTGTCATCTGCTTTGCTGCATCAGTGAGGATTGATATCAGATGGGGGAGTTGGGTTCAATATTTGGCTTAGATATAGTTGTATATAGTTCCTTATTTTTATAATTTGACTATTATTTCCATTATTATTTCATTAAAGCTCTTCTGTTTTTTTTCTTTCCTAATCTGTAAATATCTCTGCCTCATTCCCTTTTCCTTCCCATTCAGGGCGGGGAAGAGGGGATTAGAAAGCATCTGTCCACGTTTAGTTGCCAGCCCAGACCTAAACAGCAACACCAATTTATCTTTACACTTTAGGTCTGGTTAACTTGTTCATTTGGGAGTGATGTTGTAATGTAACAAAGTAGGGCTGTCAAGTTTTCTTATTATTATTTTGTGTATTGTGTTTGCATGGCAAGGTTTTGCTAGTGGAGGGGACTGTAGGGGTGGCTTCTGTGAGAAGCTGTTAGAAGCTTCAAAGAAGTTCAAAAAACCAACCTACTATCGACAAAAGTTGAGCCCATCAGTGATGGTGGTAGCCCTTATGTGATAACATATTTAAGAATTGGGGAAAAAATATTGTGCACTGGCAGAGAGAGGGAGATATGAGAATATGTAAAGACACAAAGGTCAGTGAAGTAGGGAGAGATTGTGTTCCAGGCGTTGTAGCAGAGGTTCCCCTGAATCATGGTAAAGCCTATGATGAGGCAGAACATCCCGCTACAGTCTGTGGAGGTGACGTGGGTGTAGATGTCCTCCAGTAGCCCATGAAGGACCACACACCAGAGCAGGCGGCTGACTAAAGGAGGCTGTGACCACGTGGGAAGCCTGCACTGGAGCAAGCTCCTGGCAGAGCCCATGGACCTGTAAAGAAAGGAGTGCACACTGAAGCAGGTTTGCCGGCAGGATTTGTGAGCATATAGGCCACTCACTCCAGAGCAGTCTGCTCCTGAAAGACTGCACCCCATGGAAAGGATTCATGTTGGCACACTGGCTGAAGTACCATCTCTCTCTGGAAGGTCTAACGTTGGAGAAAGTTCGTGAAGAATAGTCACTGTGAGAGAGACACCATACTGGAGCAGAGGAAGTGTGAGGAGTCCTCCATCTGAAAAAGAAGGAGTGACAGAGACAACATCTAATGACCTGACCCCAAGCCCCATTCTCCATCTTTCTCCAGAGCTTGGGGGGAGAAAGAGAATAAACGAGGAGTAAAGTTAAACCCAAGAGAAAGGGAAGGGTAGAGGGAAGGTGTTACTTTTAAGATTTGGTTTTATTTCTCATTACCTCTCTCTAATTTGATCAATAATAGATTTAATTAATTTCCCTAAGTTAAGTCTGTTTTGCCCTTGATGGTAATTGCTGAGCGGTCTTCCTGTCCTTAACCCATGAGCCCTTCGTTATATTTTCTCTCCCCTGTCTAACTGATAAGGGGGAGTGAGACAGTAGCTGTGGTAGACACCTGGCCACCAACCAGGTTGAAACCACTACCTTTTGTTTCAAAGCTCTGTCCTATCTAGCAATTACTTCCCTTCTGAAGTCATCAAGCTCACTTACCTAGATGATTTTCACATTTTACTAGTAACAAATGCATGGATACATTTAATGCCAGAATTCCTTGTCCTCTTTGGTCCTAGCTATTTCTGACAATTCATATATTACAGACAACAGTGGTACCAGAGGATTAGGAAGTTTGACTTGTCATTGTTCTGGTAGAGATCCTATACAACCTAATGTATTGTCAAAGCATTACTTTGTTTATTTTCACTTGCTTATGTTTATGGATGGTCTGTGTAGTAACCATGAACAGATCCTTTTTTATTTACCAATTTCACTTCGGGGTTGTTTTTTCCTAAGTACTTATCATATAGATATCCAGTTATTGACATTTTCCTTGAGCATACTTTTAATGCTCTATGTGGACTGAATATTCAATTAATGTGCCAAATCATATGAATACAAATGCTAGCAGTGGTGTGTTGTGATCTACCTATTTTCTTAAATCAGTTTCAGGGATGCAATTTCTTCGATGTTTTGAAAACTCAGATTTTTCCTTTAGACCCATTTTAAAAATGAAAACACATAACTTCATAATTCTGTTTCTTAATCAGACTTGCAGCCAAGAAGGACCTAACATGACTGTTGCTGAGTTCCTGTTCTGCAATGTATCTGACAGTTACACCCCACTGCGCATCTTGTGCTACTCTGCTGATGTGTGCAACACAGTCATGCCAAGAGGTTTATGCTGGGACATATCATGATCATCTTCCCTAATTTTGCACTTAGGCAGTGGTGAAAATAATACTCACCACAAGCCTGTAATGTCACTACCTTTGCTGTATGTTTTTACTGGAATAATACACAAAGCATACCATTCTGAACCTTCCTTCTATAATCTGTGCTTGTTTCCTCATGCCAATACATGCATGTCCCGCCCGGACACGTTCCTGTGTGGCCTGCCCTAGGTGATCCTGCTCTGGCAGGGGGCAAGTTGGACTAGATGGTCTCTAGAGGTCCCTTCCAATCCCTAACATTCTGTGATTCTGTGATTCTATGTCATTATTGGCATTTGCAAGAAATCTCTTCTTCAGATATCTTACATACACTTCTGTTCTGGAAACAAATTTTGTCCACAGTATTTTCTTTTAACAGCTCAATTATTTTATGCTAATCTATGAAATCTACATAGCCAGATGTCCCATTATTAAGTACCACAAAAGGCCTTGGTTCCCTGAAGTTTGAACCTTTTTTACTAAGGACTGCATTTCTGCTCCAGTGAGATTAACTTTAGACATTTATTTCTGCAGAGGTTTCTGTCTATTTGTCCACAAGGAACTAAGGCTCGAATGCTAACTCAATTACCTTTTCCCATTTGGCTCATTTCTCTTTAGGGGCTTCTGATTTCCAGTTTCATAAGAGTTGGAATGTTTTCGACTTTCATTATACATTTATTTTTTTTCTGACTCTTCTTCCTTTTTCTCTTTTTTTTTTTTTCCCAGCTTTCTGACTTCCACAGGACAAGGGAAACTATATGGTTTTTTTCCTAAAATTATTCAAATAAAATTCCTTCTTAACATCACTAAGATGTTTCTCTCTAGAAGATTTTTTTGTAAAAATAATTACAGAACCAACATTACATTCTGCTATATAGTTTGGTTGGTTTAGGATTATGAATATGTTACATCCAAATTTTTTTTTCTCAAATGAAGACCAGATTTACCCAAGATAAAAAGCACAATCTGAGAAATTAGAACACTGATTGATGATAAATTATCCAGGTGATTTTTAAAATGAGAGAAAGTAAGTAAGGAGGTGTGGGGGGAAAGTATAAGTGATAGAAAATGGTCAAAATAAAACAAGAAGAGAGAAAAGGAGTACTCTAGTATTAAGGAATAAAGCTATTAATATATTCTGGGTACTTTTGGTATAACCAAAAAGAAGTCCTATAAAAGCAAAGCTACATAATTTGGCATAATCTGCAAGCTGAACTAAGCTACTTGAAAAGCTCAGATTCCACTGTAGCAATTTCCTGCCATTACATTTCCAATCTCTTTTTAACTATGTCCTCATTCCACTTTTAAAGGGCTGACAAAAATGGACCAATTTAGTGTTACGTTTAGGTTTTGATGTTTTGTTACCAAATGATTTCACATACATAGTAAAGTGGGCTGAGAGTATTAAACCCTGCATTTTACTTATCTGCCAAATTGTCCAGGCAAATATTCCTGTTTCAAGGAAAAGTAAACTAGACATATTAGATATTTTTTTTTCCTAAGTCAAATTCAGAGAAATTGGACCTTCCCTGTCTGACTCTTGGGAGTTTTTATTCAATAGAGGTTATAACTTCCTTTATGATAAATTATTGGTTTTGAAGTCCCACAGAAAATGACTAATATATCATAGTATGGGTAAATTTTTACAACTACAATGTGTTGAAGAAGTCTGAGAGCAGCCAAGGGACCCTTCCATTTCCACCATTACTTTTCGAGCAATAGAAATAAGGTTTTGGGTAGATAAAATAACAAATGACAGCTCAACATACTTCACATTTGATCTAGAATTATGAAAGTAAAGTCTTAGTTTTACAATATCAGTCTTTCCATGCATTATAATTTTTTTCAGCAGATGAGATCCTTGAAGAGAAGTTTGCTTCCTTAAATAGGCCAAATAATTACTTGTTCTCTGTTTTGACTGCCATATCAGATCATGATCTTTGTTTATGCATTGTTCCTCAGAGTTTACCATTATGATTAATTTTTAATCCACCGTTGTCAGTGAAAGGCTAAAGACCAATACTTTTTCTATTTCTAAAATGACAGAAATGTCTAAGTGCTTCAGACTAGTGCCTTTATTCAGTCCATTTACTTTCTACCACACCTGTAAGAAATACCTTTCTTATTCACACAGCTGGGCATTTCAGGAAATACTGTATCAATAAATAGTCTTACTTTCTATGCCCCCACCCCCAACTAGTTCCTCTGAGCTTGAAGAGTTGCATATAATCTCCCTGTAATAAATGAATTTCAAAGCATTGAAATTATAAACCCCATTTGCTCTTTCTCCTTAGGACACTGACACATGCAATTTCCTTTTCTTGATTGCAGTCATTGTGTTGGGGTGAGAGCCAGAGCACAAGAAAGAGACTGCCCAATAAAATATCATCCTTCCTCTACCATTCTCACTGTCAAGAATACCTGGGATGAGTGCCTTGGCTTTGTCTTGCAGAATAAATAACAACTTGATTCTTTTTTAAGGGCATAGTTTCAATTACTTTTTCCAGGTGTTACTAGAGACAGATTTCTAGTTTTCTCAGCAAGGCAGAGTCAGAAGAAAGAGAAAACCCCTAGAATTATGAACATGAGACTGTAAGTTATTGTGCAAATAAACACAAGGCTTTGCAGCTTTATTTCATGAGAGTCAGCCAGAGAATGAAACTTTGAGAGAGATGATTAGTGGAAATGCCAAGCAGTAACATTCTCTACATTCATGACCTTATACAAATTTAGCCCTGGCAGTCACTTCTGTGAATGATTCAAACTCCATCTCAGATTCATCAAGTTTTAAAACAGTGCATCAGTGGGAACAAATCAGCATCCCTTCTTTGATCACCAGTTTTCTCAGTCTCCTTGCTTAATTATCCTAGTTGTTACACAGGATTAAAACTATTTTTGTGTCAAGATCAAGGTTTAATAACTGTAATTTGACCATTCTTTGAATGCCATCAAGTAAAAGGTTTTTGTTTTGTTTTGTTTTTTTTTGTTTTTGTTCCAAGGTCAAATGACTGTCTTACTATCCTACTGTATCATGTACAATTATTCACACAGCAGACATCTCTACATGACTCCAGTTAGGATTAAAACATATTAAACAACATTTAATCATTTTTGCTATTACTTTCCATTTTGCCAAGTGCAACATAAAAATGCAGATGTGTAGAAAAGTGCAAGAAATGGTAGCCAAACTATGACTCCTCAGCCTTATTTGTTGTTTTCTCAGATATTTGTGTTAAGCATGACCTTACTGCTGGTTGCAATAAAGGACCTCGGAATGACAGATGTCTTTTTTTCTGAAGCACATTTCCACTCTTTTCTTTTCTGTGCCTCTGGCATCTGTTTAGTGCATGAAGAACAGTAAGTTGAAAAACAAACATGGATAAGAAGAAGAAAACAAAAATATGAGAGACTGAAAACATGGAAGAACTTAGAAAGGAAAAAAAGGAAGAGTGTAACTGAAAGCAAAGAATTCAATTAAATATCATAAATTTAAAAAAAAAGGAAAGTGAAAATTTCAGAACTGTGAAGAGCATTTAATGATGAAAGAGTAAATAATTTTTCTCACCCTGAGTGAATTTACCAGTGTGGTGGTATGTCTCCACTTGATTCTGCAAGAATTACAGGCACATAAGAATGTCACAGGGATGCTATCACAGCCAAAAGCACTTCTTTTTTTAGATTTCAGTTGTCATGTCTCCATTGGCAGTGGCAAATTATTTTTTCTAACAATAATTTTCTAATAATAGTTGAGTTTTTTGATGATGGAACTCAGTTGCAGAAGTTCTTATCATGTGTGTTCGTATGCCACAGGCTTTATTGAAGACATTCATTTTCAATAAAATTAGTGAAAATCAATGTCTTGAAAGAAAAATATGAAAGTACCATAAAAGATACAGATATGTGTTTTCATGTCTGTATGTACAGATACATGTACCCAGAGTTAGCAAAGGTAATTGTTTTCCACATTCCTTTTCTCAATAGCTGTCTATGTGTCACTTCTTGCAAATGTTTTCTTCTCTTCCTCATCTTCTTCCAACTTTCGGTCATCCTGCCTCTTTAAAAGACCTCTTTCAGGTACCTTTACTTTTTTTGGATAATATTCCAAACACTTCTGAGTGATTTTATTTATTTATTTATTTTGCAACTGTGGTGGTTTCGTCCTGGCTGGAGGCCAGGAGATCACCAAAGCTGCACTATCACTCCGCTTTTTTTAGAGGGACAGGGGAGAAGGAAGCTGTAACAAGAGGCCCGTGGGTTAAGATAAAAAAGCAGTTTAATATACCAATAGCAAAGACTACACGTGGAAGCAAAGTGAAGGAAATATTATTCTCTACTTCCCATCAGCGGGCGATGTCCGGCCGCTTTCCCAGGAAGCAGGGCTCCACTATGTGTAGTGGTTGCACCCTTCTAGCTGCCACTCCAAAAACACAGCACCAAGAGAGTTACTGTGAGATTAACCCCACCTCAGCCTGACCCAATACAGCACCAAATACATACAGTCTTATAATCATGGTGTGGTATTGACATGGGTACACCCCAGCCCATCTCCTTACAGCCTGGAATTTTGCATCCCATAACTTTTGAGTTCTACAGCCTCAAATTTTACTTAACTTATTAATTATTTCCTCATATTCCAGTTCCACTCATCAGAAATGACCTGCTTTGGACACGCATGCTGTGAGGACTTTATGAGTTAGTAAGATGCGTGAGCAGACTGCATAGAGGAAGATTTTTAGTCCCGTGTTGTGAAGTGTTTACCATGTATGTGAACATTATCCTCCACAAAAAAAAAAAAAAAACACAACAAAAAACAAACAAACAAAAAAACACACCAAAAAAAAAAAAAACAGAAGGAGAAAATGAATGACATGCAGGCATGGAGATGCAGTGGAACTGTGACCAGCTAATGAGGTGGCTGGTCTGTACAAGAATGGGCTGAAACGACACCTACATTTCTCCGAGGATACGAGAATACACTTTTATTAGGGAGGGTAAGTTACCTTCTCTGCCTGCAACACATCTGCAACTAATAGAGAAGTATGAAAAACTCCTTACATCTGTATTTGTAAGGTAAAATTCCGTCATCTCCTTGGAAAACTTTCTATATGGTAAACAACAGTTTTTTGGCCCATTGAGAAAAGGATGTCTTACATCAGACTCTGTTTCTCAACTAGAATATTACTTAGAGAAAAACCTTTCAGCAGAAGGTACTGCAAGAAAAAAATCCTAAATGCAAATGGTGTTTCTTTCATTTCAAAGAAATTAGTATCTCAGTGAGCAATGTCACTAAACTTGAATTTTGATTGACATTAGGCACAACATTGCAAACATAAGACTATGTATTGAATGCAGATTCTGTTTGAGTTGTATTCAAGTAAACTGATAATATGCTGTTATTTTGGGATTTATCAAAAGTTATGCACAAAATCCTTTAGTCCACTAATTCAATATATATCACAATAAGGTAATTATGAACTTATTAGATGTTATTTATTCATGAAAACAGATTTACACAGAATTTTATTTTCTTTGATGGAGAGTCTACTCAGATCTTTATTTTTTAATATTATTCATATTCTTCTCTGGAGGTAATCTGTGTTCTGCATTGTAATTTAGTACTGCATGTGTGATCATCACATAGAAAGGATCAGACTGAGGTAGATTATTACAGGAAAAGCAATGAACCACTTCCTGTAGCAATTCCTTTTTATACACAACTGACTAATTATTTTTAAGAAAAGTATTGACCTTGAAGCTGAGTTACCATCATCATTTACTTAGTGCTTTTCATTCTTAAACTGGTTTAAACAGCTAACAATTCATATATGAATGATAACAAGTTATCTGTGGCAGAATATGTTTAAATTGCTCAGCAGGACCCTTAGTGGAACCATAAAAAAAAAAAAAAAAGGAATTTCAGAAGTGACATTTACAGCTATTACTTAATAAAATGGACTTTTTTCACATAACACCTAGTTCTCAGTCAGATCCTGAGAATAATATATTAGTATAATTATTCTCTTTATCATCAAATATTCTTGACTAAGGTAATCTTACTGAGAAGATCAGTTTAACTTCTAAACAGAGTACCTTGAAGTCTTTGACTGTATCTCAGCTATTTTAAAATAAGTTAAAAACCTATAATTTCCAGTGAAGTGAACAAAATAAATAAATAAATAATAAAGTCACAAAGTAAGCCAATTTTCTAGAAAGGCTCATTCAAAAACAGTTGTGCTTCATTGTTCATCATTATAATTTGGTGAGGCAGTGATTTTTGAGACTAACACAAGGAACACTTCATAGCATAAAAGCCATCTTGATGTATTCTGGACTGTATGCATAAGCTTCCTGTCCACCTGTGAGGGAGGAGCTGTGTGAATTAGTGAGTAAGATGCAGTTGACTAATATTGTCCAGGAAGCCTGAGGCAGGTGTGGGTGTGCTTATTTAGCTAATTGTGTTGCCTATGAAGCACTTATTCCCAGGGTTTTCTTCAGGAAGCAAGAAGAACCTTTTAACCCCGTGTTGTGTTTCCTATGCATGTTCAGTGTTCAGGTGTAAAACTCTGACATAAAGACCAATGCAAACAGATAACTTGACCATAATAGATTATTTGGGGGCCCGGAAGAAATCGTTTGCTCACACTTTGCAAAGGTTGGTGATGTTTCTCTCCTGAAATCAATCTGTGTTCTGTAAATAAATTGTTAATAAACACGCCTGCTTATTGGCCTCAGCCAGAGAAACAGATAAAATCCCCAGCCAATTACTCTGCTGTTCTAAGAATCAGGTAGCTGGCTGATTTGCAATCAGATACACAGGCTGGCTGTCCTTCGAGGGTTCTCTGTGGGAATGCTTTCTGAACTGCATACATATCAACCTATCAGAAGTAAAAGGGAAAAAAATAAAAGCACCTCAGCAAGCTGCAAGTATCTAGCTCATGAAGTGTCAAAGCAAAAGGCTCAAGGTGCCAAACTTTCATGCTCACTTTCCTGAGAGACACAGAATTTGCTGCTACTAAACCAGGTTAGTCAAAAAAAGACAGCTCATGAAAGTGGAATCAGAGAAAAACAAGTCTCTGATGGCTCTCCCCAACCAATTGATGCAAAATGTTTGATTTCACCATTTATATTTGTCCTGGTTTTGGCTGGGATAGAGTTAATTTTCTTCTTAGCAACTGTTACAGTGTTGCTTTTTGGATTTAATATGAGAATAATGTTGGTAACACGCTGATAGCTTAGTTGTTACTAAACAGTTTTTATATTAAGCCAAGGATTTTTCAGGTTCTTTTGTCTTGCCTGCAAGAAGGCTGGAGGTTCACAGGAATCTGGGAGGGGAGACAGCTAGGACAGCTGACTCAAACTGGCAAAAAGAATATTCCATACTATGTCATGCCCAGTATATGCAAACTGGGGGAAAAGCTGTCCAGAGACTGCTGGTTTGGAAACTGACTGGGCATCAGTCAGCAAGTGGTGGGCATTTGCAATGTGCATCACTTGTTTTGCACATTCTAATTTTTTTTTTTTTTAATTATCTTTATTATCACCATTATTATTCTTTTCTTTCTTTTCTGACCTATTAAACTGTCTTTATGTTAACTCATGAGTTCTGTTTTTTTTCTGATTCTTTCCCCCATTCCACTGGCCTGGGAGAGCAAGTGAGCTGCATGGTTCTTTGTTGCTGACTGGAGTTAAACCACAACAGTATTGACAGTTAACATGACACTTTGTAGGTAGGACTTCCTGCTAAACCATTTCTGTGTGAGGTTAGCAGATTAGTAGGGAAAAGCAATTATTATTCCTACAAGGGTTTTGCTTATGAAGAGACAAATGTGTGGTGACAAATTAACATTGCAAAAGCTGGAGCACAGCTTGCTGGCTGTCTTTGCAGATAGTTTTGTAAGAAAGCCAAACTTTCTGCCTAAAGAATTTTTCCCAGGTCTACAAGTTCCCATGGAAGTCGTGTAAAAAATGCATTATATTCTGCTACCATACTGAGAGAATGATTCACTATGAATCATTTATTAAATGAGTTTAGCCTCTTTTTCTGTCTGCAGAATGTCTACAAATGTATCATAACTTTCTTTCACATATTTCTTGTTCTAAATTACTTGACAGGTCTTTTTTGTGCGTGAATTTGTTTACTCTCTAGATTGCAATGTAGATGCTGAAATTATAATTTACCTATCAATTTGTGACTGGTTATCTAAATCAGGCAGCTTTCGTTTTCCTGGTTGTCAGAGTATTCATGCTATGTAGGACAAGTCTCTTGGTATGGACACTTCCATCTGAAGTTAAGGATACAGCTTCATGCATACCTGATCAGTCCTCCAGAATAGAAGCAGAAATCTGCTGTGAAAGCATATGGTCAGAAATTTAATGTGGGTTTGTTTGTTGTTTTCTCTAATGAAATTTTTCTAAAAGCCTGTTACATCTTAATTTACTATAGGTAAGAGGATCGAAAACCCTCTTACATAAAAATCTGAATGTTATTATTTTTTCCTTTTGAGCTTTGTTTTTGCAAAACTCTCTAAAATTACCTATACAAATAATCTTGTAGCCAGTGAACTGTCAGATGTCGATGCTTGGCGGAAAAAAAAATAGAGGTAAGAGATTTCTCCCTAGATGTGAAACTTCTTCTGAGCATAGTTCAAGCAAATGCTACAGCAAGTTGATTCATATCATGCCTTCGGTCAAAGGAAACAGGCGGAAACCTCGATGTCTGCAGAGCCCCTTTTTTTCTAGAATCATTGTATAATCATTAGTTGCAGAAATAAAACAAGAAATCGTTAATCTGAGGCAAATAATAATATTCATAGTAAATTGGAATCCTGAATTCATCATTTAAGATACGGGTTTTAAGAAGTATTTTATATATCCTGTGTAATAATCCTGTATAATCCTGTGTAATCTTACTGTGTATTTGAAACACTTGTGATAACAAATGTGATACCAAATACCTGTTTGCCAACTGTGGAACTGTTCAGAGCCTTATCCAAAAGCCAGTGTAACTTAAATTCTAAGAACTGAATCTCATTCTGGTTTTACCATTTTCCTTCTGATATATCACTATTGATTTTAGTGGATGAAAATCAAATTAGAACGTTACTTATTTTGTCAGTGCAAGCGTTAACCCGACACACATGCATAAAAGGATGTTCTCATTTACCCTGGACGGGTAAAAGATCTTGTGGTATGACGAAGAGAGGAAAAGAATCCTTTATTAGTGTGAGATATTTATCGATTGTCCCCAGAGAGACTAAGCTAAAATGGCCATCACATTCATATATTAAAATGAGTGAAAAAATAATTTTAAAATCTAATCTGAAGCAAAGGGAAAAAAAGATCTGTTGAAATACTGAGTGGATTATCTGTGGACATGAACAGAATGGGAGCAATGAGTTTTTTCCTAGTCATTTAAATCTAGGGATTTAAAAACTAAGTGCACAATTAGACTGTGGTGTTTTCCAGATCTCATTTGCACCTTCACTTCAGGGGAGGGACTGGCAGGAAAGCAGGCCTAGGAGTATTATCCACAGTGATAATAAGCATATGTTGCCCCAAGGAGAAAAAAAAGGGAAATTAGAAATATAGCATACTTTAGAGCTGGAATATACTGCTGACTGAGAATTAGGCACTGACAGGCAGTAACTCCAGGGGAGCTGTCAGTGGCTCCACTAAGCTTTTCTAGCAGGTGTCATTGTAAGATAGTGGCATCAAATAAACTGGAGACAGGCTGGAGGAAAAACTGCAAAAAATGAATAATGGAAGGGATGTATTCTTGTGCGTGTATGTGTCCGTGTGTTTGCAGTATCTTTGTTGTCTGTGGTACCTGATTTAATAACTAACCTTCCTTTCTATGTAACGTCTTTGTCCAATCAGGAAATAACTTGAGGCACATATTCAAGATCTGTGGTTGGGGTTTTTTTAATCCATGCCAGAGGATGCAGAATTAAAAAAAAAAAAGAAAAAGAATAAAGAATAAAGAATTGCCTGTTCACAGACAACTTCTCTGAGAGATAGAAACAATGACAGAGTGTGGACTGGGGCAACACGGTGGGCATTTGAGTGTGCAAATGCGTAGCTGTGCACATGCACCAGCAAGTTCTTTCAACAGAGCCTCAATACAACAGTACTGCTGAGTCTAAGCTAAAGGCAAACCAGCATGGTACTGTTTCAGTAGCAACAGTGCCTACTCTATATGGCTTCAAGGGACAGGTTCGCTCTATTTTTAGACTCTACTCGTCATTTTCTAATTTTCTCTCATTGCAATATAATTTTATTGTGTAGGTTTTATACTTCTCACTCCTCCATTACCTTGCCTTTTAGACACTATTTCGATTTGTGTTCTGCCTGACTGCTTCCACAGAATCAGACGCCTCCTTGTCAGACAGTCAGTAGAGACGCTAGTTTTATTGCCCTTAACAAATAAAAGTTATCTTCCCTCTTTAAAGCCTATCTGTGACTTGGAGAGTCTACAAGTTCAACAGCACACTGTTGATGGAAGGATATAATATCAATGAGGAGATGAGACAATTAGACCATAACCATTTATTTAAAGGATTTAGGGTCTCTTTACAGGCAGCCGCTATGAACCATTTTTAGTATTTTATTGCTTTGCCTGGTGATAGGACACATAAGACAAAGGACAGTTTTTCAACATTCTTTTGATGGGAAGATCTAATAGGAAAATCTACATAAAGTTATGAACTACTGCAATAAGTCTGTGAAGCGACTCCTTGTTTGGAAAATATTCTCTTAGGAAAATAGTCCTTTCTTGTCACTTTTGTTTTCTCGGTAGTATACAATTCTATAATCCAGAAATCTGTGTTGCAAAATTCCCTTAGAAATTGTACTCATGGGCACCCTTTCAACATTACTGAGAAGTCGCAGGCATATATGATTAATTAAAAATCATTTTATTGTCTGTAGTTTTTGTCAGTTAAAGGAAAAAACAATGTTCTCAGTCCTGGCAAAAAAAATAGAGTTAGAGAGAGGAAGTATGAGGTGAGAGGGCTAAATACCAAGACAAAAAAGAAATAGACTTTTCAAAGGGCAGAAAGTCAAGCACACAGATTTTTTATTACGAGCAGATAAATCTTGACTGTAGCTCCCAGCATCTCAAAGAGCAGAACGGTGCTGGTCAAAGGTGGCAGATACACAGGTCAAGGACAAAGGCGTTTTGGGTCAGCACTGCACTCTGTTTCCACCGGCATATTTCAGTATCTATGGACAGGAAATTGTTCATCTAGACGGCTGTTTATTGGTACATTACAGAGAATTCACTTTCATTTTATGCCTTGTATAAGGATATTTCCAAATAAAGCAACGACCTTCCATGGGATATGTGAGGGTTTTCATCTCACAGGCTGCTCTAAGAAAAATTGTATGTTTGAAGACTTTGAGATGCTCAGAGATTTAAAGGCAGCCTCATGCGCTACAGTACCATTTAATGTTATTTTTCCCTTAAATTTATAGGCATCACAAACTCCAGAGTTCAAAGCTTGTTCAAACCTTTCAGCTTGAAATGTTAAGAGCTTTACAAAGCAAACATGTTTTCATCCTCAAAGAATGACATTTGAAAAAAAGTGTCTTAGAGACTAATAGTACATTTAGAATTTTGCTTATATTTCTAGGCCAAATAGTGTAACATCTTCTTTATAACACAGTGACAGAATGTCAGTGCTTTTATTTATATATTTAATTTATGGCTAAGAGTAAATTAAGAATTTTACAGTCAAATATTCAATCATAAAATCACTGAAAATTTGACATTGAGAGAAAAACCAAAACCTACAATTACCTGACATCTTGCAAAGAAAATTGTTATTTGCTGCTACTTCTAATTAATACAAGTAAAACTGTTCTGCTATTTTAAACGACTGTGTTAGAGTATTGTAGTGTAATATCTTTGTAATTAACACAATGTAAATTTGGATACCGCAAATAGTACATGGCCCCAAAAATACCTATTTTAAGACATGGCAGAAAAACTTGTCTGGTTTCCATCAGCCACTTGTTTGTCCAGAGGTGGATGGCACCATCAAAAGGAAGAAAACAGATAAAAGGTCATCTTATATCATTCATTACTATTAAAGAGGGAAAGCAACCTATTAATATTGTTAATACATTTGAAATATCCTTAAAGTTTGGAATGTTTTGGTCAAAATCCTGTTCCCAGGAAGCATAAGGGCATCATGATCTATTTGAAAGAGCTATTTTTGTCACCTAAAAGGAGAAGCTGGGAAAAGAAGTCAGTTCTCTGATGAAATATTTGAGCTCGAATAAAAGGGTTATGTGAAGGGGTGCCCATCACTGTTCATTCTGTACCAGGTAGATGAGAGCTGAGACAAACTCCAATGTATTTTCAACATCTTTTTAGGCAGACATCCCTGCAGACACACAACCAGATTTTGTCCTGAGTTGGCACTTGGGGTGAGTTCCAGTGAGTCTTCTAATTTCAACATGAGCACGAGAGATGATAACCTTTTAGTTCTGATAAAATTCAGCTGCAAGATACTACTTTGCAGATCTACTTGTAATGTACATAATCAACCATAAAGCCTCTAAAAAGATTGTCATAACTTCGTATCAGCTACTGACCTATTTCTGATGCTTTTAGAACAAGAGGGAATTAGTGGAAAAGCAAGTAAGTGAGAGTGAACTTAAGAGATGCACTCTCAATAGGCATAATTATGGAGTGCTTAAAAAAAGACAAACAATAGTCAGTGCTTATTTTGAGTGTTTTCATGGGAAAAAAAAAAAAAGAAAAATCCAAACCCAATGTTTCTAGCAGTGATATCTTATGATACCGCTTGTCATGGACTGAAAAAGCAAGGTAAACTTGGGATGTGTTTTGCTATGATACTTGTTTTCAAAAGAAGCAGAACCAATGTTTGATGACAGGTGAACATTATGTAGAGGATTTACTGAAAGAAAGAGTGCACAGAAAGAGACTAGAGAAACCTGTCCCTGTGGAGATCAAAGATGTCTGATAAGAAAGACAAAAGTCTTTTTTTAAAGGATCCAGCTACAGTGAGATTTATAGTATGTGAGGAAAAAGAGGAGCGGTGTCATACAGACTATTTCTCTGCCTGATGGCAGGGTCAGCTATAGCTATGTTATTCCAGAGAGATATTTGGCTAAGCTGTGTAATGGACTTTCTGCATTACTCCTAGGCTTTCGAACTCTGGTAATTTTGGGGTTTGTTTTCTTTTTTTTTTCCCCTCCTCGTCTGCAACTGGAATCTTTATTGCTATGCTGTAAGACTGTGTCTTGTTATCCTGCACATAGTTAATCTGGAGAATAATTTATCCCCTTCATCTTTACATATCTGGGTATCTTTATCATGTAACTTTCCTAAGTAAATACTCCTATTTCTTTCACTCTTTTCTTACAGTCATTTTCTAGGCTTCTGATCATTATTTTCTTTCTGAAATGTAGCACGTTATAAAGCACATACTGCTCTAACACAAGCCACTAAAAACAGTGTCAAAAGCTATTTCACAAATTTTACAGATGGCACCCATATTTATGCACTCAGGGCTGACGCTTCCACCACTGCATGTCGCTGCTAATTCCCATCCAGTCTATGATCTGCTGTAATGCACAAGTCCTTACCTGGACAATTGTTTCATGGATTGTGGTCCAAGGCTCTACTTCTGAAGTTCATTACTTTTGCTACTTGGTATTTCCTAACCAACAGCCTCCTTAGTTATTTTCTGCAAATTCTTAGTGTCATGTATAAATCTATTCTTTTCCTCTGGATTGATTGGTAGCCCACTTACCTTAGTATGCATAGTAAACCTTGCAAGTACCATGTATTTTAGAAATTTTAATGAATAATACCTTCAGAACCTTTCTGGGACATGACATGCTATTGTTCATACCATACTGATAACTAAACAACTTTGAATTCTATGACTGCACAGAACACACAGTATCCATATTCTTTGAATATGATTTTGCAACTACTTCTGTATCTGCATTATAGAAGTTCTATCTAAATGACATTTCCTTTTTTATGACGGTCAGATTAAAAACTGTGCAACCTCTGGAAAGTCAAAAAATGTCATGTCTATTGTTCCTTCACTCCAAAAGGTCTCTTAACCCATGACAAAAAGAGATTAGGTTAGTTTGAAGTGTTTTGCTCATTATAAATGTATGTTGTCTTTTACTCCTCTCCTTGTCATACTTTATCTGTTTATTCCCGTTCGGTTCTCACGTGTTGCCTGACATAGTCAAGAGGTGGCGTCCCTGCCCATGTCAGGGAGGTTGCATTAAATGATCTCTAAGGTCTTTTCCAGCCTAGGCCATTCTACGATTCTATGATTCTATGATAAATTCATTACTCAGAATTTTTAGGGGATGAGATCTCATCGCTTTGTTTTCCTTTGCTTTGTTTTCACAGAAATTAAGATCAGGCAGACTGTTCTGTAAATCCATGGTTCCTTCAGCTCTTACGACAAAAAGCAGCATGGGCCAGATTCTGACAGCTTACTTCGTACTCTTTGTATTCCTACCACTGGTCCTCCATACTGTCTGGCTATATCTCAAGGACTAGAGCCTTAAAAAGAAACATGAGATGACCTCTAATCATATCTTCTGAATGACCAACATGACACTTTTGAAGCAGTGAAAAAACAACAGTATTCTTGAAAATAAAAATGGACTGAAAATCAAAGAATCTGCATTGGAATTTTGATTTACTGTCTAAATTTCCAGAACTAAGGTTAATGTTCTGATGACATAAGTCAATGTCCAAACTCTTGCCTGGGAATTATAACAATACTATCCACCACATTTGGACAAAATTTTATAAATAAGCTATTTTAAAAATAGTTGTGAATATAACAAAATCATTCTTCTGCTTTCACAGACCTGAGAGTAGTGAAGAGAAAATGAATTTATATGAAAATCAGAGAAACTCGTACTCACTATAAGTAAGGAATTAAAATTAAAGATCAGCTAAATCAGGATATAATCTTATTAAGCATTTATTGTTTGGAACTTTTAAGTAACAGGAGAGGATAAGTGAATAACTCATTTGTGGAAAGCACTATCAGTAAGTTAAAGAAAAATTAATTGTGTCAACTTCATCCACCAAACAATCACAGCAGATTCTTTCCTGAAAATTAAAAGAAGGGGAAAACAGAACAAAATAAAATATTTTTAAGGTCAAGTCTAGGGTAAAACGGACTTCAGGTGCACAAAGTGAGATAGATTTTTAACTGACACTGTATTTTTATATTTGGCATTTGAAAAGTAAATGGTCCTATATTCATTAAGTGGGATTAGCTACCTGTCACAATTTTCAGCAGCTTGACTTTGTTCTGAAAGTCAGAGGGATTAGAAGTGCCCATGACATCAAACCTGAAATGTATCCTCTTATGTTTCATTTCCAGATCGTCATCAGATTAAATCTCTGAACAGGAAAGGGTTTTGAATAAAAGACCTATTGTTTCTTCCTACCTTTAAATATCTATTACACAAAAGCCTCTTAGTTTTGCAGTAACAAAAAGCAATCACCTCACTGCACACCAGTCTACTGTTGTTACCCTGTCTACACTATTAAACTGGCAAGCTCTGACAATGGTCTAACAAAAACTGTATATTAAAAGCCATTGTTTACTTTTCTCATTGCTTTTATTTTTTCTGTAAATTGGAATTTCAGAAAATAATATACTAGAGCCACAGCTTGAGATATATCTTTCTGATATATGCTTAAATTGCATTCAAAATTCATGACCAGAGTAGGTCAAGTGATCTCTCTGGAAGATGTTGATAGAGGCTATTTCTCATTGTTTCCTATAAAGTTGTTTTTAAGTGAGTTCATATTCAGTCTTAACTTTAGTGCTCACATTTTAGATTTTCACCTGTTAAAAAAAGTCCAGAAAGAAGGAATCATTCTTAATCAGACCCACTTTGTCTGTTTTTCCCCTAAGACACAAGCAATTTTTCCTTAATTCTTATCTCTTTGGACTGGGAATACAGCTTTGTCCTTGATAAGAAATTATAATTTGTGTTGAAAAGTAAGGAATAAACTCCACTAGCTGTAACAGTCTGGAACTTCTTAAATTGTAGTTTGGAGAGGAGGTCAAGAGAAAGCAGCTCAGTGTAGACATTTCATTCTGGAGATTGAAGCCTATACACTGCATAAGAAATTACATCTATAATCTGAAAACTGCTTTGTTTTTACTGTTTTCTTGCATTTGATAGGGCTGAAAACAAATGAGCAAAAAAAGATGCACTCATTCATCCTTAAAATGTGTGATGTAGCAATTCTGATCGAGATGGTGGTGGTGATTTGTCTCTATAACACAACATTTAGTTTAAATAATTAATTTTTTTTAGTAAATAATGTTCTTGAGAACGCATTTCGTCAGGAGATTTTCATGATGGCTCTGGATAAACCAGAGTAATGAAACAAAAGATTTCTTCATAGTATAGCTTTGAATTATCTTCCTATGCTGCAAGAAGCTGAAAGCCAAGTTTCTCAGAACTTAGCGTGTTGTGTCAATGGGTTATGTAAATATTTGCTTAATAGCTATGTGCATGCAATTTTTTGTAAATACTTGTTTGGATTTTGGTGTGACTTGGCATGTAGCCACTCAGCTCTAAGAACTTGTTTTGAGAAAATATTTGTATGAACTTTGCAAACCAAAAGCTTGTTGTGAGCTCAACTTCACAATTTTTTTTCTTGGCCAGCTCAACGAATAAGAAATATGGTGTTGCCTGGAGCAAGGCTTGTCTTGCATTTCTTTGAGTATTTCTGAAATAACCCACTGTGCTGGAAATGTTACTGACAAAAAGGTAAGTGGATTTTTAAAAATAAACCTGAGAAAAAATGTGAAATCTCAGGCAATTTGTTTTACATGACATTAACTTTAATTGTCATTACATAAATTGAATTTACAGATACTTCAACTTAAATTACTTGGATTATAAATTGTTATCAGTTGGGACTTTCTTTTGTCTGGTGTTCATAAATCACTTAGCACAATACAGACTCTGCTTTGTCCATCAACTTTTAAGTAATCACAAACAAGTATTACATGGCAGTGTAAACATTCAAAACACTACTGATTCATTTTGGTTTTACAAAATAAATTCAAAATACACGAAATCTAGTTTCTTGGGACATTGTTTACTGGAAGTTCCATGTATTTGAGTATTAACAAATACATCTATTTGAGATAACAGATGAGATTCAGGGCACCAAGAAGACTGAACTGATTTGAGGTAGCCAGGATAGATTAATTACCTGAGCTAGCTCAGAAGAGTCTTTTTTTCATGAAAATCAAGGGGGAAAAAAGAAGTGTATTTTCCACAGGTAGAGTCAATCAGTTGAATGACGATATATATATTATTCATATCTACAGAATAAGAATAATAGAATCTGTACAATTTAGCTTTCCTCACTTTGCATATTATCTGGGTACATATTATGAATATTACAAACATTTTTTTCTTTTTAGAATTCTTCACAAAATAGCTTGTGTCAATAAATTTCAACTCATGATTTGTTCATGAGCTGATCATTGAGAATATTCATTATTTATATTATATAATTTGTCCTCTAAATTACATGACATTATTTATGTTCCCTGAATAGGTGATTTATAAACAGGTTTATAAGTAAAATGAATTGTATTTTCCTTTATCAGATTAACTGTGAACTTCCCTAGTTGTTCAAATCTATCACCCAAATAATACAGACAACCTGCAAATTGCACTCCTGATCCCCATAATTCCAATAAAATAGATGGTGCCTTTGTTGTTGATTTTTTACTTAGAAATCTTGAAAATTAACATTTATGTGTTAGAATACAGGTAAATTACTGAACGGGAGAAATTACAAACAAAATAGTCTGACATATTACCAGTTCTGTTTTTATAGAAGCAATAATCTGATTCTTGTACTGAGGTATGTGAAAACATTTTAGGGGAGAAATACAGGGTAATTTGAATCAAGCTTAAGATGTTCCGAGCCGTTATAGTGTTCACAACAGCAGACGTATTTCTTCTTTTGGTTTACTTTGAAAAAGAGGACACTTTCTTTTTTTTTTTTTGTAGTGTGAAACATTTTATAAACAAAGAGGAGAGAAGAGGGCCAAATTTTGGGGGAAAACAATTGAAAATCACATAGCAACAAAAACTACAAATTACAATTTCCAGTGTTGTCTAACTTGTGAGCAGTAACAAACCATGCGCGGAACAGCAGGGTGCAATCCAAAAGCCACTGGTCCTGGGCATAGCAATGACCCTGAAACAATGAGAGGAGGTGGCACAGCTGTAGCGATTCCCTCAGACTTGCATTTACAGAGGTATTTAGAGCCACAGTGACATCTGGGCCCTCCAGCTCAACTGCACAACACAGTAGGGATTGGATAAAAAAAAAAAAAAAAGAAATGGGAAGAAATGTACTTAGTTGGAGTCCCACATCTGCCTGGCACTTAAATATCATTGAAAGTGCCAAGAGTCTATTTCTTTGGGATTTCTTTAAATAATAAAACCCAACAAAACCCCTCACTAAGAACAAAAAAAAAAAAAAAAACCAAACAGTGTGGGTTTTTTTCCTTCTAAGAAGAAGAAACAAAACAACAGGGAAGGAAACATAAACAATTCGTTGCAGGGATATGCGTTATTGGAATCACCTTGGGTGCAAGTGAAGCAGCAGAATGAGCAGGCTGCTCAACAGTGGGAAGCAAGCTGGGAGCCTGCAGGGTCAGCAGGGCAATGCCCTCAGTGACAAGTCCTACAGTGCCCAAACAAGAGGAGCAGTGCAGGTTGGGTGACGGTAACCAATAACCAACAGCATGTGGCAGACTCAGGACCAGAGGTTAAATGTGGTGCCTGAGTGGAAGAGCAGAGGATTCATGACCAGAGGTCCCAGATGAGCTCCTCACAGCTATTTTCCACAACCTAGCTGTTTCCACAGAGGTCTGATCCAAGGTCACACAGATGCTCTATATCTTAGCTTATCGTAGACAGCGATGGCTACGTGCATGTCAGGGCACTTAGAGCCTGTCAGTGAACACAGGACTCTGACAAGCACAACCATCTAGGTTTTTCCTTAGATCTCAGTGTGTACTTTATTTACTTATTTATTTTTATATCAGGCTTTGAACTAAGTGCTGAAGGAGCTGGGTAACATGTTTCAATATTTGATTGCCTTCATGAAGTCCCCTGTAAGTTCATTCAAAAGTGAATTTTCACCACAGTTTGTGGAATGCTGAGACCCCAGCAAAGCAAGTTAACTGTCAGAAGTATGGTGAAAGGAAGTTTCCTTGCTGAGAGATGTCATCGAGGCAGGAAGAAAAAATTGGGTGGCAAATCTCTCCCATTACTCATGATCATGAACAATATGCTTCATGAATAAGAGCATACACTGGGATGAGAGATGGGGAGAGCATTGACACCCTCAGACTGTCCATATTCCGCAAGCTGATGGAGTGAACAGTTCCTTCCCAAACACAGGAATCAACTCTGTTTATGCCTGCCTTTGCTCCCAGCAGTACAGCGATAACTGAATGATGGAGTTGGGTTTTAAGACGATTAATCTTTCCCCTCACCGTTTTAATACCTGGGTTTGGGAAAACACCAATGTCCAATTACATGGTCTGTTATGACAGTCAAATACTTTGTGATGATTCTCTGTATCATTGAGTACCCACTTTGATTCCATTACAGAGCAGAACTGCAATCTGTTTTTATTTCACCAATAGATGTGGTTGGGGGAAAAATATACTCGAGAGGCATGGGTGATGCAGTATAACTATCCACGCTTTCTGCAACTCTGAGTGTATTATTTCTTTTGTACCCGGAGCTACGAAGATAAAACATTTCTGATAGCCACTAAATATTCCAAATTAATAAGAAAAGCTCTCAAATTTAAGGAATATAAAACACCCCACAGAAATATTGACTAAAATCACGCTTGATGATCAGAAATCTGCTTAATGGGTTCAGTGTGGTGCTTGAAACATCAAAGGTGGCGGATTCGATTCCCGTTCAGTTCTCACATGTTGCCTGACCTAGTCGAGAGGCGGCGTCCCTGCCCATGACAGGGAGGTTGGATTAAATGATCTCTGAGGTCCCTTCCAGCCTAGACCATTCTATGATTCTATAATTCATGATTAAAGGAGTAAGAAAACACAAGTAGCCGAATTGAAACATAATATTTCAGCCTAACATGTCTAGTAGAAGGTCACTGTAATTGGTTTTGAAATGCTCTACCAATTTTGCTTTTAAAGTGTAATTTTTCATTTGATACTGTAAACCAACAGTTTGGCACAACACACTACCAAATCTCTGTGGGGTAGATCCAACTTAACCTCTTGGGTGGCAGTCATTAGGACCTCCAGAACCTATCTGTTCCCAAGCACAGTATCTAAAAGCCTGGTGATCTAGACAGTGGTTCCTATAGATAAGCTGAATGCAAACAACATTGACTTGAGCTTAGGAAAGTGAGGGCAAAGTTGTTTCCCATAAAGGTTTAAATGGTTTTCTTCTTTGTTTCCCAATACTCATCAGTAATTTAATGTTTTAAATTAACCTCACCAAGTTGAGCCTGTTTTATCTACAGTCACAGGTGATGAGTGAATTCCCTGTCTTTATCTTGATCCAGTAGCTTTCTTGCTCTTGTTCTTTCTATTTTGTTCCACATCCAAGTGTGGAGGAGCGAGCAAGCACCTATGCAGGTGCTTGGCTGCTAAGCTACTATAAATATTTTTTAACATTTGTGAGCCACCTAACTCACTGTATGGGAATGGTGCAACATCCCAGACAGAGAGCTACAGCTTTTGTACATCTCTATTTTCTTTCCATGAAAGCAAAAGTAGGGAAAGTGTTACAAGGAAAAGGATGTTTACATGCCTCTTCTGGTTACAGAGGCAAATGTGAGAAATTATATGTCCGAATGGAGGAACTACTAGGTTCTGAGGCTTCGTTGTAGCTATAGGTACCTGCATTGTAGCTGGTATTAAGTCCCATGTTTGAAAATTTGAATCTTCCTCAGGAGCTGCCTATTCCTCTCCACTGAGTGTGTAGGATACCTAGTATGACTGGTCTGCTAGGTTGCACACCTCAGGTCCTTGGGCTTAGGCACAAACAGGTTACTAATATCTGACTTACAGTGAAACAGCAGAGAGGGTATCAGTCTGATAATCCATCCCTCTGAGTGTTCCCTGGAGTTGTTAGGAAATCCACTTGGGATACTTAGTCCAGAAATCCTGGACTGTAGGCAAGTAATAGCATGGGCTTTTCTTCGGCGAGTGGAGTAGGAATAATTTCTGCCTCTGAAAATATGGCTCCTCCTGTTCTGCTTAGTATCTAGTTACTGCAATATTCAGTTAGAGCACAATAAAGATAGTTCAATTCCTTCTCTTTCTGCTTTGCAGCATGTTTCTTTGGAAAATACCTTGGACAAAACACCAGTATTGTGCGAGAAACCAGGACCACCACAAAGGTCTCCCCCACAAGTTAGTGAATATTTTTAGGGTTAGACTGCTGTTTGCTCTCTCTGGTTACATTATAGACAGCAACTGTTTTGGCAAGATGAGCAGAAGGGGTTTTTTTTTCTCTCTAAAAACTGTCTTTGCCATATGTCTGACCTCTTTTAATGAGCACCAAGACGTGTCCTTATAAATTACTGGACAAAGGCACATTCTCTGAGTTTCTGTGAACACTGACACTAACAAATCCCACTGTGTTCCTTGCAGCTGCTTTGGGACTCTAAGACCTTCACTTTGCTCTCCCTGGAAGCAAGCCCAGGCATGCAGGCAGTGGATGTAGTTATAAGGGATCCCTGGTACAGGTAACTGAAACTTGGAGCCTTCAGAACGTACTTGTGCTGTCACACAGGCACAGCTTTTTAAGCTTAAGCACTAGCTACACCTGTGCTGCATAACTGAGAAAAAAGCGTCAGATACTAAAACAATTTGAAGAGTACAGAATCTGGGAGCTTAGAACTCAGATTTGACTTGAACTCCACCTCTCAGCTTGTGAAAGCATTTTTAAAGTGCCATCATGGTTTGCGGTGGTTTTAATCTGGATTTTTTTCTTCCTTTTTTAGTCTGACCTGCTGCTTTGTCCTACTGCAGGTGGTGTAACCAAGCACTAAGGTTTAATTAAACAACTGTTTAACTGTATAGGCAGAGAGGACCAAAACCATGAGAATGATTGAAATTAATAGGCTTCCAAGTGTTTCAGGCTAAACAGCTACAGAATATATATGTATATCCATATTTATAGAATACAGAACACAGGATACCAAGAGTTTAGAATTTGAAATAAACAATTGGATTCCAAAACTATGTTGAAAGATGATTATGTTCTTCAATAAACAGTATTAGCTTTTCTACCATGTTGTTCTGATGTTTAGATTAAAAGATTTTTCTCAACCTATATCATGTTTTAAGAAACTGGAATGAAATGAGTATTTCAGACTATTTTAAAAAAAATTATTTTTTTAAAAATTGAAGACAAACGGGAGACTCTTGAGGTGACCTAAATGATATCTAGAATTACGAGAGTAGAATGATAGCAAAGGTAGGACAAAATATTCACAGTATGAATGTTTCATATGTTAGAGACTACAATTTAAATGCAGAGAAATACCGCACAAAAAAGAGTTCAAGCAGAGAATTTCACTTAGTGCAGTTGCCAAGTAAAGCCATCAAAGCAAATAGCTCAAATGAGTTTAAGAGAGAATTCTGCATGTCTGAGTAGGAAGGGAATCAAAGGATATAGTTACTAAGCAAGAAAACGGATGTGAGATAAACTTAAAGGGAATGGCTTATTGGGTCAGGTGTCCTTTTCTCTCTCTGGCAGTGTCTTGTGTCCTTGTTTCCTAATCTTTCATAAAAGAAGGATTGAAAAGAGTCATAAGGAAAAGCCTTAACAAAGACTATAATTAAAATGTACCGCAAATGTTTTAATCTGACTGACTTGTGTTTTGATTTGGGGTTTTTACATTAATTAGAGAAACTATAAAGACTGCGACAACCATTTCATCAAAGACAAAGGCTTAAAGAACAGCACAAGACTGAGAGATTCCTTCTTAATGAAAACATTTTCAATATGTGAACTAAGAAAATCTTGAAACTGTGGATGTGAAGTAGGAAAACTACATAGAAGTGAAAGGTGAAACATAAAAACTATACTTTGGAGAAATTAGCCCAAACCACACAAATCAGGGATAAAGTCTCAGTTAGAATTCAGTCTACCTGAAGAAATATTAAGCGTAGGTTGCAATATTAGATATGGTATATCAGTATATAAATTTTAGTTTGCATCTTAATTGAAACTAATTTGCATGTTATAATTACCTTTCCAACTGTCTTTTGGGACATAAAAAAAGAGCTATTAACAAAACTTCAATGTGTCAGAGTTTCTAGACTAAATAAGTTTGCTCTATGATGTTGCCTAACAATCTTCCCAGAAAATTGCATAAAGCATAAATATGTTTCATTAAACAAAAAAAACTGGAAACATTTGAGGTTTAAAATATTAGCGCTCAAAGAATATTTTGTACCAGCAATCATTTTAATGATTTGCTTTCAAAAACAAAACTGCATTTTTATTTAATGTCTTGATCACATACTTCCTTACAATGTTTGGGCTGCTACAAGCTACACTGTTGAGTGCTTACCCACAAAGCCCATTGAAAACCACTTCTTAAATCTTGAAATACCTTCACAAAGGATAAACTGTGGACATCAATACTAAAATCAATGTTTCTTATGTGACTAGGTGAAAGTGGGACATTCTGAATTGCTGAGGGTTATAAACAGAGGTCACCTCTTAGGCTGAAGTTAACCAGGAGCCAGCATCTATCTTTTAGATCATCAGATCTTTATAATCATAGAATGGCCTAGGTTGGAAGGGACCTTAGAGATCATTTAATCCAACCTCTCTGTCATGGGCAGGGACGCCACCTCTCGACTAGGTCAGGCAACACACGGGGACGGAACAGGAATCTGAACCCCGGACCTTGGTGTTATCAGCACCACTCTCAACAGACTGAGCTAACCGGCTCCCCATAATCTTTTACTTCACCTACTTTAGCCATACAGACCAGAGATACAAGACTGGACACAACTGTATAGCAAGGGCTGACATGATTTGAGATTAATTTCTGATTTGTAAATAACTTGTCTCCTGTATTGAGCTTTAGCAGTTGCAGGGATTAAACCACTGGATCACATCTTCCTGGTTGAAGAGTTTTTGTGTGTGTGCTTGTGCAGAATACAGTTCTTCCCTGTTTTCGAATTGCTGAATTTCAGAATATTGTTCTTTTCTATCTCTAACTTGGAAGAGAGAGGTAATCCAAGCTCCAGATTAAGTTTGCAATCACTCCGTTGGAATCAGAAGGTACAGTCAGACCAACACATTCAGGTTTTTGGTTTTTTTTTTCCTTTTTCTGTGGGAAGAAGTCTTCCAGTAGGAAGAGTTCCTATTGTTGGGAAGTTTCTTCCAGTAGAAGATATCTACTGTAGAATTTTTAATATCTTAGTGGAGCAAAACTCAGGCTGGTTAGTAACCAGGATATTTGTGTTACTTTGTTGCACTTTTCCTGGGAAAGGGAAACTTGATTTAGGGGATCTGCACACAGAAGTCAAACAAAAAGCCGTGCTGGAAACCGAGGTGCTGATGTTTGTTGTGCTCCAGTGAGACAACTTTTAAAATACTCTTTATTGTGTCCTACCAATTTTATGTTCAGGATTACTAGAGATGTTCCAAGAAAGATAGTTTATGTTTTGGGGATTTTTTTGCATTTTGCTTTCCTCAGGTTTGCAAAGTTTTCCAAGGAAAACAGAGCATCAGGTTTTCCCAACTGGGGCCCAAATTCGCTTTACTGAAAGCCGTCAGTGTTGTTATGGCGAGACTGGCCTGCTAAAAAGCAGCACAGGTGTACCGGAAGAAAACAAAGTAGGTCTGACTGATAAGTCACTAGCTTTCCATAATACCTTTGTCAAAATTAGTGTCTGCAGACTGGTTTGTTTTTTATGGCATGACATTATCTAACAGAAAAATCACAGAATCACAGAATGTCAGGGGGTGGAAGGGATCTCGAAAGATCATCTAGTCCACCCCTTACCAGAGCAGGATCATCTACAGTAGATCACACAGGAATGCATTCAGGCGGGTTTTGCATGTCTCCAGAGAAGGAGACTCCAGAACCTCCCTGGGCAGCCTGTTCCAGTGCTCGGTCACCCTCATAGTGAAAAAGCTTTTCCTCATGTTTTTGTGGAACCTCCTATGTTCGAGCTTGTATCCATTGTCCCTTGTCCTGTCATTGGACGTTGTTGAAAAGAGCCTGGCACTGTCTTCCTGTCACTCCTCCTTGACATATTTATAAACATTTATGAGGTCACCCCTCAGTGTCCTCTTCTCCAAGCTAAAGAGACCCAACCCCTTCAGCCTTTCCTCACAAGGGAGATGTTCCACTACCTTAATCCTTTGAGAAAACACAACCAGCTCTAGCATACAGACCTACTGTGCTAAATCTGGCTATGGTGATTATAAACAGTAACTTATGATCCATGCAGGAGAGGAGAAGTAAAGCCTACTTGAAGCACTGCATTCACAGACTAGTGTAATCACTTAAGCTGCCAGCAATGGTAGTTTTTGCTAGTATGCCAGAATAAAGCAGATGACACATTCTCATAGACTCCCTTTTGCCAGCTTTGCTATGAGGGTTTAAACTCCAGAAAATGCACAAGGAAGGCTGCAGAACAGTGGTAATGTCTTAACCAGCTACAGCAATCTGCTTTACTGAACATAGTGAGATTCCTTAGTTCATAGGCAGGCTGTGTATTTTTTGCTGTTGGATGTATACATCTGTGTGCAATAACTGATGAATGGAAAGAATAAATATATTTATTTAATTAACTTCTTAGTGGGAGAGTAGAATAAGACCACAGTATTTTGCTTATTTTCATTTTGGATATGAGATAGGATTGAAACTATGCCTCTACACATGCTCTAAATGAGTGATGTACTAATTCCTTGTGCTGCCTAAAAGTCCTCCACTCCACATGATCTGATATTTTGCAAATATAATTTGTATGAAGAGAACCCTTGAATTTCATATGGTTACATTTAAAAGTGCAGTATGTTACTTGTTCTTATACCTCAACCAGGGAGAAATACTGGGTAAAATCTATCAAGGTGCTTTACCACAAAGTAAAAGTAAATATATATTTTGACAGTGAAATAATTAATCTTCACTGTTTTTTACTTCAAAGTACGCTTTTTAGGTTAAATCTAAAATGCAAATATACATGAATATATTAGAACTTACTCCGCATTATGTGTGGAAGACTCAAATCTCTTTCACATCTTTATGGGTTCACCTGCATATTTAAAATACAGACCTCTCTCTTTTCGTTTGTGTTGTCTCATAATTCCCTTCTCTAAGTGTCTGTCTCAGAGAAATAACGTAAACAAACATTTTCACTCAGGTTGATAGGGACAATGCTTAAGGATATACAAGCAAATCTGTGTTGCTAACGGTCATTACGAAGCTTTACGATGTTACATCTTCAGCCCGAAGAGGTTAGGTTAAGTCATACTGAGTTTCTAATATTGACACCAAAAAATGACAGCAACATTAAGAAAAATTCTTTGTCCGTTTACAATGTATATCTCTAGAAAAAAAAGGTCAGTTTTCATTTCTTTGTTCTTCCAAGATCGTATTATTTGCTACTGTTGATTAACACTCTAAAGGTATTTTGAATCCCTGTGGCTGTGATTTTCTTTGACAATGCATTCAAAGCCCGGAAAGATGATTCAATTAAACAAAGATCTGAAGCTGTCAATATAGGAAGAAGTTGAATAGTCTTTTTATATAATTAATTGTACATCTGAAACACACATTGAACCAGTCTGCAATATAAGAATATTCTTTTTTCTCTAATAGGATTGTTTTGAGGAGAAGGAAGTTCTGTATAGCTCTTTGAGTTTCAGTACATCCAAGAAAAGGTAGCAACAAGACAGATAGTCTATTTAGGTTTGGTCTTTTGGTGTTCTTTTATACCCAACAGGAAATAACTTTGTTACTTGCTCTATAAAGATTAGTTGTAGAAATTTAGAAACATGCACAACCATAGGGTCTATAAGGATATACCACAAACTACATCTGCTGGTGTTGTTGTGTTACCACTGCAGAGTGGATGGGAGAACAGAGAGGACAGAAGGGAACAAAAGAAATATAATCAAGAAAAAAAAATAATATACACCTTTACAAATGTATTGAAAAAAATGCTGTCTTTCTTCTCACTACTATTCAAGGTGTGGACTACTACACATCCCACTTGAGGATCCATGGGAGAAATATCATTTTAGTCAGTATGGTGAGAAATTCTTCTGAAAACGTAGGAACATAACAACAAGGATACAGCATCTGCAGGCTCTGGGCTATCCAAATCCATCAGTGCTGTCTTCATCAGCAAGCAATGTGGTAGATTGAAACACTGGCACCGAGGACACAAGACCTGCAGATTTGGGAGGACTACTTGAGACAGGCTCTAGCTCAGGCTTCTTTGCCTGCAACTACTCCTTCAGCCAATGCTTTCATGGAGCTCTTTGTTTTAAACCCTGAGCTTCCTTTCTGATTACTAGGAACTGTTTCAGATCTCCTTACGGTATAGGTTAGCATTCAGGGACTGATTCTACCGTGCTCAAGATCAGAGCATCCCGACACGTAGGAAGTCAAGGAAGGGAGCCAGGAGACCTGCGTGGCTAAACAGGGATCTGCTGGGTAAGCTCAAGGGCAAGAGGAGAATTTACAGATCTTGGAAGGCGGGGCTGGCCACTTGGGAAGAATATAAGGCTGTTGTCCGAGGGTGTAGGGAGGCAACTAGGAAAGCAAAGGCCTCCCTAGAATTGAACCTGGCGAGAGGGGTCAAGGACAACAGGAAGAGTTTTTTCAAATACGTGGCAGATAAAACTAACACCAGAAGCAATGTAGGCCCACTGATGAATGAGGTGGGTGCCTTGGTGACAGAAGATACAGAGAAGGCAGAGTTACTGAATGCCTTCTTTGCCTCTGTCTACTCTGCCGGAGGCAGTCCTGAGGAGCCCCGTTCCCCTGAGGCCCCAGAGGAAGTCAGGGCAGTGGAGGAGTTTGCTTTAGTCGATGAGGACTGGGTTAGGGACCAATTAAGCAATCTGGACATCCATAAATCCATGGGTCCAGACAGGATGCATCCACGGGTGTTGAGGGAGCTGGCTGATGTCATTGCTAGACCACTCTCCATCATCTTTACCAAGTCTTGGGAGACGGGAGAGGTGCCTGAGGACTGGAGGCAAGCAAATGTCACTCCAGTCTTCAAAAAGGGCAAGAAGGAGGACCCGGGTAACTATAGACCGGTCAGCCTCACCTCCATCCCTGGGAAAGTGATGGAACGACTTATCCTTGGTGCCATCTCAAGGCATATCAGGGATAAGAGGGTCATTAGAGACAGTCAACATGGCTTCACGAAAGGGAAGTCGTGCTTGACTAACCTCATAGCCTTTTATGAGGATATAACAAGGTGGATAGATGATGGCCGAGCGGTGGATGTGGTCTACCTTGACTTCAGTAAAGCATTTGACACAGTCTCCCACAGCATCCTTGCTGCTAAACTGCAGAAGTGTGGTCTAGACTCTCGGGTAGTGAGGTGGACTGTGAACTGGCTAAGGGGAAGAAGCCAAAGAGTTGTGGTCAATGGGGCGGAGTCTGGTTGGAGACCTGTATCCAGTGGAGTGCCTCAAGGGTCGGTACTGGGATCAGTATTATTCAATATATTCATCGATGACTTGGATGAGGGACTAGAGAGTACTATCAGCAAGTTTGCTGATGACACCAAGCTGGGAGGAGTGGCTGACACACCAGCAGGCTGTGCTGCCATCCAGCGAGACCTGGACAGGCTGGAGTGTTGGGCAGGGAAAAATTTAATGAAATACAACAAGGGTAAATGTAGGGTCTTGCATCTGGGTAGGAACAACCTCGGGTTCCAGTATAAGTTGGGGAATGACTTATTAGAGAGTAGTGTAGGGGAAAGGGACCTGGGAGTCTTGGTGGACAGCAGGATGACCATGAGCCAGCACTGTGCCCTTGTGGCCAGGAAGGCCAATGGCCTCCTGGGGTGTATTAGAAGGGGGGTGGTTAGTAGGTCGAGAGAGGTTCTCCTTCCCCTCTACTCTGCCCTGGTGAGACCCCATCTGGAATATTGTGTCCAGTTCTGGGCCCCTCAGTTCAAGAAAGACAGGGAACTGCTGGAGAGAGTCCAGCACAGGGCAACTAGGATGATTAAGGGAGTGGAGCATCTCCCTTATGAGAAAAGACTGAAGGAGCTGGGGCTCTTTAGTTTGGAGAAGAGGAGATTGAGGGGTGACCTCATTAATGTTTACAAATATATCAAGGGTGAGTGTCAGGAGGATGGAGCCAGGCTCTTCTCGGTGACAACCACTGATAGGACAAGGGGTAATGGGCTGAAACTGGAACATAAGAGGTTCCGCTTAAACTCGAGAAGAAACTTCTTCTCAGTGAGGGTGACGGAGCCCTGGAACAGGCTGCCCAGAGAGGCTGTGGAGTCTCCTTCTCTGGAGACATTCAAGACCTGCCTGGACACGTTCCTGTGTGGCATAGTCTAGGCATTCCTGCTCTGGCAGGGGGATTGGACTTGATGATCTTTCGAGGTCCCTTCCAATCCCTAACATTCTATGATTCTATGATTCTATGATTCTATGTGAGGTTAGAAATGTTTTCTACATAGTCAAGATTTTCTATTTATTAAAATCGAGCTTCATCAGCCATTTTATCACCCAGGTGTTCTGGTTAGCTTAACAAAATGCTTGACAGTCATTTCCAGTTTTCGGTACCCTGAAAGGTCAGTACCAATAACCTCAGCCCTTGTTCATGCCATCTTGAGCTCGAAAGGCAGAACCTGACTTGAGCCTTATTCAAAGAAGATATTGCACAAATATGTTTCCAACGATGTTTCAGTGACCTCTGTGTTAATTATTTCCACTGTTATTTTATACTTTTTCTGAAAAAACGGATTTGTTTATGTTAGACATACCATCTTTCTAGACATCCTCTGGTTTGGATGCAATGAGACAGTGAGAGCGCTGTCTTTTGTATTCTTTCTCTTGGAGAGATTTTTCTTTATAAGTCATAATGACATTATCTCCTTTCAAGACAAATACTTCCAATACTCTTGGCCTTTTGTTCAGGGGTCTTTTTTTTCACACATGATTTCTGGCACAGAAAGAAAATGACAAGCTCAGCCACTTTTACTGCATTTTGTCATTGTTATTGCTTCTAGACGAACTTCTTCTGAGTGAGAAATAAGGGCAGATTCACAGCAATGGCTGCACAAATCAGAGACCTTCAGTTCTGACAGTTCTAGGGGCTGAACTTAATGCACATTGAACTACATCATTAAATGCTGTAAATGGGCATGTCTCCATTGAAAGCAGAGGAGAGATGTACCTGACACTGTAAGACTGTCTGACTCATATTGATGACATGTCAGATGCCATAGGACTCAGCTAGAAAATAGCTTGTCTTGAATATACTTGAGAGAATATGGTAATTTGAAGTGAAAATGTAAATTCACTTAAAAATAGTTTTGGGAAATGTCAATTTCCAGTTGGTTGTGAGGTAGTTGGCAACTATGAATCATAAACTAGCATGAAATGAAGAGAAAATATCATAGATATATTTTTCTTTTATATGGACACTAGCTATACGGAATGTCAAAGTGTGTAGTTTGTGGTTTGCTCTTGAGAAAGGATGTAGTGCTAATAATCCAGGCCATCATGACAGCTTGGTTCTCAGGGCTTTTGGAACACTCTTGATGAATCCCTATGAGTATCAATCACTCTGCACCACTGGAAGTTAAATGTGCAGCAACAAAAGAGGTTACTGTTCAGACTCCATGAAATTTATTAGGCATTCTAGTTTAAATCGCTCTGACTGTAAGTGACATATATAGAGGAAAGAAGTTACATTAATTTATCAGCCAATTAATCTGGCAACCAAAAAGAATTTGGGTTAATCTCCTTCCTAATTTGGGGATCTTTTTTATTTGATTATCTCTCATATAATAAACATGACCCTGCAACAAAGTAATTTGACGTCATTGACTAACAACTTGTACGGCCTATGGGAGGGCAACATGAAGAATAAATAGATGATGTTGCCAATAATGCATTCTAGGCATAGAATAAAGTAGCTGTAGTCACATGTACCTGGCCTGCTTTACATGTGGGGGTCTCTCCTGGCAGTGAGTATGTAGGTAGGCTCACATTGACAAAAGGATAAGGAAGAGCTGTGACTCTATGGATGCTGACAAGTAGCTACTAAGCTAGAATTCATCTGTTTGTCTGTTTCCAGTGGCTTCTGTGATCGAATTTTATGTATTTGTTTATTTCTGTTGTTTCTTGCTGCTTGTCTGCATTACTCTGATGCTGATGTACCTGTGTTCTCTTTATGCTCATGATGTACTAATTTACATTGTAGTTGACATACATTTATTTCCATTGGGTGCCTGATATTGTCTCCTGTTTGGCTGCTCATTTGCATTGTTATTCTCTGAGATTTCTCTCTACATGTGCTACATCGCCCTGGTAGATTTATCCTGACAATACAATTTTCTTGGGCCTTTAAATAACTAAATTCCAATATTTCTTTTGATATTATTGTGCTTTGTTATGTGCCTCTGTTTTACGTAATGCATCCTGGTGGACTGTAAGGAAAAATCCTTTCGGCCTACTATATACAGCTTTTAAAGTCTTAGAGAATCTGACCATGTTGCCCTTCTGATATAATTTGATTGAGCTATTTAACTCTTTCAGTATTTACTCATAACTTGTCCTTCCCTTTAACCATTTTTATTGCTCATATCCCAAATCCTTCTCACAACTGCATGTAGGTTTACTTGCAATGTGGAGAAACATTTAGCTTCCCACTCTTTATATTATGCAGTTTGTTTGTTTAGCCTTTTTCTTTACATTTTTTCCCAGAATATGACATTGAACCTTCATCCCCAGTCTTCTATAAATTTGGGGATTAAGTCCTTCCAAATACTTCCATCTCCATTAAAGTCTTGTCGCGGGTTAGGGCTGGGCCGGCCACTAACGCGGACAGACGCTCTCTAACCCCCTCTTCCCCCCCTAAACGGGAAGAGAAAAGGGAATGAGGCAGAGAGACTTACCGGTGAGAGAAGAAAAAAAACTAGAACAGCTTTAATGAAAATAATAGGAATAATGGTAAAGAGATAAAAGTAAAGAATTATATGCAACTATAGATAGTAGCCCGATATCAAACCCGACTCCCTCCCCCGATAGAAATCACCACTGGTGCTGCAGAGCAGGAGACACTGGGGAAACCCCAGGCTCAGCGGCGGCGGGAGCTGGATACAGGGAGCTGGATTCGGGAACTCAGGATCCGGATCAAAATCAGGAGGTCAGATGGAGTCCTCTCTGGACACCGACCATTGCAGAAAGGAAAGGCGAAAAAGCCGAAAAGGGCAAAAGGGGCAAAAGGGCCGAAAAGGGACGAAACTCTCGTGATCACTCAATTTATACTAAATATGACGTATATGGGATGGAATACCCTCGTTGGTCGCCTGTCCTGTCTGTTACCCCCCGGAGGTGCCACCTTTTACTTCCTTGTGCCCCCCTCTTACTACCCAGCACCCCCAGCGTGGCACACAAGAGCCAGCAGTGGCCTTGGTCACTATAGGAATAAGTATAAGCAAGAGCCTTTCTACATACCAGTCCCAGGCTGTGACTGTAAACATCAGGTGTTATCACTGCCAGTAGCGCACACTGTCTGCACAAACATGCTGCTGACTTCAGAACGTGCAGCCTTTTAGAAGACACTAAACTGAAAAGAAAAAATCACTAAACAGGACTGGGTTTTTAGCTAAACCCAGGACATTCCACCCCTTATTCCATACCATTTACGTCATACTGATCACGAGCTAATGATCTACTTATAGGGAAAGTTCAGTAAGTTCATAAAGTTCATAATCGTGGGTTCTATCCATCATGGCAGTCTCTCAGGGCAGGAAAGTTCATGTGGGATTCGTTACAGTTCGTGTCCACAGGTTGTAGGTTCACTTCGAAGAAGTTACTGGACGTCACTCAACAAGGCTAGCTCAGTTGCTGGATGTCACTCGATGAGGTCAGCTCTGGTCATCACTGGTTTATTACTCTGAAAAACACTTATTGAACACTGTTAGTATTATGTAACAACATCATACAGGATTAAATCGAGTATTCTCACCCAGAGTTAAACTTCCTTGAGGTACACATTGAACTTCACCATCTTTCATCATCACCCACCAAGTAGTTCCAGGGCCTTGAGCGAAAGCAACCCCACGAATGGGTTTGCCTTTGCCCGAAGCAGGAAATACCCAGACAGTCTTCCCCAATAAATTCCTTTCATACACCACAGGGACTTTATCTCCCTCTACTGTATGCAAAGGCTCTGAATGAGCAGGACCAGCACGATTGATGGATCCTCTGGTGTTAACTAACCAGGTGGCTTGTGCTAAATGCTTGTCCCAGTTTTTAAAAGTTCCACCTCCCATTGCTTTCAGAGTAGTTTTTAACAGTCCATTGTATCGTTCAATTTTCCCAGAGGCTTGTGCATGATAAGGAATATGATATACCCATTCAATACCATGTTCTTTAGCCCAATTGTCTATAAGATTGTTTTTGAAATGAGTCCCATTATCTGATTCAATTCTTTCTGGAGTGCCATGTCGCCACAAGATCTGCTTTTCTAGGCCCAAGATAGTGTTTCTGGCAGTGGCGTGAGGCACAGGATACGTTTCTAACCATCCGGTAGTTGCTTCCACCATAGTGAGCACATAGCGCTTACCCTGGCGAGTTAGAGGAAGTGTGATGTAATCAATCTGCCAGGCCTCCCCATACCTATATTTTAGCCATCGTTCCCCATACCACAAAGGTTTTAATCGCTTAGCTTGCTTAATTTCGGCGCATATTTCACAATCACGGATAACCTGCGCAATAGCGTCCATAGTTAAATCCACCCCTCGGTCACGAGCCCATCTGTATGTTCCCTCTCTTCCCTGATGTCCTGAAGTGTCGTGGGCCCACCGAGCTAGAAACAGTTCACCTTTATGTTCCCAGTCCAAGTCTATTTGGAACACTTGAGCAGCCTGATCCACATGCTGGTTGTGTCGATGTTCTTCAGTGGCACGACTTCTGGGCACATGAGCATCTACGTGACGCACCTTTACAACTAAGTTCTCTAGCCGAGCAGCAATGTCTTGCCATAGTTCAGCAGCCCAAATAGGCTTACCTCTGCGCTCCCAGTTATTGTGCTTCCACTGTTTTAACCAACCCCAAAAAGCATTTGCCACCATCCATGAGTCAGTATAGAGATAGAGCACTGGCCATTTTTCCCGTTCAGCAATGTCTAAGGCCAGCTGGATGGCTTTTACCTCTGCAAACTGACTTGATCCACCTTCTCCCTCAGTTGCCTCTGCAACACGTCGTGTGGGACTCCACACAGCAGCTTTCCACTTACGACGATTTCCTACAAGGCGGCAAGATCCATCAGTAAATAGGGCATATTGCTTTTCATTATCTGGTAACTGATTATATGGTGGAGCTTCCTCAGCACGTGTCACCACCTCCTTTGGGGGCACTGCAAGGTCTTTACCTTGTGGCCAGTCTGCGATTACCTCTAAAAGTCCTGGACGATTGTGATGACCCATTCGAGCTCTCTGTGTAATTAGGGCAGTCCATTTACTCCATGTAGCATCAGTGGCATGATGTGTGGAAGGAACTTTACTCTTGAACATCCAGTTTAGGACTGGTATTCGTGGTACTAGGAGAAGCTGTGCCTCAGTACCAATCACTTCCGAAGCAGCTTTAACCCCTTCATATGCGGCCAGTATTTCTTTTTCAGTTGCAGTATAGTTGGCCTCAGAGCCTCTATATTTTCGGCTCCAAAATCCTAAGGGTCGACCTCGAGTTTCTCCTGGTGCCCTCTGCCAGAGGCTCCAGGTAGGACCATTGTCCCCAGCTGCAGTGTATAGCAAATTTTTAATATCTTGCCCTGTTCGAATTGGCCCAAGAGCTACTGCTTGTACGATCTCTTGTTTGATTTGTTCAAAGGCCTGTTGCTGTTCAGGGCCCCATTGAAATTTGTTTTTCTTTCGAGTCACATCAAAAAGAGGTTTCACAATCGGACTATAACCAGGAATATGCATTCTCCAGAAACCCACAGTACCTAAGAAGGATTGTGTTTCTTTTTTGTTAGTTGGTGGCAACATAGCTGATATTGTGTCAATCACGTCTATTGGGATCTGGCGACGCCCATCTTGCCATTTCACTCCCAAATATTGGATCTCTTGTGCAGGTCCCTTGACCTTGCTTCTCTTTATGGCAAAACCAGCATCCAAAAGAATCTCAATTATTTTCTTACCTTTCGTGAAAACTTCTTCTGCTGTGTTACCCCATACAATGATGTCATCGATGTATTGCAGATGTTCTGGAGCTCCACCCCTCTCCAGGGCGGTGTGGATCAGTCCATGGCAGATGGTAGGGCTGTGTTTCCACCCCTGGGGCAGTCGGTTCCAGGTGTACTGGATACCCCTCCAGGTGAAAGCAAACTGCGGCCTGCATTCTGCTGCTATAGGAATAGAGAAAAACGCATTAGCAATGTCAATTGTGGCATACCACTTAGCTGCTTTCGACTCCAGCTCATACTGAAGATCTAACATGTCCGGCACGGTAGCACTCATCGGTGGTGTAACCTCATTTAGGCCACGATAGTCTACAGTCAATCTCCATTCTCCATCAGACTTACGGACAGGCCAGATAGGACTGTTAAATGGTGAGCGAGCTTTGCTGATCACTCCTTGACTTTCTAGTTGACGTATCAGCTTATGGATGGGAACTACAGAGTCTCGGTTGGTACGATATTGTCGTCGATGCACTGTTTTAGTAGCAATTGGTACCTGTTGGTCTTCAGTTTTCATCAGCCCTACAACACTAGACTCCTCTGAAAGTTTGGGCAAGCTAGACAGCTGATCAATGTCCTCAGTCTCTACAGCTGCTATGCCAAAAGCCCATCGATACCCTCTTGGATCCTTGTAATACCCTTTCTTGAGGAAGTCTATGCCAAGAATGCATGGGGCATTTGGACCAGTCACTATGGGGTGTTTTTTCCACATATTCCCAGTAAGGCTCATTTCGGCTTCCAATACAGACAGTTGTTGAGAACCACCTGTCACTCCAGAAATAGTAACAGTTTCAGTACCTGTATGATTCGATGGCATTAGAGTGCACTGTGCACCAGTGTCCACCAGAGCTCTATATTTTCGTGGTTCTAATGTGCCAGGCCACCGAATCCACACGGTCCAATAAACTCGGTTGTCCCTCTCCTCCACCTGGCTGGAGGCAGGGCCCCTCTAATTTTGAGGTTGATTCACGGGGTTTACCTGATTCACAGTATTAACTACATTTACATTCCGATTATTCCTTCTCGTGGCAGATTGTTGTCTTCTGTTGGTGTTTCGCAAATTGGATACTCGTTCTCGTAGAGCAGAAGTAGGTTTTCCATCCCAGTTTCTCATGTCCTCACCATATCCACGTAGGAAAATCCACAAGTCATTCCGTGACAAGTTACCATCATTTTTAGTTGATCTTGAAGGTCTGTATTTTCTAACAGCATCAACGCGGCTCCATTGAGGTCTGTCATCTCTCTTGGACAATGTGTCAATCAGCTCTTTTAATGATTGATTGTTTTTCTCAAATGATTCACTATTTTTCTCAATTGCTTGATTGGTTTTCTCCATTGCTTTCTCAATTGCTTCATTGGTTTTCTCCATTGCTTTCTCAATTAATTTCTCCAGTGATCTGTTGTTTTCCTCGATTATTTTTTCCATGGCAGCAATCTGAATTTGTTGGGGATTGGCAGTACTGTCTTCATACTGTCGTGCTTTGTTGGCCACTTCACTCACTGTTGGTACCTGACCATCTCCATCTAATGCCCAGACCATTGTTGACAAGATGTGCTTATACACTGGTGGGGCACTCCTCACAAACATCTGAATAACGTGCTTGTGACAGGGCATTTGATCAGGGTTTAAAATTGTTTGTGGATTGCTGTAAATCACCTCTCTCACTGCTAGTTCTCTCAGGAACTTAATGCCTTTTTCCATGCTGGTCCAGTTGGTTGTGTGGATAGGAATATCATCCTTGTGGGTATACCGGTTCTTAATAGCTGTCAAGAGTCGTCTCCAGAGGCTGAGACTGTTGTCGTCTTTTGCAAGTTCCGTATCAACGCCTGCGTTTCCAGACAGGGATCCCAGCTGTTTGGCTTCTTTACCGTTCAGATTAATGGTCTCGGCTCCTTTACCCCAGCAACGGAGTAACCACCTGTAATATGATTCACCCTCACGACGGCCAAAGTCCTTTCTCACATCTCGCATGTCCCTCAGAGTTAAAGGTTTGACAGCTACGTCCGTTTGTGTCTTCGAACCATCTGATGACTTCGGTTGGGAAGGACCCTGTCCTGGATCAGAATCATCTGATGATGGATGACTTGCCTTCCAGGCCGTAACTAACCTTTCTAATACTGAATCTGTTGGGGGACCAGCCTTCTTTTTTGAGTCTGAATCTGAGTCATCTGATGGTGCTACTTTAGAAGGACTTTGTCCTGGAGTTGTGTTATCTGTTGTTAGGGCAATTGACTTTTTCCGATGTTTCTTTCTAGTCACAGGGGCGACATTTGCTGATACAGACTGAGTGTTAAAGGACACAGTGATACTCAATGACTTGCACAAATTCCTACAGAAACGCCACAATGCCAAGAGATTCATGGGCATTAACATCAGAATCAATAACAATTCAATCTTTCGATTAAAATAACTGCATTCGCAATCACAATCACAATCATTATAATCTGGTAGACTCAGATTAGCAAACAAATGGGTATAATTTCCTAAAGTGAAATTGAAAGTGTAGTTAAAAACAAAATTCACCATTGTGCTCTTAAGGTATTCAGGTATGCCAATCACCCAAATTACTGCAGAATACACCGACCCAAAAAAAACCAGTATAGTGAGAAATCTTGTCATGAAACCAAAACAGGCAAACCACAGAACGATATACCAAATCACACTCAAGAGTTTGGACAAAATTTTGACACCCAGGGAGGAACCCACATTTAAAAGGACATGACATAACATTTCACCGACCGATAACATGATGTGAGCTGTCCGTTTTTTCTCCTCTAACCCTTCAGAACTCTCAAAGAAAAGATCTGATACGCTCTCAACTGCGCCGGATGGAATTTAAACTATGCAGGCAATATATCAGAGCCCAGTTGTGTCTAAATAACTGGTAAAATAGAATGAGCCTGATTGGTGTTTGTTTTCTTGCCCCACGTTGGGCGCCAATAAATCTGTCGCGGGTTAGGGCTGGGCCGGCCACTAACGCGGACAGACGCTCTCTAACCCCCTCTTCCCCCCCCAAACGGGAAGAGAAAAGGGAATGAGGCAGAGAGACTTACGGATGAGAGAAGAAAAAAACTAGAACAGCTTTAATGAAAATAATAGGAATAATGGTAAAAAGATAAAAGTAAAGAACTATATACAACTATAGATAGTAGCCCGATATCAAACCCGACTCCCTCCCCCGATAGCAATCACCACTGGTGCTGCAGAGCAGGAGGCACTGGGGAAACCCCAGGCTCAGCGGCGGCGGGAGCTGGATACAGGGAGCTGGATTCGGGAACTCAGGATCCGGATCAAAATCAGGAGGTCAGATGGAGTCCTCTCTGGACACCGGCCATTGCAGAAAAGAAGGGCCAAAAAGACCGAAAAGAGGGCAAAAAAGGGCAAAAGGGCGAAAAAAGGACGAAACTCTCGTGATCACTCAATTTATACTAAATATGACGTATATGGGATGGAATACTCTCGTTGGTCACCTGTCCTGTCTGTTACCCCCCGGAGGTGCCACCTTTTACTTCCTTGTGCCCCCCTCTTACTACCCAGCACCCCCAGCGTGGCACACAAGAGCCAGCAGTGGCCTTGGTCACTATAGGAATAAGTATAAGCAAGAGCCTTTCTACATACCAGTCCCAGGCTGTGACTGTAAACATCAGGTGTTATCACTGCCAGTAGCACACACTGTCTGCACAAACATGCTGCTGACTTCAGAAAGTGCAGCCTTTTAGAAGACACTAAACTGAAAAGAAAAAATCACTAAACAGGACTGGGTTTTTAGCTAAACCCAGGACATTCCACCCCTTATTCCATACCATTTACGTCATACTGATCACGAGCTAATGATCTACTTATAGGGAAAGTTCAGTAAATTCATAAAGTTCATAATCGTCGGTTCCATCCATCATAGCAGTCTCTCAGGGCAGGAAAGTTCATGTGAGATTCGTTACAGTTCGTGTCCATAGGTTGTAGGTTCACTTCGAAGAAGTTACTGGACGTCACTCAACAAGGCTAGCTCAGTTGCTGGATGTCACTCGATGAGGTCAGCTCTGGTCATCACTGGTTTATTACTCTGAAAAACACTTATTGAACACTGTTAGTATTATGTAACAACATCATACAGGATTAAATCGAGTATTCTCACCTAGAGTTAAATTTCCTTGAGGTACACATTGAACTTCACCATCTTTCATCATCACCCACCAAGTAGTTCCAGGTCCTTGAGCGAAAGCAACCCCACGAATGGGTTTGCCTTTGCCTGAAGCAGGAAATACCCAGACAGTCTTCCCCAATAAATTCCTTTCATACACCACAGGGACTTTATCTCCCTCTACTGTATGCAAAGGCTCTGAATGAGCAGGACCAGCACGATTGATGGATCCTCTGGTGTTAACTAACCAGGTGGCTTGTGCTAAATGCTTGTCCCAGTTTTTAAAAGTTCCACCTCCCATTGCTTTCAGAGTAGTTTTTAACAGTCCATTGTATCGTTCAATTTTCCCAGAGGCTTGTGCATGATAAGGAATATGATATACCCATTCAATACCATGTTCTTTAGCCCAATTGTCTATAAGATTGTTTTTGAAATGAGTCCCATTATCTGATTCAATTCTTTCTGGAGTGCCATGTCGCCACAGGATCTGCTTTTCTAGGCCCAAGATAGTGTTTCTGGCAGTGGCGTGAGGTACGGGATACGTTTCTAACCATCCGGTAGTTGCTTCCACCATAGTGAGCACGTAGCGCTTACCCTGTCGAGTTAGAGGAAGTGTGATGTAATCAATCTGCCAGGCCTCCCCATAGCTATATTTTAACCATCGTTCCCCATACCACAAAGGTTTTAATCGCTTAGCTTGCTTAATTTCGGCGCATATTTCACAATCACGGATAACCTGCGCAATAGCGTCCATAGTTAAATCCACCCCTCGGTCACGAGCCCATCTGTATGTTCCATCTCTTCCCTGATGTCCTGAAGTGTCGTGGGCCCACCGAGCTAGAAACAGTTCACCTTTATGTTCCCAGTCCAAGTCTATTTGGAACACTTGAGCAGCCTGATCCACAGGCTGGTTGTGTCGATGTTCTTCAGTGGCACGACTTCTGGGCACATGAGCATCTACGTGACGCACCTTTACAACTAAGTTCTCTAGCTGAGCAGCAATGTCTTGCCATAGTTCAGCAGCCCAAAAAGGCTTACCTCTGCGCTCCCAGTTATTGTGCTTCCACTGTTTTAACCAACCCCAAAAAGCATTTGCCACCATCCATGAGTCAGTATAGAGATAGAGCACTGGCCATTTTTCCCGTTCAGCAATGTCTAAGGCCAGCTGGATGGCTTTTACCTCTGCAAACTGACTTGATCCACCTTCTCCCTCAGTTGCCTCTGCAACACGTCATGTGGGACTCCACACAGCAGCTTTCCACTTACGACGATTTCCTACAAGGCGGCAAGATCCATCAGTAAATAGGGCATATTGCTTTTCATTATCTGGTAACTGATTATATGGTGGAGCTTCCTCAGCACGTGTCACCACCTCCTTTGGGGGCACTGCAAGGTCTTTACCTTGTGGCCAGTCTGCGATTACCTCTAAAAGTCCTGGACGATTGTGATGACCCATTCGAGCTCTCTGTGTAATTAGGGCAGTCCATTTACTCCATGTAGCATCAGTGGCATGATGTGTGGAAGGAACTTTACTCTTGAACATCCAGTTTAGGACTGGTATTCGTGGTACTAGGAGAAGCTGTGCCTCAGTACCAATCACTTCCGAAGCAGCTTTAACTCCTTCATATGCGGTCAGTATTTCTTTTTCAGTTGCAGTATAGTTGGCCTCAGAGCCTCTATATTTTCGGCTCCAAAATCCTAAGGGTCGACCTCGAGTTTCTCCTGGTGTCCTCTGCCAGAGGCTCCAGGCAGGACCATCATCCCCAGCTGCAGTATATAGCAAATTTTTAATATCTTGTCCTGTTCGAATTGGCCCAAGAGCTACTGCTTGTACAATCTCTTGTTTGATTTGTTCAAAGGCCTGTTGCTGTTCAGGGCCCCATTGAAATTTGTTTTTCTTTCGAGTCACATCAAAAAGAGGTTTCACAATCTGACTATAACCAGGAATATGCATTCTCCAGAAACCCACAGTACCTAAGAAGGATTGTGTTTCCTTTTTGTTAGTTGGTGGTAGCATAGCTGATATTGTGTTATAATTGCTGAATTTCAGAATATTGTTCTTTTCTATCTCTAACTTGGAAGAGAGAGGTAATCCAAGCTCCAGATTAAGTTTGCAATCACTCCGTTGGAATCAGAAGGTACAGTCAGACCAACACATTCAGGTTTTTGGTTTTTTTTTTCCTTTTTCTGTGGGAAGAAGTCTTCCAGTAGGAAGAGTTCCTATTGTTGGGAAGTTTCTTCCAGTAGAAGATATCTACTGTAGAATTTTTAATATCTTAGTGGAGCAAAACTCAGGCTGGTTAGTAACCAGGATATTTGTGTTACTTTGTTGCACTTTTCCTGGGAAAGGGAAACTTGATTTAGGGGATCTGCACACAGAAGTCAAACAAAAAGCCGTGCTGGAAACCGAGGTGCTGATGTTTGTTGTGCTCCAGTGAGACAACTTTTAAAATACTCTTTATTGTGTCCTACCAATTTTATGTTCAGGATTACTAGAGATGTTCCAAGAAAGATAGTTTATGTTTTGGGGATTTTTTTGCATTTTGCTTTCCTCAGGTTTGCAAAGTTTTCCAAGGAAAACAGAGCATCAGGTTTTCCCAACTGGGGCCCAAATTCGCTTTACTGAAAGCCGTCAGTGTTGTTATGGCGAGACTGGCCTGCTAAAAAGCAGCACAGGTGTACCGGAAGAAAACAAAGTAGGTCTGACTGATAAGTCACTAGCTTTCCATAATACCTTTGTCAAAATTAGTGTCTGCAGACTGGTTTGTTTTTTATGGCATGACATTATCTAACAGAAAAATCACAGAATCACAGAATGTCAGGGGGTGGAAGGGATCTCGAAAGATCATCTAGTCCACCCCTTACCAGAGCAGGATCATCTACAGTAGATCACACAGGAATGCATTCAGGCGGGTTTTGCATGTCTCCAGAGAAGGAGACTCCAGAACCTCCCTGGGCAGCCTGTTCCAGTGCTCGGTCACCCTCATAGTGAAAAAGCTTTTCCTCATGTTTTTGTGGAACCTCCTATGTTCGAGCTTGTATCCATTGTCCCTTGTCCTGTCATTGGACGTTGTTGAAAAGAGCCTGGCACTGTCTTCCTGTCACTCCTCCTTGACATATTTATAAACATTTATGAGGTCACCCCTCAGTGTCCTCTTCTCCAAGCTAAAGAGACCCAACCCCTTCAGCCTTTCCTCACAAGGGAGATGTTCCACTACCTTAATCCTTTGAGAAAACACAACCAGCTCTAGCATACAGACCTACTGTGCTAAATCTGGCTATGGTGATTATAAACAGTAACTTATGATCCATGCAGGAGAGGAGAAGTAAAGCCTACTTGAAGCACTGCATTCACAGACTAGTGTAATCACTTAAGCTGCCAGCAATGGTAGTTTTTGCTAGTATGCCAGAATAAAGCAGATGACACATTCTCATAGACTCCCTTTTGCCAGCTTTGCTATGAGGGTTTAAACTCCAGAAAATGCACAAGGAAGGCTGCAGAACAGTGGTAATGTCTTAACCAGCTACAGCAATCTGCTTTACTGAACATAGTGAGATTCCTTAGTTCATAGGCAGGCTGTGTATTTTTTGCTGTTGGATGTATACATCTGTGTGCAATAACTGATGAATGGAAAGAATAAATATATTTATTTAATTAACTTCTTAGTGGGAGAGTAGAATAAGACCACAGTATTTTGCTTATTTTCATTTTGGATATGAGATAGGATTGAAACTATGCCTCTACACATGCTCTAAATGAGTGATGTACTAATTCCTTGTGCTGCCTAAAAGTCCTCCACTCCACATGATCTGATATTTTGCAAATATAATTTGTATGAAGAGAACCCTTGAATTTCATATGGTTACATTTAAAAGTGCAGTATGTTACTTGTTCTTATACCTCAACCAGGGAGAAATACTGGGTAAAATCTATCAAGGTGCTTTACCACAAAGTAAAAGTAAATATATATTTTGACAGTGAAATAATTAATCTTCACTGTTTTTTACTTCAAAGTACGCTTTTTAGGTTAAATCTAAAATGCAAATATACATGAATATATTAGAACTTACTCCGCATTATGTGTGGAAGACTCAAATCTCTTTCACATCTTTATGGGTTCACCTGCATATTTAAAATACAGACCTCTCTCTTTTCGTTTGTGTTGTCTCATAATTCCCTTCTCTAAGTGTCTGTCTCAGAGAAATAACGTAAACAAACATTTTCACTCAGGTTGATAGGGACAATGCTTAAGGATATACAAGCAAATCTGTGTTGCTAACGGTCATTACGAAGCTTTACGATGTTACATCTTCAGCCCGAAGAGGTTAGGTTAAGTCATACTGAGTTTCTAATATTGACACCAAAAAATGACAGCAACATTAAGAAAAATTCTTTGTCCGTTTACAATGTATATCTCTAGAAAAAAAAGGTCAGTTTTCATTTCTTTGTTCTTCCAAGATCGTATTATTTGCTACTGTTGATTAACACTCTAAAGGTATTTTGAATCCCTGTGGCTGTGATTTTCTTTGACAATGCATTCAAAGCCCGGAAAGATGATTCAATTAAACAAAGATCTGAAGCTGTCAATATAGGAAGAAGTTGAATAGTCTTTTTATATAATTAATTGTACATCTGAAACACACATTGAACCAGTCTGCAATATAAGAATATTCTTTTTTCTCTAATAGGATTGTTTTGAGGAGAAGGAAGTTCTGTATAGCTCTTTGAGTTTCAGTACATCCAAGAAAAGGTAGCAACAAGACAGATAGTCTATTTAGGTTTGGTCTTTTGGTGTTCTTTTATACCCAACAGGAAATAACTTTGTTACTTGCTCTATAAAGATTAGTTGTAGAAATTTAGAAACATGCACAACCATAGGGTCTATAAGGATATACCACAAACTACATCTGCTGGTGTTGTTGTGTTACCACTGCAGAGTGGATGGGAGAACAGAGAGGACAGAAGGGAACAAAAGAAATATAATCAAGAAAAAAAAATAATATACACCTTTACAAATGTATTGAAAAAAATGCTGTCTTTCTTCTCACTACTATTCAAGGTGTGGACTACTACACATCCCACTTGAGGATCCATGGGAGAAATATCATTTTAGTCAGTATGGTGAGAAATTCTTCTGAAAACGTAGGAACATAACAACAAGGATACAGCATCTGCAGGCTCTGGGCTATCCAAATCCATCAGTGCTGTCTTCATCAGCAAGCAATGTGGTAGATTGAAACACTGGCACCGAGGACACAAGACCTGCAGATTTGGGAGGACTACTTGAGACAGGCTCTAGCTCAGGCTTCTTTGCCTGCAACTACTCCTTCAGCCAATGCTTTCATGGAGCTCTTTGTTTTAAACCCTGAGCTTCCTTTCTGATTACTAGGAACTGTTTCAGATCTCCTTACGGTATAGGTTAGCATTCAGGGACTGATTCTACCGTGCTCAAGATCAGAGCATCCCGACACGTAGGAAGTCAAGGAAGGGAGCCAGGAGACCTGCGTGGCTAAACAGGGATCTGCTGGGTAAGCTCAAGGGCAAGAGGAGAATTTACAGATCTTGGAAGGCGGGGCTGGCCACTTGGGAAGAATATAAGGCTGTTGTCCGAGGGTGTAGGGAGGCAACTAGGAAAGCAAAGGCCTCCCTAGAATTGAACCTGGCGAGAGGGGTCAAGGACAACAGGAAGAGTTTTTTCAAATACGTGGCAGATAAAACTAACACCAGAAGCAATGTAGGCCCACTGATGAATGAGGTGGGTGCCTTGGTGACAGAAGATACAGAGAAGGCAGAGTTACTGAATGCCTTCTTTGCCTCTGTCTACTCTGCCGGAGGCAGTCCTGAGGAGCCCCGTTCCCCTGAGGCCCCAGAGGAAGTCAGGGCAGTGGAGGAGTTTGCTTTAGTCGATGAGGACTGGGTTAGGGACCAATTAAGCAATCTGGACATCCATAAATCCATGGGTCCAGACAGGATGCATCCACGGGTGTTGAGGGAGCTGGCTGATGTCATTGCTAGACCACTCTCCATCATCTTTACCAAGTCTTGGGAGACGGGAGAGGTGCCTGAGGACTGGAGGCAAGCAAATGTCACTCCAGTCTTCAAAAAGGGCAAGAAGGAGGACCCGGGTAACTATAGACCGGTCAGCCTCACCTCCATCCCTGGGAAAGTGATGGAACGACTTATCCTTGGTGCCATCTCAAGGCATATCAGGGATAAGAGGGTCATTAGAGACAGTCAACATGGCTTCACGAATGGGAAGTCGTGCTTGACTAACCTCATAGCCTTTTATGAGGATATAACAAGGTGGATAGATGATGGCCGAGCGGTGGATGTGGTCTACCTTGACTTCAGTAAAGCATTTGACACAGTCTCCCACAGCATCCTTGCTGCTAAACTGCAGAAGTGTGGTCTAGACTCTCGGGTAGTGAGGTGGACTGTGAACTGGCTAAGGGGAAGAAGCCAAAGAGTTGTGGTCAATGGGGCGGAGTCTGGTTGGAGACCTGTATCCAGTGGAGTGCCTCAAGGGTCGGTACTGGGATCAGTATTATTCAATATATTCATCGATGACTTGGATGAGGGACTAGAGAGTACTATCAGCAAGTTTGCTGATGACACCAAGCTGGGAGGAGTGGCTGACACACCAGCAGGCTGTGCTGCCATCCAGCGAGACCTGGACAGGCTGGAGTGTTGGGCAGGGAAAAATTTAATGAAATACAACAAGGGTAAATGTAGGGTCTTGCATCTGGGTAGGAACAACCTCGGGTTCCAGTATAAGTTGGGGAATGACTTATTAGAGAGTAGTGTAGGGGAAAGGGACCTGGGAGTCTTGGTGGACAGCAGGATGACCATGAGCCAGCACTGTGCCCTTGTGGCCAGGAAGGCCAATGGCCTCCTGGGGTGTATTAGAAGGGGGGTGGTTAGTAGGTCGAGAGAGGTTCTCCTTCCCCTCTACTCTGCCCTGGTGAGACCCCATCTGGAATATTGTGTCCAGTTCTGGGCCCCTCAGTTCAAGAAAGACAGGGAACTGCTGGAGAGAGTCCAGCACAGGGCAACTAGGATGATTAAGGGAGTGGAGCATCTCCCTTATGAGAAAAGACTGAAGGAGCTGGGGCTCTTTAGTTTGGAGAAGAGGAGATTGAGGGGTGACCTCATTAATGTTTACAAATATATCAAGGGTGAGTGTCAGGAGGATGGAGCCAGGCTCTTCTCGGTGACAACCACTGATAGGACAAGGGGTAATGGGCTGAAACTGGAACATAAGAGGTTCCGCTTAAACTCGAGAAGAAACTTCTTCTCAGTGAGGGTGACGGAGCCCTGGAACAGGCTGCCCAGAGAGGCTGTGGAGTCTCCTTCTCTGGAGACATTCAAGACCTGCCTGGACACGTTCCTGTGTGGCATAGTCTAGGCATTCCTGCTCTGGCAGGGGGATTGGACTTGATGATCTTTCGAGGTCCCTTCCAATCCCTAACATTCTATGATTCTATGATTCTATGATTCTATGTGAGGTTAGAAATGTTTTCTACATAGTCAAGATTTTCTATTTATTAAAATCGAGCTTCATCAGCCATTTTATCACCCAGGTGTTCTGGTTAGCTTAACAAAATGCTTGACAGTCATTTCCAGTTTTCGGTACCCTGAAAGGTCAGTACCAATAACCTCAGCCCTTGTTCATGCCATCTTGAGCTCGAAAGGCAGAACCTGACTTGAGCCTTATTCAAAGAAGATATTGCACAAATATGTTTCCAACGATGTTTCAGTGACCTCTGTGTTAATTATTTCCACTGTTATTTTATACTTTTTCTGAAAAAACGGATTTGTTTATGTTAGACATACCATCTTTCTAGACATCCTCTGGTTTGGATGCAATGAGACAGTGAGAGCGCTGTCTTTTGTATTCTTTCTCTTGGAGAGATTTTTCTTTATAAGTCATAATGACATTATCTCCTTTCAAGACAAATACTTCCAATACTCTTGGCCTTTTGTTCAGGGGTCTTTTTTTTCACACATGATTTCTGGCACAGAAAGAAAATGACAAGCTCAGCCACTTTTACTGCATTTTGTCATTGTTATTGCTTCTAGACGAACTTCTTCTGAGTGAGAAATAAGGGCAGATTCACAGCAATGGCTGCACAAATCAGAGACCTTCAGTTCTGACAGTTCTAGGGGCTGAACTTAATGCACATTGAACTACATCATTAAATGCTGTAAATGGGCATGTCTCCATTGAAAGCAGAGGAGAGATGTACCTGACACTGTAAGACTGTCTGACTCATATTGATGACATGTCAGATGCCATAGGACTCAGCTAGAAAATAGCTTGTCTTGAATATACTTGAGAGAATATGGTAATTTGAAGTGAAAATGTAAATTCACTTAAAAATAGTTTTGGGAAATGTCAATTTCCAGTTGGTTGTGAGGTAGTTGGCAACTATGAATCATAAACTAGCATGAAATGAAGAGAAAATATCATAGATATATTTTTCTTTTATATGGACACTAGCTATACGGAATGTCAAAGTGTGTAGTTTGTGGTTTGCTCTTGAGAAAGGATGTAGTGCTAATAATCCAGGCCATCATGACAGCTTGGTTCTCAGGGCTTTTGGAACACTCTTGATGAATCCCTATGAGTATCAATCACTCTGCACCACTGGAAGTTAAATGTGCAGCAACAAAAGAGGTTACTGTTCAGACTCCATGAAATTTATTAGGCATTCTAGTTTAAATCGCTCTGACTGTAAGTGACATATATAGAGGAAAGAAGTTACATTAATTTATCAGCCAATTAATCTGGCAACCAAAAAGAATTTGGGTTAATCTCCTTCCTAATTTGGGGATCTTTTTTATTTGATTATCTCTCATATAATAAACATGACCCTGCAACAAAGTAATTTGACGTCATTGACTAACAACTTGTACGGCCTATGGGAGGGCAACATGAAGAATAAATAGATGATGTTGCCAATAATGCATTCTAGGCATAGAATAAAGTAGCTGTAGTCACATGTACCTGGCCTGCTTTACATGTGGGGGTCTCTCCTGGCAGTGAGTATGTAGGTAGGCTCACATTGACAAAAGGATAAGGAAGAGCTGTGACTCTATGGATGCTGACAAGTAGCTACTAAGCTAGAATTCATCTGTTTGTCTGTTTCCAGTGGCTTCTGTGATCGAATTTTATGTATTTGTTTATTTCTGTTGTTTCTTGCTGCTTGTCTGCATTACTCTGATGCTGATGTACCTGTGTTCTCTTTATGCTCATGATGTACTAATTTACATTGTAGTTGACATACATTTATTTCCATTGGGTGCCTGATATTGTCTCCTGTTTGGCTGCTCATTTGCATTGTTATTCTCTGAGATTTCTCTCTACATGTGCTACATCGCCCTGGTAGATTTATCCTGACAATACAATTTTCTTGGGCCTTTAAATAACTAAATTCCAATATTTCTTTTGATATTATTGTGCTTTGTTATGTGCCTCTGTTTTACGTAATGCATCCTGGTGGACTGTAAGGAAAAATCCTTTCGGCCTACTATATACAGCTTTTAAAGTCTTAGAGAATCTGACCATGTTGCCCTTCTGATATAATTTGATTGAGCTATTTAACTCTTTCAGTATTTACTCATAACTTGTCCTTCCCTTTAACCATTTTTATTGCTCATATCCCAAATCCTTCTCACAACTGCATGTAGGTTTACTTGCAATGTGGAGAAACATTTAGCTTCCCACTCTTTATATTATGCAGTTTGTTTGTTTAGCCTTTTTCTTTACATTTTTTCCCAGAATATGACATTGAACCTTCATCCCCAGTCTTCTATAAATTTGGGGATTAAGTCCTTCCAAATACTTCCATCTCCATTAAAGTCTATATTCCGATATTTTCATTTCCCTGTTGTGTATGAAGTCATCTTTTTCAGTCTGAGCTTCCTTCTTCTGACCCTTTTTGATTTATCTCTTTGGCCTCCTTGCTGTTTGCAACACTTCACATTAAACAGGGCCTGAATATTTTAATTAATGTGCTGTTTACTGCTTCATCCAATTCAGTAGTATAAGATGACGGTTAAGATATTAAAATATTTTTAGCAAAGGGCAAATATGTTTCAAGACTAATGTGAAAGACTGAAGCTCAGGAAAATGACTACACACTAGGAATGCATTTTAGCTGAGAAAGATAAAGTAAGTGACTTGCCAAGACAGTTTGTGAGCCTTTGTTTCTTTGTATATAGAGTGACGAAAACAAACAAAATGTGCAGGATCTATTGGCAATATAAATTAGAGTTGGAGCAATGTCATATATTATCACCTCTTTTATCACACAGAAATATGAGCTGATGTAATGAACAGTGCAAATGTGAAATATTTATAGCAGTTTCTTGGATGCCTTGCAGTAGTGTCAGGATGGTGGTACAAAGAACTAAGCAGCATCACTTGTCAGCTTGGAAAATCTTCGATGCCCATACAGCGTAACTACTTCTAGATTTGTCAGCAGCTAAATGTCAGTACCTACCACAGCAATATCAGAACTTATTCCTCTTTTTCCTTTTATCACCATTATGAATGTCTCTTTCTATATCATCACCAACCCAAGATATTAGTGTCACAATAAACTATTCTATTTCCCAGCTTCTGTAATCGGGGCATCAGTAAAGTCATCACTTTTGCTCTCCCTTCTGCCTTTCTAAACCAATATTATTTTACATCCACTAGTATAAATCTGACTTTTTACCTCTCCAATCTTTTTTTTTTTTTCTCTTGGCAATATTGAATTAGGAAAAAATAGTGTCTTTTGCTGTTTCGTGTCACTGAACTAAGGACTTAATAATAGGGAAGGAAAAAGGGAGAGAAATATGGTGTTATTGCAGGTTACTCTTAGTTTTGGAATTCCTATTAAGAACTCAGTCATCTTTTTGCCACATTTGTCATAACTCTACCAACAACTGAAATATAAATGTTGTCCCAATGGATAAAAGAAAATAGCAAAGTGCCTTCGTTAAACTTAAACCAAGTTGTGTTCAGGAAAACTGGAGAGTGTTCCAGCATTCTCTCAGGTATCATGGTTTCTCTACATACAGGTACATGTGTTATATTAAACCATACATAGAAAGATATCTGGGTTTATATATACTAAATAATATATAATATTACAGATGTATAAATATTGACAGACACACATATAGTTACATCATGTATGAGCTAAAATCTTTTCCATCTCGAGGACAACAGTTTTGTCACTGTGGTCTCACAGCTGATGTATATTATTTTGGATTTATCTCTGATATGCTGCCTCCAGAAGAGAGGCAGAGTGGCTGAACAGCACTGGTCAGCAGGTAATGTATGACATTTACATATTCCCTGATTGCCCTACATGAAGAGGATTAACATACATGGACAACATCAGGGCCACTGGCATTTGCTTGTTTAAAAACAGGTTAAGCAGGTAAAGTGCCTGATTTTTGGTTTCTTTGAAGTTGAGAGCAGTCTCAAAGTTCATGAAACTGGTCACATCAGTTTTAAATGAGGTTTAGAGGTTTTGTTGGTTTTGGAACAGAAAAAAAAAAAAGAAAAAAAAAAACAACAAAAAAACCCCTCACCATAACACAGTTCTCTGCTCATATACTATAGCACTGAAACAAACACATTTTATAAAATGAAAGCCATTCTAAAGAATTCCCTCGAGGAGATAACAGCCACACAAAGCAGCTATTACTTGTACTCACAATTGCATCAATCTTTGATCTTTATTGTTACGGTATTATTTCTATTCTGGTGCTATAAAAATGTTCCTCACGGATTTTCCTTAAATAATAAATGTACCTACCCTAAAACTGCTTGGAAAAAGACACCATTGCAGATCAGTGCTGCAAATAAAAACTAAGGAGCCCCTTTACTTCATTTCATCCAGAAATGACTGCAAGATTTTTATCTTGAGAGGGGATGAAAAATCAAGTTTTCACAATTTCTTTTTTTCCACGACAATCTGTACCATGCAGAATAGATTTTTATGCCATTTCCTGTTCTTGCTACAACTTTCATCCTGAGAATTGGGACTGTGATAGAATTTTAATTTCCAAATACATCATATAAAATATTGGTGGCCTGTACCTTTTTGACATTTTCATTAAGCTGCATTTTATGTTTTGATAAATTGATAATTAATTTACCAAAAGCTTATTGGAAATTATAAATGAGAGTAAAATTAGAATGCTGTTGTGGTTTAACCCGGCAGGCAGCCAAACACAGCCCTTCATTCCCTCCCTTCACAGTGGAATAAGGGAGAGAATTGGAAAAAAAAGGTAAAACTCAGGGGTTGAGGTAAAGACAGTTTAGTAGGCCAGAGAAGGAAAGGAAAATAATAATAATGATAAAAGAATATATGAAAAAAATTATGGACAATACAATTGCTTACCACCTGCTGACTGATGTCCAGCCAGTCCCGAAGCAGCGATCTGCCAACCCTGTCGTGAAGACAGTGGAGAAGAGCGCTCCCATGTTTCCAAAGATGACAAATTCACGCACGTGCCTAAATTAAATTTATTAATAAACAGAAGCGCCTCCAAAATTAAAGGTTCGGGTATCAATTGGAAAAGAGTTAACTACACTACACCCACCCTAACCAAAGAATAATGATCCGGATCCCAATACACTCACCTTATAAAAGATGAGGAGTCTCAATCTCGAGAATGTTATGCTCACCTTACACAGATGAGGAGTCTCAACCCCGGGGACAAAAGTCCTTAGGCGGCGTCCCACCTAAGGGGGGAGCTTGAGTACCCCTGCCTGCAGAGCCAGCTGCCACGAGGTAATTCCCGCAAGATGGCTGCCAGCACCCCATTTTAAAGTCTCAGTCGAGCTGACTGTGGTCAATCAAGCCATATTGGCCTTTTATTGGCTGCCAGCCAACTTCCTGGGAGTGCCCCTCAGGGTGATGGGTCATTTCCGAGCCAGCCCAGGTTTCCAGAAAATTCTCTGAAATCTGCCTAGCAACTGCTGACTCACAGAGGGGGGGCACTCCCGACCAATGGGGGAAGGATGCACCTGCCACAAACCCCCAGCCAACTCATCATAGCATTTTGTTCAGCATGACGTCATATGGTCTGGAGTATCCCTTTTTACTAGTTGGGGTCAGCAGTCCTGGTTTTGTCCCCTGACAACTTCTTGTCCAGCCCCAGATGCCTCACTGGCAGGACAGTAGGAGAAACTGAAAGGTCCTTGGCTTAATGTAAGCACTGTACAGCGATGATTAAATATCAGTGTGTTATCAATATTACTCTCATCCTAAATCTGAAACACAGCACTATATCAGCTACTAGAAAGAAAATTAACTCTATAACTGCTAAAAGCAAGACAAATGCATAAGGAGAAAAAGGGTTTCCTATTTGACTTATATCAAAAAAATATGTAAAAACATTCAGAAGATGAACAAAAGGATGGTCAAAAATAATACAGGAAGTTCTTACTGTGCACACTGCTTGCAACGTATTGCCAAGTAGACAAAAAAATATTTAAACCAATCTTTTTTATAAGACGTTACCTTCAACTGAAGACTTAATGTTTTGTGAACTAGAAATACAAAGATCATATGCATGCAAAAAGTGTATTTTCATAACTATTTCCTTTATGTGCCTTTCCTATTTTTCTTATAGATTGCTTTGTATTTACAAATATTCTGCAAGTCACAAATTATTTTTTGTGTTTCTTAGTCTACATGAACTTAATTTTCCACTTATGTGTTCATTATTCCCTGGATTATGTAATGCAGAAAAAAAAAAACCCAAATGGTTAGGAAAAGGAAAAAGTTAACAGTCTTGTGAATTTGGCTTGGGAATTTTCCATGTGAAAGGTAACATGAAGACTGAGCGCACCCTCAGTAAATTTGCAGATGACACCAGACTGAGTGAGAATGTTGATCTGATGGAGGGTAGGGAGGCTCTGCAGAAGGATCTGGACATGCTGGATTGATGAGCAAAGACCAGTTATATGAAGATCAACCAAGCCAAGTGCCAGGTCACAACCCAGTGCAATGCTACAGGGTTTGGGATGAGTGGCTGGAAAGCTGCCAGTGGAAAAGGATCTAGGGGTGCTGATTGATAGCTGGCTGAACATGACCCAACAATATGCCAGGTGGCCAGGTGCCGGATGGGAAAGACCTTGAGGTGATGTAGTATTTCCAGAAAAGGACAATGAAGCTGGCGAATTGTCGAGAAAGCATGTCTTATGAGGAGCGACTGAGAGAACTGGGATTGTTTAGTCTGGAGAAGAGGAGACTGAGGGAGATCTTACCACTCTCTACAGCTACCTGCAAGGAGGTTGTAGCAAGCTGGGTGTTGGTCTCTTTTCTCAAGTGACCAGAGATAGGAAGAAAGGAAATGGGTTCAAATTACATCAGGGGAGGTTTAGACTGGATGTTGGGAAAAATTTCTTTACTGAAGGAGTGGTGAAACATTGGAACAGGCTGCCGAGGGACACAGTGGAATCACCATCCCTGGAGGTGTTCAAAAAACTTGTACACATGGCACTTCAGGACATAGTATAGTGGTCATGGTAGTGCTGGGTTGACAGTTGGACTTGATGATCTTTCCAACCTTAATGATTCTATGAGTATATTATATACACCTAATTGTTTATTTTTCCCCCACACCCCCTCTCCCAATAAGTTTGGAATATAAACCAATGACTTTAGGTATTCACTCTACTACCAGTTTCATTGGCAGCATGGAATGCCAGAGGAACTCTGATGTAAGGACTTATGGAGCTGCATATCACATCAAAGCTCTTAGCAGTATGCAGTCCCAAACATGAAATACTTTCCATTGCACAAGCAGTAAAATTCTGGTGTGAACTGAGAGCACGGTTTTGTATTTTTCCTCCATTCCACTGGAAATAACTAGAAAAACGTGAGAACAAATTAGACAAATTTCACACATTACTTTTCCAGAGTTAACTTGATTCAGTTATGATATTTGACTTTGTTGGGAGAAAAATCAAATACCTGAAAGTTGACTCGTGCTCCTGCAATGGATTCAATGGATGACTTTAGGACGACAGGGTTAACAATATGAAGTTGAGTAAATGAGAGGAAAAATAAACTTTTAGTGTGAAATATTCTGTCCTCAGGCTTCTTTTTATGCCTTCCAAAAGGATACATTTGCCTTGAAAGATCCTCGATATTTTGTTTAATATAATACCAGTCTCTTTTCTATTAATGGGAGTCATTCTCTGAAGTCTTCACTATGCCTGTTTTATCATTAGGTAGCTGTTCTGGTAGGAAGTTCCTCATTTATGAGCAACGAGTAACTTCTGCCAACATGCAGAGAGATAATTTGGGCCCATCTAAGTCTCCAAATGATGATCCAACTCCATAAAACCTGTGTGAACAGTGTGAGATTCTAAGTGCTTTAATAAAGAAGGGAGGTATTTTCTTGCAAAGTCCAAAGGCTGCCAAATGGTGGGCAAGCAAAGTTGTAGTGTTTGGCCTACATTAATTTAGGTATTGGTGAGGCACATCTTCTTTTCTCTTCCCAACATTTATCACCTCTCTCACTGCACTCAAGTGAACAGATCTCTCTCCTTGAACTGGAGCCTGTTATTAGTTTTGGTTCATAACAGCCTCTCTCTTAGCAGTTCACTTTGATCTGTGCAGCTCAGGCTCATTATCTAGTCCTTAAAGTAAATAAACTTGAATTCCTCCCATATTCAGAATGCAAAACCGCAGGACGCTGTTCTAACATTAGGCACAATAGTAGAGAATTATTGCTGTAAGGTTTTGGTAATGCGCTACAGAGCTGTCACAGTCAAGACAAACCACCTGACTGAGAAGCAGAAAAAGGAAGCAGCAGATTCAAAAAGTTCAACTCCAAAATTTTTTTTAATTTTACAATTTTAGACTTTTTTTTTTCCTTTGAAAGAAGTAAACTGAAAAATGCTGTGGTGGTAGACTGAAAGAAAATTTGAAACTTCCTCTCTTACTTTTTGCAGTAAGATTTAGAAAAGTTCATTGACTAAAAGGATGTAGGAAAAATAATGAAACTTTAATTACCATATTTGCTATGTATTAAGTGAGATTGCAACTTACATATGTTGGATAAAATTTACAAGAGTAAGCTTCGGTCACTTCGTCTGTGGTTTTAGAATAGAAAAGCAGAGGAGCCAAATTTGCACTTGTGCGTGTTGATGCAATCTGGAGGTGAGCTCAAGAACCTGCATAAGAATTGCAAATGCTGTCTATAATGAGTTATATCTACAAAACTGGATGTTTCGTTAAAGCCAGGAGTAAAACCCATTCTCTTAAAATAAAAAGGCGTGTATATACATACACATATATCACAAAAATGTCTCGATTTACTATGTCCTTCCATGACCCCTTCGATGCTCAATGTTTAAATATGTGCAAAATGCAATAAAAATACTTGGATAAGTTGGTATAACAGCTTTCTAAAAATGGTTAATGAATCATAGTACCATAGAATCAATCATATAATCATAGAATATTCGGGGTTGGAAGGCACCTCTAGAGATCCTCTAGTCCAACTCCCCTGCCACAACAGGTTTCCCTAGGTCAGGCCACACAGGAACACATCCAGGCAGGTTTTGAAAGTCTCCAGAGAAGGAGACTCCACAACTTCTCTGGGCAGCCTGTTCTAGCACTCCACCACCCTCACAATAAAGAAGTTTCTCCTCATGCTGAGGTGGAACTCCCTATGTTCTAACTTAAACCCGTTATTTCTTGTTCTATTGCTGGGCACCACTGAGAAGAGATTGTCTCCTTCCGCTTGACATGCACCCCTCAGACATTTACATATGTTAATAAGATCTGCTCTCAGCCATCTGCTTTCAAGTCTAAACAGCCCCGGTTCTCTCAGTCTCTCTTCATAGGAGAGTTGTTCAAGTCCTTTAATCATCCTCCTCACTCTCCGTTGCACTCTTTCCAGTAGGTCACTGTCTCAAATTGGGGAGTCAAAATCGGATACAGTATTCCAGGTGTGGTCTCACCAGGGCAGAATAGAGGAGGAAGAGAAATTCCTTAGACCTGAGAAGACACTTTTCTTAATCAGCCCAGGATCCCTTTGGCCCTCTTGTCCAGAAGGGCCCATTGCTGTCCCATGGGCAACTTAGTGTCCACTAGGACTCAGAGGTCTTTCTCCATGGGACTGTTTTCTAGCAGGATATCATCTAATCTCTACTGGTTATTCCTCCTCAGATGCAGGACTCTACACTTGTCCTTACTGAACTTCATGAGGTTCACTTTTGCCCAGCTCTTATATCAAAACTTTCATGCAGATTTTTTACAGGCTTCTTTTAACAAGTTTTTTGCATCACACCAGCTCATGATCTATCTATACTGTGTTTTTACCTCAGAAATACTACACCTTTAATGTGCAGCAGATATGGCTCAGTGTTTGTTTTAGAGCTGGATACATGATCTTTCTGACCAAGCCTTCTTATAGACTGCACAACTAGGAGATTTTCTTTACATTTTCCAAAACCTGACACAGGAACAGAAATGGATAGTTATGATAGACAGACATGGAAGATCCAGACATTATGTGAAACTTTATGTGGTCAGATGGCATCTTCCTATAAGAGATGCCTGAGCAGTCCATCTCTTATAAACTTCAGCAACGCTTCTATAGGCCTTGTCATGCTAATAAAGTATCATTGAATGCAGTTAACATCAGATACGAAGCTGCAAAAAGACAGTGAGAATAAAAACTTCACTGCTTACTTAACTTCACAGCTAGCAGCTTGAAAATGAAGTATTTTGAAGCAGCAGGAAACAGCAGGCTTTCCAGAAAAAGGCATGTGACATTTAGATTCAGAGCAATTTACTAGTAGTCAGAATCCAATTTTTCTTTGTATGAGGACAAACTCACAGTCACACCCTCTGGTACATTTTCCATAAAGTACTGCGAAGAAACTGGGAGGAATTAACATCCCGTCATCTGGTACATTATACTCTTCTCTGTTTACATATGTATATATACACAGCAGAACTAGAATGATACAAAACATTACACAAAAATAAGAACATGATTTTCAAAAAGTTTACAAAAGCAACAATTTTTATGCTTATTATGTGAGAAATTCCACATAAGAAGACGAGTTTCGAGGTGGACTGAAAAGTTCACCTAAAATTGCAAAAAATGAGTTGGTTCATAGGCAAGGAAAGTATGTGGTGACATACTAATGTTTTGTATTCTACCTTATTCTATGGTTTGAAACTAGCTTAGAAAGGCTTCACTTTTTTCTCGGTCTAATTTCCAGCATGTTTTTCGGAGCCACAAGAGGCTTGCAAAAGTGTGATCTGCTTTGACAAAAACAACAAGCTACTACATTATGGGGTTTTCATTTTTGTTACCTTCATTTCAATACATTTTGCAAGATATGAATACAATAGCTTAATAAAAGAGCAAAAGCCAATAATCTTTTTCTATTCAAGTAGTGCCATCATATCTATAAAAATGAGGAAAATGCTAGTGATTGAGTTGGAATTTATAGATTCATATTACAAGGAAAAGCCTTATAATATTCACATTTCCTTGCAGGCAGCCATTAAAAAAAAATAAAAGGCATTCATCAGATTATATCAAACAACAGGCTTTAACTCTTACCCTTATATAAAAAATTAGGCTCAGATAAAATATAGGAACTTGGTTATTTTGAACAAAAATTAGTACCACAACTGAGAGAATTACATAATGCAGGTATATATATATGCATTTTTGCAAAGTTGAAAATATTTATTGAAAAAATATTCAGAAAAAAACAGTTGTCCCCGTGTCCACTACCTTGCTGCAGAGATTTGTTGCAAAACACACTTTACTCTGCTACCAACATGGAATATGACCTTAAGCTTAAATTTTCACACATCCAAAAGGAAGCTGCCCAGAGAAAAGTTGAGTGCATGCCTGCATTTACCCTCAAGCACTGCATCGAATGGTGCACCTTTCCTCTTTCCTTCCTCAAAGGGAAAAGTTGTCATGGTGATTTACTGTGCTATTGAAATTGGGTATGTAACGGCCCTACAGTGAGTGGGGTAGGGTGGAGTGGAGTGGAGTGGAGTGGAGTGGAAGAAACCTTTACAGAAGGAAGCAACTTCAACTTGGTTGAACACATCCATTAGGTGTCTAGATTTGATGCTCCACCTTGCCTTTGACATGCTTGTCAAAGAAGCAGAACTGGAGACAAAAAATTTAGACAGGTTTAAGTCTTCATTTACTTTGATCCAAGTTTCAGTCTGTAGCCTGCAATGATTCAATGGCTATTATTTCCTCCATATATTCATTGATAAGTGCACACAACTTCCTAAATCTCCCTCTAAAAGTTCTTATCCAACCACTGTGTTTCACAATATACTAAAGAGGGAATTCTATAAAGTTTATCTGTTCTTCTAGGGTCATCTGTACAGCATTAGCACAGCAACAGAGACTGAACTCAGACTAGAGCCTTCAAGTCCTTCATTATAAAAAGATTTAATTTCATAACAGCCTACATATATTGCCTTGAATTTCATCATCAGCTGTCTTGATTGCTGAGGTAACTGCTCAATTAGCAGCTGACTGTTTACATGTGCTAAATTTTAGAAACATAACTAATGCTTTATCACTGTGAATTAGTTGCTCAACATCTTGTCTTACAAATTAAAAATCCAGTTTCCATTAGATTAAGAAAAATACAATTAATCATTTAAGAAATTTATCATTTTTAAGAGAATATAAAACATTAACAAATCTTCAATGTGATGAAATAAGAAATATTGCCAGCATTTGACACCAATAAAATATACATATATAAAGATTCAAATGGCATTATATTATTTTTATCTAACTAAATAGTGGAATTATGGCAACTTTGAAAATCTGCTTATTGCATTCTATTTTGATATACTGGTGCTTGTTAGGTGTCCTGGGTTTACATTGTTCATGCTCCTATTAAATTACATTTAAAAATGTTAAACAGAAATAGAAATTTTAGCAAATGTTTAATAAGTATAAATATTCCAGTAGATTAACAAGTTACATATATATTATTTATCACCATGACACAAAAGAGATTGGAATAGTTTTCATGAATTTGCTTATGGCATGCATATGCACGTGGTTATAATACCTGTAATGATGTATCAATAGAAATTTTTAAAGCTCACTGCTTGAAATTTATTACAAGCATGATATCACTAATGCATTTTACAATGTACATATACATATGTGGTATTATAAAGTAAAAGTACTCTTTTTCTATTTATACTCAAAAGGACTCTAATGAATGGAAATAGTCTAATTCTTTTCCTGCCAGGTTTCATACTATTGTTACGCATAACTGCTCTCCCACTTCTATAGACTTGATTTGTTCACTTTTTTTCCTGTTATACAAGAAGTATTATATCTCATATATTCAAGAAGTGTTACATCATTTTCTGAAAGAATGAGAAACTACAGTGACTAAACTGTCAACAAAATACGCAAATTATAGACATTCTATATTACTTTTGTGTCAAATAGAAAACATATTCTTTTTGCCTCACTGTGTGAATGCTACCAACATTAAAAACAAGGCAAACAAAAGAAAAAAATTGCTATACTGAACAGTTTGAACATCTTTAACTCTGAACGCTTCTCTTGGATGTAGTTTCACAACAGTTTAAACCCACAGAAACTGGCACTGCTACTGCCATTCTTGGGCCCTTGCCTTGTACTCTGTCCTTTGCAAGCATTAATCATCATCTGGTCTTACCGTTATTCAATACAGGCTGTTAAACCAACAGAAAACCACTCACTGATTTTTCATGTAAAAGTTAGAACAAATGAATCTTAAGACCTGGAGTAATTTTTGGCTTTGTCTGTGCAACCTGAAAACAAAAAACATCATGACTGAAACAACTTCCTCTACTGCACACTCTCCTTTACCATCTTTTGGTTTTCAGTCACTTAAGAATATGATCTGGTCTTCATAACCATAGGTCACTGTGTCTGGGACTGCATAAAATAGTCTGGAAATACTTCCCAGTCTAAATTAAAGTGTATGATCAGAAGTTGAGGTTACTATGCAATTACAAACCCATGATTCTGCATATTATATTTGGGTTAAGATTTATTTCCTCAGCATAGGTAACTAGAACCACCAAGGACATCCTTGCCTGACAATCCTTGAGACAACTGTGCAGGTTTGACAGTTATGACACAGATCTGTGAGAGCCATTACACTCCTCTGAAATAGCATGTAGGGTGCCATATGAAGTCTGAAATGTTTATAGACACCAAAGTTCAGCAACTAAATCCTACTATGCATACCTTATTGAATATGGACTGTACTTGACTGTATTGGTGAAAGTTATGATGCCCTCTTCCTCCAAAATCATGGCAACTGCAAACCATACAATAACAAAAATATCAGCCGTCTAGGAAATACTTTGAAACTAGGAAATTCAGTATTGATGGGTAACAGAAGCTGAAAATAGTGATCAATGTAACAATACACAAACATAAGAGAAATTCTAGCAATAATCTAACACTGGATGCTCCCATGGTCTCTTTCAGAGATTTGAGAGCATCCAGTACAGATCCATTCAGATTTAGCTGCAACTCAGAAAGAAAAAGACAGAAAAATTGGCACTAAGTCCACTAAACCAAATGAAGCAAGTATCAAAGACCAGTGTGCACAGGTAAGCATATTTTGCTTTGAATATTCAAAGTCACATCATGCAGAGTCAAAATACGAGCTACTGTTAGTGACAGGAATGAAGTGTCAGAAGGCAAGAAATTCGAGACAAAATAAAAGGAATCAGAAGTATTTGGAAAAGGTCTGAGCCGTTACTTGGTTTTACAAAGAACAGTCAAAAGAAACAATACCATAGAATGAAATTACCATAAACAGCAAAGTATAGAAGTACATCTCACTGAAGCAAGGGTGTCAGCACAAGGTGGGAGCTGAAGATCAACTCTTTGAAGGATTTTGGTGTTAACTAGGCCATACTGATGGCAGTGAAGCTACGTATTTATGATAAACTGAATTCTAGAAAGCTCTGAACCTACCAAGCAATGTGTTAGTAAATGTTCATACCTATTATTCCACACAAGGAGAACTTGTTAAAAACGATCTATTGAATTTTTAACAGAGTAACACAGGATGTAGTTGAACGTCAAGGAAAAAGGCAAGAATGAAGAGCTCTTAGCTAGAATGGTAAAAACAGTTCTTGCCTCTTAGAAAATAATTCTCTTTAAAAGAGAAATAACTTTTAAAAGTGTTCAGCAAGATGGAAGTGCTAAAATAGCTAATAGTGTTTCGCTGCACAGGCCTCTACAAATCTACAAGTGTTGCACAGGTAACTCCATTACTGTACATTACAGCATCTGAAACTGGACTAGATACTGGTGCTTAAGCAAAATTAATACTGCCTGTGGTATTCTTATGGTATTACACAGTATTAGCAACATGCATTGATCATCACATTCACCATTGTCAGAATTGTTCTTTTTCCTATCCCTTACCTCTCAAAACTGAACAAAACATACCTCCATGGGTCATTTTTCCCTTCATTTACAAAAAAAAAAAAGGGTATAATCATGCAAAAGCCCATTTTTACATCCTCAATGCCATAATATTTCTTGGAAGATTTAGTACATGTAATTCAATGTCGTGGTTTGACCCTGGCTGGCCGCCAGGTACCCACACAGTCACTCTCTCACTCACCCTTCACTGCTAGACAGGGGGAGAAAATATTTCAAAGGGCTCAGGGTTTGAGATAAGGACAGGGAGATCACTCTCATTTACCGTCCCTGGCAAAACAGACTCAATTTTAGGGAAATTAGGTACATTTATTAAAAGAACTAATCAGAGAGGAGTAGTGAGAAGCGAGAAAGAGCAAACAGATCTTAACAACCAGAACACCTTCCCCCCGTCCCTCCCTTCTTCCCGGGCTTAACATCAATCCCAGTTTCTCCACCTCCTCCCCCCGACCGGCGCAGGGGGACAGGGAATGGGGGTCGCAGTCAGTTCTTCCGACTTTGGTTCCACCGCTTCTTCACTCCTGGGGAGGACTCTTCACTCTTTCCCAGGGCCATTGTGGGGTCCCTCTCACGGGAGACAAGTTTCATGCTCTCTTCTCCGACGTGAGTCATCCCACGAAGGGCGATTCATCACAAACTGCCCAACATGAGACACCTCATGAGGGGCAGCCCACCCCTCGTGAGTCTGAGGTGCAGTCCTTCAGGGGAAACTGCTCCAGCGTGAGTCCCCCGCAGCGTCCCAAAAGTCCCACCGGCCAACCTGCTCCAGCGTGGGCATTCCTCTCTTCCATGGGCTACAGGTTCTGGCAGCGACTTGCTCTGATGTGGGCTTCCCACGGGCTACAGTCCCCTTTCAGGCATCCACCCACACGGCGTGGAGTCCTCGGTGGACATCTACGCGGTGATCCTCACGGTGGACATCTGCACCTCGCCCATGGGCTGCAGGGGGACAACCCGCTTCACCATGGTCTTCACCACGGACCTGGGGGACTCTCTCTGCTTCGGCACCTGGAGCTCATCCTCCCCCCCCACCTCCTTCACTGACCTTGGTGTCTGCACAGACTCTCACTCCTCCACCTCCGTGCCAGCTGTTATGGCGCAGTTCTTTTCCCCGTTCTTAAATATGTTTTTCACAGAGGCGTTCCTCTGCTATCACTGTACTGATAAGCTCAGCCTTGGCCAGCAGTGGGTCCCTCTTTGTAGCCAGCTGGCATTGGCTCTATCAAACTTGGGGAGCTTCTAGCAGCTTCTTGTAGAAGCCACCCTGCAGCCCCCCCCCACCGCCAAAATCTCCCCAGGCCAAACCAAAACAGTAGCTCTCTCCATCTCTCATGCTAGGGATGGACACCATTAACTGTAACTTACTGTAACTGTTACATTTTCTCGTCACATCAGCTGCCCTAATTTCCTTCCTTCCTACTTAAACTGGCATCTTGAAATCCTTAGTATACCCTTTGAGCAAAGATCTGTTTGGAAAGAATAAACTCCAATATCCTAGTGAGAGAAAAGCCTGTTTTATTTTCCACTTAAAAGCCTCCCTTTGTGTCCCAAGGATCCCGGGTGATCCATACAAAAGTACATTATCTCTTGTAGTTGTTTTATCTCCTAGTGTTTCCTTTTTAAAAAGCCTTTGATTTAACTCCATGCATTCAGGCTCGATAAGATTGTATAGAAAAGTGGAGATCCAAATAGTATTTATAAAAATAAAAATAGCAATGCAGACTTCAGGAGTTACTTAAACTGAGGATGAAAAGACTCTCCTCAGAGCCACATTACAAAGAAGCAAAAAGAAAATACCAATATTAGATGAAGCACAGGAAAACAGAGGGACTGTGGGCACAGAGGGGAGGAGTAGCTGTGGGACCTGGAGCATGCAGAATTTACCAGGCACTGTGGAGCCAAAATGCATACCCTGAAGCACTGCCTCCCTCCGACACCTTCTGCTATGCTTCAGTTTAATCCTCAGGGTCTGCTCTCAGAAGAGCTTTTTCTGAGTAAAAATGAGAATTATATTGAATTCTGACCTTTTTTTTTTAGTCTTAGAAATTGCGTAGATTGACACTACCATTTCAATCCCATCATCTTACCTGTTTTTGTGAAAATAAATTTCACCATATGTATTTCTAAACAGTCGTCCTCTGAATTTGTTGTATATCTAGAACCCATCCACCTTTTCACCCTATGATGGAGTCTTCTCTGGGTTATGTTGCTATGAATTAAGGCTCATTCTTTTGAAAGCTTTGGAGTCACCTTGGTATAAAGTAGTATAAATTAAGGGTACTAGAGACAAAAATCCTTTGTCTGATGACTGACTAACTGTGACCATAACAAAGACAAAGTATAGAGAACCACATTATTTTGATCTTCCTAGGTAGCTTGCAGAGTTGAAAGAAATGTAACTGTAAAACAAGACAATTTTTCAAATAGCTTATACATTCTTTCTCTGAAGTTTTCAGCAAACCTGTCTTACAGCAGAAATTAGACTGTTTTAGATCATGATATTAGAAGCTGTTTCCAACAAAAATTGTTTTGCCCTAATTTCACTGAGTAATTGTATATGTGAATAATATGGCATCTTATTAGGCTGGTTCTGTGTCACGGCTCTCAAGATGATTGTCTTTCTTTTAGGAAGTCTCAGACATGAACGGTAAGACATACTCCCTCTTTTCCATTTCTTCAACTGAATTGGTAGCAAAGTCTATAAACCAGGCTTGCAAGCCTTGTCTTGGTGATTGAATTAATCACTGTACTATAACTCTTTTCAGATAAGCGTGGGAACTACTATTTACTACTTCATGTCAAAAATATGGGTAAGGGCAAGTCTGAGGCCATAAGGTAAATTTGGTGTCATTCACCTGGTCCATGACAGTGGTTTGGATCAACTGACTAGGATGGGCATAAATGAGAGACTGTTGTAAATAGCAGTAGAAGTAATTCTTCTCATAAAGACACATCAGACCAAATTTGCAACCCTATTGTGGTGAGCTTAATTGGAATTAGAAGCTTAAATATTAAATAGAAAAGTCTCTTTGCACAATAGACTTCTTAAATTATGATTTCATTGCAGATCCTTTGATAACTTGCCACAGAGGAAAGTATTTTGTCAACATGGCTAGGAAGAGGAAGACTGCAGGGATGAGCCCGAGCTACAGCAACCTGGTATCATTCTTCTGAGAGCCTCATGACCACTGTGAGAAATATGCTGCAGAGGGGAACTAAACTGGAGGTGCCATTTCCAGAGTCGTGGTTTTGCATATCACCCACATACTTTCATTAGCAATAGGTGGCCATCCACTCCGCAGGAGAGGTAAGTCTTGACCAGTTCTTCCTAGAAAACTCAGTAGTAACAAAGAACATGTTAATGTTTGACAACTTTGAGATGTCAGCCACCTGCATGGGTCCTGGTTTATTGTGTAAACTTCAGACGTGGGTATACTCTTGACAGAAACACCAATGGGCCTATCAAAATAATTACAGCAAAGGGAAATGGTTTGAATTTTGCATCCCATTTTGGTATTATTGCATTAAGCTATATTGGAAGAATTAAAAGGCTAAAGAACATTATTTTAAGAGAATCAAAATGCAACAGAAAATAATACTAAGATTTTTATTGTTAAATTTTATATATGTGGACATTGAGGGGTTTGGTTACTGAAACAGCATTTCACAAAAGAATACTAGGCAGTTATGCAGAGTTTCTTTGTAATATTTATGGAAGAAAAATGGAAAAGGTGATGAAATTGCCACTAGCTTACAGGGCTGTGACATTAGAGCAAGGGAGAAATTGCAGTATGTCTGGCTGTCTGAGGTAAGCACATTAGCTGCTGAATGTGTAAATTGCAAAAATAACTTAGAAGCCAAAAGTGAGAACAAATGAGCAAGCAAGTGATCTAATCTCTCTTGGAACACATCACCAGTGTGATTTGCAGGGGCCCTTGGAAACAAAGAAGCAGATGAAGCAGGAGGAGCATTTGTATCAGCAATGGAGAAAAATCAATAACAGATACAGTCTGAGTGTCAGCAAAACAAAGGAGCTTTCCATTCCTCTCTGAAAAACTAACACATCTGAAGCAGGGAAAGCCTGGGGTCTCATTATAGTAAGAGATTCTCTGAGCTCTGTGAACATTGAATGATTAGTTACTGTCACAGGCAGTTCTACGGCAGATAAACCTTAACTACAATTCTTAGCTTTTTGAGGTAATAGCCCCAAAAGAGAGCATCTATTTTGGAGAGAAAGATGTAAATGTAAAATGTTGTCATTTGTGGAGCAAATCAGAGATAGGAGATGTGCTTGTCTTGTAGACCCTGAGAAACTACGATATCTAGAAATAGCCTTATTTAGGACACAAACTGTTCCTCCTCACACCAGAGCAGCCGCTCTGCAAGTGCTGCTGCAATACGAGTTTCAGAGTGTAATTAATTGGATTTCACAGTCTGCTAGAACTGTGGGCAGCCAGCACTTTGAGCTGCAGGACACCCTGTTCACAGACATGGGGCTCCTGAGCAGCTCCAAGGAATCACAGTATGAGACCCACCTGTCAGGAAACCTCCAGTTTCAGTGAAAGAAGAAATATAGGAGAGCCACAAGTAAACTGCTTTTTAAAAGATTTTGTACTGTAAAGATGTCTCAGTATAAGGCAGATAACCCTCTACATGAACATAGTTCTTTCAAAGAACATGAAACCCCTGGTTTTGTTGGTCCTGGATAGGCTGGAGGCACTTGCAACTGACTGGTTTTTTTTAGACAATGGACAATAACTGCATATTTGAATCCTGTATGCAGTTGCTTCCTTCTATGTTTGCTCTCCACAAACCTAAAAGAAAATTACAGGCAGAATGATGGGCTTTAAAAGATCACATCTGCCACACAGTTATCTTTCAGAAATGTCCAAACCGCTACCCTTTTCCATGTAATTGGAACCAGAGACGTCTTGATAATTGATTAGGAAAATATTGACTGTCTAACTGTTTGCTGGGTTTATTGGGTTTTTTGTTTTGTTCGGGTTTTTTTTTTTTTTATGTGTAACTTTCACAGGTTTACATTAATGTAGTCTTGTCAAGACTAACAGGCTCAGTTTTAAACCTGAGCAACCCCAAAGTAGTATTACCAAGAAAGGGAGTTGGTTCTTTGTATAAAAAAGATACTGAAGGAGATGGGAAAGGTACAGATGAGTAAGTGAAACAGAAACTGAGATTAGTTGCTGGAAGGGCCTCTAGGGATTTAAAAAGAAAAAAAAAAAAACAAAACACAAGCAAAAACAGTGAATGCTGCATTTGCCTTAGCCAGAGCCAATTGTGTAGCAAGGCTGAGAGATGGAACTACAGCTGGTGGTAGGAAACAGGACAGACTGTTATCAGGTTTGAAATAAGCCTTCTGTGCAGACTTGTAGATATATTAAAAGTATCTACTAGTACTGAAGAGATCAAATAAACTACTACCTTATGGAAAAGCAAAGAAAATAGTTTTAAAGAGCATATAGTGTTAGAATAACAACTTTCTAGGCTTCACTGCATTGGAACTTGCCATTTTTTGACTCGAACTTGAAATGGAGTAGTATCTTTAATCTGCTTTAGTCATATTATTTTTTTTTTTCTATAGAGTCCTTGTCAATCCTATCATGAAATCTGGGACTGTCTTCACTGTTGTTCCACTGTTTTATTTTCGAAGAACTTGGACACTGTTGCTGTCTACAGGGAAACAATTGCTTTGAGCATTATATATAAACAGTGGTAAAAGATGATTACTGTAGGGTTTGTGAGTCTTTTTCAGAATTTATAGTTAAATATTGCACACTACATTTGAACTCAGGAAAAAAATGTTCTTATGCAATGGCATATTCTGGAAATATTACAGTATTGAATCCACAATTTCCTCCTCCTCTCAGGACCAGAAGAGACATAATTTGTCAACTATTTTCTTTCAGCTGGTACTAGACTCATGACATTCTAACCGTGCTGTAACTGTTTCAGACCACTTCTAGCTTGTGCCTAGAGAAGTAAATGTAGGAGAAAAGTCAACTTTCAGCTGCGGAAAAAAGAATGGGTATTAACATTTTCTTCACTGTTAAAAAATCTGAAAACAGTGCAACTCTTGTCAGCTGTGTTTCCCCCCTCATAACTAGCTTTTTATGTCAGAATCTGCCCCACTGTTTGTGTGTACACACAATTTCAGGGAACAGCTACCTGTTATATGAAAACACAAACTTGGTCTGTATTTTCTAATGAAACTTCATCTGGCCCAAAAGATGCTTTCAACACCTTTTCAGCAGGAAAATATGTCAATCATAGGCACAAATCCAAAATATAAAGTAAACTGGATTCAGATTCAAGTAGCTATAGCTAGCGCATTATATCACTTTCTAGTAATATGATAAAAACTCTAAGCATTACATAGGAAAAAAGAATACTGGATAGATCCAACAAAAATAAAGTCATAAATATCCCCTCGGATACATCCCTGATTTTCAGTGTAGGTAAACGAGGTTACACCCCCAGTTTATATAGATTATGTTGTATATTTTTTTCTCTAAATTGAGGATGATTTCCACAGCTCGCTTGTCAGCTGGACGTCCTTGTAAGTGTGAAAGTGGTATGAAAAGAAGGCGTTGTAGAAACACTAAGGAAAATGTGCCCACATTTGCTGCTAATTATGCTAGTTTATGAAGCCTTCACAGTGATTGTTACTGAAGCCCCAGAAACACCTGCAAACATAGAAAAGAGCCTGAACATTTCCTAGCAGAGCGTACATTCCAAATTCACTGCCTGCAGGATGACTTGAGTGGATGTACTCATAAATGGTGTAAATCAGTTAAAAGTACCTGAGCTGTAAGACTGCAGTTGACTTTTTCTTTCCTTTTCACTTTCCCATTAGTACATGCCAGGTGTTTAATGTCAGAGGTCACGGCCATATTAGATCATCTCTTGTTTTCTGTATGCATTTTTTTAACCTTCATCACGAAGTAAGTATCTGATGAAGCTAATAATGCCATAAATAATCTACTGCTGATTTTTGAGAAGATAATTAGAAGAATGGCACAATGACTTTTACGGTTCAAGGAATAGATGCGCCGATAAAGTTATAAATCAAATCATCACTTGACAAGCAAATGTAAAATAGCAAACAGGTGTTTAATGTGTGCACTCCAAATATCTGAGAGGCAAACTGAAATACGTTTTTATTTTGGTTATGGGAAATGAAAGGTATCTTTTGAGAAAGGGAAAAAAAACCAGTCTTTAACACTAGAACAGTGGAAGAAAAAAAAAAAGGATATTTTAAGTTTGGGTTTTTGCTTTAATTTACCTTATGATTGTCACAATTTTATTTTTTTTAAAAAAATGTTTTTTTGTTGTTGTACTGATACATCACCCATATGCTTCACAGGGAATGCAGGCATAGTACGGATGTGGAAGGAATGTTACATAGACAACATGCTCAAACTTAAGTTATTCATTAGGCTACAGAGAAAGAAGTCTTAGCGGTCCACATGAGGCAGGGCTGAGAAGGGGTTTCCAGGGTTGTGAAGTTGGGCCCAGTTATATTGTCACACAATGTGTTACAATTTGCTGAGGGAAATAATCATCATTATTATAAAACTCTGTAAACTAATTTGTTTATATTGATGATATAGATGTAAAGTAATATGATCTAAAAGTCACAGTTATTTTGACAAACGTATTATAAAATAGGTAATAAAACCTTTCCTTTTTTTTTTTTAAGAGTGCTACTGAAACTTTGGTGGACGAGCTTTTTTAATGGGTCATCCTGTATGTTAGATTGCATGGAAATTTGTATTTCTCATGGTAAAAAATTTTCGTATTGTTCACACACATGAATACACATATTTCAGCACAAAATCTGAATCCAATCTGAAAATGTTAATACCGTATGAACTTTCACTGAGCCAACTCATATATTCTGTTTTCCACAGCATGACCACTGTCAGGGGCTTGGAGAAACATAAGAAGGAATAGGGTGAGAACAGAATGATCCCATCATTAGTATATCTCACTTGCTTATCAGTCACCTGGATTATAACTTATTGAAGAAAATAATCACATGTATTTCTATGTGGAATTTACTGGAGGTTGAGAAAGGAAATTTCTAATTGCTATTTTAAACTAAGGTATCTTCCCCTTCTTTCCAGGTCACAGTGCAACTGTACGCGTTGTTTATGTAGGAATATACCTGGGATGAGAACTCCAGCAGATATATCAGTTTACAGAAAGCAATTAAAGGTCTGACACTAGTTATCATCTAAAAATTTATATCAATAAAGCCCTCCTATTAAAACAAAAGGAAAAAAAAAAGAAAAGAAAGAAAATACATTTTTACCAGTGTTGTATATAAAACTAAATGGTGAGGAAAAGCTGCTTGAATGCACATCTTCCACTAATACCAGCGTTTGTAAATATATCATATATATCATACAGATTCTCTGATGGATATACAGTGGTTAAGTGTTTGCTCTCCCTGCCATATAAAGGGTGGTTGCGGTTCATTATCAGTCAGTTATTACCACAATAAGATGGGTTTAAAAGAAAGATGCAGATTCTGTTACATAAGAAATTTGTCCTTCCTTAGAAACAAGCCTACTGCATTCATGAGAGGAAGATGAATGAAAGGATTCTTGAGAAAGAAAACAATCTAGATACCATTTTGTAATCACAAACTATCTTGCAGTTTTGAGAGAAAAAAAAAAAAAAAGAGAAAAGAAAACATCCAAACAATATAGGTTCAATTACTTTTACTGTTCTGATAGGATATAACAAATCCTGGAGAAGAGTGTTGGAAGTTATTCTTCATCCAAGAGTGAAATATGATCATCCTCCTCTGGTGTATATCAAATTTACAAGCTGCAGGAGAGCGAATACTGAGACAAGACCGTCCAAAATTATCGTTCAATACAGATTTTCTGAAAATGAATAAAGAGAATTAGGAGAATGCCACATATCTAAAGAAAGAAATTGAAATAACTGTTTTTAAACAGCTTCTTGAAAGTGTGAATTTTGAAAGTAGGCACCTTTCCTGGTACAATCTGATTTCACTGTTTCACTGTCGACACACTTTGAAGTGTTTTAAAATACATTGACCTTTCCATATGGCTGAGAAGTCCCTGAAGGATTATGAAAATCTAAATTCTATTTCTTCTGATGAAATGTTTGAGGAACAGGAGGTAGGCAAAAGTCAAAATCCTAGATGTGACATTTATCTCTTGACACGTGTTTTTTGAATGGCTCTGGGAATTAAATCCAATTCTGAATCTCTTATCTCTCCATTTTAGTATGAGTTGAACCAACACATTTAAATGTGGAATGGAAGTGTTCTCAGATGAATAAAAATTCCCTATCATCATTACTAGCTGACCAGCATAAGCTAAAGTGTTATTTTTCAGTCAAAAATTCAGACTGGAGAATAAGAACACCTGACAATGGTGTTTATTTTTTCCTGACAGAAAGAATTTACTTTTTATACAAAAAAACAAACAATGTAAATTCAGATGCTTCACAAGCAAACTTTGCAAATCTAAGCCATCTCTGAAGTGTAAGGTATTCTGTCTGAAAGTCTGAGAGCATATTATTGTTAGCGACTGCAAAATGAATGTCTCACAATCTGGAACCTAAACAGGCCGCAGCTGCCTGCCTGGCGCCTGTCTGTGCTGATGTGGCGCTGACTCAGCACTTCCCTGAGCCCCCTGCCCGATGCTGCACTGGTGGAAGTGTGGGGGCAGGCAGGGCTTGGAGCTGTGGCTGCAAGAAGCTGGGAGACAGAAGGGTAACCCCCTCAGAAGCCCCCACTATCCCCCAGCCCCCAGTAATTTTCCACAAGGGGTAAATGACTCGATGTGGCAGAAACTTGACTGCATAAAAGATGAGAACCCCGGGCGGTTGCACCTTTTTCTGCTGCCGCTGCCACAAGAAGATGGTTGTATGTGCCGTGGTCGTAGTCGTGGGATGCGAGGGCAATGATCTTTCTTTTTTCTATCACTTTACTTTTTCTCTCTTTCTAGGCTATCTATGGCAAGGCTGGTTCTTTTGCTTGCTAATGGCTCTATTATGAGGTGTGTTGGTTGCACTAAGTAGATGATTGAAACACATCGTTGTAAGTTCTTTGTTGATTGATAGATAAAACTGGTATTAGGATTCTTGGTTTGACTCACTTTAATCTTGGCCTGGGAATCGGTGAACCTAAGTCGTTGTCCTGAAAGCTTGGGACATGACGATTACAAATATTCCATCCGAAAGAGTTGTATGAATTGTTTGAGATTTTTTTATAGCTACATGAATATTTAGTCCATTGGAAAACAATATGAGTTTGCTGGTAATTTCTATAGGACCACATTTTACAATCATATATCACAAATCCTTGTATCATACTATTTTCTGAATGGTTGTTTTGTTCCTGTCTTGCTCTAGCTTTCAGGCCTCATTATAAACACCATGCACAGCCATGCAAAATCATTTAAATTATGTATGGTTTTCTTCAACAGGTGCTAAATTACTATGCTCACTTTTATTCAATTAAACACAGAAACTGAAATGCCCCCTTTAACACATGCTGTGTGTTGCCAATTTAGCATTATTAATGATAAAATGTTCCTCGGGAGCTTTCCTACAACTTTTTGCTGAGATTTTCTGATCTAAAGCACTTGTGGTAGATTGATTCTACATGTATCTATGTGATTATATATGCACTGAGCTTTGATAAACTCTGGGTACTTGTATTGAGCTTACTTTACCCCATTTGTCCCTGGAAGGCCCATAACCTCTTGGAGAAACCCACCTTAAACCTGCTTTGGCACAGGGAGCTCTCTCAAGCTGTGTTGGCCATGGCATGAGCTGCCCAAAACAAGAAAACCTGCATGGCACCTTCAGCAGAGACAACTTTGTTCTCTTACTGCCTGTGATGCAGGTGGAAAATGCAGTTACCTGGGTCACCTTCTGATGGTGAACACAATGAGTTGTAGTCTACTGGTCTTCTGCTGTAAAACTCTTTAAAAGTGAAGACATGATATTATATTTGTCTTCCTTGTGTCATTTGGAAGTCATCATCTCTAGCCCATGAGTGAAGATTATCTGATGCAGCTCTCACAGAAAACACCCTCAGTGATCTGAGGAGAAACGTGTAAGACATTTTTGCTTTCTGCTGAGTTTTATTCCCTGTGTACTCACAAAGTTTTTATGACATACTGCTTATTTGAGAATAAGCATAGAAGGAGCACTAGAGGTGAGACGAAAAGTAAGTGGTGGGATCATAAATGGCAGTGGTAACTTTGACATGGCACATGAGCCGGAGCCACGAACTCTTTCTGTATACGTGCAGTCTGTCCATATAGTTGGACATAGTTGGAGCATATGCTTTCCCTTTTAAAACTTTCATGAGAATAATAGGAAAACTTCAGGACAGATAAGGAAAATCAAGTCTTCATCTCAATATTCCTTTAGTCCAAGAATTTCCAGAGGACTTGGCTTTTTGATCCTGGCTGATCCATCTGTCAATTTTATTGAAAACATTTGGTTGCTCAAACGACTTTTACAATGCTTATCCGACATGTGTGAAGAAAGTATAAATGGAAAAAGTGAGCTAAAGGGTAAACTTTCTGCTCTGTTTCTTCCTTTGCACTGGAATGAGCAGCTAGATTCTGAAGTTCTTTGATGATATTCAAATTTGTACCCAGGATTGGCCTCTCACCTATACATCTAAGGAGCATTTCTGAATTCTAACCACAAATTCTACTTTTCAAAAAATGCTTATCCCTATGGAATACCTGAAATGTAGAAGATGCAAGACTACTGCCTGCTTTGATTCTGACATTGCTCTGTTAAAAATTCCAAGTGTCTCTCTTTGAGCATTTATTTTGTTGCTTTTGCTTTCAAAAGTGAAATCTGAGAAGTATTTGGGATTTTTTTTTGTTTTAGAATGTAAACTCTCTCTCAGAACTTTGAGAGAATTGTTGTCAAGCTGTAGCTAAGTTACGCTCAACAGTCTGAGGAAATAATCCTTTCCATATCCACAGCTGACATTTGTACAGGCGTAAAACTTACCCTGTCCTGTGAACCTCAGAACTTTCTTTCTCTAAAATACCCTGGTTCTAGCAACGAGATTCTTTTTCTGTGTAGTGTCAGGATAGGGGGCAATGGTTTTAAATTAGAGCAGGGTAGATTTAGATTAGATGTTGGAAAAAAGTTCTTTACAATGAGGGTGGTGAAACACTGGAACAAGTTGCCCAGAGAGGTGGTGGAGATGTTCAAGGTCAGGCTGGATGGGGCTCTGAGCAACCTGATCTAGTTAAAGATGTCCCTACTCGCTGCAGGGGGGTTGCATGAGATGACCTTTAAAGGTCCCTTCCAACCCAAATGCATTCTGTGATTCTATGATCTTCTGTATGGGTTTGTGTGTATGACATTATTCTATTCATTATCTGCTTTTTCTATTAAGCATAATAGATTAGGATTTTTATTTTGTTGCATATATTATTAGAGTACGTAGGTATAGGGAAAAAAGTACTGTTATGTTACAAATCACAATAATAATATCCCCACTAGAGTTCCTAAAGGACAAATCATTGACTGTTGAAATATAATAGGAACCTGCCAATAAATGTATAATTTTTTTAAATGTATAATTTTTTAAAATATATTTTATTCTTAGGTCACCAGAAAATGGAATCAAACATGGTGCATAATGCTAAAATCATTTTCTAAAACCACAGTTTTTTCAGGGAGTTACTTAATCAGTCCACTTATTGTTGTCACCAGAAAATTCCACTGCCAGCACAATAATTGTCCCGGAACAAGAGATTAGAACCTTTATTTGAGAATTAGGAAGAGTATGAGGATTACATGAGGAACTAAAGCATATATATCTATAAAAATAATCCTTTTATGAAACAACATTAAAAACATTGCCAAAAGTACAAGGAACTTATTCAGCTTCTGTTATAAAAAGAAGTTAAACTAGACATGAAAACCCTATTAAAAAATTTACCAAAGTCCTACTTTGAGTCCTATTATAAGCTATTAAATCCAGGATAATAATTTATCTGACTTCCATGTCATTTTATATTCAAGACATTTGTTTTTTCTGTTTCCTATTCTAAACTCCTGAGAAATTATTTTTTTATTTATGTGATTACTTCAGCATTTTATGTCGGGATTATGGCTATTAATGTAAAAATATTTGTTTTTTTCCCTGTTGATACAGAATGCTGTTTTCACTTAACGCCAGAATAAAAATTAGAATATAGACAAGGAAATGTTATATGTGGTAAATATTGACTCATCTGTCTTGAAATAAGTTAAATATCATAGCAGATTGTCTGGCAATATCGTGGGACTACTAATGGAAAAATGCATGCTGGACAACGCATCTAGGTTAGATTCTCTGCATAATCCTAGTGACATTTTTATACTCAAAGACAAAAGAGAGCACAAGTAACAGCTGTGGTGGGTGTTATCTGTACCATCATCCTTATCTGAGGCAGGCTTCTCTACCAAATTTTCATTCATAAAAGGAGTCATATTCAGTGACTGCACAGTTGTCGCATTGTGAGATGGTTGCTTCTCACCTCTGCGGTCATGTTTTCCTTTTGACAATGTCAACATCTTTATTTGTTTCCAAACTTTCGTTAATAAATATAAATTTTCTTTTTTAGTACTTATATTTTAGTATTTATCTTCACTTTCAAGATACGTAGAAGTTAATTTTTTTTCTTGCTTGGTCATTTCACAAGCCACTTGGTTTTGTTGTCGCTCTGGATAGACTCATACTAATAATACAGACAGGACCATGTCAGGCATACAAACAGTAGCAAGCGATCATCATACTGGTAAAGTACTTGAGAAATTCCCCAAGAAAGTTTTGGTCCATGCAAGCCTATGTGGTCCAATACAATGCCCAGGGAAGGACTGAAAGTAGCTTATTCAATTACTTAATAAAACACCATTCTGGCTAATAAATTTTTCTGATGACAGCAATATTTACCAATGCTTTGACTTTTCCAAAAAGGCATGAGTAAGGAATTACAGATAGCACACAAATGGAGTTCTAACTCCATTTGATGCCTGAAAAAAGGGCATTTTTAATACCCTTCAGGATCATAGAATCATAGAATGTCAGGGATTGGAAGGGACCCCTAGAGACCGTATAGTTCAATTCCCCTGCCAGAGCAGGATCCCCCAAGTCAGGCCATACAGGAAGGCGTCCAGGTGGGTTTTGAAAGTCTCCAGAGAAGGAGACTCCGCAACCTCTCTGGACAGCCTATTCCAGTGCTCCCTCACCCTCACAGTAAAGAAGTTTCTTCTCATGTTGAGGTGGAACTTCCTGTGTTTTATCTTATACCCATTATTTCTTGTCCAGGCTAAACTTACTCCAGAAAACTGTGCAGAAATAAGCTTTCTACCAGTCATTTTTAGATTTTTCTACAGCCACTTCTGAATTTCAGTAACAAGTTTATGTCGTATTTGAAAATCTATTCCACCAACTTCCTCATATTCTGAGAGAGCAACTCAAATGTTTCCAATAATTTTTAGTGCCCGGTTCTGTTTAATTTTTAAAAATATGTTTGGAAAAATTCTTTGTTGTAAAAATCCCTACTGCTTCAACCCATGAAAAACAATAGCACAAGAAATTTAAATGACTTAAGGAATACAAAAAAAAAAAAAATGGTTAAAGACATTTACTGTGAAATGTAAAGAATTAAGCAAATTTTATTCCATTCTCTTTTTCATTCGATGATAGATTTTTTATAACAAATCCTTTCCTTGTTTGACAGTCTTATAGGTAGTATTAATGTCGGTAATTACTACACTTTCTTGGAGAGAAAGATACATTTACTGAGAAGGGCTTGAATAGTTATTCTTGCTGGAATTCAATCCTGTTCTCTGAAAACCAAAAAAAAAACAAGAATAAAAGAAAAAAAAAGGTGTGTGTGGGGGAGAGGGGGGAACCAAAAGAAGAGAAACAACTTTATCTTTGGTTCTTGATTCTTATCTATATGATTACTGCTAGAAAAAAATGTGGTTTTATCAGCTACCCCAAGATCTGGCAAACTTGTGTCAATGTCACAGCATTTAAGGCATTGCTTCCAACGTCTTTTTTTGGTCCCAGACTCAGAGCAGTACTGCAAAAAATCTGTCTTGGCTGACAAAGTCAGACTGTTTTCAAACAGATAGCAAAAAACGGAGATAGGAAAGGAACAACTGAATGGTTAACGAAAAAAAAACCAGAGAATTTAGAATGGATGTAAATTAGAAAAATAAAAGAAGAAATGGGAGTAGTAATCTCCAGCACAATGTCCAGAAAAACACTGAGGATTTAACCAGAGCAAGTATAGGGTATCATAATCCCTTGATTCCCTTTCATCTTGCTTCTAAAGGTTGAAGTGATGGAGAGTCATGATATTTTGGGGAACTGTTGTGATGTTAGGAGACAGTGCTAGCAAGAGATAGGTAGCTGACATGCAGCTGCACTGTGGCACAGCACACCTCTTCTGGAGCATTAATTCTCTCAAAATCAGTCAAATTGTGTGAATCAGTCAGATTGAGTTGTGAAAGAGTTTACAGAGTCATCCGATATCCTGCATTATTTTATCATTAAAATCTAAACTCTAGGCTATCTCATTTTTTCTGCTCGCCTCTTTCTCCTATTTATCAATATTAGACGGTATAAATTATCCCTGAAACTATTAACCATTAAAATAATTCTGTGGTTTAGGTGCTCCAACAATTTTTGTCTTTCAAAAATAACACAATAAGAAATGCTGAATTTGAATTTTTTATCTTGCGCGATTTAGAACATAGATCTAAGACAACTGAAATTAGGACAAGTCCTTTACTTTCAAAGTATTTTACACTGAATAAGGCACAAAATTTTCTTTGGCCCTAGAAAGTGAAAATTAGTCAATTTCTCCTTAATTTTATGTTTTATTAATGACTTTTGTACATCTATACTTAGCAATGTCAAACAGGAGATGACAGTTCACTGTAGTAAGGAAGTAAATCAGGAATGCATTATTAACTATGGCAATACAATCACTAACATAGAAGTTTATTACATATTTTGTCTTACTGGTAAAGTCCTGGATAATTCTAGTGCAGAAAAAATATATTTCCCTAAACTCAAAATATTTTCAGGACTTAAAGGCAAAGTTGTTACAGGGGGGTATGTAGGTCTCTTGGATTTTTTTTCTTCTTTTAAACATATGTTACTTGTTAAGGGCCATTAAAAACCCACACTGTCTTGTTCCAGGCACTATTCATTCAATTACTTTCCATCAGTGAAATCACAGAAGCCTAACATGGAACCGTTGCTCTTCAGAGAACCTAAGGATGAGTGGCAATAATCTAGCTGAAAAAAACAGGAAATTGAATACAATCTTTTTTTTTAACTCCTTCCACCCTTAAGTGAGGGATGTTACTGATAACAGGATGCCACTTGTTATAAATAACATTTATTGTATCATGCTATGTCAGAGCTGCTAATAAAACATGGGCTAAAACTGTAAGGTAAAGTTGATCTCCTGAAATGATTCATGATCTGAATGAAAACCTGCTTTATAAACACAAGCTAAAAATGCCAAAAAGGTATAAGTTGACTACTGGAGTACTGCTGATTTGGTGGAAAATTGCTTCAAAGAATGAGCTAAAATGAATATGTGTAAAGTAATCTAAGATGTAAATGTAATGCATTGCTCCAGGAACTCTCTACTTCTTTTTCAACGTAACAGTTCACTGAACCGTACTGCATGGTAGTCAGAAAATGAACAGATCTATTTTAACTTCAAGCAGATATGAATGGCTGCAACTGGCAAAAAGATGATTCTTAGCAGTTGGAGATTATGTCCTTCTTCTCTGCTTCAGTAAAGCAGAAAGGATTTGTAAAGTAAAAGTAGACCACAATTTATGTATCAGACATGAAGTAATGAAGTAATAGGGAGAGTTTTAATCTAGAAGAAATGTTAAAAAGAATGATTTGCAATTGTTGGTTAATGCTGAAAAAAAAAACAAACAAACCCAAAATAAATACGTATTTAAACACAGAACTGGTGGCTTTACAGCGGGGAATGTCATTGATCTTCCATTGCAACAACAACAACAAATAAAAGGATGAAATGCGGGCATTTTATCAGTAACAGAACAATAGTGAAGTCGTCACATTATGCTTTCATTTTGAATTAGATTCTGATATTCTTGCGTATTTTCAACAGTAGTTATGAAGCTGGTGGGAACAGTAATTGAACATAGTACTAGTTAATGTATGTAAAGACATTATAATGTGTCTCATAACACACATTCTAGTGAAAATATGTCACTTTTAACAGCTACTGTGTATGACACCAATTATACTGGAAGTACAACCTCATTTCATTGGCACCATTAACACATACTATCACTGTTTCTTAAAAATCCTCATTTGGAATATTAACAAACCTCGGTCTTTTAATTTTTTAGCATCTTCTAATCAAGCAACAGTCTGTTACGTCAGTTTCTTCACAGTAGAAGTAACAAAATAACAACAGAATGGATTTACAATTATTTAGAAGAAAATAATCAACAAAAATGGAATCATTAGAAAAAAAATAGAATATACGCAACACTTGAAGTTCAACATTTAATTTAATCATGGATACTTTAAAAGACAATTTTTTTCCTGTGTAAAAGACTGCTTTAATATTGTATAGAGAGCTAAAATTTTAAGGTTATTTAGGAAATATTTCATGTGAACATCACATGTTTTACATAATTTGCCAGATATTTTTATATTTACTCTCAAACTTCTAGAGAGTATTCTAGTTCTCAGAAAAACTTGATTCCTATTAATCCAGTTTTATAACAAAAAACAGTTTCTGAGCTTCATAAGTTCTGCTGGTCAAAAACTCCTGGCAAGTTACTTACCCACTTCCATGCTTAAAATTCAATTTTCCTACCATTGGCAAAAAATTTTTTAAAAAGATGGAGAAGCCACTGTAGGCTTTCATGTATGCGGAAATGTACTAAATATCTGTCTTGTCTGAGCTTTGTGGTTGACTAATACCCTGGAACAAATAAAAGAGATATCTACACAAGATGCAAGAGAAGAGTTGAAGTCTTACAATGAGACTGGGGCAAAAAAAATAGAGAAGAATCATCAGCTTCACTTGGAAGATTTCACCTGCTTTCTTACAGTTTGTTTTGGAGCATGATGATTTCACTGCTCCTTTGGTTTCTGATTGTGCATTTCAGGTAGCAACAGTAACTTAATTGTGCATTCTAGCAACAACACATGGCTTTAAAACTTACTTGTGATATATGTCTTTACACGTACAGCAAGAACTATATATGGCGCTTCACCTTCAACTTAATGTTTTTAAATTCCATTTTAAAAACTTGTGCTAACTTGAGAGAGAAGAGTACTATTTTCTGTTAACATATTGCTTTTTCTGAACTTTTTTTTTTCTTGAAAATATTCAGGCAAGCATGGTATTGCAGTAGGTATATGAAATGCTTTTTGCTATATAAAGATGGGAGAACTTTTCCCAGCGAGACAATTAAATGAGCCAGACAAGGATCTGACTGTCATCTTTACAGATAGGACAACATATAAACTCTCACATTTAATTGGTGCAAATGTGACAAGAGAAGACTGAACATAAGGTCTCTAGACAGCCAATAAATCTGGCTTGTGTCTTTCTCCCTCAACCAAAGACATAAACTGGCTATTTTTATATCTTGGGTTCATGTATAACTTTTTTGTGTGTGCAAAATAGGGTAGGAAAGCAAGCTTTTAACTGGACAAAAATGCTTAAGCTGGTTTTTACTCCCCTAATGCCTAAAATGTTCTCCCAATTCAACATCCTTTTGACTGGATCAAAACTGCGATTTTTATTTGAGTTTTAAAGTTTCCTCCTATTTATTAATTCTAGGTCAGACAAGCCAGAAATTTATCATTCCACAGACATTTTATTATTCTTTTTTTTTTCTCTTGTGTATCTGTATCTTGCACTGTACATCCATAACATAATATATGGTCTCTAAAGGAGGATAACATGCACAGAGTAGAAGGAGAAAGGAAGGCACAGATCCAAATAACGACTTACCCAAGGTCAAGGAGTGTTATTATTGATGGAAGGAGAAATAATTCCTAGCTGCCCTGTGTTCCAGACCAGAACCAGGACACTGAATGTGACATCTCTTTGTCTGAAAGGCAATGATTAAATTTGAGGAAACCTGAGAGCAGAAAAAATGATGATTTTTTTTTGTTTGTTTCCACAGTTTTGTCTCTCAGTCTTTTCCAACCAGCTCACATAAATCACATCCATGACTTAGAAATGTGTTCTAGGTTGATTCCTTTTGATTTACAGTCTGTCTGTTCCTGTAATGCTGCATGGGAGTATGTCATAAACCCTGTGTGTAGAGTAGCCTGTATGGGTTGTCTTCCACAGACGCCACAAGATCTGCTTCTTTCAGCAACCATGACCCCTCCAGCAGTCATTGTAGGGTGGGGTAAGGGACAGGAAACTAGGTCACCAAAACCATCATATGAATTAAAATAAATCATCAGTAGAAGTTACACTTAAAGGATTACACCATATAATATTCTATATAACTCCATAATAAAGCCATCTTCAATGAGTTTGACATTTTATCACTCAGCCTGATGCACACCAGCTGAAACATGTGGGTTGAGTCTGAGGTTTAGTGGTGATGTAGAAATGGGAACAAATCATTTTCGGCTCTTCACTTTGAACTTGCTCTCCTAATTTCAGATTTTGGTGTCCATCCACTCAAATTTCTAATTTCTTTCTATGAGATGAAGTTCAATGAAAAGAAATGGAAATGGACGAAGGGATTTATTCTGGTGGTAACAGGGACGTCAGAAAAGTTTCTGCTCAGGATGATGGTAGAAAATGATGCAAGACATCCTGTACATTAATTTCGCTAGCAAAATGGCCTTTGAATGCACCTAGATATCTGGATAGCTTTATTTCAAATATTTCAAAATAAATAAAGGTCAATAATTCATAAGGAAAAGAAGAAATTTCTGTTAATCTTCTGTTAAGTATTTAGGTATGAAACCTTCATTTAAAGTGTTAATGACAATCCTTTCTGTGAGATAAACAGTGCATTTGAAAAACGAGCCTTGAACAAACACAGTAATTTTCACAATATGCTTTTATTCTAAATGAACTCCTAATTCATGTGATAAATGGCAAGTTTTGTAGTGTTAAAAATCATTATGTGAGGTAATAACTGTGAATGCATACTAATATATTCCCGATTCGATATTCATTATTGCAGCAACCATTTCATGAACTACAAAAACTAGAAGGCAGAACATCGTCCAAACCAATAACTGAGCAAATAGAAATACTGCTTTTCAGAAATCTTTGACTTAACTCTTCCACTACTGGAAAGAATGTCAAACGAAATCCTAGTCATATGTTGTAGTAAAGACACCTTAAACTATTTTTACCTCTCTGTCAAGTAAGCATAAAGATCGCTTGGCACAATGCTTCCACAGCCTTGCAATCCTGCTTCAGTTGCTCAGCTCCTGGATAACCATACAATAACAAACGGAAAAAATGCTTTTTGCTTGCGGTGGGTGGACCAAAATCTTTAGCCTTTGTGTTCTCCTTACAATGATGGCTACTCTTGTGAATTAAGCAGATGCTCTTAGCTTTCATAACCTTCTCAAATGTAAAGTAACAACTTAGATTCTCCTGCCACAGGAGGAGGATATTAAGAAGGGACATTGTTGCAATATGGTTTTATGATATACTCGTCATCATGTCTGGGTGCTATGGAACAGAATTCTTATGTAATACTGTCACATACCTAAAATTTGATTATCCTTGGAAAAAAAAAGAATCACTGGAATTTTTACTCATGTCTTGAAATCGACACCTTTTTATCACATCTGCAGTCCCCCAAAAGAGTCAAATCACCAGTGAAGAATGAACACAGGATGTTTAGAATAAATGACAAACAAAAAATAAACAAAAATATTCAGATGTTTCTCAGCAGAAAGCTCTGTGAAACTAGACATTTGGCCTAAGTTTCCTAGAAGAGAAGGAAGAAAGTAAAAGAAGATGAGGTAAGAACAAGCAAGCAAACTAACAAGCAGTGCTTCAATCCAGTGTTATCAGAAAGCCTAAGAGACATAAGGGAGTAGGCTAGTGTGATTTCTACATGTAATATTTTTCCATGCATAAGGTATTCTGTGGCAATATGTGCTTTATCAATAAGCAGAAAAGCATCTAAACCCCATATTATCTCCGCTTCAGTAGTTATGAGGTCTCAGACTATTTTCACTTTCAGAAACTTCTGATCACATTTATAATTTCTGTGAGTCTTTAGCTTGCTTATTTACTGTTTGTGTATACACTTGACAATATGTGATGACCTGACAGTATAAATTAATAAGGTTTTACTCTGTTTTATAGTATTTTCTACACTACAAATTCAAAAAAAAAAAGTCAGGGCAATGTAAATTTAGGACAGCTGAAAAATTCTAATGCATGGCTTAGCCTTCACAAACTGTTAAGTTCAACCTTTACTGAAGTTGCAAGTTTTACATTAAAAGCAGAGAAGAAATATTTTCAGTCTAAGTAATGAAATTATAACAAAGTTATCATAGCTGAGGTACTGTTTCAGCACGATAAAATGGGTACAGTGTAGAAATAAAGCAAACACTTTTCAAGAGGAAAACTTTTATTTATTTTATTTATTTTATTTTATTCCATCTTTCCATACCACATCAAAAAGTAAACTGACATGTACTTTGACAATTAATTTAGAAAACTAAATTTACTTCAGTGGAATCAACCTTTAGAGAGAAAAACTATTTGGAAGCAACAAATATCTTTTTATTGTAGTAGTTCTGTTTGGTTATTGTTTGCATAGTAGCATCTTTGCAGTGAGGACTGTTACAAGAAAAAACCTGGAGGGGGAAAAGGTGGTAGTGTACGTTTGCAGGGTGGTAGGTCATTAAGCTAGTCTCTCCTAGAAGCTAACATTCTTACACCATTAATACATTATTCTAGTTTATGTATTTTGTTCAGTTTTATAATGTGGATCTCCCTGAAACATAAATTTCATATTCAGTGGGACTCAAATAGTCATGAAAGATGGTTTTAAAGACAAATCAAATCTCAGAACTGGCATTGTCAAAATCCTGAAGAATCAGGTAGTCTTATGTTATGTGAAATGTAGATTCCAGCTCATGAAACAAAATTTCAGACTACTTCTTACCTCCAAAACTCACTCTATTGCTTTGAAATACAGAACTGGGAGGGGTGGCTGACACGCAGGAAGGCTGTGCTGCTCTTCAAGGAGATCTGGCAAGGCTAGAGAACTGGGCAAAAGTGAATCTCATGAAGTTCCGTAAGGAGAAGTGTAGAGTCCTGCAGGTCTAGGGAAGTCTTCCTCCCCCTCTACTCCGCCCTGATGAGACCACACCTGCAATACTGTGTCCGGTTTTGGCTCCCCAATTCAAGAAAGACAGGAACCCTCTGGAGAGAGTCCAGTGGAGAGTTACAAGGATGATTAAGGGACTTGAACATCTCTCCTATGAAGAGAGACTGAGAGAAATGGGGCTGTTTAGCCTTGAAAGGAGATGGCTGAGAGGTGATCTTATTAACTTATAGAAATGTGTGAGGGGTGGGTGTCAAGAGGAAGAAGACAGTCTCTTCTCAGTGGTGTCCAGTAATAGAACAAGGAATAATGGGTTTAAGTTAGAAGACAGGAAGTTCCACCTCAACATGAGGAGAAACTTCTTTACTGTGAAGGTGACGGAGCACTGGAACAGGCTGCTCAGAGAGGTTGTGGAGTCTCCTTCTCTGGAGACTTTCAAAACCTGCCTGGATGCGTTCCTGTGTGGCCTGACCTAGGGAATCCTGCTCTGGAAGGAGAATTGGACTGATCTTTCGAGGTCACTTCCAACCCCTGACATTCTATGATCCTGTGATTCTCAAGTCATGAGAGAACTGTGTTCAGAGCACCTCACGAATATCTAGGCTCACTCACTCAGTATACAGTCACAGAAGTAAATTGAGAGTAAAACGAGTATTTTTTTCTGCAGTACCAATTAATTTTTTTGCAAACTCAAGAAACCAGAAACAAGAAATCAAATTTTTATTCAGATGTTATGAATATGGGCAGTTGGCCATCTGTCAAGCTGCATGAGCCTTTATATGATGTTGTTTATGTTGGCCCATAGAGCTATAGGTGCCCTACAGAGACAGGAGGAAGCCTAGTTCGAAATCTTGATAATTTAGCTACAGAGTTATTATGTATCTCTTAAGATTCTAGGCCTAAACACCTGCAATCTGTTTTGAAATGGAGCTGACATTTTTTCAAGAAGAATATCCATAATTTGACACTTCAAAATACCTCTCATTCAGACTTGCTTTCTACAATATCTACATTTTTTTGAAAACCCTACCCCTGAGTCATCTTCTTTTATAGAATACAAGTCCTCCAGTTCTACTGTTTGTACAGAAGACTAAGTAATTATATACCCCCAACAATGCAATTAATATCTTCTGTTTACTCAACCTAGGGGCTTCTCAAGTAATGCACAAGACTTCAGTGATTGAATATATATGCAAAACAAAATAGTGGAAAGAAAAGATCAGGAAAGCGTCGTGGTTGCTTTTTTCTTAGAGAAGCAACATCTTCTTTTAATGTTTGAAAGACTGTCAAACTGATATTTTGGTAGCTGATTCATCCACTTACTCCTGCCTTTAACACTTCTTACACCACGAAAGGCTGAAAATTCCTCATTAACACTACTGTGACAGATCATAATACCAGTTAGTACCACGAAACAGTACATTCATTCAAAAGCTCTTATTTTTAATTTATTTCATTAAAATTGAAGTTTCCTTTCAGATTATGCAAACCATAGTAGTTTCCACTGATATTCTATTTTAGAAAGTAAAAAATACGTGCAACTACTACACAACTAAGAACACATACAAATAGGCAGAAATTTAAAGAGGCATTAACAGCAGCAAACACAATGTATAATAAATAAAGCATGTAACTATGTTATGAGTCAATTCTTGCTACGAATTGGTGACTGAGTATATTACTGAGTAAAAGAGATATTCTGCAACACAAATACTTTACATGCAAACAAAAGACATAAAGTAAAAGAAATCTCATCTTTATTCAAATCAACCTGAAATTTGATCTTGCTCTTAAATTCAAATATTTTGCCAAATGTATCAGTTTTCTGCCTTTGAAGTTTATTGTTTCTACAACTGTAAAATAGTTGCAACTAAATATAAGATCTGTGTGCAGAGTGAGAAAGGACTGTATCTTTGTTTTCAGCATCACTATCTCCTTAAAGAGGAGCAATGCATCATAAAGTGAGAGCGAGCATATTCTTACTATTTGGGTAGTGTTTATGGGGACTACGAAGAAGAAAAAGCAGGACATTAGGAAATATCCATGTTGCATAGTTAAATGAGGAAATTAGGGTTTTACGGTGGAATTGATTTTGCAGAAATTTAGATTTATTTAAAATGGAAGTATCTTGGCTTAAGCATTCTGTACAAAATGGGTTTATAATCAGCAGACAGAAAAGCACTTGTAAGCATGATTCAATCTGACATTTTAGACACCACTCTGGGTAAAATGAAATTTTCTCTAAACTGTTTTCCTCCTCAACTACAAAACAAGACTGAATAAGGAGTTCAGATGCAGCCATAAACTTTTTATTAATGTAGAATCATAGGAGGTTTTATGGTGGAAGGGACCTTAGAGATCATCAAATCCAGCCTCCCTGCCATGGGCAGGGGTGCCCTTACCTAGACCGGTTTGCTCAAGACCTCATCCAATCTGGTCTTTAACATGGATCTGTTGGAGCATGTTCAGAGGAGACCCACAAAGATAATCCAGGGGCTGGAGCACCTCTGCTACGTGGACAGGCTGCAGGAGCTGGGGTTGTTCAGTCTTGAAAAGAGAAGGCTTCGGGGGGACCTAACAGCTGCCTTCCAGTACCTGAAGGGCTCCTACAGGAAGTTTAGGGAGGGACTTTTTACAAGAGTGTCCACTGATAGGACAAGGGGAAATGGGTTTAAGTTGAAGGAGAATAGATTTAGATTAGACCTTAGGAAGAAATTCTTCAGTCCGAGGGTGGCAAGACTTCGGAATAAATTACCCGGAGATGTTGTGGCTGCCCCCTCCCTGGAAGTGTTCAAGGCCAGGTTGGACAGAGCCTTGAGTAGCCTGATCAAGTTGAGAGGTGTCCCTCTCCGTGACAGGGAGGTTGGATTAGATGATCTCTAAGGTCCCTCCCAACTCAGGTCATTCTATGATTCTATGATCTCCAAGGAGGGGGCATCCACAGCCTCTCTGGGCAATCTATTCCAGAGTCCTGTCACCCTCATACTGAAGAATTTCTTCCTAATATATCATCTAAACCTATTCTCCTTCAATTTAAATCCATTATCCCTTGCTCTATCACTGGACACACTTTTATATCCCTCTGATGGTGCGGGCACCAGAAATGGACGCAGTATTCGAGGTGGGGTCTCACAAGAGCAGAGTAAAGGGGGAGAATCACCTCTCTTGACCTGCTGGCTACACTTCTCCTGATACATCCTAGGACGCGGTTGGCCTTCTGGGCTGCATGAGTGCCCTGCTGGCTCATGTTGAGCTTCTCATCTATCAACGCCCCCAAGTCCTTCTCTTCAGGGCTACTCTCAACTCACTCTGTGCCCAGTTTGTATTTGTGCCTGGGATTGGCTCAACCCAGATGCAGGACCTTGCATTTTGACTTGTTGAAGCTCATACAGTTTACACCGGTCCATTTCTCAAGGGTCAAGGTCCCTCTGGATGACATCCCTTCCCACAAGTGAGTTCATGGCAGCACACAGCTTGGTGTCATCGGCAAACTTGCTGAAGGTGCACTTGATGCCATTGTCCATGTCACTGACAAAGATGTTGAACAGCACTGGACCCAGAAAGACACCTGAGGAACTCCACAATTTAGAAAAAAATCAGAACAGTTTAATTTTCTTTTTTTTCCTTTTGCTACACATAAAATGTATTAAAAAAAAAAAGTCAGATTTAGGTGATTGGATCAACACAGAAGATCAGTTATTCACTTTAATGAAATCATAAAAGCAAAGCCGAACACGCACTTACGTTCACACAAAAAGAGGATTTCAGGAACATTGCTTACAGTTTACACTGCAGTCCGGCATGAACACAAAAATGTAGATCTACCCAAACTTTTTGGTGAAAGAGGAAATTTGGGGTATGGCAAGAGGGAAGGTAGAAACACATCAAAAGCAAAAAAAGCAGAGCAAGAAGAGAGTTATTTTAGCTACTGTATAACAGATGTGTGGCACAAACTTGTGGACACAGTGTGCCCAGTCATCATGTCTTGCTACCAGTGGCTGTACTGCTCTTGGGAACGAGTTACAGGCTTCACATGGTGGTACAACATCCTGTGTATGTACCGCAGGTCCTTTGAGGATCTCTAGCGTGGAAATTCAGAGAGAGTCACAGGGAGATTTCGCAGTGGGAACCAATGAGCCTTTGATTCTCGTGCCAAAGTGGGGTTACTGCGGTAAGAGGACTGCCTTGAACTCGTGAGCATACTGCTGTATGTCCTGTTGAGTTGACAGCAGGTGTTCAGCAGAAGGTAGCACATTCTGCCTGACTCACACATATTTTTCTCAGAGGAAAAAAGTCCTCTAAGAGACACTTTGTATGGGTTAATGTTTGTACTGATCAGTTGAAACAATGGGCCTGTATACAGTGGTGCTTATCAGTATCAAAGAAAAATGTGTCAATATATGAGCAGATGTTAGAAATTCATGCTAAAATTATCCTGCAAATGTAAAAATCCTTTCCCTCAGGACTGCGTGTCAAAGAACTCAGGAAGCACATGATAAGCATCAAAAGCTATGTAATTCTTTACTCTTAGAAAGGTTCAAGCTACTAAATATCACCTGGATGCAACACAGGGCGCAGCGTCAACACACTATCTGGTTTGTAGCTCACATGTGCAGCTGGTTTCTGGCAATAACTTTACAACCAAGTAAAGAAAGATCTGGAACTAAATCTGAGTTCTTATTTTCTTGAAGGCTTAATCTCCTTGCAACATGTGCACAATCCATCGTTCTGCTAGTATTAGTTAAGCAAGTACTAGCTGCACCACAAGACACTGAGACAGAATAGATTTATCAACAGGGGGTTGTTACAGGATTGTAGCAGCAGGGAAAAAAAAGTCCTGTGATGACATTTGGCTTACTGCTGAATCAGAGAGAAAAAAAAACAAAAAACCTCTCTTAAGAAATATCTCCAGACAAAGTCAGCTTGAGGAAAAATTCTTCTGGAAAATGCATGGAAGACATCCTTGTTAAAAAAAATGTTTAAAAGTGTTTGGGGATAAAGAAATGCAAAGCTTTTTTTTTTATTTTTTTTAATTTTTTTTCTTTTTACATAAACCTAAGCAGAATAAGCATACTGAAAATTAATTTGAAAAGAAATGAAAACTTAAGAATGCCTATTCATATTAAGCTCAAGTGCTGGGAAAAACAATGAACTATTGAATGATATTATGCATCAAAACTTGATCTGTTATGGTTGGTCGGTTCATGTAAGTCACACACCCAGCCACACAGACTTCATTCCTATGTTTTATTTTTCATCTCTTAAGCACACATTTCCCACTTGAAATGTTTTTTTTCTGGAAACACTGTATTCACAATAAAGAACTAATGACTAAGTTTGATGAAATATTTTTAGAATGAAATGCTAAATTATAAGTGAAAAAAAATCCATAGCTTTTATGAAAATACAGTGTTTTCAAAGATTTGTATATGTGTCAATGATTGTACTGAAACAATGATCGTACAGAAAACAAAACATGTTAGATTTTCTTTATAAAAATCTGAAAGTTCTATTAAGAAAAATACAGTTTTCAAGTTCTGCATCGACTATTGAGGTTATAGTTTTCACTTTTGGAAAGAACTGTTGACAGTCAACAACAGCCCTCACTTGAATGTCATTTAAATACCTGATCACATAATACTCTATTAATCAAAAAGAAAAACCATAAACCTAAAAACCTACCAATCAAGTATCAAGTTATTAATTATGAAATGTTTGTAGAATGGTTAATCTACATGACAATCCTGCAGACACCATTGTCAATAAATGTATTTGATATTTTAATGATAGGTACTCACTCATCAGGTGTGTCTATGTATGATATAAAACATTTATGTGCAATTGCATTTGCAACCCGTATAGGCTTTTGAATCTCATTTTATATTACTGCTTCTGAGCAAGGATCTTTCAATAATATTACTGACATAAAAGCTCTTGATAATTTTGTTATTAATAACATAACTGTAAATTTAGGCTGCTTACTAGGCATATGCGATTTACTATAGCCTTGCAGTGGTATTGGACTTTTTATTGGGAAGAAACAAATAAAATAAAATTGTGTGTATAAATTTCCCTGTATTTCAAAGGGGCAGCAGACAATGACAGGAGTTATTTACCACTACTATTGTTTCTAGGAGCCATAGATAAACAGCCTGTTCTGCTAACCACTGTATAAAGGCACAACAAAATATAGCTTCTATCCTAAGGAACTGATGACATCAATAACATAATACTGAAAGATTAAATGAGAAACAGAAGGAAGAAGTATATGGGATTCATAAAAAATGTATTACAACCATCAAATTATTGTAGCATTGTCTCCTTTTTTTTCCATACAGTCAAGTTTTCATGGATTACATTGACATGCTTTCAAGCTGTAATAAGAAATCATGGAGTCATTAAAAGCTGAATGGACAATTAAAGTCTTCCAATGGTCAAATTGCTCATTAAAAAATATATTATGAAGGAATTGCACCACACTTGTATTCAAAAGCCTCCAGAAGAGCAACAATACTGACTTTTATCTGACTCTTTTTCACTGTGAAATAATATTACATAAATTCTATATTGTTAGTGATGCTGTATATTAACTCCTGTACACATCTTCAAACTTTCATCTCCTAAACTAATTTGAGAACTAGTGATAATTTCATCATCTTAATCATCTTTTTTTTTTTTCATTCTACAGAAGAGATTGTATTTTTTTTAATCTATTAGTCTTCTCCCCTTAAAATTATCTATACACCTTTGTCAAACAAGACACTAGTAGAATTGATCTAAAAGTGAAAATTCGGCTTTCATAAATAAAAAAATACTAGACTCTGTTTCAGTTGTCTTGTAATGGATACATTTTCAGCCCATAAATTAATTTCATTCAACATCCATCACACTGTTTTACTGAGAAAAATGTAATTTATTGAAAGTCAGGGTTTTCACAGGGAAAAACATTCAATGATAATTTGATAACTTTTACTTGAGAAGCAGTTCTAATTAAAAAAAACAAACATGGAAACAACCACTTTACAAGGAACAAAGGTCTAAAAGGGATCCTCATTTTTTGGAAAATGATGAGAGTGTTCACAACAGTTTCAAAAACGTTTTGTACTTTTATGGTGCATTAATATTTTAGGTAAAAAAAAGGAAAATGATTTCGAACATTATTCCGCCTTAACAGATGTGCTTGTACTTGCATGTAGTCTTTGTAACAACTAGTCATCAGAAGTTGAACAGACAATTAGTCTTCTAATGGTCCTGCAAGTAACAGCACCTGAAGACTCGACAACATGTCCCTAATAATTTGTGTCCCTAATAATCTGATTTCACAGGAATACAAAGTCAGAGTGTGTGTGTGTTTAGACATGCTAAATTCAGATGGCTCTTTTGGTTTGATGACTACACTCTCAAACCCAAACTCCGTATGATCTTCATCTGACAGTATAGGAATTGAGAGGTAAAAAAAAGACACAAGGTTTTATTTGTTTTCTTTTTCCATCCTCCTTAGGATGGGACAAAACATAGTTGTCTCCTCTCTGGTATTCCAGCTAATATAGACATCTTTATGCCTTCCATTTCCTGATTCTTGCCTTAAAAATTAAATAGCAGAGCCCAGCTTTTGTAAAGCACTTTTAGACATTGTAGAATAACTTATATAGTGCAAAGACCAGTAGATTGAGGGTCAGCCCTGCTATACTCAGCCTTATGTTATCCTTGTTCTTAGGATTTGTGAGGAGCTGGGGATCAAAATCCTTGCATCGATAGAAGATCTCCAGAGTCCAAACATATCCCAATCATCCACCTGTTATTTTCTGCTTAAGAAATCTAGGGACTTTTCAGAAGGGCATGTAGTGACAGAACAAGGCGTAATGGCTTTAAACTGTAAGAAGGTAGATTTAAATTAGATATTAGGAAAAAGATCATTACTGTGGGGGTGGTGAGGTATTGGAACAGTACCAGAGAAGTTACGGAACACTCCCTGGAAATGTTCAAGGCTGGGCTGGATGGAGCTTTGAGGAATCTGGTCTAGTGACAGGTATCCCCACCCATAGCAAGGGGGTTGGAACTATGTAATTCTTTCCAATTCATACCATTCTATGATTCTATGATACACAAAAAAATAACAGTTGCTATATCATTTTTGTTACATGAAAGGATCATGAGTCACGAGTGGTGTCCCCCAAGGTTCAGTACTAGGCCCAGCCTTGTTTAATATTTTCTTCAATGATTTGGATGAGAGAATAGAGTGCATCCTTAATAAGTCTGCAGATGACACCAAGCTGGGTGGAAGTGTTGATCTACTTGAGGGTAGGGAGGCACTACAGAGGGATCTAGACAGGCTGGATCTCTGTGCTGGGTCCTGCACTTTGGCCACAACCCCCTGCAGCGCTACAGGCTTGGGGAGGAGTGGCTGGAGAGCTGCCAGGCAGAGAGGGACCTGAGGGTGCTGATGGACAACCGGCTGAACATGAGCCAGCAGTGTGCCCAGGTGGCCAAGAAGACCAATGGCATCCTGGCCTGTATCAGGAATGTTGTTGTCAGCTGAAGCAGGCAGGTGATCATGCCCCTGTGTTTGGCTTTGGTGAGGACTCACTTTGAGTACTGTGTACAAGTTTGAGCTCCTCAATACAAGAGGATCGTTGAGGTGCTGGAGAGGGTACAGAGGTGGGCTACCAAGCTGGTAAAGAGTTTGAAGCACATGTTGTATGAGGAACAGCTGAGGAATCTGGGGATGTTTAGCCTGGAGGAGACTGAGGGAAGACCTCATCACTCTCTACAACTGCCTGAAGGGAGGTTGTAGAGAGGCGGGAGTTGGTCTGTTCTCCCTAGTGGAGAATGACAGGACAAGGGGAAGTGGCCTAAGTTGCACCAGAGGAGGTTCAGGTTGGACACTAGGAAGAACAGGATGCCCAGGGAGGTGGTTGAGTCACCATTCCTGAAGGTGTTTAAGAGACGAGAAGATATTGTGTTGAGTGACATGGCTTAGTGGTGCTAATGGAGCTAGGACAAAGGTCGGACTCAATGACCTTGAAGGTCTCTTCCAGCCAAAACTATTCTATGATTCAATGATTCTGTGATACTATAAATCTATGATTCTATGATATTTTATACGTAGAAGGAATTTTCAAATTATACTCGTGTTATTTTCACTCAAAGAATAGTCAAAAAGTAGAAGAGTCAGTTCTAGGCATGGAAGCAATAAATACTTCAAATTATTTTCACATCAGTTACTTCTTGACTTTAGTTATTCCTTCCATTTACTGTATGTTTTGAAAATCCTTGAAAATTGTAGTACTTTTGAATATGTGAATATGCACACCAAGGTGCATATATATACATTTAGATAATTTTATAGGATGTTAGACATTTCATCCATGGCAAGTCATTCCTAAACTGGTAATTTACTTTGCAATTCCAGGCAAGTCCTTAAAAAAGAACATCTAATGCATGAAAGATCTGCCATAAGAACCACAAAGAGTACTTCTCAGATTGAGAGAAAACATTATGGATATGAAAATGAAAAAAACAATGTAGAACTAAAAGAAAAAGAGTGTGGAAATTATTGTAATTTGCATTTATGATATGACCACCTCCAGTACAGATTAAAATAGGAATCCCTACTAACAGTCACTTTCATAAAGCAGCTTGTGGTATCAGGAAAATGCCTTCTCTTGATCCCTACCTATTGAAAGACGCAGAATACACAGAGCTTGAGATTCAGTGTCAATTAGAGAGCAACTCTCTACAGTTTACCCCTGTAGTAGGTGTCAGGCAATGAAAGGTTACCAGCTGGCTTTGGAAGAAAAGAGAAAAATATGCTAATAGGGAAATGTGTCTGCTGTTTAGTCTTATTCTATATTTAATGAGATTATTGCAATGTGGTTGCTGTATCAGGCTTGTAAGAACAAAGAATACCTAAGGAATATGTTCTCCCCAGAAGCTTTTCTTTTCTGAATGAGGAAATGCTGACTCTCCATGAAACACCATATATCCTCAGTAGCAATAACAGAACTACCTTGGAGTTTTAATGTTATCTTAACAAAAATCTTTAGAATTTGATACTCTGCATTGTGGTGATACCACTTATACATTGTACTGCAGAAATACCATCCTGATATAAGAAAGAGAAAGGAACTCAAGTAACAAAATTTTAAAGCTTTATAACATCAAAGGAATAGTTAAAAATGTAAAACATTCCATTTTGGTTTGTTTTTTTAAATCTGTAAAAATTAGAGATTACCCTTCTAAATAACATATTTTTTATTTAATTCAATTTTGGATTTGTTCTCTTACTTTCTTCAACTCTTTTCATGATGTGCTTGTGTTGTACACATGACCATGATAAACCCTGGCTAACAGCTGAAGCACATTAGATGAACACCCTTGGAATTTGAACAATGCTACTTGTAAATTAAATGCTATTCAAAACAACCACAAATTGATGATCTTGCATTTTTAAAACTGTAAACCCCAAAGTCTGAGTTTGCTCTTAGAATCATAGAATCATAGAATCATAGAATGGCCTAGGTTGGAAGGGACCTTAGAGATCATCTAATCCAACCTCCCTGTCACGGACAGGGACGCCAGCTCTCTACTAGATCAGGCTACTCAAGGTTCTGTCCAACCTGGCCTTGAACACCTCCAGGGAGGGGGCAGCCACAATATCTCTGGGCAATTTTTTCCAAAGTCTTACCACCCTTGTACTGAAGAATTTCTTCCTAAGATCTAATCTAAATCTATTCTCCTTCAACTTAAACCCATTTTCCCTTGTCCTATCAGTCGACAGTCTCGTAAAAAATCCCTCCCCAGCCTTCCTGTAGGATCCCTTCAGGTGTTGGAAGGCAGCTGTTAGGTCCCCCCAAAGTCTTCTCTTTTCAAGACTGAACAATCCCAGCTCCTGCAGCCTGTCCACGTAGCAGAGGTACTCCAGCCCCTGGATCATCTTTGTGGCCCTCCTCTGAACACGCTTCAACAGATCTATGTCTCTCTTATGGTGGGGACACCAGAAATGGACGCAGTATTCGAGGTGGGGTCTCACAAGAGCAAAGGGGGAGAATCACCTCTCTTGACCTGCTGGCTACACTTCTCCTGATACATCCTAGGACGCGGTTGGCCTTCTGGGCTGCATGAGCGCACTGCCGGCTCATGCTGAGCTTCTCGTCTATCAACACCCCCAAATCCTTCTCTTCAGGGCTACTCTCAACCCACTCTGTGTCCGGTTTGTATTTGTGCCTAGGATTGGCCCGACCCAGGTGAAGGATCTTGCATTTTGGCTTGTTGAAGCTCACGCAGTTTGCACTGGCCCATTTCTCAAGCCTATCAAGGTCCCTCTGGATGGCATCTCTTCCCTCAAGTGAGTCCACGGTACCACAGAGCTTGGTGTCGTTGGCAAACTTGCTGAGGGTGCACTCAATGCCGTTGTCCATGTCGCTGACAAAGATGTTGAACAGCACTTGACCCGGAACAGATCCCTGAGGAACACCGCTTGTCACTGGTCTCCATGTGGAGATCATCTTAGTTCCTTTACTGAGATTATTATCTTATCTAATGGTTTGAAATTGCTTTTAGGATAGTCAGTGTGGTTCAAACAATTATAAAATCTTAACTGTACTAACACTGCACAAAATTAGAAAAGGCTGGCCCATAAAGAAACAAATTTCAATTAAATTCCAAGACTGAAGCTAGTGTGTGGAGAATTTTGGAGGCCACAATGGGAAAGTATATACTAGTCTAAGAAAATAAAACATAGTCAGTAAACTGTTTTCAAATGACAAAGTAATGAACAAGAAAGAAAAATACCTCTTACATTCGATAATAAATATCCATCTTAATGTCTACCCTAATAAACTATAACAGAATCACAGAATATGAGGGATTGGAAAGGACCTTGAAGGGTCATCTAGTCCAACCCCCCCTGCCAGAGCAGGATCACCTAGAATAGGTCACACAGGAACGTGTCTAGGCGGATTTTGAACATCTGTAGAGGAAGAAATTCTTCATCCTCCCTGGGCAGCTTGTTCTAGTGCTTCCTCACCCTCACAGTGAAAAAGTTTTTCCTAATGTTTTTGTGGAACTTTCTGTGCTCCAGCTTGCATCCATTGCCCCTTATCCTATCATTGGACATCATTGAGAAGAGTCTAGCTCCATCCTCCTTTACATATTTTTATTTACATATTTTTATTTATGTATAACACCTAAAAGATATTGCCTAAAGTTCTAAATAGTCACCTACCTAAATAAATGATCCATTTTTTTTACCATAAATTGTTCATCTGTACAGTTGAATAAAGTTTGATTTTCAATAATCACTTTTTTTTTTGTGAACCACAATTTATCACAAGTGATTTTAGTAATAGAAGCCATTGTATGAAAGTAAATTAAGGATTGTTTATGTCAAAACATAAAATATTACTTCACCTGAACACAAAATCAGAATAGAGCATCAAGTATCCAGTTTTTGTATTAAATGTCATCTGCTGATGTATAGAAAATTATGAAAACAGTATTGTAGACTTCAGTCTTCTTTTTTTCTGAAGTTCCAGGCATAGTAAGGGGTTGTGAGCAGAACCCTTACTTCTTAAAGAAGTTTATACATATCACATTTGCAAAATAAAAAGTCAGCAAATGTACCTACTGCCAGCATTATGTCAACACTTTGCAACTGGACAGTTGCTGAGTACACAATTTTCATAACTTGAAGATGGATTGAAATGGTAGCTCTGTGAAATTACTCAATCATAAAAGTAAATTATTGAAATTACTTGTGACCTCAAAGCCTCATGAATGAAAGTAGCTGGAATCATTAAAGGACATTTTGGTATGTACTGTCTTTTTTGTAAATACTGTGTTAAATTTTTTTACCAACATTTTTTCTAATGGAAAGCATTACAGTAATTTATTTTTCTTTGTATTTGCTTTCCATGTAATATGTTGGTGTATTGTTTTCTTTGAGTTTTCTTGTTCAAGTGGCTGAAAATGAAACATATTAAATTTCATCTAAGAGCAGAAATATGTTGATTTTGACTATACTTTGAAAAATTCTGAAAGAGATGCAGTTTAATTATTGTAATGATCTATCCACTGTACTTCAGTTTGATTTCAATTTCTATTTTTCAAATCAGTCACTAGCTTTCATGAATAATCAGTTCTTTTTCAAAGCACAGGTTTTGACACGTTATAGGAGGCAAAGTGCAGTCACAATGACCAGTCTTGATTCCATCAGCTACCAAAAACAGATTAAATTTTTTCTCTAAATAGATAACGGATTTTAGTTCAGCAAATATCCATGGTTTTGTCTGGTTGTATTCAATAACTTGCAGAATTTTGCAAGAGAAAAAAAACCAAGATGTATCCAATATGTTTTCGTTCTTAAATTCAATGGCGATCAGAATTTCTAGTCATATGGCATTACATCTTTGTATGTTTCAGTTCTTGAAGAAATACCAGTATGGTTGGATTTATTTTATAATCTTGCAGTATGAGATTTGCCCAGCATTTTGAAATTTTGCTGAGTTCATCTAATTGCTTGATTAGTCTTCTGCAGTTTGTTTGCTGTTTCTATTAAAGAGAGAATTCCAGTGTGAGTTATGTTTTATTGGTTGTTTACAAGTTTAATAGACCTCTCATTTTATAATATAGGCATCTAAAATATGTCTAAACTGCATTAACATAAATTTTTGAAGTTTCCTAATTTTGTTGGGATGGAGAGCTATTAATTTGCTCTACCTCTAGTTCCAGTCTGATAGGTTACAGCTGTTATTTACCACCACTTATAGCTTCTGACCTGTAAAAGCAAATGTTCATCTCTCTTCTCAAAGTCTCCTAATATTTTTCAATAATGGCATAACCTTTTATTTGGACTAAAAATGTTGTTTCTTCCCCAAATAAGAAATGCAGCTATTTGTATGAGAATCTAGTGAATGAAAAGAATTTCTTGATGCTGGATTGCACTACAATAACATTTCTCAAAATCAGAGCTCCTTCTGGGCTGTAGGATTGTTGTACATTTTTGTATGTAAGCAGTTCTGACTTGTTCCCCTTTGAAAATGGAACCCTTGAAAGCTACAGCTGCAACTATGAAAATGCATGAGGAGTTTAGAGTCTTTGTGAGATTTCATTCATCTCCTTTTGACAAGACGGCAAGTTGTTTTTGAAAGATCTACAACAGGTGCTTATGTTTATGCTACGCATTCCTATGGTAATAGGTTTCTCATTTTATTACAAGGTTTAGGTTTTTTCTTTCCCTTTACAGTCATCTTGAAGTTTCAATAGAAGGAAAAGGTTCCTGTGACGATTCTGCTCACTGAATTTTGAAATACCAAGTTTGGAATCTTGGGAGCAGTTTGTTTTTTCTCCTGGGGTGGCAGGAAAATTATGGTGAATCCTAGTTTTAGTAGCAGAAGTAAGATGCTGTTGACATGAAAAGGAAGGTAGTTCCTGACGTGTCCCCACAGTGTCACAGTGGGAGACAGAAAGGAATAGAAATTGTGGTTCCTATACAGAGAGGAAGAATTAGGTGAATATGCACTATTCTACCTTATTCTACCCTACAATCTAAGATCCCAGCAATCTGTAGTCCCTGGAAGACTTCATAAAAGTGGACAAGCTAAAAGATATTTTCATGTCACGCTTGTTTGTTTACACCTGAAACTCTTGATAATCCTGCGCTTGAGCCATATGCTGATCTCCAAGGTCTAACACAAAAGACCATGAGTGACACCGACAAAGCAGCAACACAGAAGACAAAAATCAAAGCAATCACAGACACTGAGTAATTATGAAATCAATTAGCAACATCAGTAAGTCTGGGAAAATACTCAGTCAACCTTCCAGAACAAAATCCATCATTTCCATAAATACATATCTGTATAAAAATAAATTTTGTGTCAGATCAAATTCAAGAAGCTGATAGAGTCATATTAATTGTTTTCATTGTACATGAAGATTGTTGACTGGCATCTCCAAGTAAAAAAGTAGTAGAGATAATTGAAAAAAAAAACAGCCAGGAAACAAAAGGCATTGATAATGACATATAATCCTGCACTTAAAGAGCTGCAAAGAAACCCAGTTGAGTTCAAACCCTTTTCAACCTTGCTTGTTATTTTGTTCTTAGACATGCCTTTATTTCCTCTGTTCCTCCTCTCTAACTCAGAGATAAGAGCTTCTAGACTTGCCCATACACAGTGCCCATATTTAAAGGGTAAGCTAAGGAAGTTCTTTTGCTTCAAGATATGTAAAAAAAAAGTGCCCTGGTAGGTTAGTTCCCTTGAAAAGAATACAGGCTTTGTTTCCTTTGTTTCCAAAAATATTAGAAAGGCAAATCCATTCCCCAGGAACATTTAGTTTTGCTTGTGAATAAATTGTCAACTGTTCACGGACAAATGTTTTGTTTTCTTTATGCATCCTACATAAAATTTTTTCCTGTACTAGATATCTTGGCCTTGTCATATTAAAGTATGACAGGCTAGGAGCCGTCCAGATGATATGAAGGCTGTAGAAGCTTTAACTTCTTTTGAGTGCCCTGTGAAAATAACATGAAATCTCCTGTTTGAGACAGCTGTTAAGCTTCCAGAGGTTTCCTCTACAGCAAGCGCTGGGTTAAGATTAAACTAGGCAAAATGCCTGAAGAGATACTGAATAGGTTTGATACAAATTACACTGTCCTGCTAGTTTGAAAGTACACATTACTAGAATCATTAACCATAATCATGCTCAATTACAAGCGCTGTAAGCACACATACAGCAGAGCAATAAATGAAGCCATTGTTTGCATGCAATGCCCATAATTTATAAAGACATGGCTACCTCATCCACAGTTTGGTACAAAGCTGCAATCTTCAACAGAATATTCTGAAATATTTTTAACTTTTGAATTTGATGGATCTTTTATGCCTTTTTTTCCCTACTAATTCCCACTATGATAGTCAGTCTTGTTATGTCTCATTATCCTAGCTCGTATGAAAAATGCATTTTCAGTTTGAAGAGGACACAGGATGTTATTTGTGAATTCCTATAAGCAGTCAAGACTTAGTACTCCAGAAGATTCTTCTAGAGAATCTTTCATTAAATATCATTGTTGACATATTTCCGCAGCCAAAATAGCAACTTGAAAAGGTACAAACCATGACAACAGTGAAATAAAAGATCTCATTAGAAGACTTGTCATCCTTTTTGGGTCATTTCTACAGTATTACAGTCTTTCAATTAACACTGCATGTGTGCAATACTTGCAGCATGCACAACTCTTGTCCAGACAGAGAGCAAAGTTAGAGTAGGTTTTAACAGTGTATAATCTATTGGATGGTGCTGGTAAGAAATATTATAGTGGGTGTCACAGAGTAATCTTTAAATTGTCTCCTACTACTTTCTCTAATGAAACGACACTTTTGAGAAAACAATTTGGTATTGTAATGTGAGATATTAAAAAACCCTCCTGGGTTTGCTGAAGTATGTAAATATATCTTTTATAGTTCTGTATAATATATTTTACTTCAAGTGGAGCTGATAACACTACCTATTATTAGAGCTTCCAGGTATTTTTATAATGAAAGGGCTTATTTTCAGTTGCTCAGAGCTTTACAAATTTTGTATATTTGGATTAATGTTTCTTATGCTTTGTCTGACAAAAAGTCAGGGCATTCTTCTCCATTTGGTAAAAGTTTTGCTTAAATGTTTTAGTTGCTTTGAGAGAGATTAATGACATTAGTTTTCTGCCTATCTTAAAGCACAGGTACGTTTACGTCCCCACATGGCTTTTTGAAAACAAGATTTGAAGGTGATTTGGGGTCAGGCATACATATTTTGTTATCCTTTTGGAAAACCATCAAAGGTTAGCCAAATAATAGGGTTTTTTAAATGGCAATTTGAACAGAGTTGGAGAAAATTTAAGATTTCAGCATGTAGCATATTCTGAGGAACGTACACTGGCTATGTCAAATGATGACATTTTCCCAAGACTGGAGTTGCAAATTCCTACAAGGCTGGCTCTGACCTTTCCTGAGCTCCAGACTATCTACCTGGCATTCACAATGTGCTGGTGAGCAATGCTTTTTATGTTACTCCAGACGTGCTGAATTTGGAGCGCGTTGACCCGAGCTCTAATGTAGATAGTTGCTTAGCTATTGATGTGTGTTCAGGTTAAAAGAAATGGAAGAAGGCAAAGCAGAGACATTGTGTTTCCTCTGAGAGCTGAAGCCTTGTAGTACTGCTGTTTGGAGGGCAGGTCAGCTTTGGTTCTCTTTTGGCTACATAAGTTAGGTCTTAGTGTGTTGAGGAATTTCTGATGAAATGCATCATGTGTGAGAACAGAAGAGCTCTGGAGCAGGGGGCACAGCATCGTGGTCCACTTTGTGCTGGTGTGTGGGAAGCAACTCTTGATTCACAGATACTTTAACACCAAAGTGCCTTCGAAGGTGCACAGGGAGAGCCAGCAAGGCTCACTGCTCCTTCACTAAGTTTTTCTGCAGGTCACTCTAAGAGACACGAAAAAATGAAGTTCACCAAGTCCTGTCTGAACTTTGCATTCAGCCTTGAGGATCCTCTTGACTGGTAGTGCAGGATTCCCAAGTCTCATGACGCACGTGAAAGCTCTCTGAGTTACTCTTTTTCTTTTAGGAGGAAGTTATGACAACAAGATGAAACTAGCTTGGCACAATTTGATACAGTTGGGAGCCTTTTAAATAACTCTTTCTAACAAGCTTTGTGAACATATTAAAAGACTTTTGGCCATCGGCATAGATGCTTCTGAATTTAGCAAGTAGTTATTGTAAACAGGAAATTTAAGCTCCACATTCTTTTTAGCTCTACATCCTCACTGAACAGATTTCAACATAATAATCATGTTATTTATTGCTTGGTCAGAATTTGAATTAGTCTGGCACCACAGAAGGAGTAAGCTGAGAATCTGACATGCAGTTACAAAATACTGCCAGGGACTTTTTGAAAGTTAATAGTCTTTAAATTCAATTCTTTGTTATTGGGTTGTGAGTGAGGGAATATTATATGGAAGGATTTATTTTCTTAAAAAGATTTGGAGTTACTGTTTTATTTTACTTTGATAGTTAGTTACTTAATCATTCTGATTTCACTCTAAATCTACAGAATATTACATCCTTTAAGTTCAGGATATTATCGAAGTCACCAGTAAGCCTGCCTCAGATCTGAGTTCTTGATCTTTATTCAAACATACACTTGTTTTAGTTAGATTAAAAATATCAGACTTTCACTTAAAGTGTATAAATTCTCCTTTAACTTAACTTCGGTAGCTCATGTTATCTTGCAAATAATGTATTAATTCCTCTGGGAGTTAAAGAAGAAGATGGAAAATCTGTCAGTACCGCAATATTTGTCTAGGTCAAACCTTTCAGTTATTCCTGAAATAAATATCTTGTCATAATCTGGTTAGATCATTTCTGTAGATTTGTTAAGAAAGACTTTTGGAAACCTAAAGTCTCCACTGAAAATGGATGAAAATAGTGAGACTAAATTATTCTATTATTTTTAAAGGTATTACACTAATTAATTGTCTGCAGAACCTGACATTTTGAGATTCAATAACAAAATAGATCTACCAATGCAACAAACATCCTAACATGTAAGAAAAAGGTACCTAGAATAAACTCTAGCTGTTACAAGGTAGCATTAGTAGCTGTGTGGAGTAAATGCTCAAGCCTTAGCTGTCAGTTCCCCTAAACCTCTGAACTAAGAGTGATAGTGCCACTCTCTTATGTGCACGAGATCAGTATCATCTGGCGTTCATATAGAGCCTGTAGGTGCATGTTTAGGAGACCTTGAAAATCTGCGAAGATGACAAATGAAGCTTTACTTTGAGAAATACTGGAGGAATCAGTATGGCTTCATAGCTAAAGATGATATTTGTCTTTCAATTAGCTGTTTAATGTGGTATAGGGAAAACTCTTGTTTGTTTTTCTAGACCCTGTGTTACAAGATTTGTAATAAGCTTGTTTAAGTTCAATTGACAGATAAAACTCTCATGACACAGGTGGGAGTAGTGTACGAAAAAGGCGATACCATTTTCTGCAAATATTTGCCAAGGACGTAAAAAAGGATTCCTGTCAAGCTTGCACAATTTATTTATTAATTGCTATTATGCCCCTACCAGGCATTTCTGGGATTTAAAACTTTCTGTCACACAGCTAAAAAAAAAATGCCTATCTGTACTTTTGCTGAGAGGGGTGGAATCCTTTGGCTGGATCTTCAGGCATGAAGGACTGCAGGTAACGGCGAGGAGACAGTCACATTCAGAGGGGAATGGGTGACGTAGTTAAGAGAAGAGGCTTAGCTGAACAAACTAAACCCCAAATACTTAGCTGTGCTAAAGGGAAAAGAATCCTTTAAGGAAATTGGGTGTTCGACTATGCAGATCATGATATCCAGGGGAACCTAATAGCTGCCTTCCAATACCTGAAGGGAACCTACAGGAAGGCTGGGGAGGGACTTTTTACAAGAGCGTCCACTGATAGGACAAGGGGAAATGGGTTTAAGTTGCAGGAGAATAGATTTAGATTAGATCTTAGGAAGAAATTCTTCAGTAAGAGGGTGGCAAGACTTTGGAATAAATCGTCCAGAAACATTGTGGCTGCCCCCTCCCTGGAGGTGTTCAAGGCCAAGTTGGACAGAACCTTGAGTAGCCTGATCTACTTGAGAGGCATCCCTGCCCATGGCAGGGAGGTTGGATTAGATGATCACAGAATCACAGAATGTTAGGTGTTAGAAGGGACCTCAAAAGATCATCTAGTCCAACCCACCTGCCAGAGCAGGATCACCTACAGTAGATCGCACAGGAACACGTCCAGGCGGGTTTTGAATGTCTCCAGAGAAGGAGACTCCAGAATCTCCCTGGGCAGCCTGTTCCAGTGCTCGGTTACCCTCACAGTGAAAAAGTTTTTGCTAGTGTTTTTATGGAACCTCCTATGTTCCAGCTTGTACCCATTGTCCCTTGTCCTGTCATTGGATGCTGCTGAGAAGAGCCTAACACCGTCCTCCTGACACTCCCCCTTGACATATTTATAAACATTTATGAGGTCGCTCCTCAGCCTCCTCTTCAGAGTAGAGGAAGAGGAGGATCTCTCTTGACCTACTAGCTACTCCCCTTCTAATACACCCCAGGATGCCATTGGCCTTCTTGGCCACAAGGACACACTACTAGCTCATGGTCATCCTGCTGTTCACTAGAACACCCAGGTCCCTTTCCCCTGCGCTACTCTCCAGCAGGGCAGTCCCCAACCTATACTGACACATGGGGTTATTCTTTCCCAAGTGCAAAACTCTACACTTACCCTTGTTGAACCACATAAGATTTCTCCCCGCCCAGCCCTTTAGCCTGTCCAGGTCTTTCTGAATGGCTGCACAGTCTTCTGGCATGTCAACCACTCCTCCCAGTTCTGTGTCGTCAGCAAACTTGCTGACAGCGCTCTCTAATCCCTCATCCAGGTCATTGATGAATATGTTGAACAGCACTGGCCCCAACACTGACCCCTGAGGGACCCCACTAGACACAGGCCTCCAGCTAGGCTCTGCCCCATTGACCACAACTCTCTGACTTCTTCCCTTCAACCAATTAGCAACCCACCTCACTACTTGGTGATCCAGACCACACTTCCTCAGTTTACCTATGAGGATGCTGTGGGAGACGGTGTCAAAGACCTTGCTGATATCCAGATAGAAGATAGGTCTCTAAGGTCCCTTCTAACCTAAGACATTCTATGATTCTATGATTCTATGATCCTTGTGAAATGAAACCTGAAATCATGAAGGATGGGTTGCAAAAGACTCAATATGGCTGAAAGCTTTTCTGAACTGCTGTTGTGTAAACTTACTTGCTTTGCAAAACTGATCTGGAAATACTGCATGCAAAGGGCTTCCCACAATTTTCTACTACTTTCAGCTTTCAAAAGCAATGAAAATATTATGAATAGTAGATAAGCTGTTTTGCTCTGGGATCAGAATGTAGAACTACGGATTTGTCTGAAGTCATTTACTTCATTTATTTCACTGTTTTGCGATATTTCAATCTCAAAATTACAGCTAAGTTGCTCATCAGTTTCTAGTTTTTCTATACTTTTTCTATCACATGGGATCTACTAGAACTGGTCATAAAGTTTTATTTACCAAGAAACTAAATTATGGGTTTTTTTTCAAAGTGGCTTTTAAAAAATAGTAAGAAAAAAAAAGTGTTTAAAGAAAATTTAAACCTCAAATTAATTAATTAAATGAAACCTTTCTTTGGAAAATGTTTAATTGAAAATCCAGTCATTAGTTGAAGGTCACGAAGTTTTCATATGACTTGTTCTTCATCAGTTAGTAGAGCTGTGATACAGTTCTGGGGGTCTATGGGCTGCGATTCCCACAATGTCAAATTCCTGTCTTAAATCCTGTATGACTCAGTGAAAAGAAGGTTCCCAGGGCTTCTAAGGTGTGATGTGTTTTTTCAGGGAAGAAATATTCTTAGGATTTCTTACCTTCTTGGAAATCCTTGGGTCATATGCACTAAGAGTCAACATTGTGGGAGTATTTCAAGATTGTGGCTTTTCATACAGCAGCCACCAGAGGTAAAATAAAGGTTGTGTTTTGTTTCAAGTGTATCACATGGAAAAATAAACATTCTTCTGCCTGAGAGTTTCATTTTTTTTCTGAGAAACATACAGCATGGAAAAAAATATAATTACCAATCAAAAATGTATTTTTTATTTCTTATTATTTAAGGTAATTGATTCTAATACAGAGATAGAAATCAGGCCTTTTAATTTCTTTTGTCTTACAAACAGTACAGAAAGGATCTCAATACCCCACGAAAAAAAAGAGGTTTCGAATTATTGCTAAAAACAATTGTCAATTTTACCTTCATTAAATTCCTGAGTGACTTTTTTATATCAAAACAGGGGGGAAAGAAGTCTCCCCGTTACTACGTTTTAGAATGTAATCATTTAGACCATATGGTGCTCTCTCCAAGGAAATTATGGAGGTCCTATCATTCAAGTTCTTTGCAAATAGAATTGGGAAACAGAAGAATACATTGTATGGATAAAGTCTGTAAAAGGCAGCTGGGAATAATGAAGACTCTTCCTTTAATTCTATTACTGGAAAGATAATGCAACAGGAAAAGCAAGACTTCTTTTAAAGAAAAGCTTTTAATGAGGTTGAACATCTGAAAGACATATCCAGATGTACAGACTAAACTGATCTTATAGCTATCAAAAGATGTATGTGTGGGTAGCACAAATTTCCTCCTACTCAGATGTGTGTTAATTCCATTCAGTCCCCATACACAGTCTCTGCCAAATATTCTCCATTATTTGTAATCCTTTTGCTTTTTAAACTAATTTCCTATGGCTAAACAGCACACATTATTATTACTGTCTGTGCATGTGTCATACGTCTGTTCTCCCAATTTCAATAAAATTGGAACAAGTAGAATGTGTTGAAAAAATAATTAATGGTGCTAGAACACGTATGAAAACAAGTTGGAAGAAAAGAGAAACTTTATCAGTGGCCCAGAGATGCAGAGCATACTTACAAGTGTCAGATACAAAAAAAAAAAAAATTAAAAAAATTCTCATATCTCCTTAACCATCTCAAAAAGACACAAATCTGTGGGAAGTCACATTCACTAGTATTCACTAGCATTCACTATGCTCAGGGAACTATTTGTGCTCTTTTTCATTTCTTGGGAAATGGCAAGCTTGCATACAATTTGCCCTGAGGTTAACATCAAACATTCCCAGACACAGATTAGAAATTAATAATTTCTTTTCAATATGGGTATGATCTGGGATTAGCAAAGAAAGGATCAAGATGTTAGTAATTTCACTGATTTCTTTCTTTCTGAACTAAACCTGTGAATAATCGTACCAAGGGAATCGTCTTCTCCTCTGAGCTACTGTAAAAATGTCTGACTTATCTAACGTGTATTTATTGTCTAAGCCTACAGTGCCCAGTTTCATTTTCTGATGGTAACATAATGGTATCCTCAATACCTGACACCTAGGTAACTATATCATGCCTGTTCTTTGCTGCTATGAAGCAAACATTCATAAGAGATCAGACCAGATTTCAGTAAGCTTTTCTGGAGCCAACCTCAAAGCACAGATGTAAATAAATATTTCTACAAACAGCTCCACAGTTATGACTGACAGTGAAGAAAGAGTGAAAGCAACAATCACATGGAAATAAAAGACACAAAAATCAAAACATAGGAGAAACCTGAGTTAACAAAATTCTATGTTTCCTGCTACTGAGACCTATTGTGTACTCTGGTGATGTCTTTCATGGAAGTATCTGTAAAATAATAGGTGGGCTAGTGCAGAGCAGTCACCTGTGGTTTTTTAATCAATTTGAAGAAAGCAGGAGAAAGTATATTTTAAGTCTGCAGTTTAATAACTGTATTTATTAAACCTTTATTAAACATTAAACAAAGATATACCAGAGACCACACTGATGCCATTGAAGGAGGAAAGGATCTGTAAAACAAGCTGCAGATCCATGATAAGGCTGGAACAAGCACTTCAGTTTCTGTTTGTTGTCCCTTATAAAGATTATATATTAGAATTATGGTTGCAGTAGTACTGCACCATGGGATGCAATCTGGCTATTGCTGGGACCTGTGTTATTACTCCACATTACAGAGGGATGGTTGTAACCTACAGCAGTTTTTTAATGCCTTTTACGTTGTTGCTCCATCAACATCTTCTCCATCTTCTTTGTTTTAGTTGTAGTAAACACTTAAATGACCTAAATAGTTTTGTGCAAGCGCTCTCTATCTTTTTCGGTTTGTTTGTTCTGTAGTCGCAGGGAGACCAAGTGAGAAAGATTTCTTTTTCTCCATAGAGTTTGGGCTTCCATCTCCTACTGAGGGCTCTAAAAGTCTTACTCTGAGTGTGCCCCAAAGAGTTATCGATTGTAGTCTTACGCTCAATCTATTTTTTTTTTTCAGATTAAAGTTTCTCTTAATACACTGATTCTTTCTTTTTTTAAAGTCTCATTTGCCGCCTGGCAGCATGCAGTCATTAAGGAGGTTGTTACCATCTTAGACTTCTCATATGGAGCCACTTTTTTTTCCTGGCAGTGAGAGATTCTGTCATTTTGAAAGGATTACCCTGCATTATAATTCAGTGTCAGTGTATCAAAAGTTATAAAACCTTCTAAGTGATGGATCTCTGCAAATCTCATTTTTTTCCATTCTACTTTGTCACATTGTCAATCAAGACAGTACAGACTCTTTCACTACATAGAAGGCTGCCTCTGAAACCCTCTTGCAAAAAGCAGAGCTTTAGAAATGTATAATCTATTAATATGACAGAATTTTCTGGGAAATGCACCATGTGACTTTGTAGCTTATCTGGGTTTGTAATTTGCTGCTTGAGAAATTATAGTACCGTGGTTACGTGAGAGTCCATGTTTCTCAGAAGTTGTAGTTCATAAGTCAGACATCATGGTTATTTAGCTACCTTTGAAGAAAAAAGCATCTATGAGATCAAAATAGATAACACTGCCAATGATACTGACTGGGAGCACTAAAAAAATGGTGAGAGTCAAGGCTTGCATTTGTGCCTGAATGGGTTAGGTTTTGGGATGTATTTGTCTCCTGGAAGAGGACTACAACTAAGAAAAAAGTTTTCGCTGTATAACTCATGCTTTTAAAATCCCAGTTATTTTTACCTTCCTGTGTCTGTGAGATTTGTAATGACCCTGTAAACCACAACAGCCTGAGTTTCTGCATGCCGGGTATCAGCAGTTCAGCTCACTGATTTGGTAAATCCCGGTAGAGTCCTCTGTTAAAAAATGAGCAGCTGGTAGGATGGCAGTATGTGACCCTTGGGACCAACCACCATATAATGTATATTTGCCCATGGTATGCTGTTTTGATCTTATGACCGTTTCCTTGGTGGATTGCACCTCTTTCAAAGCTCCCCTGTAAATGATAAAGGAGAATAGCTATTAGAAAACTATCATCTTCCTCTTTTTATAAATGTAATACTCCCTCTGTCCTCCAGTAAAAGGAAAGCTTGGTCTGTCTTTCTTCTGATACAGTGCTGTGGTGTTTGGAGTTTCTTTTCTTTCTTTTGGAGGTGAGAGCAAGAGGAAGAAAGGAAAAAAAAAAGAAAGAAAGGAAAAAAAAACTTTATTCAACTCGTCTAGGTAACACCAAGATCAGAACTGGGCACTGGGTGTTTTGTCTAAATGAAGTCTTTTTTCTTTTTTTTTTTTTTCCTCCTCCAAACATAGGACTGTACATAAAATACAAGAAGTCAACACAATGGAATGTTTCCATATTAGGCTGAATAATTTTTAGAGTTAATTTCTAGTATTCATTTCTTATTGGAGGAACTTTCTAGCTTATTCTCTTTAACAAACAAACACCCTTGAACTTCATTAGTGGGAATTAGTGATTTTTTTAAAGAAAAAAATGTCAATTCTGAAACAGAATACAGCTATGGAAACAAGTGTAAAAATATTAAATGAGACAGATTTCATGCTTGGGGAAAAATTTGAAGATAAAGATTAGAAATCAGTGAAACACTCTTGCTTTCACATTTGTTAAGTCAAAATGTCCATAATTTTTAAATTTTTCTTCATCTGTCTTACTTGCACATTAATTCTAATGAGAATGTAGGTAAACAGAATTTGAAATTTCAGCTAAATTATCTGAAAAGATATTTAATCTGTCTGGGCTTTTTTATTTAAAATATAATGATTATATATTGATTATATATATATTTAATATGACGAGAATACCCATTTCATCTTATTCTACAGTGTACACAAACACCTTCTCACCAAATATATTTTCTAATATTCAGCTTCTCCATTTTAAGTGTAGAGTGTTGATCAGAGAACTACCCTTTACTGTGATTATAGGGCTACACTGAAATACAATGCGATCTTTTTAAAATACATAGCATTTTCTTTAGATTAGAGAGGTTCAAATTTTTATAGAAATGTCAGACACCATGAAGCTGGAATTACTGCAGACAGATGTCACAGTCCTTGTAAAAAAATAAATAGTTCCAGGTGCTTAGTTGTGTTTTCAAATGCAGGATCTAAATTCCACTTCCATGGATATTAGCTCTAACCCTTCCTAATCTGATTTTGTTTTGTGGATATTAACGTCTGTTGCAGTGTTATCTTTTTCATTATTGACTACCAAGATCAAAATTAGTCAGTTTTAAACATATTCACTAAAAGTATTTTAAGTCTATTTGTAATTGACTTTTTTCATGCCAGATAATGTGAAAACAATAAACCACTTCTCCTAAGTAAAAAATTACTAAATATAACATGAATGTATGCACCGTATAGTCATTACATGGCGGAACAAAACATTCAATGCATGACAGAATATTCCCAAGAAGTGGATATTTCAAATAAATGTTGTTTCTACTTATAGGAAAATGTATCTTTTGAGAGATGCATACACCAATGAATTCCTTAAAATACAGTATTTTCAGCCTATTGAAAATATTAAATAAATTAGATACAAGGGATCAGTCCTCTGGAGAAAAATACCCACTCTGTTCTAAGTCAAACTCATCCTCATGCCTTTTAGAATTTGCTTATTAGTCATTTTGAAGACCATTTTGAATGAAATGGTGCACATGGTCTAAAGGACAGTCAAATCTAAGGTCTGATCAGTAACATCTGAAAATAAATTCCATAATTTCTCTGTGTATGAAGAATTCTTACGCCTTGCTTAGGAAGCAGATGTGATTTCTGAGCATTATTCTTTTTTTGCTACTATAGGTATAACTGAATGCAGAAATGAACGTTGCGTTATTTAATACTCATAAAAACAGTAAAGGTATTTTACATCAATTACAAATGAACTGATTCTGTGATTCATGTTGTGAAATGAAACATAACAAGTTATTATCACTTATAAATTGAAGAAGAGGCTTTGGCTTGATGTGTGTAAACAGAAACTTCAGTAAAAGTACAGGGGGAATCTTATTAATTTTCCCAAACCTGATTAAGAATTCAGTATAGAGAAAGGAAAGTGTAAGAAGAGGTGTTACTATCTCATAAAAACCAAGGCAGTGTTTTAAGTTTTTCAAACAGAATGCATCCACCCTACATTTCATGCATAAAAGAGGGTGAAGTGGAAACTAACCTTAGAAAACAATCTCTTCACACTTCTTATTCCATATCTATTAGATTATTGAGCTTAATATCATTCTTTACTCATCAGGGGAAATTCTTCTGGGCATCTTAATGAAAACGTCTGGCCAACAAGCACTAATGATAAAAATGATACACCACAAACTGAGATTTATTTCTGAATAACCATATCATGTGAGATGGTTATTGACACTCAGTTTATGCCTACTGCCATTCTGATAGATATTAATTCCTGCCCAGCTCTTTGAAAGGCCTGGAGGGAGTACTCCTTAAACACATAATTTGAGAAAGGTTAGCTCAAATTACCTTCATCAGCTGGTAAACTGTGGTAAGCAGCTGGAAGTATTAACACCCAAAGGTAATGCACACAGCTGGATCTGCAAAAGAACATCTGGTAACAATCTACAACTGTGTCAGGAATAGGACATAAAATAACTAAAATTAATGTAAACTTATTTCAAAATCAGTTGCAAACTCTCTCTCTAAATTCTTTAGCAATTGGTGGAGTCCTGTCTCAACACAGACACAAAAGGAAGAGTTCAAAGAAGCATTGTGGCTAAATAAATGTACTTGTCCGTTGAGAGGGTTTGAAAATATCACCGTGTGAAACTCAAAGAGGGTGTGGAAAAGATGAGATTTAGTAAAAGCCTCTCATTTTGGAATGAATTATAAAGAGGTATGCTGTTTTCCTCATCTGGTTGTGAGTATCAGCAATGCATGTTTAAGGGCATGAAAAATTTCAAATTAAACTGAAGCAGTTATTCACCTGGGATGGACTTGCCCACGAATTGAGGACGATGGAGGATTCAACTCCCTTTAAGACAATGAGGCTGAATTTAGCCATTTGTGCAATGGGAGCTCAGCTGTGATATTGAGTACCGTAGCAGAGTACCCAAAAAAAAACTCCTCTGCCCTCATTTCAGATGGCAATAATCAGTTATGTGTGGGCAAATTAAATTTGTCCTTTTGTAGTACAGGCAATGGAGTCTAGAATACTTAAATTTTAACTGCTTACACATATTTTTCAGTAAAAGCCTTGATCAACATAATTTCTACAGACTGCAGCGAGAATTTAGAGACCTAGTTACTGCATCTTACGCCACCTTGAATGTCTGTCTTCATGTCTATGAGAACGATAAAATAAAATAAATTATCCACATTGCAAATTAATTTAAATAGCTGCTGTAGGAATCCCTAAAAGAATTAGACATTTAGAAAGATAATGAAGTGTACATATTTACATCACATAGGAAAGGAAAATATTTGGAATATCCATGAAATGTCCTGCAGAAGCTAATTTCTGATATCATTACTTTGGGAAAAACTACTCAATTGCATGTCTTAGTTGTGCTCCTTGTATTTCCTGGTTTTCAGCACTTGTTGAAGGGAAAGAAAGGGATAGATCTAAGGAAAGGTCCTCAACAAGTTCCACTTTTTCCAGGGGAAAAATTCCACTGCTACAAACACGGCATCATTTTCTAAGGTTGCCCTGAAATTGTAGGAACCCATTTTATCACCTGTGGTGATCAGAATAGTTGAACCCCTGATTAGTAATGTTTCCCTGTATCACATAATAATGTACAGCGCAGTTTATGTTGCTGATCCTCAAGGTGTGCATAAAGAAGTAAGGGATTTCTCTCTCCTGTCGTAGGATTTTTTCATGTGGATTTCCCCAGGGTGGCTGTGCATGAACCCTACTTATGGTGCAATTGATCCCAGAGGAGGCAAGATAACAAATGTTCTGAAATAAAAAGAGGTGTGCATTTAACATTTAATACCACAAAGTAATATATTTGGGAGTTAATACAAAATGGTACCCATTTCACTTTCACAGAGTTTTGATTAAACTTTTTTTTTTTTTTGGTGGTCTGTGATAATGTTAGGTTGGTGGTAGCTGAATAGTGTCAAATTTTTTTTCATCATGCTTTGTCTGTGGAGGTGTGATATGTGTAATTGAAAGTTTGACCACCTTTTCATTACAGGAAGACTAAGCTCATCAATCAGTGCCAGAAGCAGGAAGTTGGTGTCATACATTAAGCGTCATTTAGCACATGCACATCATTCACAGAGATCAATTATTATAATATTTATTTTAAATGGCACAGGTTGGAACCAGGAAAGTGAGACATCCATCTTTATCAGTTACACACCTTTAATTCCTAACAGTGTTAACTGCAAATTTGGTGGTACAGCCAGCCACACTCTAAATTTTGTACAAGTAATAATTTTTAATTTCATTTAGACATATCCCAATTTATCTTCATCGTTCATCTCTTAGAATTCAATAAATCCTTGGTTTATGAAACCGATCAGAAACTCCTTGCTGAATAACCCATAATAACAGCAAGCTGTTGTTAAGCAACAGGTGACTGTATTAGCTCACTGTCACAGCTAAGGCACAAGTTAAAAGAAGAGGTTGAAAAGGTATTAATTTTCCTAATCCCTCTGTACCTCTGCACAGGCTAGATTTTGTGTCTTTCCACTTTCAGTGCTCCTCACTGTAATGACAATCCATATATTGGAAACATGACAGAAAAAAAAGAAAAGCATGTCTAATACAAGCTAACATTTGAAGTCATTTTCTGATCAATTAATTTTCTTTTTATACACTCAGAATTACTCCCAGACAACCCTGTTCAACACATTTCCTGCCACCCATTCTCCTCTCCCCTGGCTTGCCCTTCTTAGCTAGTGGAAATCCTGAAATTTCATGTCAGGGAACCTGCTGCTAGCTTTGATGTTAATAACTTACCCAAATTGACAACAGATATAATCACTTTTTAAGTGTTATCAAAACCAGCTGCTGTGAAGAAATACAGTGTTTGAGACGGGGAGGAGGGACTGATGGTGAGAAGGAATGCTTGAATTATTATACATGCACAACATACACAGTCATACCCAAGGATAAAATAAAAGCTTCTCTGTCCTGCATTTCAGCACTAAAAGACAACTAGAAAAGAAGTAGCTATCACCCTACTGAGAAATCGGTAATACACAAATTTAAGAAATGGAGGCTCAAAATTTCCAAACAGTCATAGAAGAATAGAATAGACATAAAAAAAAACCACCCACCAAAACATCAGCAGATACCACAGAATTCAGAATTTAACCTATCTAAAGAAGAGAACAGAATTAAAAGTTTCAATGTTTATGTACTATGGCCTTGTGAATGTGTTCTTACGTGGGTGTGCATGGAGGGGTACTTGTACGCACACATATCTGTGAGTACAACTGATGTTCAGCTGAAGAGCTGTGGAGCCTCGTATCCCCACGCTCTGTGTGTGAAAGGTGCTAACTGCAAGGAAGCTGAGGGAAGCTTCCCCGCTTCCACCTTTGGGAGCAAGAGGAATGAGAATGAGTGGAAAGCCAATGAACATGTCCCTGAGGGGTCTCACCCTGCAGCACAAGGTGGAGCCAGAACCAAAGCCAAAAAAACCGGAAATATCCATCACTAGCCACAGGAGACTTCATGTCCTTCAGAGCTGGCTCATATAAGTAACTGGTATTTGACAGACTGAGGGGACAAAATGTAGACTCTGTTTATTCCCAGTGCTAAATTCCTGTTTATCTTTTTGGGATGATATCTTGTGGGAAGGTAGGACTGCTAACTCAAGTCATCCCTTTTGGTTGTGTGAAAGGTTATCAAGCTCACTGGAAAGAGGGAAGCAGACAAATGAGCATAAAGAAATTTCCCTCTCTGGTTCTTCTCTTGGCAGGCGTTGAAGCGTTCCTGTGAGAGCTACTCTAGGTGAACTTATTTTGGCAGGGGGTTTGGACTAGGTGGTCTTTTGAGGTCCCTTCCAAGCCCTGACGTTCTGTGATTCCGTGATTGATTCTGTGAAGAGGACAGGCAAAGCTCAAAGGCGTTGTACAGCCACATGCCACTCCTTGCTCGAGCAGTATGTGAAGATTTAAGCAAGGCTTCAAATATTGCATAATGGTATTTGGCAGAGAATAACTATTAGAGGTCCCAGGAAAACTGTGTTAGCAGGGGAATTTACATTTGAATCTTACACGAAGCATTAATCGTGTTGGATTTAGCAGACCTTTCTAGAAACCCTGAAATATACTAAGGACTTACTGTGCTAGCATTTTGAAACTGGGGTTATGATCCTAGAATGGAGCATGTCCCTATATTCCTGGCAGCAATGTGGAAAGTTGTGTTTGACATTTTAACCTACATTCCAAAGAGAAAGTTCAGTTTTCTGCGGTTTTACAAGTGCTGAGGAACATAATACTCCTGGGAACCATCAAATCCTGTCTTGGGTTTTAATATCCATTGATTACTGAAGAGAACAGAATACTCTGTGCAGCTGGGGCAGCATTCACCTGTGAACTGAGACCTTTCCAACTCTAGCAAAAAGAAAAAGCTAGATCAGAAAATGAGATCTTATGAGAATGACAATAATCACTTGTTTATTTTATTTTTTTTTAAATAAAAAGAATACAGAAAAGGAAGCTATAAACTGGCAGTAGTTCAGGACTGATGAACTCTTGGCATTTTTAGAGTTTGTTGACCTTTTGCCCTTTTAATCTAAAGCAGCCAAGAAAAAATGAAGTAAATATTAAACACTTGTATGTTATGATTTAATTCTACCTGCAAGTGGCTGAAAAATCTTGAGAAAAAGAAATTTGTTAACAAATTGTGGAGAACGGTTCCATCTTTGTTCAAGTTCTCTAAACCAGTTTTTTATTTCATAGTGCAAGGAAGTTCAAGTACCAGTGCAGGGCTATTGCTTCTGTTTCATTAACAGGTCATCTGTTTATCCTCTTTTAAATCATTTTAGTAAACTTTCCCAGGCTGCTGTCACTGTGTCATCAGATTTCCCTCTAGTAGGAAGGTCATATCTGTGACATTCTGTCTCCAATTGACATTAAAATTGCATCATAAGCAAGCTGCAAAATAGTTTTCAAAAATTATATTTAAGAACTGTCTATATGTGTGTACTTCTAAAATCCGAAAGAAATACTTGGCTGCCCCAACTTATCCTCCAGCAAACGGAGGAAACAAATGTGTGATAGATGCTTCTCACCTTGATCAAAGCAGTGCTGAGAAATTTCCGATATTGAAATTACGATCATGCTCTAATAGCCTACAGGGGAGAGGTAAATGCTCCTTTATTTCATGAAAGACCACATCCACATCTCAAGAAATAGCTCAGAACAGCAAAAACTTCTCACAGTAAAATAACAAACCAGCAAATTAGATAACAGTTAAGTACATATTTTATTCCCACCTTGATTAAATAATGTAAGTTTTTCTAAATTTCAAGTGTGCCTGTATACATTACAAATAATTAATTAAACACTTCATGGTAAAAAAAACCAAAAAATAGTACATTTTATCATTTCGTAATGCAGTTGTTCAGCTATAGAACAAACCAACAGAAGTGAAATTGTACCTCTACAGGTTTCGCTTAAAAGCGAAGAGAAAAAAAAAACAATTAGCTTTTTATCCTTAGCAAAATGTTACCACTTTTCAAAAGCATTCAAAACTGTGTTCTGCCAGTCTGATACGCATTCTTCACAGGATATTTTCATCTTGATTAAACCAGAAACATTGTTAAAGCTGATTTTAGATAATAAGATTGTGTTATTTTCTGGACGTGTTGGCTGGGTGCCAAAAGTAGTGCTCTACGACCATTACTGGGTCATAGAGTAATGAAACTTTGTTCTGTATAGGCTCTACAGGACAAAGGAAGATCAAATTTGTAATTACAGCTGGAACAGCTGCAATGAGCCTTATGCATGACCAAACATGCACAAATATATGTGTAAATTATCTTTTCTGAATACAAACCAGTAACTGTAGTCATGTGCAAATAGACATTAACACAGCATTGTGCTGAACATCTGAATATGGTAATGCGATTTTTTTATGCTATCTATTTTGAAATGCATTTTGTAGGTAATACCTTGCTGTTTTGTCTGGAGTTTTAATTTTGATGCCAAAATATTAAAAGAAACAAAATAGAAAAGTAGGCTGAAGTGAAATTTCCATATTGTATCTTTTCAGGTAACTTAGTTTTGAAGTAAGTCATGAGTTTGAGTGTATGAATGCATTTTTTTCAAAGTTCTTTACTTACTCTGAAAAATTTTTTGCATTTTACTTTCTTTTCATTAAAAGCTTCTTACAAAGTTCATTGTTTAAACTGGCATCTTTCTGATATTGCATGGATTGAAATAAAGTAGTAAATGGTATGCCTAGAGAACGTGATGTAGAACTTTACCCATTGCTATGAAAACAGCTCTCATATAGAGCTCTTTGTAACACCTTCAAAGAGATCTGATAGGAATTGACCTGGGAGAGAGTTACTTAGGAGGTCAGTTATATAGCACCAGACACTTGCATCCATCAATAGTTGTGCTGTCTCTCCAAGTGTTGCTTCTCTCCTTTGCTCCAGAATTTTTTTGCTGAAACAAAATACATTGTACTTCTCTAAATATATTAAAAATAACTTCAAAGCTAGCAGTGCTGAAATAAGTTCCATGCTTAATATCTAGGATTTGTAGGAAAATAAAGACCACGAGGAAACTTGGTTGCTCTCTACAAAACCTGGCCTTTTAGACAAGACACTCTTAGCAGTGCAGGAGAGATGTAAAGGTGTTTTAAGCTGGTTTACAGGATTCTGTCATCCACTTAGAAATGGAAGGGCAGGTAACTAGTGCAGGAAGCAGCTATATCATCTCTGTTAACTTTTTACCCATGAAAGTGTCTTAAGCCTCTGGCAGACTCCCCTCAGACAGAACAAGGACACTTTTTTGCTTCCTATATCAAAGGACTTCAGCACAGCACATACAGATCTGGAAGCATAAGGGTTTCCCACAGAAAGTATTGAGTTAAACTTGTAAGATTTTTTAAAATAATTTTTTTAAAGAAAAAAATTACTTTGATGTTTCTAAAATAACTGTATTCTTACATCAGAAAGTCATCCAACATGATAGTCCATTAAATCACAAGATGTTTGTATTCTATACCTCAAATAAATCACAGGTCAAATGAATTCCAGCATTTCAAACTTTTACCAATATACCAAATGAAGCGTTGTGGCTTTTCTTCTAGATAAGGCTCTCCAGTGGCAGGTACTCTAATAATTTGACATCTTAATAAAGATATGATACTAGAACATAGTGGTAATGATAATAAAGCCATTTACTACTCAAGATTTTGTGTTTGTGCAGTACCTTTTGCTCTCTAGAGGTAAAAAGGACAGAACAATATTGGATAGACGTGTGACCTGAAAACTGTAGGTAGTATTTTATGAAATAAAAGATGCCTCAGTTTAAGCTGAAAAAAACCCAGTATGATAGAGGTGAGTTTTAGATTTTAATACCCATTTCTCTTTTTGTAGATTAACAAAAACTTTGAACAGCTGCTAGGGCCACATGGAAACCTGACACTATTTAAACAAGCATCTGAGGAGGGCTGCCAAAACTTTTCTAGTTACTTCATCAGCTATTGTGAAGAGCGCATGTACACAAGGTGTGTTAGAAAGAGATGTTCTTCTGCTTCTGCAACAAAGTGAATACCCTGAGTGCCTTTCAGCCTAGCATCTCCAGGCTGGACGTTTGCCATTTGGAAAACTGACGTTTGGCTCCCCTGGGTCTGCTGAACAGTGCTGCTGCAAGATAGTATTTGTACCTAAAGAAAATGGAAAAGGGAGTAGCAAGCTTGCCGAGCACAAATGAGACATGCCGATGTTTTTAAATAGCAGAACTGTTGGCCTTTCAGAGTGTTTTTATTCAGCATCCATTATTGTAAAGGTGCTATTTTATGGGAAAAAAAAAATGAAGGCACGTGCCACATTTTGGCCATCTTCTGTTCCATCAGTTAAGCAAGAGTTCTTTAAAAGACTAGTCTAGGTTTTGAACAATATATAACCTGAATCATTCATCATTTTTTTAAGAATTAGCAATAAGGCGCACATCAGAGTTTGAACCTGACAATCTGCATTTCAAAAGGAGCGATATCAGAAGAAGCTCTCTTTGTGATAAAACTGGATTGTAGTAGAATAGCTGTAGAGTCAAACATCATGACTTAGGCCAAATTTTGTTTGGGTGAAAATTACTCCTTTGTAATGTATTGAAAGTTCTATTACCTCTTCAGATCTCAAAATAGAATTAGAAGACATGGGTTGACATAATGAGTTAAGTGCTGGAAATAAAGCTGTCATGATAAAAAAGCTTATGATGCAAACACTGTTTAACTCCATCTCAACAGTGACAAATTTAGCTCTGGATTAATCAGGCTATTTTCTCATGCTTTCAAATGTACAACCTGTTCATCATCACACAGATGCTTTATATTTGCCAGTCATCTAAATGAGATGTAAGTAGTTCATAAGATATGTTCTAGTTACAGTAAGAGAGTAAATTGGATCCTTAACATATTTTCATATTTTAAATTCATTTGTTGAATTGAACTAGTAACAGTACATAGTTTATATTTTTAAGGGGAAAAGTGCATATAATATATTTTTGAGTAAAAAGGGCAAGATTTAAAGGAAGAGTTATTATATCCTTATTAAACCAAAGTGCAAGTATATTTTTTTTAAAAAAAATGAAATTTCTGAGTTTTCATTGGCAAACTATTTAATACTTTTCATTTCAAGGATTTCTCTACTATTCACAGAAAAAAAAAAAAGAAAAAAAAAGACTGCCTTCTATTTCATAAATGTGTTATATGTGCACAAATGTGAAGTCAAACCGTTATAGCACACTCAGCATACTGCCAAAATGGTTGCATAACAGTCTGGGGTTTTTCCTTAGTGTGAAACTGAAATGCATTTTAGCAAATAAATTTTAAATAAATATTTATTTTAACACAGAACCAGGTTATTGCAGGCCACCCCTATATTAGTATAAATGTTTAGTTACATTCTCTTGCATTCACAATCTACTCGTCCTTTAATTTCTTGGTTCTGTAAATATAGGGTGTTGTCTGATAAATTAATTTTTATACACATAGAGCAATAGTAAAGTACAAATATTTGTCTCCCAGTTTTCGAGAAGTTTTGCTTTTTGTCCTGAAGTGCCAAGCTCATCCTTTCATTTCATGTCAAGCTCATCCATCCATTGAAACCTTAAACTTAATTTCTGTAGTCCTGTGCTTGGACCTAATGTTAAGCTTCCTCAGAAATATCAGTTGCTTCTGTTCTTTTCTGTGTTTGCCATGTAGAAGAACTATAAAAATCTAGCTCCTCCTTTCAAAAACTATAATCTAAAATTCAGATAATGCCTATGAACGAGAAAAAACAAAAATGCCTAACTTTGCATATATGAGTAAAAGAATAGATAAAAGGATAGTAAGCAGAAGTCAGAAACACATTATCACCCACAAGTTTATGAAAGAGGCATTCTAGGAAGCTGTATATCTGGCATGGTGTAGTCAAATGTCGATTAAGTTTGTGGTGTACTTTTTGAATGTATGCTGCTGTTTGAGTTTCCTGAGAGTTACCGCACAGTATACTTGACTCCTGATATAGTGAGACAGGAAGAGACATGAACAGATACCCAGGTTACTCAATGCCCAGAACAGGTGTTTTTCTATATATGTGCTTCAGTACAACTAAGAAAATAACTCACACAATTCACAGTCTGTAATACTTTTCTTGAGAAATTTGTAGCAGGTTTTAGTATTTTGTTGAAACTTTTTCCTTTTGTACTATTTGTTGCCCTTCCTTCCTCTCTCCTCTCCTCTCCTCTCCTCTCCTCTCCTCTCCTCTCCTCTCCTCTCCTCTCCTCTCCTCTCCTCTCCTCTCCTCTCCTCTCCTCTCCTCTCCTCTCCTCTCCTCTCCTCTCCTCTCCTCTCCTCTCCTCTCCTCTCCTCTCCTCTCCTCTCCTCTCCTCTCCTCTCCTCTCCTCTCCTCTCCTCTCCTCTCCTCTCCTCTCCTCTCCTCTCCTCTCCTCTCCCTTCTCCCTCCCCTTTTACTTTTTTCTCCCCTACTTCCAATTGTTCTTGTCCTTTACATCTTGAGAGATGAAGTCTATGTTAATATATAAGGATAGAATATTGCACGTGCTGACTTCAATATCTATTCCCCAGCATGCATCTTTAATCTTCTTATGAAAATTTAAATTTTATGAGAATAACTACTGTAAATGTAAAAGGAATAAAAAAACCAAACAAACCAAAACCAAACTAACAACAACAACAACAACAACAACAACAAAAAACGTAAACCAAACCCAGACTTATTAGAAAGCCAAAAATACAGGTTTTACGTAAAAGAAACAATTAGGAGAAAAACTGGAAATGTTTGTTCAATAGCATGCCCAAGAGTGACTTTTCATGCCTCTAGGAACTTCACAAAGTGTTCAAACTTGCAAGAAGCCTAATAACCACATGACATGGGAACACTAGAAACTAGAAAGCTTTGGTTGAGAGATCAACTAGTATTAACACACTCATTTTGGAGTTCACTTTACCAGCACCAATATTCTCCTTAGACTCCTCTTGCTACCCCTCCTGTCTGCTTTGTGGTACTTTACTAGCTAGAAGGCAGAAGAGCAGCTCCCCTGCAGAGGCTACTGATGCTGCTCTGTGGATGGTCAGGTAGGGCGCACTAATGAACAGGACATCTGGCAGTCTCTCCACTGAAGCATGACCATGTCAGTGCTGTGAGACGGCGTGTGCCTCATTATACCCTCCATGCATGCACGCGCATGAGTCTTCAATCCCACTCTCTTGATTTCAGCTTTTTAGAGGTTGGCTGTACTAATCAGATTCTAAATATTGGCCTTTGCTTCAGCAATCACTGCCTCAAAAGAAGGGAAGTGACAAGGCGGAATGATCTTTACCATAGGGATGGAGCATGCTATGGAATCTATAAATGGCACAGCCAGGATGAATAGTATCATTGTACTGGATTTAGCAGACAGTGCCAGTTGTCGCAGTCAAAAGGACATTGGAGTAAAGCAGTTAATAAAAGAAAAAAGGAGGAGGGGGGAAGAGGTAGTGTTGAAAATCATGGGACTGAGAACACTGAGTCCTAAATGCTTTTTTCTCAGACAATGGACTGTCTGCATCAAAGTTAGTCCAATAGCATTTAGCTTTGTGGCTGCTTCCACTGTACCTGGTTACTGGATAAATAATGAATAGTGAGTGCAGACAGAGCTTACAAGGGTTCTATTATTCCCACAGTTTAAACTCTTCATTTAATAGAAAGTACATAGAAGAGGGAAAAAAAATTCCAAAGGAGCTAAGAAATAAGGACACATTGACAGGAAAGAACAGTAAAAAATACCTTACAAAAAAAAAAATTTGTTTCCTTTCTAGCTTGGTTTATTACGGAAATTAATACAATAGCATTCAATAGCATTTTTTTTAATCCAAGAAACTCAAAACAACTTATAAATTATTAATTATATGTGAAAGTTGTTATAATATATTACGTGATCTGGGGAAAATATTCTGTTAGGTCTCTTTGAAACTTGAGCCCTTAAATAACATTGCTGAACCTGAAATTTTTAATAGAGATGCCAGAATTTTACAGGGAGATACTATAGATGGTACAGTAATTTATAATGTAGCAGCAGATAAACATCCTTTAAACATTAAGGGGGAGGAAAGAGTACTATGATTTTGTAGGCCTTGGTTCAGGGATGCTTCCATGTATAATTTTTTTTCTCACAAATTTATTCTAAAAACTATACCAAAACTCGGATTAGGCAGAAAGACTAACTTAATGAATCTTCATTACCAAATCTATTCAGTTGAGATTTCCTACCTTCTCAGTGTTTCATATCGTCTTTCTGTTCTTCTGTGAATAAATGGCATGTGTATGTAACATATATGTTTGTGTGCAAGGAAGGAAAAATACCGTTCTTGGAGCTGCCTGAAAATGCAGCTTGTAGCAAACAGAAGTAACACCTCAGGACTTCATGATGAGGACCATATACTCAAATTAAGTTAAATGCATTGTCTTCTTTAATTGTGGTATTTCCTCATACCATCATGTCTGCTTTTCCAGCTTCCACTGTTTGTCACACCATGGGAAAATCCAGCCTGTGCCCTGTTTTAGGATAGGACAACATCTCCCTGTATATTCATTGTGATTTGCTAAGAATCCTTACATAAATTTTGAAAATTAACTATGTGACTTTGGAGCTTGGATCTCAGTGAAAATCAAGACAGATCCTTCAGGAATTTTTCTTTCATTACAAAGTTATTTATCTCTCACAGTGTCTTTGAAGACCTCCCCAAACTGACACATTCTCTTAGTTGTTTTGGAAGGAAAGTCCACTGCTTCCCCTTTTTACTCTTTGCTATTCATTCTTTTAGGAAGGTTCTATTGGATAAAAATAAAAGCAACACTGGGACAGAAATTAATTTTTCCCTTTATAGTTCAAATTTACTTTGACAAGGAAATTTCGCTACTGAAAAAAAAAAAAAAGAAAAAGAATAAAGTCACAGCTGGAAGAAATAGTGTAAAAAAGTTTACAAAGCCTGTAAAGGAAGCAGACAGCTTCTCCTGAAAGCAAGTATATGATTGTTATAATGCATGAACTGTACTGGTACACATCTAACTGTGTGCAAGTTCTGCAAGCAGATCCCTCTCTTGCCCTTTCAACAAATGTTATCATTTCCCAAGAAGCATTATCTCTCCTGAAATCTGCATTTACTCCACGCTGACAGCTCTCTCGTCCCAATCAAGCATGTGCAGTGCCATTTCGGATACTGTCCTGTGTCCTTCCCTTTGCATCTATTGACAGATCTGAACTCTTCTATTATCTCAAGTAGCCAACAGCAAGGCCTGTGATTGAAGCAGAGAGACTGTGTATATCTGAACTACTATCATGCAGCTCCTTTATTTGTCCAACGTCAGTGTCTTGTGATAAATGTTTCAGAAATGACATTTGAGATGACAGGGGAAGAAAACTCTTAAGTAAGAGACTACAGCTGCCAATGTCTCCTGAGACGCAGTGTTGTCAATCAAGGAGGAATATTTGCAAAGATATTAGAATGCAGGTGGTTGCAAATCAATGTATTAGAGGCCACAAAACACTTCCAAGTAAAAGGGAAAAAAAAAGTCACATCAATAAAAAAACCTGCGCAGTTGTGCAAGGTATGCCAAGATTTATCTTACCAAGCAGTCTTGGGGAACTTCTAAAGCTAGTGCTAAATTCTTCATCAGGAAGAGGCTCTGTGATACAATGTTATAGGAAAAAAAGAAAACCATACAATATTGGAAGAAGGGAGAGGAAGAAGAATGATCTTATTTATCAAACAGTTGAAGTACTGCAGCTGGCTAAGAGGCAGCATGCAGAACGTTAAAATTTGACCATGCCCTCATGGTATGGGCAGAACATGAAGTTCAGCTGTGTTGTGTCACCAGGTAACTCCACCTTTCTGCAGTACAAGCCAACCCTAATTGTTACTTTAACAGTAAAGACTATTTGGTAATTTAATTTGGCTTTCCATAATATAAATAAGTGGCAAACTGCAATGTAAAATTGCTAGTATGTCTGACAAGTGGTAGGGTATTTTGGATACCTAACAGCTCATTCTTAGATATTTATTTCTGCTGTTTCTTTCTTCCATCTAGTTCATACACAGTGCTGCAAGATAACTGGTCATTCTGGCATTAATAAACTATTTGTACAATAACTGATTCATAGCACACATGAATAACACATTCTTACCACATCTTTGAAAAATGGTGTAAACAGGAGGAGTTAACTTGAAGTAAGAAGAACACATTAATTAAGAATTGTAATGGGAATGGAAATCGGAGGAAACTGGAGAGGAGGGAAGGGAAATTCAACTTCAAAAAAACTACAGAGTACTATATTTCCATTTGCATATGATACCTCAGATCCCTTGGCAGAGGTTAATAGGAGAGAGAAAAGCTGTGATAATTGGTGTCAGTCATGGACAAGATTTCTAAGTGCAAAAATAAGGAAAAAGTTCTCCTGAAGGGCAGATTAAAAAAAAAAGTATATAAAAATTAACATTCTAACCTAGACAAAGAAAATGGGCTCCTCACAATCCCGGTGGAGAGTGAGCACAGGAAGAGAGAGCAACTGTACTAAAGAAACAAAAGAAACTCCCTAGAGCAACACAGACCAAAGTTAAGAAAGGCCAAGTTAGCTGAGACATTACAGTAGCTAATGATGAACCTGATTGTTAACATACTTTGTTATTTTATCCTTTTTTCTTTTAAAATCTGTTCCAAAATTTCAGCTAAATATTTAGGTTTTGCTTTTAACTATTCATGTATTTTCTATCAGTTTGTCTGATACTGAGATTGAACAACCAAGGAGGGCCTTTGGGATTTCCCATTGTACCAGCTGATCTGGACCATTGAGGCAGCATTTTCTACACCCAGTGAACTGTGGTGTGGGCAAGAATGGGGTGAATTAAGTCCCAAAGGGCTGCAGTTTGGGATTTGAGGATTGCACATACCTGTCTACAGAAAGAGACTTTATTGCCTGAATATATGCACAAGGGCTGGGATGTCAGCCAGGCATTCTCTAGTGAATCATTAACTTATTTCTGGTTAAAGCACACTTCAAATTGTGCTTTGCCACATTGAGAAATGGAGAATCTAACCATATACAAGTGCTGTCCAATCATTTGTGGCTTATCGTGCCCTTCCCCAATGGGTTTCAGAGCTTTTTACTACCCTCAGTTTTATTCCAGGAAAACTGCATTTTTATTAAAAGACCTCTGCCTACTGCTTTCACCAAGATATTGCCCAAAACACTCCCCCTCTGCAAGGTATTTCAATGAGTTTTCATGACATCTTTCTTTATGATTCCTCTCTGGCCACTCACGTTTTTCTAGTGGTCCTTCTGGGAAGTGCTGTAGAAATATGGGATACTCTAGGCTAGAGCATACTCCTACAGCAGGGCAGTTGGGCTGTCATACAAACCACCTCAGAGACTGGAAGGAGGAAGGGAAAAGTCTGGCAGGGAAATGCCCTTCTTGCTTCCCTGCCAGTTTGGCAGAGACTCGGCATACAAAGCAAGCTGAATCACATCCCAGTCTGTTAAACGGGTGTGTAACCTGTACTTGGAAGTCACCTCTGGTGGAACTATTCCTTGTTGTCAATGAAGCCTACTTGCTCTGGAGAAACAATAGATCTTCACCTAGTGTCATTACGGAAAATGTCAGGCACAGCAGTGGCTGCAGAAGGGAGTAGATTTAAGATCAAGGTCATCTAGAAATGACAGCCAGATCAACAATCCGTTCAGGTTTATATGCCATCTATATATATTCTGTCAGGGTGTACATTTGTATGGGCATTCTGTATTGCTTAGCTTTTAATGAATATTCTGCATGCAGAGTCACTACAGGATCATCCCTTTATATCAGTCTGAAAAGTAATGTACTTTGCGTCCTTTATTCTTGGTTTTCCTTTTTGTTTGTATGCAACATAGCCAAGCACAACTTGTGCTCTAGGAAAACAGTATGTTTTCCATTCTGTTAAAAACAGAGCTATTAACAAAGAAAAAAAAAGAGAGAGAGAGTACGCACACGAGGAAGGAAGGACTGAAATGCATGAACACTATGAAAAAATACCTGTCTTCCTATAAACAGTAAAAGGGAATACTGCCAAGCTTTCCTTATGCAAAACAGTCTGCCTTTTGGATGCAGGATCAGACTGATGAATTTCACTCTATAACACAATACTCTGCAAATGGATAAGAGCCTGAAAATAGAACTTCGGATGAAAGAGTTTCCTCAACCGTATTAGAGTCCCCACTGAAAAGCTTTACTGTCACGGATCATCTCATTAATCTAGTATACACATTGCATTAATATTTTTTTTTCTCTTACTGTGCAAGACTGATGTGATTCTATCTTTTCTAGTGATTTAGCAAAACGATTGTGAAATTATTTTGCAGCCATGAAATTGTTCAATTTCAATTTTCTGTTGTACTAGGAAGGCAACGTCTAGTTATTACACTTTCAGCAAGGGGTGGTGGGGGAAGTGGAATTAACTGCAATGTTAATTTATTGTTTTGTAAAAGCTAGAGAATTTTTTCACCTCTTCCATGTCAAAATAAAACAAACGATGTTTTCATGATAGATCAGAGGGTGGTGAGGCGATGGTTAAGCAGCCACATGGTGTTTGGAAGACTGTTCTCTGTACAATCTGTGAATGTCCTTTGAGAAATTATAACTTCCTACTAAAAAACATAATAATAAATTGGTTGATATATATATAATTTTGGGTTTGTGACTCAAATCATGATTAAATCTAATTTTAAGCCTAAAAATTTAGTTTGACCTAAGCTGTGTCAAAGCCTTTATGTGTGACTTCTCACATGGAACTTTTTTAATTTTGCCTACAGTTGGATTTTGGGATGCATAGAGCTTAAAAAGCCCCAGTTTCTTCTATTTTATGAAATGTGACTTGCATTGTTGGCTATCCGTAAATCAAAATTTCTAACCTCTATTTGAAGAAAACAATATTTCTTCTTCCAGTAGCAGTAGGAAACAGTTAGTTTGGACTGAAAAGATTTGTTACAAAGCCTGTTTTGCCTGCAACATGGGAAGAAGAGCTGGGCAATGTCAGTGCTTACACACAGTAAGAAGACTTGAGAGGCAACAAAGAGCTTTTCAAACTCACTTATTCAGTTGACAATTTTTTTAGCAAATGATGCAGCTGCACAGATTTTTGAGGGGGGAAGATGATGTATCAAAAAAGGTCAATGGGGACTGTAACCAACTGCTGAATCTGATCCAGGAGTAAACAAGGAGATATTGATTCTTTGAAGGGAAAACAACATTCTCATTTGATTACAGTGTTGCAAAAAAATTTCCCCATAAGGTTTACTGAGATCCAGGATCTAAAACTCATTATTTTCCATAGTTTATTTTTATTTCAGGATTTTTGAAATGTTTTCTAAATAAGACCCCCTCTAGCTACAGTGTTCTTCACGTCTGAAGCCAGATTTATGAAAAATAATGCTTTCTGTAAAGGAATATGATACAAGTATTTCCATAATGAATATCAGCTATCACATACTTGGCTTTATTATACTCAGGTTTCCTTTCCTGACCTTAAGGGAAAGTACATTGCAGTTGACTCAAGGCTCCCTCTGGGATCTGGGACATTATTTATGTAGCATAAGTGCTTTGACACAGGACTTCTGAAGACAGTACCATTTTAAAAATCAGATAAGAACTGCCAATGTCCTCCTTCCTATTTATCTGTATGAAGTACTAGACCTTGCTAATGAGACTCTTTCTGTCTTGGTACTAATTGTTGCAGAGCTAACTTGGGAATTCTTGCATGTTTTGCTGTGTCCACTGTGGTTAATCCCATCCCAGTGTGGGACCAACTGTCATCTAGAAGATAAAATACATGTTTGAATCTGGAACACATTTTCATGAGGTGAAAAGGCTGGATGGGATTTCATGCACAAATAAACCAATCTGAAGATGGTTTATTTCACTAAGAAAACATGGAACATGTGTGATTAAACCAAAAGACCAGAACACAGTTCAGCTGTTGTCTTTCTTAGATGTTGGAAACACTTTGGCCCTGTACAGTCTTCCAACTTTAAGACAGACTATCGTCTGACTCCACAAGACACAGACTTTGTTGGAAAAGCCATAACAGCACCTTTCCTTTGTCTGTGATCCTGTTCCTTCACCTGATGTGCTATAGGTATTTCCAGTGTTACCCTGCAACTCACTCTACCCTGTAAATAGTGATGGGATGAAAATAATCCCTTTGTTTCTAAGATTATTTTTAAGATACTTAGTTTCAATGATCCCCATCACAACATTGCCAATGAAGCAGCTAGCATGTGGGAGGCAGAGACTGGTGAAGATGACTTGGTGTCCAAAAGCTGTATTCGTACAACACCTTGACCTCCACAGTAGGGCACAGGAACTGAGACAGTGCCCAGAGCCTCCCTTCTTCCTTCACTCAATATGTCCTTTAAATCCCCTTGGATATTTCCTATGAAGAAATGCATCGCTTGTAAAAATCTTCTGAAACTTTCCACTTAACGCTTCTTAAATTAAAGCTTTTGGAATTATTTTCCTGAGAAAAAGAAAGAACTGCTGATCTACATCAGGTTCAAGGTGAAGAAATTAATGCATCCTACTCATTGTTATACTTGGAATCGGCTTCCCTGGTGATTACTATAACTGGCAATATACTAAGAACTTAGTCTAAGTACTTCCATGCTCCCATGCATTCTGACCTTCAATCAGAAATTCAGACATAATTAAATGCTTCATTAAAAAAAAAAATCAAATATTATCTTTAGCCTCAACTTGGGGCCCTACCAGTTATTTTGGTAATCCTGCAAGGAAAGAATTGCTTTCTGAAAGTGACTTTACCAGGGTGAATTTAAGACTACCCAAAATAGGGAAACAGAGAACAGTTCATGCTGAGGTAGACCATACCTTAGAAAGAGGAAAAGTCACTGCCATCAAATCCCTCACCGTGTTACCACTACACATTGGGGTTTTTTTATAACTTCTGTACGCTGTTGTGTAAAACATAAGTATAAAAAAAATTCTAGCTGTGGATGTTCCACTATATTAACGGTAATTTTTATTCAGTTTTCACAGATTCATAGAGTAGTCAAATTTGATTTAAAAATAAAAGGTTCTAAGGTCATGAAGGAGAGGAAGCAGTACCTGAAGAAGTGTTCTGCCATACAATGATATATATCTATAGAAACCTATAGATATTTTTCCAAAACTCTGCCTCAGACATTGGAAATCTCATTTTAAACATGCTATACTCTGTGTCTCTACCTTTCTCAAAGATCACACAGAAGTCAATATAATATCATATCAAGAGCAAATCAACATGTGTCTTACCTGTCAAGCCTGTCAAGTCCTTTAGTGAGTTTTATCACTGCAGCAGTTGAGTCAGTGTGTGAAAACAGTAAGAACATGAGCTCATTCATGTATGGGCTACATGATTATGTTTTGGGAATACTCTCTTTGAGTTAAAGCCAACTATTCCTTAAAATCCCTTTCCCCGGTTCCTATAGGTAGTGAACCCTTTTCATTCTTAGTGTCTGTTGTCATTGTTGCGGAAAATTAAAACATTTGATTAATAAAATATAAATACTAGGTCCAACTGACTCTCTGTAGAGTAATACTGTGATTTAATTACTTTTTAAAACATGTACTACCACTGAGATTCCATCCAGTTTCCCATCTTGGTTAGACTTTCACAGAAAAGGGAAAGAATTATGTTTTCAGAGAATCACCAGGACTTTATGTAAACCAGTGAATGTTTATAATGTCACCAAGTGCCTTTGATAAGATGCAAAACCTAGACGAAATGTCTGGTTATAAAAAGATATATTTACATATATTTTAATGGCATTTAAAATAATTAAAACAAGAGCACTCATTTATTCAGTCAGATTCTAATTTGAGTACATGCATATTTTGTGAAAATAGATTAATTTTTTAACGTTTTTTACCAATAGATGGTGCTAGCATTTTCTGCATTTACTAAAATATCTGCACCCATTTTACTCAGCTTAGGCCCATAACAATCTTCTGGAACTGCTAGAAAGAAACAGTCGATCCACATGCCAATTGAAGTAGAAAATGCCAGCTCACTGATACTCAACATTTTACATATTGAAAAGGCTAGTAGAGCAGCAAAAAGCCATCAGTAACTACCCACTGCAGAACATACACAGTATGCAAATGAGAAATCTGCTATTCTCACTCTTCTAATGTATTTTCAAGATTTTTAGGATAGTCACATCACATTTTGCAGTCATTAGGGTGTACACTTTTAGCAAAGAGGATTCTGGCATCAGTCAAGTTAGCTCCTCCATCAGTCTTCTACAGAGCACAATGAAAACTTAATGTCTTAAACCCACATTCTGCCAAGATTTTGTCTACATGCCTCACTTTAGTCACTGGGAATAGCTCTGCCAAAGTCAATCAGGACGTTCACAGCATATTAAGTAAAGCAAATCTGTGACTGTCCATGAGTTTGGAGGTACATGGAGTGTTTGGAGTGTTTGGAACTGACTGTTGTGGCTCTCCATGGAAAAGGACAGATGTCTTCTGCAACCATCAGGAGGATACACCCAGCGTGAAGAATATTTTTATGATATCTCACATGCCCTAGACATCTAGAAAAAAGACACTCAAACCTGACTGTTTAATTGTTTCTGTTCTATATATCAGTTTATTGTGTGTGTGTGTGTGTGTGTGTGTGTGTGCGTGCGTGTGTGTGTGTGTTCAGAGAAAGTCTATTCAAGGTCACTACAAGTGTAGTTTCAAAAATGAACAAATTAGGAATAGGTAGAAACAATCTTGTTCTCTGCATTTCCAATTTCCTCTAAAATCTTTGGTAGCTCTTAAAAGAACCCTAAAGAATGTTTCCAATATCTCACTATCATCAGCCTTATATTTCTTATTACTTACAGACATTCTCAAAATATTTTGAGATAATTGAAACAGCTGCACTTCAGAGGAAGGTTGTAGTCCTGTGCTCTGCAGTTCATTGTGATATGAGAGTGATACACTCTTCAGAGTCAACTGGCTTTGCACATCATGGAAGCAAGCCTGCTGGAATAATGGATTTTCACAAGGAGTAGGCTGCAGCTTACAGACTTGAGCTCCTGAGGATTTGGGTTACCTACAATTTCCTTCTGTGACCTACAGTGGTTTCTGGGACCATAAAAAGGAATTACAGACTATCAAAATTTATCTGTATATGTGCGTGTTTTATATATATATATTAAACTTTTTTTATATTATTATATATTACCATTATATATATATATTATTGTGTATTAGCTCATAACATAAACTATACTATAGGGTACACGTGTTGCTACACTACATTATTATGTATTATATATGTAAAATGTATGTAAATGAGTAGATAACAATATTTGTGTATACAAACATAAGTAAACATATATACATATATTGCATATGTTTATAAATATGTATAATTATATTACATATATATTATATATTGTATTATAAAACAAATAATACTGTTTTCCCTCTCTGCCCATCTTTAAATGAATGCCACCCTCTGGGAATACATACCCAGCAGCTCATATAATTTATCGTGTTATCAATACCTATCTACTTTTTGTTTAATTTATTAAGACATTACTACATTTATAGTAAATGTAAGAGAAACATGAATTATTTTGGTTTTCACATCTATTAAAAGAATCACAGATCTGAAAAACTCACTCTAAAAAATCTTGTTATTTCCATTATACACTGTTGTAGTGGAGAATGCTTTGGTAGATGTGCATGTGTTGTTGCAAATCCAAAAAGCTATCAGTACAGCTGAAAAGTTTATGCTGATACACATTTAATTAATTTTCCTCTCTTTCTCTTGCTGAAACAGGTCAGTAAATGTATTGACAACTGATATAAAGAAGTAGTCTATAAAAAAAAACCCAAAACCTATCAAAATAGATAATTGTCTCCAAAACCTCAGTAATGTGTAATTGAGAAATAAAGATGATGAATCTTGTACATTAGATAACACAGAAGGGTGTTCTAGATCTCCATGGACACAGTAGTTTGTATTTCTGGATTTTGTTAAAGGCCCATACATTCTCCAGGTAGTTTGGGACATCCATTCCCTCTCTTGTTACTGCTTCTTAAGTAAGAACCATTCATCATGTAGAGGATCAGTGATCACAGGAATATGTGATTACTCTCAGCTTTACTTCTGCAGTGCAGAATTGATTAGACAAAGCCAAGCTAGCAATCTGTGCTCTCTCTCACATAAGCTCTGTCACAGTATAACACGGAGAAGGTGCCCCAGTCACTTTTATTCACCATGGATAAAGAAGGAGGCTCCAAATGTGTTTGTGGAAGAAGGTGGTGCTCTGAAAATCTTCATTCCCTCTTCTTTCACTTCTTTGAGAATATCTTAATCTTTTGATGAATCTATGACTACTTAATAGAATACAAATATTTATCCATCAACTGGAACTTTACTCCCTTTTCTCACTGAACTGCAAATTTGCTCTCCCATGAAGTAGCCTTGTTATCACTTGACGGAGATATGGAGCACACAATGCATGACTTAATGTATCCTAGGTTGCATAGTCATTCAACACTGAACAAAATAGCTGCTTAAACACAAAAATTAAAACTAGGTCTCTCACTAAGAGTATCAACATTCAGATCCTTTACAATGGAACAAACTTTAAAAACAGTATGCTTGTTCTATAAAATAGAAAATATCAAACTTTGGTAAATCTAAATAAGCATCTACCAAACACTGGATTCTATCTCTTTAGATGTAGATTACAATGAAACCATAATTATGAACAGTCTTGGAACCCAAACATATATCACTGATTTTTACTTTTTTTAACTTTGGAAAAAAATCTTGGAAATAACTTTGATTTTAGTAGACGACTATGTGTTTACATTCTTCCATTTGAAACACTTGAGAAGCTTTGGATCAGATGCCAGATCCAACATTTCAGAAGTGACTGAAGCTGAGCAGATAATTCTCTGTGGTTAAAAGCCACTGAGGTAATTACTTCATGGTCTGTAACAATGCTTGCAGGTCTGTAACAGTGCACACTGTATCCCAGACATAGCTGCTGGACCACAATATCAATGAGAATGGTATTTTGATCTAGTAGGAACAAGCCTCTGAAGAGATTCTATGACTTTATTTCATTATTTGTTCTCAGCAACAAGTAAACAATGACAGAATGTGTGATGGATTGTGATAGTCTATACTGTTTAGATACTACTGTTCTTAATACTTGCCTCAATCATGACAAATTCCAAATACCACATTAACAAGCAATGCTAAGGACAGTTTAGGGGATAAAACTGCTCTGAGATTATTTCTATTAGTCCCGCCAGTTAGAGGGGGAAAAGAAATATATCCATATACGTGCAAGCTATTTGCTCTCAGATCCAGAGAACAGGATGTGACCTGTTTTATTTTATGGATATTTATGGATATAGCCTATAAATTCCTCTACACAACAATCTGACAGTTTCCAAGATCCTGCTTTGGCAGGGGGGTGGGACTAGATGATCTCTAGAGGTCCCTTTCAACTTCTAATATTCTATGATTCTATGATTCTAAGAAGGTAAGGATACGGTCTTTAAATGGGTGACTTTTTTCACTTGAGAACAAACCAGCTGATTATGAGCTGTTTGACTTTAATTCTTTGGAAAGAACACCATCAGGGGAGTCTGAAAGCTGTTTAAAACAGGATCAGGAGGATTCACACAGCCCTCACTGTGAATGCAAAAGTGAACAAAATCTAAATACCAATGAAACTGTAACAATTAGGAAAAATTATTTATTTAAAAAATCTTGACTCACCTTGAAAGAAAATAAAAGAAAATATTAGGAAAAAATTTCCCACTAGACATTTATGTCATACCTGCTTAGTACCAGTTCCTTCTCCCTTTCCTGAAGCACCTGTTATTGACCTAAGGAAGTGATGAGTCTGAAGGATTACATGGACCACAGACCTCATTCTGTACAGCCATTATAAATAAAAGAATAATACACATCATACATTCTGTAAAGGAATGTTGACAGAAGCCTCAAAACAGAGTAGGCATCTCATTTTTTCTTGCAATAAAATGAAGAAATCAACAATATATTTTTAGTCACACAGAGAAGTATTGCAAGTGGGGATAGCAAAACTTTTTCTTGTCATTTATATCAGTGCCAAAAAGCCTATTAACTTCATCAGTGTACAACCAAGTATTCTGCAGCTCCATTATTTACAACCAGTTAAGATCATGGCAGGTATAACCTAACTATTAACCTATGCTAGTATGTGGCCCTTAATTGGCACTAGTATTTGGGCTTGCATGACATTACTTAAAAAAGGGAAAAGTTAAAATGGAATAAAGTCTGGGTACCATCACGACACACTATGTGATGCATAACTGCATCTATAACATTATGTGAATTAGAGAATCACAGAATCACAGAATGTTAGAGGCTGGAAGGGACCTCAAAGATCACCTAGTCCAACACCCCCGCCAGAGCAGGATCACCTACAGTAGAGCGCACAGGAACGCGTCCAGGCGGGTTTTGAATGTCTCCAGAGAAGGAGATTCCACAATCTCCCTGGGCAGCCTGTTCCAGTGCTCTGTCACCCTCACAGTGAAAAAGTTTCTTCTAATATTTTTGTGGAACCTCCTATGTTCCAGCTTGTACCCATTGCCCCTTGTCCTGTCAACGGACGTCGCTGAAAAGAGCCTGGCTCCGTTCTCCTGACACTCCCCCTTGACATATTTATAAACATTAATGAGGTCACCTCTCAACCTCCTCTTCTACAAGCTCTTGAATTGCTCTTTGTGCAAGAGAATTTGTAAGAAATGACAGAGTGAATGATCAAGGTCAAATAAAAACTACTTCTGTGTTTTAGGAATACACTGATCAGAAGAAGTTACGAATCTTAGCACTTGTTATTATTCTATTAAGTTTCCAGACTTTGAGGCAAAGTTTCATAATGCCAGTCTACAAATGTTAGTAGTAATTAAAGACCAAGGAAACAGAATAATGTCTGTCTTACTGGAAGTCATATTAGTGGAAGAAACATTTCAAATCTATAGGAAGCACTTTCAAACAAAACTTTTGTGATTGTCTGCTCTTGGTGAATCTGGTTAAAATGTTAATTAACCTCAGTGGAAGGATAATTTGAACAAAGAAGAAGAATCCAGAACCTCAAAGTAACTTTATAGCAATCTGCACTGTTTTTTGACTGCTAGAATTTAGTGGATAAAATATCCTTCAAATTATTTTGTAATTATAGGTTAAATGAGGTTGCAGACCATCTAGTCCAATCTGCAGAGTATTTTGAATCAGATGGGTTTGCTCATAGTCTTGTCCAGTTGCACCTCGAACCGTTCCAAGGATGGAGATTTTGAGTCTCTCAAACATCAGCCTGAACAGGAAAAATAAATACTTGCAAGCCAGACCAGAAGGGTGATCTCCCCATTGAAGTTTTAACTGCAATTACTGGCACAATACCCTATCTCTTCTGAAAAAGGTCACAGCAGAGATGAGTTAGACAATTTCTGTTCCAAGCCTCTTATTTTAGATGTGGTCTCCAAGGAATCGAGAAGAATCAAGATCTAAGCAACTCCACATATTGAGAGTCTCATACTGAGAGGTTTTGACTGGATTGAAGCATAGGTTTCTGTAGCATCTGTGCAAGTGCAAGTGTCTAAGTTCTGGATAAAAGCTAACCTATAATATCTGTTTTTCATGTATGTAATTAAAAATCAAGAAGAGTAAGAAAAAGTTTCTAAGAGACTGATCTTATTTAAGGACCTCTGAATTCCATGTGAAATATTTTAAGGGTTATCAAGGCAAAAATCAATTAACTTAAAATCACTAGGAGCACTAAAATGTGAATAGGAGGTGCACTAATACCTAAATTGTTTCAGTATCGATTAAATTTTAGAACTGTGAACTCTATCAGAAAGTAAAAGTTAGCTAGACAAAAAGCACAGGGATGCTGGCAGGTTTTTGTCTAGCTTGTTCAAATACGGTGGATAAAACACATTCAGACATTTCCACAAGGGAAATTATATTGTATACCACATTTGAAATAAGATTAAAAGAGCTACTTTCACCACTGGTGGTTGCCATTAATTGCTATACTACGAGGCAGCTGACACATCCCTGGATGTCACATCTATTAAGTGTAGACTGCAATCAGTAAAAAAAAGTTTTCCAATGAACGACTTGTCAAATCCTTAAACACAAGAATCATTTATGCTTTTAGTTGTTTGCTGACTTTCCCCCAGTTCAAATGCTCATCTTCTGCCCCACACTGGAATTTGAAACACAGTGAAATTTGTTTCTTCAGTTTTGCTTGATTAAAGCACTAATCCATGGATAGAACTGGATCAGTGAGTGTCCTAAGGATAGCACAGCTGACTCAGAGTGGAAAAGCAGTGGTGTAGGAATGAATTAACTTTCCACTTTTCCAAAAACTGTTATTCCAAGATAGACTCAGGCTTTCTGTGGTAATAGATGTGAACAGAAAATGTCTTTCAACTGACAGATCTACCACCCAAGCTTACTAGCCCAGCCTGACTCCCTTTGATCTTCAGTATTTCTGGAAATAAAAATTATTATCATGTCATCTAGCAGAAAATGCACATGTTTTACCTGGATAAGTCTCTGGTAACATTCAGTGGCAGATCTGTTATTCATTGTAGATGTAAAACACTAACTTGAGAAACTCTCACTTTTTTCTTTTTTCTTTTTCTTTTTTCTTTTTTTCTCTTTTCTCTTTTTTCTTTTTTCTCTTTTTTTTTTTTTTTTTGTATTTAAATCTATGCATTCTTTGGCTAAAGTATTGAATTGTAACTCTAATTCTGCATCTAGAGGTCTTAGTGGACAGGAATGATCTTTTACCTAAATTAGGTAAATTCTTTCACAGGATTTATGTGACAGCGTCTCAGGGTCACTTCTTACTCTGCCTTATCACCTGGCTTATGCCTGACAGCTATTCCTGCAACTATGCTTTGTAACATAGTATAAAATTGAAATACACAAGTCTGCTTATAAGAAACTCTCTGGAGTGGTTTATGCAGACCTTGTAATAACGAATACTAGGGGATAGGATTCACCTCGAGGAGTTTAATGTTTCATCACTTACATGCCTCTTGCAAGTTAAAGATAGAGATCCAGGTGATTCATTTTAGGATTTCCCTTTAGCTGATATCTAAAAGATTAACCAGCTACCTAATTGCCACACCATAAATGCTGGAGAAAGTGAACAGTAATCCCAGATAACTATCTGTAATGTTGATTGACTCTCACCACTGGGAACAAAAAAATCCAACCTAGAAAATCCTACTGAGGTAGATTTAAAAAGCTGACTTCACTGGAAAGGTCAGAATTTCCTAGTGAAGTCTCTAACAGTTTGCAAGACTTAGGTTTCTCAGCTTTGTTTCTGAAGTCCTGATTTAATTTTTTCATACCTTTACTTTCACACATTGCTACCACATGTATCCAGGGAAAGATTATGATGGTTTTTCACTGGCAGTGCATTTTTTTCAGCCTGAGAAGCTTTATAAAATGGAAGGAAGGAAAAGGTAGTTGAATCACAATGAAGTCTTACCCAATTTTGTCACAAATAAAACCAAAATCTGGCTTCAACTAAGCTGGCCATGAATGTTGATTTCTACAGATTTGGCACTGAGTAGGGATTCTGCCTTTTGTTGAAAAGTGGTGATACTGGGGTATCCAGTTTTCCAAAACATTGGAATATTACCAGTTTGCTGATGTTTTCCTGAATGATGTATGGATGTAAGATACTTAAGACCTATGTAAGGAATTTGATTTCTGTTGTGGATTTTCCAATGTGAAATAAACTATCCATAATGTCAAATAAAGAGCATGTTAAATGGATTAAGTACTGAATAACCAACTGTTCTAGAAGTAGTTGTCAAAGGGGAACCATCTCTGAATGTAGATGTTGCAGCATTGCTTTGCAGTGATCAGTACTAGACTTGGCCTTGTTCAATATTCCTCTCAGTGATCTGGAAATAAATATCAAATCACTCCTTTTCAAATGGTGTATGGATTCGTACAGTATAAAATAATGGCAGCTAGGTGTTCATTCCAAGCAATTGAAACTGTTGACTACATAAGAACCTGTCATTAAATGAGTCCTAATGTAATCAAAGAAACAAGGTCACAGAGACTCTGAACTAGAGGGTATATTTCAACAATGTGCAACTGTATCCGTGAAAAATATGGTTGTAGAAAAAGATCTGTAGTTCACAGCAGAACTAAAAGAGTTCAACATAGACTGCCTGTGCAAGGCTGAAATAAATTGGGCTATAGTGAAATCCTTGGTGTTGACTGCCAGGTAGAGGCATGGCAAGTTCAAAACCTGTTCCTTTTTTAAGCTTGTCCCTATGAGTAGTCACTTGATACACGAAGCTATTACTGGGCTGTTGAACATTTGCACAACAGAAACTTAGCAATAAGTGAATTGACTGTTGCGTACTGCTAGGATCTGGAAAAGTCCTTTCATTAGAGCAAAACCTATCTTTTCACATGTTTGTGGCTTGGCAGCAACATGACAAGAGAGAGATAACATAGAACTTGTTTTAGAGAAAAAGTTCCAAAAACTCCACCTTTCTAAAATTTTGTTTTTTAAATAATCTATTCATATATTCGTATAAAAGCCATGCATGGTCATGTACCTTACTTTATTCTGAGGATAACCTAAGCACAGATACGTACACATTACAGCAGCATTGACACCATTACCATAGTTGTCATACTTTTGTAAATTAATCATTCAAGTATCCAGACACCTAGTGACACAGCAGCACTGATATGTTGTCTTCACACATTGAAGAGTAGCAGGACAGTATTTATAGGTCAAGGAGAGACAAGCAAATGTTCTCTTCTAGTTTAAAGTTGATTCATAATATATGTTACCTCTTACAATTCATTGCATTTATGCCACCTAACAAACTTTCAGTTTAAGTCTTAGAGGTTGAATTCCTTTTTATTTGCATAGTAAGGGGTCAAAAGTCTTCATAGTCAGTTATTGGATTTTAAAGAGAAGCGTCTCTCAGCACAGAGGTATTTGTCTGTGTGTGACATTTTCAAGACTGATACTAGAAGGGTTCCTTCAGCTTTGGTGTCTACTTTTTGAAAAAAGGTATGAAGGAAGCTTAGAAGAGAAGGAAAAGTCATGCAAAAAGTGGAGGAAAAAGTGCCTCTGAGTGAGAGGACAACCTTTTTTTCTAGCAAAAGGAAGACTGTATTACTCACCTTGTATTTATATATTGTGTATGTATGTTTTTCACAGGGATAAAAAAATCTGAAATGCAAATTTTTTTTTTTCACAGAGAAAGCTATTGTTAGAAGCCTCTGGTAATTAAAACTACTCTCCTCTAAATTTAAAGAAGACACTTTTTGATTTTAAACACAGTGATAAAGAAGTGGAAGTACACTACCTAAGTAGGCTACCTGGGAAAGGTGTAAAGTTTCCGTCATTTGATACCTTCTCACAAATAGTAGATAGCCATACATTAGTTAAATATGAGTAATTTGCATAAAAAGGAATAAATGGACGAAGTTCTATGGAATGGTTCATGCAGAAGTTCCCAGTAGATGCAGTTGAATCCTTCTCCACTTGAAGTCCTTTCAGTTCCTGTGAATTCACACACTTCATGCCACAAGAGTTAGAGTCATGGACAGAATAATATAAACAGGATTTTAGGGAAGAGAGATCCATCTGAGTGCGAAAGAAAAGTGAGAGCTTAGTTCCCTTCTGTTATACTTGAAAATCCTGCCAATACTATTAAGAGTTTAAACTGCTTTGATTTATTGTTGTAAATTGTTGGTGGAATGTTTATGAAAATTTAAATTGTTGAAGTTCCTAAATTTTGTTGAGCAGTCAACAATTCAAACACCTTTAACCTCAAAACATCAGTGTCCAGTCAGTTTAGATCAAGAGGTCATATGAGTGTATTGAAATAAATTTTGCTCTCACCAAGTGTTTGTGCACAATACAATGGCAACACATACATTAGTACAAGTGGACAGCCTATGAGAGAGGAAGCATGACTGGATTTTGCAGATGTGCTGTAGATCAGTGTATTTACCACAGGAAATACTTATTGAGACAAAGCTACTCAGTGGTTGAACTTACGCAAGACCTGTAATACCAGAAAGAGTCCTGGAAAAAATATTACCACCTTAAAATAAATAAATATTCCTGATTAAAATAATGGAATATGAATTTAGAAAAAAAAAATCAGTCTTGGTTTAATCCAAAATAAGAGATAGTTCCTTTCTAAAGTGCTGTAAATATATTCATAGGATATCATGAATCTTTTAAATTGTCTCCTCCAAAACTGAGTGATCAGTGTAACACTGGTGCTTTGCTTTCTTGTGGGGTTTTTTTTGGTAGGTTGGGTGGGTTTTTTTGTTAGGGTGTTTGTTTGTTGATTTTGTTTTGTGTTCTTTTTATTTTACTTTTGTTGTAGAAAATTCTGCATTCCAAGTGATGTTAAACTGTGAGAGCTACTGTGTTTGATTTCACTCAAACTACTACATGCCAAATAATTGTGACTATAGGAGCTGACCCTGGAATATTCCCTAAACAGTTAGCTGAGAAGAATGGGACAGTTCTTCAAACTGCTTTCTGGTTCTTAGCTGGAAAATTTTCTCCTGTTATTAAAAACAAGATAAATTAGACCATTTTAAGCCCGAAACTGTTGCAGTTGGAATAGTAGTAAGAAGCTGACCTTCATCTTTGTTACCTCACAGCTGTAGCGTTTTGTGCGGTAAAAACATATTGAGAGCAACAGTCATGGATGGACAGTACGTCTTTGATTAACTGTGCATCTTGGTCCCAATCCTGTCCCTCCTGCAGCTCTGTCCTTCAAGAAAGTGCTGCTCTGTCCTTTTTACATTCTTTTGGAGTGAACATTGCTGAAATCCCAAAAATGATGGCTTGGCTGTGCGCATACGGGTGTGTGCACAGCAACATTTAGACTTCAAAATCTTCATCTTTCTTTCATCTATGTCTCTTTTACACTGATATTCTTCATATTATTTAACTCCGGAATTTTAAACACATATTGAGAGTTTGTTGAACCATAAGATTTTTGTTTGTTTATTTTGCATATCCACTGCAGCAAAACACTGGGATGCAGGTGGTGCCACAGTGGGGTACTTAATAATATAAAAAGCAGAAATAAAAACTATCAAAGAGAACTGGGGACATAAAGTAGATATCATAGTTGCTGTGGTTGAAAATTTAAACTTGTAGGTATGCATAACATTATGGGATTACATGTCATGCCCTAAAAGGAGAATCAGGAAATAATTTAATTCAAACCTAGTGCTTGTGTCTATTCCAATTCACATTGCAGTTCCTCATAAAAAGAAACCACCTTCAAGGAGAAAGGAAAAGCAAGAAGGAAGCGTTGTTCTTTTCAATAGCAACAAACAGCTACTCTAAAAAAAATTGTTACCTGTATAGAAGCTACTTTTCTGCATGTAATATTAGTGGTAATGACTTACACTAGTATTTGCTTTTAACTGACAGATCCAGGGTGACTTCATTGTTTTAAGAAAGCTTTTTTCCACTTGAATGGTAATGTCACTATAAATTCATGATTGCATTTTCCTGCTTTTTGACATTGTGTTTTGTCATTTGTATACATACATATGTAAACAGCTTCACGGGAAATTCTATTTGCTGACTCACCTTGAGTGACCCATAATATATCCGATTGCAGGAAATGGTACTATTTAAAAAGGCATATGAATTTAATACAGTCACTTGTCAAAGAAATTATAACAGTCTTTAAAGGAAAAAGGTAGGGAGGAACAGAAGAGTTTGGATTCAATATGAAAATATAGGAAGAAGGCAAGCAAAAAGATGAATAATAAGACACATCAACTCTTATTCTACTAGAACAGGCAAATTTATTTTTTTTCATATAGCTAAATACATTCTTACATTACATGGTACTTCCATGGACAGGAAGCTGTGGAGCATCACAATACTGCTTCCATGAAATACCAAGGCTACAATTTACCACAAGCCTATGTGGTCATTTACACTTGTCTGAAACCAGGGTAAAATTATATATGATCATAGGTCAGCAGAGGCCCAGGTGTCAGCAGCTAGAAAAAAAATAATTTATTGAGAAGGTTCCTGTTAGAAATATGGTCTGGGAAGCACATGTCTTGGTTCACAGTCTCAGACATAAATGCTTTCCTAGTTGTTCCCAACTTCCACTTTCAGCTGCTGGCTCCAGAGGCGGTGACTTCTCAGGCATATGAGTCACTGAAATATTCAAAGAAGCTCAAACTGTCACCTGTCCTTTGTGGCAGAACTGCCAGCATTCACTGTGCCTGTAACTAGTACTCATGCCTTGGGTTGGGAAATTTCTGTTTTGAAAATACTCTGTGGTCAAAGATAAGAGCCATCTAATAAGATGGGATTGCTGTTTTTTCTTCCATGCATCTTCTCATTAGTTACCTTTTAGATTAAATTTCAGAAAACAGAGCTGGGACATTTCTGCGTGGAGAAAAAGTAAAAGCATTATAAAGACTGTATCTGTATCTTTAACTGAGGTATAAGGGCATAGCTCCAATGGCACTGTCCTACCTTGTTCTTGTGAAGGCATTTATTATGTATGTGGCCAGATATACTATAGATCAAATCAGCAAAATATCTCTGGAGCACAACAGTCCAGCTTCCCCTTTTGTTTCCTTTAGAATTGGTTTGTTTGCTGTAGATGCTAGTTGTTAAAAGGTGTCAACATCTCATTAGATTCTCTTTGACTTGGTATGATTATTTTAGAGTCTTCATAACTGTCCTAATAATCAGTCCAGTCTGTTTTTTTTTTGGAATACCATCCTGTGAGTTTAAATTTGCTATTAAAAAACCTCAAAACAACAAAAAAAAACCAGCTATCAAGTAAGAGTCGTTTTCTGGACACCTTACTGATTCCTACTGGTAAATACATAAATCATTTACAAGGTACAGAAATGTTCCATCAATTTTTTTGCGATGTTGACAGACTTACATTAACAATTTTCATTTTTTTTTCATATTATTACATCTTCTGCCTGGTCCATGGCAGATATATGTGATAGTATCAGGACTAACAGATTCATTTATGAGCATAATTGGATGCCCCTTTGAGTAATATGGGAAAAATGTATAATAAAATATAGAATACAAATATTCCATGATATACTGCTGTGACAATGAGTCTTCTTGTCCGATTAGCATAGGAATGGGATTCCCATCTATTCTAGTTCATGGGAAACAGTGACTGTCAGCAAAAGGTAAACTGTGTCTAATCTGAGTTTGAAAATAACCTGCATATATTCTATATGGAAATCAGTAAACTAACCTCTTCGGTTTGCTAAAATTATGATTCCATATTATTGAACCTTAAATATGCCTACATTTTTCATTTTGAATAGAAATCCTTTTGGCAGTAAAAACATTCTAAGTTTGAATTTGCATGCATAAAAGCTTTGTTCTGGAATTTAAATCCCAGTGTGGCATTCATCCTTCTCACCACAGAAAGTCAGTTGGGGTTTGGGGTTGCTTTTTTTTCACTTTAGTATCTTCTAAAAAATATATACCCAAAATATTATGACTGATAAGCAACTGTTAAGCATGATGAAAAATCTCAATTTATTCACTTTGACTTCTCTTAATCAAGAAGATACAATTCCATCTACTACATGTCCATAACACTGAACAATCCATAGCTGCAAACACAGACAGGACACATAAAATTTATCCCGCCCTGTCTATTGATGGGGTGAGCGTTAGCAAAAGTGTACAACCACTCTGTGCATGCTGACTGCACAATGAGCAGGTACACAGGCTACTCCTTTCCAAGTACTTAGAGCTTGCAGGACACCCTCCCCAGAATATGTAGCTCCCTTAAAGAGGAGACGATACCAGGGTTACCTCATTTTACCATCAGAATAAATACAGGCAGGCAGACACTAGCTGACAGACTCTCTGAATGATGACTTGCATGTGACTGAGGTCTCCTTCCATCTTTTCAATCATCTGGATTTTTTAACCAGTGTTATGAGGCAATTTTCCCTTCAGTAACAGGGAGTGTGAAAGCCACAGAAATATCCACGCTTCCTCTTGTTAGTTAGAGCTATGCATGGAGATAGGCATATAGGTATAACTATTTTGCTGGGCTTCACAAATCATCCTTCAAGTCACAGGGTGTTTTGGTGAGGGAAGAAATAGCCATCTTTTTTCACCCACCTTAGAACTGCTGTTTAATAAATGTACACAAGAGATGAGATGCTGAAATACTACACACGTGAATGGGTGATTGTGTGCCACTGGTGTTCTGTCAAAAGCAATTCTTAAATGAGGAACAATAATATTCAAGAGTTCAGAAATCACCCCATCTGAGCAGACTTGTACACAGAGCCTCAGAATCACAATATGACTCCTTGCTCTGTACCCACATTTCACACCATTTCCCTAAGCAGCTGTTCCTGGTCACTCTAAGGCATAACATAAAGAAACCTCTACCACAACTGGAAGATGGTGTGCTAGGTTTATGGTTGGACCTGATGACCTTAAAGGCCTTTTCTAACAAAAATGATTCTATGATTCTTTGAAATATTGAAGGACTCTTGCCGGTCCTGAATGCACTGCAGTTAAAATTTTACAATCATTTTTATAGAAAGTATCAGTGAACAAGATATTAAGGGCTATAGCTACTCTTTCTATAATATATTAACTGCAAAAACAGAACTGCCTGATGACCACAGTGATTTTGGGGTTTCTTTCATATTTTTAGCAGGTTATAGATACACTGACCTTCCTGTCCTAATTCCTGATCTCTATTTTGGCTTTTCAGTGAAGGAAAGAAAAGGTCCTTAAATAAAATTTATCAAAATCCAGGTTGCAGGCATGATGTGCAGGTAGAAATTTCATGCTTCAGAATGTCCCGTTACAAACACAAAGCTACAGATCTGCTATCTATGTGTCACTGGGAAGAGATTTTATTTCAAGGGAGAATGTGTTATGAGGAGTTCCTTGAGGAAACTCTGTGCAGTCATAACCTATCAAAACACTTCAGATATGAAAAACTGCTTTCCAGAAGAAAAGAACATGCTCCGTTTCTACATTTCGTAAATGAAGTGCTTAGTGTTTAGTTTAAATAACTTCTCATTTCTCTGCTTCTTTTGTATACTGTAGGATATTACAAAGTAAAAAAAAATGTCATTTTATTCAAAGTAAAATGAATTTAATTAAAGAACTGTTAACTCTTCTCCTTTTTTTCACTGGTGACTATCAAAGTCACGCTTCAAAATAACAAAATCTTTCCCAAAATGGTTCAGATGATTGACTGTGATATACTTAAGGGTCTTGTACTCAGGCAGCAACAGCAAACTGAGTTGCTCCCTGACTAGAAGAATGTTTACTCCCATGGCCCTGTGGTCAAAGATCTCCAGCAAGACACAGACCTATAATTAATGAACAGTTGCAAACTTGCATCCAAATTGTATTGGGTATTGGTGCCCAGACACTGGCAGGGGGGGCTGCAGGGGTGACCTCCATGAGGAGAGGACCGGGCTGTCCCCCGCCAGCTCCAACTTTCCTACTGCCACCCCTCAGACGACATGGTGACACCTCTGGGGAGGTGTGTTTAAGAAAGTGTAGAAAATGCTAGAGAGAAGGGGAGGAAAGGAAAGAGCAAGAAAGAGCAGAGGAGAGACGAGGGTGAGAGGATTTAGTCGTCTGTAGCACACATCTCAAGGGAAAGTGACTCGTAAAGGACCCACACAGAGGCATAGGAAAAAAGTGACAAACCACTGCTCCCTGGCCACAACTCCTTTCCTACACATGATGGTCATTGCCTCTCTGAAGGCACTGAGCATAACCTGCATCAGTAACTAAGGAGAGAGGGGAGGATTCTGCAGTGGAGGACTGAAAATAGACCTAGGAGTGAAGTTGAAGAAACTCACACAGACTCAAAGGGGGAGGAAAGGGGTTTTCCTGTGTAAATGCTTGTTTCTTTTCTTGTTTACATTTGCATCTGAATAGCCTAATCAGTACACAAATATTAACATTAATTGATGATAAACAAAATTAAAATCTCCCAAGACAAGCCTGTTTTGTCCACAGAGTAATTGGTAAGTAATCCCCCTTCCTTTTCTTTCAAAACCCAGTTGAGGAATTTTTATGGTACCCCTCAAGGCAAATTAAACACGTATTTATGCTTCAATAGTCTACTATAGACCACCTGACCAGGAGGAGGAAGTTAATGAGGCCTTTTACAGGCAGATGACAGCAGCCTCTCAGTCCCAGGCCCTGGTTCTCATGGGGGATTTCAACTACCCAGATGTTTGCTGGAAGTCCCACACAGCCAGCCATCCTCAGGCCAGGAGGTTCCTCCAGTGCATCGATGATAACTTTTTGATGCAAATGGTGGATGAGCCAACCAGGAGAGGAGCGCTGCTGGACCTTGTGTTCACCAACAAGGAAGGTCTGGTTGAAGCAGTGAAGGTTGAGGGCAATCTTGGCTGCAGCGACCATGAGATAGTGGAGTTCAGGATCCTGTGTGGTAAAAACAGAATACCAAGCAGGATCGCAACTCTGGACTTCAGAAGGGCCAACTTTGGCCTCTTCAAGCAATTGCTGGGGGATACCCCTTGGGACAGGGAGCTGCAAGGTAAAGGGGCCCAAGAGAGTTGGTTGGCATTCAAAGGCCACTTCTTCGAGGCTCAGGATCAGTGCATCCCATCAGGTAGGAAATCAAGAAAGAGATCCAGGAGACCTGCTTGGTTAACCAGGGATCTGCTGGGCAGACTCAGGTGGAAAGGGAAGGTGTATAAATTGTGGAAGGAAGGGCTGGCCACTTGGGTGGAGTACAGGACAGCTGTCAGGGAGTGCAGGGAGGCAATCAGAAAAGCTAAGGCCTCCTTGGAGTTAAAACTTGCAAGGGAGGTCAAAGACAACAGAAAGGGCTTCTTCAAATACATTGCTGACAAAACTAATACTAGAGGCAATGTAGGCCCTCTGTTGAATGAGGTGGGTGCCCTAGAGACAGAGGACAGAAAGAAGGCAGAGTTGCTGAATGCCTTCTTTGCTTCTGTCTACACTGTTGGAGACCGTCCTCAGGAGCCTCAGTCCCCTGAGGCCCCAGAGGAAGTCATGACAAAGGAGGAGTCTGCCCTGATTGATGAGGAGTGGGTTAAGGATCAGTTTGAACACTTGAACATTCATAAATCCATGGGCCCTGATGGGATGCACCCACGGGTGCTGAGGGAGCTGGCGGGAGTCATTGCTAGGCCACTCTCCATCATCTTTGGTAAGTCATGGGTAACAGGTGAGGTGCCTGAAGACTGGAGGAAAGCGAATGTCACTCCAGTCTATAAGAAGGGCAGGAAGGATGACCCGAGTAACTACAGACCGGTCAGCCTCACCTCCATCCCTGGAAAGGTGATGGAACATCTTATCCTTGACGCTGTCTGTAGGCATATCAAGGATAAGAAGGTTATTAGGAGCAGTCAGCATGGCTTTGCCAAGGAGAAGTCATGTTTGACCAACCTGGTAGCCTTTTACGAAGACATAACCAGGTGGACGGATGGTGGCCATGCAGTGGACGTGGTCTACCTGGACATCAGCAAGGCCTTTGACACCGTCTCCCACAGCATCCTCATAGGTAAACTGAGGAAGTGTGGTCTGGATGACCAAGTAGTGAGGTGGGTCGAGAACTGGTTGAAGGGAAGAAGCCAGAGGGTTGTGGTCAATGGGGCTGAGTCTGGCTGGTTGCCTGTGTCTAGTGGGGTCCCTCAGGGGTCAGTGCTCAGGCCGGTGCTGTTCAATATATTTATCAATGATCTGGATGAGGGATTAGAGAATGTTGTCAGCAAGTTTGCTGATGATACGAAATTGGGAGGAGTGGTTGACACACTAGAAGGCTGTGCAGCCATTCAGAGAGACCTAGACAGGCTGGAGGGCTGGGCGGGGAGAAATCTGATGAAGTTTAATAAGGGCAAGTGTAGAGTTTTGCACTTGGGAAAAAATAACCCCATGTGCCAATATAGGTTGGGGACTGCCCTGCTGGAGAGCAGCGCAGGGGAAAGGGACCTGGGGGTTCTAGTGGACAGCAGGATGACCATGAGCCAGCAATGTGCCCTCGTGGCCAGGAAGGCCAATGGCATCCTGGGGTGTATTAGAAGGGGAGTAGCAAGTAGGTCAAGAGAGGTCCTCCTGCCCCTCTACTCTGCCCTGGTGAGGCCACATCTGGAATATTGTGTCCAGTTCTGGGCCCCTCAGTTCAAGAAGGACAGGGAGCTGCTTGAGACAGTCCAGCGTAGAGCCACAAAGATGGTGAAGGGAGTGGAGCATCTCCCTTATGAGGAAAGGCTGAAGGAGCTGGGTCTCTTTAGCTTGGAGAAGAGGAGGCTGAGGGGCGACCTCATTAATGTTTATAAATATGTCAAGGGGGAATGTCAGGAAGATGGAGCCAGGCTCTTTTCAGTGGCGTCCACTGACAGGACAAGAGGCAATGGGTGGAAGCTGGAACACAGGAGGTTCCATAAAAATATGAGGAAAAACTTTTTTACTGTGAGGGTGACCAAGCACTGGAACAGGCTGCCCAGGGAGGTTGTGGAATCTCCTTCTTTGGAGACATTCAAAACCCGCCTGGATGCGTTCCTGTGCGCTCTACTGTAGGTGGTCCTGCTCTTGCAGGGGGGTTGGACTAGATGATCTTTTGAGGTCCCTTCCAACCTCTAACATTCTGTGATTCTGTGATTCTGTAATATAAAAGAAAAATTCAATAAACAATGGAATGCGCAGAGTCCTCCTGTAACACAAGGTTCTACATGGAGCTTGCAGAGATGTGTCACAAGCAGATTCCTTAGATGCACTTGTACCAACACCCGTCCTGAGAGCAGCTGGATGGGGAATCTCCACCTAGTCCTGGGTCCATCAACGAGCCCAGTTCTGCTGTCCAAAAGCAGCTCCTGAGCTTGAGCCTCTGAGTGCTCCCATTCCAGGTCAAGAAACTTTACTCCCTGGAGAGCAGTCTGCTCTGTCTCTGGCATTCCTGTCTCCAGTTTAACACCTTCTTCAGTTGGGCCTCCTTGCCCTCCATGCCAGGTCATTCTTTGCTCACAAATTGCCACTGGTGAGCAGTTACAACCAGAATTTCCACTTCAATCCACTAGTCTTCTCTCTCCTTCTCATTCTATTTTCTCGACTTCACCATGTTGCTGGAGGGGCCAGGGTGAGTGAGTGGCTGTACAGGTGCTTGGCTGTGAGCTGAGGCCATCTGTGCTTGCTAAGTGTGCATTTATCATTATAAACTACTTACTTTTTGTTGTGGAGACATGGGTTCACTGTCCAGTAATCCTATGAACTCCCCAGTGCAGATAAGTTGATGCTCATCCTTTTAGGTGAGAGGGCCTTGAGTGCAAAAGGGTGCAACTCTGACTTCTCATGTGTGTGGTTCAGAAACAAAATGAATCACATTCCCAAGAGTAATTTCTTACTACGTCTTATCTTTCCTTTTCAACAAGACATATCAAAGACATTTCTTACAACATACAGTAATCTATAATATTAACAGCTGTCAGTGCATTAAACATAGTTTAAGCAATTGCATTTAGATGTTAAGATTCGTAAGGACAAGAAGACATTCAGGGTGGAGAGAATTGCACAGTGGGAACAAAAGCAAAACACTCGCTCCGACTCCATAAAATCAGGAAACCCTGAAAGAACATTTTGTCTTTAAAGCATTAGGATCTTGATTAAAACCATTGTTTACAGCCTAGCAAAGATACTATTATATCAGCAAGGCCAGTTTCACTATCAAGCTCATCAGCACAATACGGCCAGCAGGGACATTTTACAAGGGCTCTTCAGTTATGCCCTAAAGTAGTTTCAGTATCTATAGTTTAAAAATATGATCAAGAATATATAAAAATCAAACCCCATATTTCATGCTGATGTGTTCCAGTGCATTACTGTCAGACTCTAACCATGAATGGAATAGCCCCTTTGTGCAAAGAGAATAGCTAGGAGAAGATTCAGGGAATAATAAAAGAAGCTTCAGGAAAAGGTTATGAAATACTGGATTTATCCAGCAAATATGAATGCAGCTTAGGTCTATGAAGTACTTGTGATTAGCACTGCTTTCTTTCTAGCCCATTAAAAATTATTTTAGCTGGCCATTAGACAGACTATGGTTACTCCCTCCTTGAAACCCTCCACAGGCACTTCAGCAAATCATAGCATAATTTCTTGTCCTTGCTTCAAGGTCCTGTGATGAAATTCAGGTTTCAGCCTACATTTCATGCCTGCTTCTGCCATCAAGAACATCCACCTTGTGCGTGTATTAGGCCATCTTCAATGGCAAATTGAACCAAACACTCTTCTAATACCAGTCTGAATGTCAAATCTCCATACATTACTTCTAAATTGAAAGCTAATTGATGCACAAGGTTGGCTTGCAGCTGAGCCCATTGCTGGTGCCGTGTCAATTGAACAGTAACAAGGCCATCAATATTTTTTACAGAAAAAAATAATTATGTGGGTTTGGGTGCAGCTTCAGTGAGTTTGCTGATGACACCAAGCTGTGTGATGCAGGAAACAAACTGGTGGGAAGAGATGCCATCCAGAGGGACTTTGACAGGCTTGAGATGTGGACCCATGCCAAACTCATGAAGTTCAACAAGGCCAAGTGCAAGGTTGTGCACTTGGGTCTGGGCAATCCCAAGCACAAATACAGACTGGGCAATGAGAGCAGCCCTGCAGAGAAGGACTTGGAGGTATTGGTTGATGCAGTGCCCATCATGAGCCAGCATTGTGTTCTCACAGCCCAACAAGCTAACCATATCCTGTCCTGCATCAAAGGAAGTGTGGTCAGCAGGTCAAGGAAGGTGATTCTGCACATCTGCTGTGCTCCTGTGAGTTCCCACCTGGAGTACTGCATCCAGTTCTGGAACTCCCAACTCAAGAAAGACGTGGACCTGTTGGAGAGGGTCCAGAGGAGGGCCACAAAGATGATCAGAGGGCTGGAGCACCTCTCCTACGAGGACAGACTGAGAGAGTTGGAGTTGTTCAGCCTGGAGAAGAGAAGGCTCCAGGGAGACCTTATACTGCCTTCCAGTATCTGAAGGAGGCCTACAGGAAAGCTGGGGAGGGACTTTTTATAATGGTATGTGGTGACAGGACAAAGGGGAAATTATTTTAAACCTAGAGCAGGGTAGATTTAGATTAGACATTAGGACGAAGTTCTTTACTGTGAGGATAGTAAGACACTGGAACAGGTTACACAGAGAAGCTGTGGATGCCTCATCCCTGTAAGTGTTCAAGGCCAGATTGGATGGGGCTTTGAGCAACCTGGTCTAGTGGCAGGCATCCCTGCCCAGGGCAAGGGGATTGGAACTACATGATCTTTAAGATCCCTGCCAACTCAAACCATTTCTATTCTATTCTATTCTATTCTATTCTATTCTATTCTATTCTATTCTATTCTATTCTATTCTATTCTATTCTATTCTATTCTTTCTATTCTATTCTATTCTATTCCGTTCCGTTCCGTTCCGTTCCGTTCCATATCAGTGCAGTGTTTCTCCTTCAGGGCTCACATACCATGCAAAGCTAATTGTGTCAATATAGCTTTCACTGTAACTGTGGTATTGCTAGTGCAGTGCACTATGCAGTGTAGCTATACCTAGAGTGTCCAGGTAACTTACTTTTAAAACCCTATGAAATTAAATGTTTACATACTTCAGAACTTGTACCTACTCAATTTTCTTGTAGTCAAAATTTTTCACTGAATCACTAAATAACATTTTGTTCAGTCTAGAACTCCACTTTAAAATAAATAAACTATGCATCAAAATAGATGTGTATGGCTTTTCTGTGTGCATAGAGTCCAATTAGTTATCCTTTATATTCTTAAAAATATTTTCCATCATTTTTTCACCATTTTATTTCATGATACCTTGATGCGTACACATAAAAAAATGAGAGAAGAAGATATGTCTCATTCCAGTAAGAAAAATAAAAAAACTAATGGGAATTTTTGTGTATTAGCTCAGTATAATTGGAATTGTTTGATTCTATCCTGCAGTGTGCTCTGTGTACAAGATCCTGATGGACTTAAATCAATATATTTTTGCTTGGTAGGGTCATTTATGCATCTCCACACCACCACAGTACTGTCAAGGACAGACAAGTGGATGTGTGAAAAAAAAATCACAGAGAACAACTCTTTTAAAAGTATGTACTCCATTAACTGTGATCAAGCTTAAAACAACATAACAAACCAAGTATCAGACTCATTAATGAATCAACATGCAACAGTTGCCAAATATACCCTAAGATTAATCACAGTTATTTGGCAAATGGTGTAGGGTAAAATGACTTGACTTAAAGTGGGAAGAGTGACTACTGACAGGATACTGCAGAAGCTGAAAGTGTTACATGTGCGTCAAGAGAACAGCAGACGCATTCATCTGCCACTGAGAAACCTTAGCTACTTGAAGTAAAGGATAGCATTATTAACACCTGCTTCACATTCTAGACAGGAGCACTCTAAATGCAATTATCTGAAAATGGTAAGAAATATATTACTGACAGTTGATTAACTGCTTATTAACTGTATCTGTAACCATCACAGGATGCAGAAAATGAGGTCAAAATTGGGGTTGGTCAATGAAATAATGCATCTGGTTTATTAAAGCATTGTTTGCAAGCTAGAAATAAGGAGGGACATTTACCAGTGAAAACGAGCATTTTAGGAATTCCATTGTTATGATCCAACAACTCTAAGAAAAAAATGCCATTTTACACTCACTGGTAAACTTCCAACTCCTTGTTGATTTTTCATGCTTATGAGATTAAGAGTACATAGTGATATAATACTGTTTTTCCCTATTTTTCTGTTATTCTGCTTAAATTTGGACATAATTGCAACAAAAATGTGTACTACTAGTCACTGTCTCATATTTTTCTGCAATAATAGCTTGAAAAGTTTTAGGAATAATGCCATCATCAAAGCATAAAGGACAAAGCTGTTTATGTAGGTGTCTGATATGATCCTAGTTGATGAAATCAATATAGTCTAATTATTTTGGTGAACTGAATGTGACCATCACTGAAATTTTCCCTCCTAGTGTTTGTTCATTGTAAGAAAGCAACAAACATTATTTACTGATTCAGGATTGAGACAGTAACTGGACAGGTATTCTTTATGAAAAAGGCCTTAAATGTAAACAATGACAGTTCCCCCCACCCACCCTCTCCTCCTTATTTAATGCTCTTACGGATTACTGACAGTGTGAAAACATAGGCAATGTCAGAAAGTGTCTGAAGGGCTAATACATTAATAGATTTTTCCTCTTGTAACAAAAAAAAACATATAAAGTTAACCAGCCAAAAGATGTTATACTGCAACATGACACTTCAATCAACTAAAAAAGTAAGCAATGACAGTTCATTCTGTTCTGTCACCAAATCTTCTACAAAAACGGCTTCTCATCAATGGAGAGATAAAGATGTTATTCAAAACCGTGTAGTTTGTAACGAAGACTGGGTTTTCCAATACTAAAAAATAGAGATACTGTGTCCTCATACAAAGCTGAACTTTTAGAAAGTGGAAAACCCCTTGTTTTATATCACCATGGTGTGTTCAAAGCAAAAATGTTATTTCTTATTGTTTCTTAAAAAGAGATATTGTGATGAACATTATGAGAGACATTTTCAGAAGAATAGTCACATTTCCTTTCAGACAAGCTTTTGAAAATCTTCCCTGTGTATAGACTCATCTGAAAGTATATACCCATGTAAATTATTAAGGACAATTTCACTGAAAGGTGACTAGTAACAGTCGTCCCTTTACCCCCTTAAAGACTTAATTTAACTCATTGTACATACACATGAATGCAAAGAGTGAAAGAGTTTCACACAGAGACCATTACATGCTCTGTATTTGAAACGGTCACATCATTGTTGTTAAATTTATGTATATGTTCAGTGTTATTTACTTTTGCTTGATATCATAGACTATGCTGAAGAGTTAGCTTGCTTTTTCCCCTGAGCCCCTAGAATTTCAAGGAGTGTCTCTTGTTCTGAATATAGTGTCTAAAGACAAGTTTCTCTAGCTACATCACTGCTCTGAAGTCATGGACATCTTGTTTAACTCTGTGACCAGAGAAATCAGTTTCCAAATGAGATATAACCCTGGATAGCAATTGTGGACACTGGTAGGAATTACAGTTCGTCAATAGAATTTTCTGTAATCAGAAACTTTTACAGGAATAACCCATCATATCATATCAGAAAAAAAAAAAAAAAGAAGCTTTTATCCCAATTTTGTGTACCTGGCACAGTCAATAACAGGTTTCTAGTGAACACTGCAAAAGTACTACTTAAAATATATGTCAAATTTACAGCAGTCAGGGACATTGTGTAGAAAGGTGCTGCTCTTGTGTAGCTGTCAGTTAACTTTTCCCTTCATGCATTTGACATTCAGTTTTTTACACTCAGAGTATCTCTAATGTTCTGTGGCAGAGAATTCCATAGATGACTATACTCGAAGAAATATCTCCTTTTATTTGTTTAGAATTTGTCACATACTTGTATCATCTGATGTCCCCTATATCTTGTATTAGAAGAGACAGTAAACAATCTCTCCCTATCTGCCACCTCCCTGACACTCGTGACATTCTACCATATCCTTCTTACATCATTTCTCTTCCAGGCCAGACTACTCTATTTAATCATCCTTCATACAGAAGCCATGTCATACCTTTGGTCATCCTCGCTGCCCTTAGTGTAACTTTTCTTGCTCTAATATCTCTTTTCTTGTATGAAGGGACCAGAATTGTTAAAAAATATCTAAGACTCGTTCTCATTTTTATCTTGGCAGGTCAAAAGATTTGAGCTCTATCATCCATTAGGAGGGATTAGATTTCTATCCCCTGTCACTCTAGTGTGAGATATATCAAGGCAAGTTCTCAAGTCAGAGTGCTGTCTTAGCAAGGACTTTATATGTCAGGGAGCAAAACAACTTCCCAGGTTGCTTTTTAAAATCCCTCAAGTATTTTATTGTGTATCCCTCTGCATTACTGTCTTGCTCTCTTCAACAGGTTTTAGTCACCTGGTTTCTTGGATCTTGCTTCATAAGGGGTTCATTGTTAGAAATTAATGACAAGAGGTTGAAGTTTCCCGTTATCTTAACCCAAGGCATTTCCCTCTAGTACATGGTTTCAATCCCGAAGGGCCATTCAATAAATTTAAGAAATGAAGGTGCAGAAATCTCACCTCTTCACTTAGATAACATTCTAGCTTAGTCTTTCCCTATGCGCAACAGTACAGAAAACAGACTGACAAATCATGGGCATTAAATATTGCCCATATGATATGCTCTGCACTAGATACCTTAGGAGACTTCCTCAACAAAACTCACTCAGAATGTACTTTTTGGAGAAAATAATGATCTTCCCATGAGGGTAATCTATAAAGGGCTCAGTGCTGCAAGAGGTACATGATGCGCATATAAGCTTCTCGATACAAAAAACGTTGTGCTTCAGAACACAAACAGTTCTCCAAAAAAGTTGAGCCATATCATCTCACAGGATGGTCCAGATTTCCATCACTTCTTCCAGATAAACTGATGGCAGAATGAGGCAGACTTATGGGCAGGACACTATTCTACATCTTCCCCAAATCTGGGGCTGTAACTGGCTCATTTGCACAATGCCAGTTTTCATTTACCCATGACTCCACGAACCTGTCCTGGGATAGTTACTATCCTCCACCAACAAGCTATACTGTCACAATTCAAGGATGTATACCCACACACAATCTGTACCCTGCTGGGTGGGCAAATAAATAGTAAATGTATCAAATGAATAATATAGTGAGAACTCTGTACATAATAACTGCATAGGTATGTTCACAAGACCACAATATAATCATAAATAAGGGGAGAGAAGGCAATGCCTTCAGTGACACATCAGATCTCTGTTCCGTATTATGGTTAAGAACTCCAGGAAAACAAAGCTGTGCCTGAAGAAAGTACAATTCAAAACTTGATCAAAATCAAAACCACTGTGGATGAATCTTCCTATAAGAAGTAGTTTTAAGATAAATATTATTCTATACCTAAATGATTTTCTTTTTTCAAATCCAGACTGCTTCTCCTGGTTTCACTGCAGTTTTCCTATTACATCTTCTGCACAAGGAAAGAGCCAGGAACAGTAATATTCACACTAGCCTTAAAAAATGATAACATGGAACCCTGGGTGTGTTTGTGGTACTGAGTCAGTTATGTACAGCGGAACAAGGCAAGACTAAGCAGAGATTCCCTTTCAGACAGAAAGGTCTGGTTACTCCGCAGGGAAAGTTCATTATTTTTTATATTTTCTGACCTTGGATATATTTTTTTCCTGAAAAAATAAGGTTACATATCACAATAATAATGCATTAAATTAATACCACGCAATATTTAATGATTTGAATTGCAAATAAATACATTCATGCATAGTTATTTTGCTTTCCATATATCATGAATTTGGAGCAACCTTAAACACCCTAAACCAAGATTGCTAGGAAACTTAAATTCAATATTAATTCCAGTCCTCACATGCAATTTATACTGTTCACTTAGTTTTGCCACCTTTCTCCTTGATAATTACTGATATACCCCTAGGATTTTACTGCTAGATGCACATGAATTCTTGTAATGACTTACAAACTCTCGATGTAATGTATGTTACTTTATATTCAAGAAATATACATGTGATATGAGTTATTTTATGCGAGAAACTTTCTTCTACGATAAACATCATAGCAGTACGTGAGATATTTCAGATAAGATGAGGAGTATGGGTCAGTATATGAAGTATACATGAAGGAAACATTTAAAGTTTTCAAATCTAAATGCAAAATGTATCTTCAACTTCCATTTTTTTTTCATTCTCTCACTTCTAGAAATAGAAATTAATCTAACAGTTTTTTCCTCCTGATGGAAGTTTTATTGTTAGGGCTTAAAACATTGAAACATATTTAACTACTAAGATAATGTGGGATCCTTTAAATGCTGAGCTAAGTGGTCTCACTAAAATGGCCTCTTTAAAGTAAAAAAATTATGAGATAAACTTTGATTAGAAGTCCCAGTTATGGTCTTCTTTACTACTACTTTATGGATGTACTCCTAGAATTTTCCCCATAGTTGCACCTCAAGGTGACCTGTAGATGTGCATTTATGAAATAACCAAGGAGTCTGCAATTTGTTCTCTATGAAAAAAATAAGTTATTTGCAGAAACAACATTCTATCATTTATACTTTTATTCCCTGTTTGAACAGTTTTGCAAAGCTAGTGTCCCTAAATTCAAATCTGAAGTTTATTACACATTGAAATAAAGCTTCTGCAATGGTGATTGTGTATCTGAGAAATCTCCTTATGCTCTCAGCACATTCCCTGCACTCTTCTGTTAGACTTCCCATCTTTTCAGATCTGAACTCATCTCCCAGTAGACTTCGTTGCTGCTTCTCTCCGATCTTAATTTTGATTTGAAGAAGTGGCAGGAAACATATGTTTCTCAGTTGGATCTTCTGTGGTGGAAATTTTATCTGTTCATTGCCTTCAGTTCCAAGGGATGTTAAGGTCTCATCAAGGAAAGGATTATCATGAGAAACTGTCCTGTCTTCCTCTTCTTATTTTTCAGCAGCAGAATCTGAATATTGCTTACTTTAAAAGCAACTAATGTCATGCTAAAACTAACTTTTCTCTCTTCTGGATCTGATTCAGAAAAAGGGTCACAGATTCATATAAATATGATTTTCAGAATATAGGACAAAGTAATGTTTCAGCTAAAACACACATTCCATGCTGTAGGAAAAAAATTGTTTCTTTGTGATAAAAATGAACATGTTTTTGAAAATAATTTTTTTTTGCATTGTATCACACCAGAGAAGAATAACAGGGATTAGTAATTTATATGTAATACACACAGAGGAATAGCAAGGCATAAGGCAGCAAGTCTCAGTAGATTCTTTCTCTTCGTTCATTTTGTTTGAAGGAAAATGAAGGTAAAAATTTTCAGTAATTTTCTTGTTACAGTTAATCTAAGGAAAGCAATAAAAAAACTTACCTAATAGTAAATGAGAATTTCATCTTGCAAAGTTAACAGGGCTAGAAAATGCAATATTACTTCATCAGAAATTATTAGTGCGTAAATAAATTGTTAACTCTTTCCTTCAAAGCCACAGACTGATTAGCTTCTATATATTTTTAAACATTTTAGAGAAAAATGTCAGTTAAAAAAACAAAAACAAACAAAAGCTCCACAAGAAACCACATTTAGATTTTAAAGGAAAAAATGATCTTTTGTCACCCCAGCGGATTTTATTTTCAACTCTCACCATACCTCAGATGAACACTTCACACCAGTTGGATGTCCTGAGTGTGTACAGGGACAAAAGCCACAGGTCTAAATCAACTCTTTATCTTCAGTGTCTCCATGAACCACTTCAGAGATTAGCTTTGTTGTGCTGTGAAGAGCAGGGTCCATGTCTATTGAGTGGGTCCTTTGGAAAGCGTATTCTCCTCAGTAACAGTTCCCAGAAGCTAAGCATCTTTCTCGGTAGATCCCAGGGAGACCACCTGCAGGCAGCCTGCAAGCTGCCAGCACGTTGGGAGATGGTGAATTAGAGCTGGTTTATTATCTGGTTATAGCTAAACCATTGGAAAAAAAGCAGAAAAGTGCAGGGAGATGATACAGCCAGTCCAGTCAGAGGTCACAGGTGTTAACATTTGGCAAGATTCTCAAATATTTCATTTTAATTATTTAAAGAGATGTTCAGTTAAACATCTAACGTTGTAAGATCCTCATTCAGAATTGAAATTTCTGAGGTTTAGCCATAATTAATAACCAATATGTGGCTCTTGTATCTAAGAATATCAGTGTTTTCTCAAAGCACGCTGTTAATTGATGGGATATGAAAACCTAAGTCCTCTGTAGGGTTTAGCATTTCATGGTTATGCAGGCGCTAAAATAATCCTAAATCAAATGTATTCTGAGATGACTGATACTGCATTAGACATGTAACCATATAATAGACAACAGCACAACGTATTTAAGAGGTTCATGAGTGTAACGAAATCTGTCTGTGTTTAAGATTTAACTTGAATACAGTTGTAATATTTGCGTCACTATTTGTAAAACACATAAACTTTGGATAACTGAGTGGAAGGAGATGTCTGGTGCTGTTTTTAGCAATTTTGCATGGTTGAACAGATTTGGATAAAATGAAATGGTGATTCATAGCACTCCCAACTTAAAGCTTAGTCTAAAATGTCAGTCAATCAGAAACACTGACATTCCTTCAACTTTCCATCACATATTTAATTTCTCTTATAGATTTTGATAAAAAAATGGAAATACTTAATCCTATTCACACAGTCCTTTAAAGTTGTTTTTTAATCTAAGGGATAGATGTGACAAATGCTTTCTGGTCCTTCTGGGAAGCCAATTCTTTCCCTTTGAGCTCTTTTGAAGCTATTGGTTCAAAGTCAGCCCTTTGGAAAATACCAAGGGTAGCTAAATATGAACTCAAAGGCATTATGAAGACTGCTCTTTTAAAGGTCTTTGCCTTTATTTTCTATTATGGAGTAGAAATACAACATTATAGGAACCTATAACTTTCTAATACTACAGCGTGGGAAATCACTTGGACCTTAAAGGAAAATATAACAAAAGAGATGGATTCAGCACTAAGTATCTAACACAGGTGGTCTGAATGACAGAGTTAAACAACGTCTATAATTCCCAACAGTTAGTTGTGACATTATTTTGAGTGATTTCATTCAGAGGAATTAAAATTCAGCGGAATAATTTGTCTGCACAGAGATGGGAAGACCAGCTGAGCCACTTTTACTTGTAAGTTGCAAAAAACCTACGACTGAAACTAATTTTAGGGTAGACGGTTTATAGTTGCTTTATCATAAACTCTGCAGAAGAAGAGAAGAAAATGGAAAATACTTATTTTGAACCCCCTCCTACACGAACACCTGCATATACATGTGAACATCTATAACTGTCCTTCAAAGCCAGGAAATAAACATCTGTTACAGCAAGGTTCCAAAAAGAAGGCAGTGTTTGCCGATCCAAATACAGATTCACTACTTTAATAATAAGTAAATTTTATTCATCAGGTGTCAAACAGGTGAAGAATTGTAACATTCTTACCTAGTGTACTGACCCATTATGTTACATTGTTGAACACTACTTCTTATTTCCTTAGGGCACCATCTGTTCATAACACCTTCAATAATTCCTCCCATGGATAATATTAGTGTATAACAGAAAGTAAAGTTTGCTGATAATTCCCAAGGACATTGTTTTAAACAGTAATCTGATATACAGATAAGAAAGCATCAACGTCTAGCAGTTGGGAATAAGGTAGTGTACTTGGTTGGATACTCCGTGCAGAAACTAATTTTCTCTACTGTGACACCTAAACTAGACCATGTGCAGTGGAAAAGAGCCAAAATTTAAGACAAACTGTAAGATGTTGATATTTGTCAGAAATTATGTGATTCAGTGTTATAAATGTGGCAGAAAAAAAAAAAAACACAGGAAAAAATAATTTTTTACCTAGTAATTCTTTGGCAACTGAACAAAAGATATTAAGTTAAATTGAAGGAAAAAAAATGGATCATTTAAATCATGTCCACAGAAAACCACTGTTGCTTACGAACAGTAACAAAAATGCAAATATTTTTGTTCTGCAATGGCAGAAGTATTATTTTTTTAGTCTGTGTTAACAAAGAATTTTGGTTTTAGCTTAATTATTTGTTTTACTTTCTAGAGGCTAGAAGTTTTATATAGCTCAATGGTATTCAACAAGAAAAGAAGTAAAGCCTTCATGTTGTTTTGGTCTTATTATCTGAACATTCAGTGTCTCATTTTGCTTGACTTCCAGTTTATAAATTGAACAAAAATAGCACAGCGGTTATTCACAGAGCATGCTGTTGCCGAGTTCATTGTCATTATAAAATAGGTGGCCTAGTTTGTGACTAAGAGACAACAAAAATGACATTTTAAATACACATGCAACTGCTGCTTTTTAATGAGATGACATTATCCCACAGAAAACTAAATGAATCTGTATGGTTCTAAAGCAACACAGAATATCATTAAATATATCTAACTACTCATTCCATAAAATATTTTTTAAGATCTCCAGAAAGATAAGTCTCTAGGATTTCTTCAAGTTCCAAAATGAGTAATATGGGGGAGAGGGAAATTAAACCAAAGCAGTTTCAGAATCATAATGAAACATCCTTCTACAGTCGTTTATCATCTGCAGGAAGGAAGGACAGCTTTTTTGCTGGGTCTATCCAAGACTGTAGGAAGAATTCTTAGAAGATTAAGAGTCACCACCATTCTCACCTACCTTTCTGCATTCTCATTTCCCTTTGTGACCTAGTCTTCACAAGCTATCTTCTTCAAAAATAATTATTATTTTTATTCATGTTACTACTATGGTTTTTATTTAATTTGCCAAGAGGCCAGCTTCATATTATCCATTTCCAAGATGAAAGCATTTCTCTCATGATGTAGGCAAAAGGTTAGATCATTTTTATTATAGTTTGTTAATTTATTCTTGAAATAACCAATTATAAGACACAGGGGGTGTTCCTTGAATTTGTTTTTATTAGGACTCTTCAAGCAAGTTTTCCCTGCAAAATTAAAAGAAATGTCTTCTCAAAATGTGGGGGTGTTTTTGTCACTACAGCTAGCATTTGCGCTACATTTTCCTAATAAGACTTGGCAAAAACTGAGCTTGCATCATTTTCTTTAGGTAGTTTTCTGTGTCATATTTGATAAAAGGTACTATACAGAAGTTTTATGTACATTAGTTGGAAAGAATGTTGAGATGTTTATTAAAAACAACACATAAGACTAAAATGTATTTTAAGAGATATGAAGCAGGGACCATAATTCTTTTCTGTTCTAAATTGTATTTTTTAATGTGTAATAGATTCTGGAATTACTTAATCTCTTGACAAAAACTCTAAAAAATTACAACAGTCTTCTAATGATCACAGGGTATTTCTTTCACTCTCAGGACATTACCACTCTAGTGGGAATTATGGTCACAGTTTAAGAGGATTTGATTCAGTATTAAGGCAGTAATTTTGTGTTAATTAAATACCAATTGATTATTTTAAATGCATGTGCTGAGCTTTAGTGCATTTGTATCACGTACATAATCTGTAGTTCTTGATTATAATGTATTGAATTGAATGGTAGATTAGAGATGCTGGTATAACACAAAATATTTGAGTGATGCTGAAAAATGAATGAAGTAACTGTTTGATGTTCAAGTACACCGTGGCAGAAGTAGGTGAATGGATATTCCCTGTTAAGCCCTATTTATCATTGTTTATGATGCTTAATACAGTCATTCTAAAGCTTCACTAAGTCTAAGAGCTTGATCTGCTTTGGTTTTCCTCTACATGAACAAGCTACCAGACTTTCCTTTCTAATGGAATAAAAAGATTTTAAATTGTAATTTCTCTCTTCTCACACTCTGGGGATTGTACACACTGGGGTAAATAGGAGTTTCCCAGATAGATAGGTTTATGCTACATCCTGTGTCGAATAGCCGGTAAAGACAAGACAAACAGAAAGCAACACATAAAATTGCTTTTGTTTTGGTTTGTTGGGTTTTTTGTTTGTTTTTTTTTGCATTGGACTATTGTTTTTTATTGTAAGAACTTCAGGGTTTAAATATATAAGTGTCTTAGACTATAGGGTATTATAGCAGGAATGAAAATGAGTCTAACACCATTTGGACAATAGCAGCTGTTTTTATTTGCTGTGCCAGATTTATTTTTGGCACCATTCCTGCTGTTTCCTGTGTGCCGACCTAGTGGGGGTGAGGATACCAAGACTGAGTTTCTGTGAACGGTCATTGCCAAGGTTCTGCCTTCCTATTGAAAAGAAAGAAAAAGAGAGCATAGATTTGAACAGACATTGGGTTGACAAGCCTAAAGACTGAAGATCTGTGTTTACCAGCAAAATGGCCATATAGCAAACAGACAATGGTAGTCCAGGCTTCGGCATGCAGGTGTTCCAGCCTCCCTGTTCAGAATAGCTTAGGGTTGTGAGTGAGAGGCCAGAACAAATCTTCATGGACATATAAACTAGTATCTCTGGCTGCATTAGGAGCATTGTTGTCAGCAGGTCAAAGGACATGACCTCTACTCAGCACTGGTGAGGCCGTATCTGAGCACTGCTTCCAGTTCTGTACTCTCCAGTACAACACAGGCACTGACATACTGCAGAGAGTCTAATGAAGGGCCACAAAGGAGATTAAGGGACTGGAGTATCTCACCTGTGAGGAAAAGCTGAGGGGTTTTGGACTGTTCAGCCTGCAGAAGCATCAGGGGGATTTTGTCAATGTCTACGAATACCTGAAGTGAAGGTGAGCAGAGAATGAAGCCAGATTTCTTTCAGTGGTGCGCAGTGACAGGACCAGAGGCAGTGGGCACATTTTGAATCACAGATGGCTCCATCTGAACATAAACACTTTTTTACTGCGAGAGTGACTGAGCACTAGCACAGATTGTCCAGAAAGGTTGTAGAATCTCCACCTTGGAGATATTCAAAAGCTATCTGGACATGGTCCCGGGCACTCAGCTCTAGGTAGCCCTGCTTGAGCTGTGTTGTTGGACAAGACGACCACCAGAGGTCCCTTCCAACCTCAGCCATTCTGTAACTCTGTAATATAGTCTTTAATCTCCCTGTTGTGATTGCCAACACGGACATATGCAGTAACGGTTTTTGTGCCTATATAAAAGCTGGGTGGAGACTAAATGCCGAAAAGTCACATAGGACACTGAACAGACAACTAAATTCAGTCACCAACCAGCAGAACACAGCTTAGGTAAACAGCCAGAGGTGTCAAGGTCTGTACTGTCATCATCTGTGCCCCAAGTCACTCCTCATCTTCAGCAAAGATGCCAAGCCCTCTGCTGGCACCACATTTGCCTCTCTGTCACATGTTCTCAGAAGGACAGGCTTTGCTTTTCACAAGCTTTAATAATAACCACAGTGGGCCAGATCCTGTGCTCAGGTGACAAGCAAGTTGCAATATCTCATGAATACTTCTATACACCATCACACTTCAGTGAGACCCCCTGAAATCAGTTATCCTTCCATAAGAAAGGACAGCGCCTGCTACTCCTTTATTTCAGAAGTAACATCTTAATTTTCAGCTGAGATTGTTCTACTACTTCCGCTCTTCCCTTCTCAGGAACAAGAAGGGAGTAGAAATTCCTGTGTTAGCCAGTCATATCTACCATGAACACCTGAAGTTACTCAAGAATGCAGAGAGAATTTTGGTTCTCCTTTCTTCCCAGCATCTGGTCCACTCCAACATCAGGACTGCATCTGACCCTGCTAAATTTCAACCTTTAGTAGTTCAACTCTCAGATAATGGATTTTTATTTATTTCTCTATATAAGGCAATTACTACATATAAGGCAATATAGCCCTTAGTAAAAAAGACCAAAAAAATGTTAGGTATGTTGCCTTCTCTGATTTTAGTATATGTTAGTCATTCATAATTATTGGAAAGATGGAATAAAGGCTGTAAGAAAAGGCTTGATTTGTGCAGGGGTGTTTTGTTTGTTTTTAATTTCAGTATTCTTCCTTTCTCACAGCTCTCCATGAGTATTATGTATAACTATGCAACTACGTGTGAAAATTGTAGCTAAGAATGTGTGAAAAGACAATTGCAGTGTGTATCTTATTCTACTCACTGAGTACACGACAGAGCTCAACTTGAAAGTTTAGAAATCGGGTATTATCTCTACTATTCAGTAGTGAACAATAACAGGTTCTTCATATTGCAAGATAAGCACAGGAAAAATCTGAGAAGCTCTTTATCAGTGAAAAAAATCCTCTAAGAACAATACATGCACAATTGGATAGAAATAGAGAGTGGTTACATTTTGACTAAAGTTAAGAAAAAAGGCTGCTTCACTGGAAGAAAAAAAAAGTCAGAAAAATATATTCTACCAGCAAACAGTTTAATCGAATATGCTGCCTAATGCTATTTTGTTGCAGTGACTAGGTTGCAAGGAAAAGACTTTGATAAATAACTCTGGAGATAAAATACTGCTTCTTGTGTGGAGATTGTTAGTTGTATCCTGACATGATGTTGATGGCTCAGAGAAATAAAGAGAAAAAGGTGGGAAACATGGTTGAGTGGACAGGTAGCTGTTCACAGCAGTACATATGCATATATGCAAATTTCTATGCACATGTACAGTTACCCAAAGACATACATACACAGGTGTTTACAATAAATCTGTTCTCCGTGAAAGAAGAATATTTTCAGTACAACAAAACACAGAAAATAGTGAACAGTCTCTTCACATCTGAATCAACAACAGAAGAAAAAAGAAACTCAGTCTCCACACCACCCAAGATATTCTAATTACACAGAATCAAAGAATATCAGGGGTTTGAAGGGACCTCTAGAGATCATCTAGTCCAATCCCCCAGTCAGAGTAGGATCACCTACAGTAGATTCCACAGGAACATGTCCAGAGGAGTTTTGAATGTCTCCAGAGAAGGAGACTCCACAACCTCCCTGGGCAGCCTGTTTCAATGCTCTGTCACCCTCACAGTGAAAAAGTTTCTTCTAATATTTTTGTGGAACCTCCTATGTTCCAGCTTGTACCCATTGCCCCTTGTCCTGTCATTGGACGTCCCTGAGAAGAGCCTGGCTCCGTCCTCCTGACACTCCTCCTTGACACATAAACATTAATGAGGTCACCCCTCAGCCTCCTCTTCTCCAAGCTAAAGAGACCCAGCTCCTTCAGCCTTTCCTCATCAGGGAGATGTTCCACTCCCTTAATCATCTCTGTGGCTCTGCGCTGGACTGTCTCAAGCAGTTCCCTGTCTTTCTTGAGCTGAGGGGTCCAGAACTGGACACAATATTCCAGATGTGGCCTCACCAGGGCAGAGTAGAGGAAGACCTCTCTCAACCAACTAGCTACTCCCCTTCTAATACACCCCGGGATGCCATTGGCCTTCTTGGCCACAAGGGCACATTGGCGGCTCATGGTCGTCCTGCTGTCTACTAGAACCCCCAGGTCCTTTTTCCCTGCACTGCTCTCCAGCAGGTCAGTCCCCAACCTATACTGACACATGGGATTATTCTTTCCCAGGTGCAAAGTTCTACACTTGCTCTTGTTGAATCTACTCAGATTTCTTCCTGCCCAGCCCTCCAGCCTGTCCAGGTCTCTCTGAATGGCAACACAACCTTCTGGTGTGTCAACAACTCTTCCCAGTTTCGTGTCAGCAGCAAACTTGCTGACAACATTCTCTAATCCTTCATCCAGGTCATTGATGAATATATTGAAATCACTGGCCCCAGCACTGACCCTTGAGGGACCCCACTAGACACAGGCCTCCAGTTAGACTCTGCCCCATTGACTACAACTCTCTGACTTCTTCCCTTCAACCAATTAGTGACCCACCTCACTACTTGGTCATCCAGACCACACTTCCTCAGTTTAGCTATGAGGATGCTGTGGGAGACTGCATGAAACATCTTATCCTTGGGGCTGTCTCTGGGCATATCCTTGATGTTTCATCACCTTTCCGGGGATGGAGGTGAGGCTGACGGATCTGCAGTTATCCGGGCCCTCCTTCCTGCCCTTTTTGAAGACGGGAGTGTCATTCGTTTTCCTCCAGTCTTCAGGCACCTCAGCTGTTGTCCATGTATCCTTCCTGAGAGGCCCCACATTCTCGCTCGTTTTTCTTTTTTCTCTTATGTACCTGTAATATCCTTTTCTGCTATTTCTAATATCGTTGGTCAGATTTGGCTCTGTCAGGGCCTTAGCTTTTCTAACCTGGTCTCTGATCACACAAGCAACTTCCTTGTAATCATCCCAGGTTACCAGTCCCTGCTTTCAAGCTTTGTGTGTTCCCATTTTCTATTCGATTTTAGCCAGGAGTTCCTTGTTCATCCATATAGGTCTTCCGATGTTTCTGCCTGCTTTCTTCCTTTTAGGGATACAGCGCCTTTGAGCTTGGAGGAGATGATCCTTGAAAGTCAACCAGCTTTCTTGGGCTCCCAGTCCCTCCAGGGCTTTATCCCATGGCACACTACCAAGGAGGATCCTGAAGAGGTGAAAGTCAGTTCTTCTGAAATCAAGGGTATCAAGCTTGCTGAGCTTCCCCCTCTTAGCTCCCCTTAGGATCTCAAACTCCACCATCTCATGGTCACTACGGCCAAGGCTACCCATAAGTTTAACATTACCCACCAGCCCTTCCCTATTGACGAGAACGAGGTCTAACATGGCACTTCTCCTCATTGGTTCCTCTATCACTTAGATAAGGAAGTTATCATCAATGCATTCCAGGAATCTCCTGGAATCTCCCTGCTGTGTTGTTTTTCCAATTGATGTCAGTGTGATTAAAATCCCCCGTGAGGACCAGGGCTTGTGAGCGAGCAGCAACCCCTATCTGCTTGCAAAGGGCCTCATCCGACTGGTCCTCCTGATTGGGTGGTCTGTAACACACCCACACTGTAAAGTCTCCTACCCTTCCTTTCACCCTGGTCCACAGCCACTCAGTTCTTTTGTCATCAGTTGCCAGGTGGAGCTCCCTGCATTCTAGCTGCTCATTGACATAGAGGGCAACACCCGCTCCTCATTTCCCCTGCCTGTCCTTCCTGAACAGTTTATACCCAACACACCAATCTCATGAGTCATTCCACCATGTCTCTGTGATGCCGATCAGATCATAGCACTGCAGACTCACAAGCATCTCCAGCTCTTCTTGTTTATTGCCCAAGCTGCAGGCATTCATATAAAGGCATCTGAGTTGGGCCCTTGATAAAGTACCGGTACAGGTGTACTTCATCTGTGCTAGTGTTTCTGCTTCTGGTGTTACTATGACTATGTCAGGGTCGTCTACACTTGATCCAGCTACAACCCCTTCCCCCTTCACACCTCGGTTAAAGAATGCTCTATGAGTCCCGCCAGCTCATGACCAAGGATACTTACAACAAAAGCAAAATAATATGCTTTGTATGGAATGGATAGTCTTCCAGGTGTTATTTTCTTTTGCTAATTCATAATTGAAGGAATGGAGGCAAACACAACCTGGCCACAGATGGAATCCCAAATTAGAAAAATGTTGAATAATTAAAACCTACCAAGTATTGTTGAACCTCAGATCTATTTTTGGGTGACAGTTCTGGCCTGGTTTTCTCTTCTACAGGTCAGCTCAACCACCCCCTAATGCAAACACAACAGTCTTCAAAGCACATTCGAGTGTCACAAAGTGATTCATTATCTTGCAATTTAGAACTAGAGTTACCATTTCCTAGGCAGGGAAGTACCATCATGTGATATAAGAAAAGCTACCATCTTAAAAATATACATTGAAGGATAGCTTTTCAAAGGTTTACCAGTCAGTACCCCTAGAGAAGTTGCTTAAATAAAACTGTAGTTTGTACGTCTATGCTAAATGCTTTCCCTGAGGCCTTATTCCAATCCCATTGATGCTGATGGAAGCAGAATGCACTGAGGTAGAAACAGCTGGCTGAAGAAGCCAAACTTTAGCTATGCTAAAATTCACAGCCTTTTCCAATCTCTTGCTAATGTAGAAAGAATGAGACCAATCAAGTCCAGGCTTTCCCTGCTCCTCTTGCTGTCAAATTCTTCCTTAATCTATGCCCAAATAGTTCCTACTGCTAACATCTGTTCTGTCTCTTTGAGTACTTCTTTTGTAGACCTGGAGACCATGAACCAAGAAGGTCTGATAAATAAAACACATCAAAAACATGAGATGATCTGCCCTCATGCTCAGGACAATGATTCAGTTTCAAAAAGTATACTAAAATATGTGTGTGGGTTACCATTACCTTTCCTATTCCATGTCCTCTTAATGCCTTCCACATTAAGCTAATGCTTGATTTATGTCATGAAGCATTACTCTTCATGTGCTTCCTTTTTTCATCTTATCTAAAGATGTTCTCATTATCCTTATAAATGCCTGTTTTTCTTTCTGAACTCTGTCTCATCGAAATCTTACGGCAGTGGGTTTGACTGATTAATTATACATTGTATAAAAAGATACTCCCTTTTATCAGTTTGAATTTATTTCCTTTCAGTTTCGTCTACTGTCTCGTTACTCTTGTCTCATGACAAAGGGCAAGCAAGTTTATTTTGTTTTAAAATTCCTTCATGCCACTTTCCCTTGGTGTGCGTCATTACTATATCCTTATTACCTGTTACAGCAAGCACCTCAATATGTCTTGATCTTTGCATGTTACTGGCTTTCATATTTTGTTTTTCAGAGCTCTAAGGGCTTTCTAGTGGTCATACAGGCCCTACTCAACTCGGTTATCACTGTGTGTCTAATAAAAATATTCTGTATGTATTTAGAAGGAAACCAGGGACCTCAGGATTAAGGTCTACCAGCTAAAACCCAGTTTCCACACTGACTTCTCATCAGTGGTCAGCACTCTGCATATTAACTTGGTTTCTGGAAGCCACACTTATTAAATGTTGAAGTTTATGTTGCTAATCAGCTGTAATTAACTCTTCTACAAACTATTCTTTTTTACTCTCTTCTTATGGAGAGGCTTTCATGTAGATCATTTGCTTCACTATTGTTTTGCCCCTTGCTTAAGTGCTCTGCAAGCACAGAGCAACCATAAAGAGCCAGGGTGCTTTAGAGCTTACCTCCCTTCCATCTCACTTGGCACAGACATACAGCATGGGCTAAGGCACACCTAGTTGTGCAGTCATCCCTCCCTTATCCTTAGGACTCATATATCCCTATTCTGCTATGCTTTCATTTTTCCTGGTGAGAAGATGAGCAGATTAATTATGTGAGAGCATAAAACTTATGCGCACTCATAAAAGGCCTCTCTTTTAATAATGGAAACTTGAAGCTGGTGTATAAACCTCCAGGTAGTGATAGCTAGCCTTAAACTGTCAGCAGAACCAACGTCTGCTTGGCACTAATTCACTAGTTCAGCTGTAGTTTGAGTAGACCTCTATTAAGTAGCGCATGGGAGGGTCTGCTTCAAAACTCATTCTGTACTACTTCTCACATATTAATTTCAGATGTTGCCCAATGTGGCTACGTTTCCAGGTGTCTAATTTCAGCAGAATTGCTTACCAATGGTCAGAAAGGTTGTGTGGAGAGAGTTGCTCTCAAAGACAAAAGAGTTTCCTTGATTTTATCAAGACAAAAGAAATGTAGAAGGCAGCCTGTCTGAATCAACTTGTTACACAATGGACAGTCCGTTTCTGGGAAAGACAGAAAATAAAGGAGGAAAACAGAAAACTTTGACTACTTGTATTTGAATATAAATTTAGTATAATCAGCAAAAACAATCTTAAATATCCTTTGAAAGTTTCAGTTTTGGCAAGTCCTGTATGAATATTCTCAAACAATTTTAGCTCCATCTTATTTTTCGTCATAGTATCAAGACAGTTTATGACTATACTAAACCACATCCTTGTGATACAGAACACTAAAGGAGACAACTGGGAGTGTCTTACTATTGCAGGACAAATAATTTCCTCCTGGCATTATCTCTGTGCCCTATCACCAGAGCTGTTCATCTGACCACACGACTGTGGTGGAGGGGAAGGAAGCACAAAAAAGAACATGACAAAAAGCAAATCCTCGCTCTATTAAAACTGTCTTGCTGTGGTTTAATTGGAGGATTTCAGGAAGCCCCAGATTAGTAAATGGAAATCTTTGTGATTTGCCTTGGTAATTATTGAAATGAAATTTCAGGAGCTGAGATAATTCCCAAGGGAAAGTGCATCTGTGCACTTCAAATTAGCTGCTTATATGCTCACTTAGATTCTTTACATGCCTTCCAAACCATGCTGGCATACTTAAAAGATATGCTCAGGTTGACAGATTTAGAAGGAGGAAATCTGTGGTAGATTACCTTGGCAGAAATTTCCCCACAGTATTTCAAGTACAGTGTTTCTCCTCCTGCCATAAAAACTATCCCAAAAGAATCTAGCTCTTTCTCCAGGGATATCTACCTAAATGCCAGGAAATCAAAATTACAACAGTCCTCAGCCTGTCCTGAAGCAATGTACACCTGGGGCCCTGGAGCTCAGGCTAGAGTAATTCTGACCCCAGGTATAAGCAGCAGGCTACAACAGTTTAAGGTTTAGTATCTTGTGACACCATAGGACAAAAAAATGGGGTAGATGCTATGGAAAAGTGAGAGGCTTTAGCTTCTGAAAGTGCATAGCTTGTGTTTCCAGGCCTAAACACTTTCAGGCATCAGATTATGAAATTATGGCTTTTCTTTTCTACTGTTTTATTTGGAAGGTTTCACAGTAGCCCTTATGTATGTTTCTGAGCTAGGATATCTGACTTTACTATTACAGATATTCAAAAGCATTCCTATAAGCTTGATGCTTTTTGTTTGTTTTAACTCTTTCCTTATTCTTTTACTTATTTTTAAAGTTACTACAAAGTACCAATTCTATGGTATTTATTCCAGTTTTACATGAGTGTGAAGCTCTGAAAAAAATGAGGCATAATTTGCCTCACATATTACTTTTGGAGTTGCTATGGTGTTTCCATGTGAATGTATGAGGTATTAACCAGCATCGACCAAAGCATACATCTGCCAATGAGTGTTATCCAATTACCCACATAGGTATCCAGTGCTGTTTGAGATATCTTCAATAATGCCTCTGGCTTCCAGCAGCCCATCCAGAAGGGCATGAGTCTCTTATAGTCCAAGTTGTATCTGCCAAGCCTATGTAGTTGTCTTGCATTTGTTTATATTATTTCAATGGTGCTGAATGCTTACCTTGGATTAACTAAATCCCTTACTGAACATCACTACAAACTGGGTTGTGGACTCCTGCTGAGGCCTTATTAAGATATCATGCCTTCAGAAATTTCCACCAAAATCTGTATACCCCACTGTCCTTTGTTTTCCATACAGGTACAATTAAATATTGGTGTGTTCTATATCCCACAGGAAGTGTAGGGAACATGAGCATTCCTGGCTGCACTCCTAGTATAGCTCAGTCTCAGTCTTGAATTCATAAATAAAAATCCCATGCAAATTAGCTCATTTATTTGCAGTCAGGATGATGCTGGCACTTGTCATAATCATGTATTCTACATTTATTTCTATCTCTCAGCTAGCTTTTTTATTTTTTTTCAACTGTTCATATTTTTATCTCCTGTTATTTATTATCTTACAGTGTATCTCAGCTTGCCCAATACTGTGGTCAAAGCTGCAACTGCAGCATCAGAATAAATCTGCCTTCAGATCTTACCTCTTCTTCCATTTTTTTAAGAAGAAAACAAAACAAAAAAAAACACAAAAGAGCTTTTAATCTTCTGTCTATTCAAAAAGAGAGGGCTAGTCTCCCTTAGTCTGTGGAAGTGAGTTGGATTATTTTTTTTTTCCTCAAAAGTTCCATTAATAATAATTTGGATGGTGGGTAAGGAAGATCTTTGATATAGGGACAGTATCATCACACCTGGAGAATCCCACAGAGAAACTTAGTTTTCTTTTTGCCTAAAATACACAGTAGAATAACAGTTATTACACCATAGTACTTTGAAAGGTTGATTCAATGACAAGTCTGAGATCATGGATAAAATTGTCACGGTACAATTTGGTCCTGCTGACAGAGATAAGAGAAGTGTATTCTTAAAAAGAAGTATTTTCTTACAAAGTATATTCCCTTTAAAATCCTTTAGTTTCCAGAAACATAAGCAATGGTTGATTCTGTCTAAGACTGAGAGGTGCCCCTTTTTTCTCTTCACAGTTTCAGCTCCTAGACCAAACTGATGTACTGTGTTCATAGCAGTCAAAGTAGAAACACATTGGTGGGAGGCAATGCATCAAAGCTATGAAATTTGTCCCCTTTTCAGCAAAGGTGTTAGCATAAAGAAAAGGGTCATTTGAGCAAGGGACCAGGAAAATGGTCCAGGGACACAAGCTCCATCGTGCTCAACAATAATCCCTCTCTTCAGCTTTGGGGACCTGACTTACTATCCCTCCTTCACTTTCCCCGTCTTTGAAAAGTTCATGTTTGCAAAGCATTTGGGAGCTAAAAGGGATAATAGAAAAGTTCTGTATTATCACCATTGGTCTTCTAAACTAGAACAGAATTTTCTGTAGAAGATATTTTTATTTATCCAAAAAGTGGTAAACTCAGCTGCACTGAACTTTTCATTAGATAATGAAAAATGTCTCAAGTAAAATGAGAGATAAGGGTCTAAAATAAAGAACAACAAATAAACAAAAGAGAATATTACCATATAAAGGAAAATTCTGGAGAAGAAAAACAAAACAAAACAAAACTAACCTAAAACCACACTCAAATCCCCAAAATAGAGGAAATTTAGAGGCAAATGAGAGGGTTTAGACATTAATCAGTACATGCTGAGTATAAATGCAAGGCTATGCTGGCTCTATTTAATGAAGAACAAAATTACAATATGCGGGGTTTTTTTGTTTGACCTAGTTGCTGTTTTGAAAATGGCTTCGTTATCACTGAAAGCTAAGGGAATGTGAACATGCTTGTAGACCTTTGCTCTTTTATTGAAAGATTTATGTTGCTAACCTTCAAACACTGGGTGATACATGGATTCAGATCTTTACTGACAAATTCCAGGCTTCCTGAACTCTAAAAGCTGGAATGCAGGTATAACAGTACATACAAGTCACTTATCAGATTTCTCAGCATGGGGAAAACTTAAATAAAAAACATCAGAAAAGGATATCAAATGTCTGTGACCTATTACCACCCCTGAAAGCTAAGAACACATTTGAACTGTGTGATTTGTCTGACACATAGAAACTTCTAAGCAGGTAGAAAAAAAAAATAGAACAATGACATATAAATAAAATATTGTATGAAAATTATGTTTCAGATATGAAAGACAAGATAATTTATGATAAGCATTAGAGGCATTAGGGACATTGTTTTACTGCTTAGGCAAAAATATAACATTCTATTTAGTAGACAAAACCCACAGATGCATTTGGGAAATTCCATTCCCTGTAAATTCTTATTAGAGCAGACTGAGGGAGCAAACGAAACCGAGGTATCAGCAGTCTTAAAAATCAAATGTGCAAGTAAAGTAGTAAGATCAAGTAAAGGTCAGATTTTATGGCAAAAATCAAGGATTAAATCACGGGAGCTGTCATCATTGATGGTATCATATATTTCCTTTTTAATACAAAGCATGGTCATGGACTGTGTTTCTGTGGTAACAGGAAAGGTTGACATCAGAATTATGATGTAAATGAATGGATCCTCATATACCTTCTGATTCACAGTCAGTGAAGGATGTGCATAAGGAACTTAGATGTAACTTCTCCAAGAATATCATTAAAAAGAACAAAGAGGAAAGGGTCTATGCACTGACAGAGGGCTCTGCACATCTTTTGACAGGATAGCAATAATGAGAGCAAAGCAAGCTGTTCTCTTGCTTGCTTTCTTTCTCGTTTCTCTCCCCCATCTTTTCCCTTTACTTCCTGTTCTGCTGACTTTTAAAGATTTTATTATTAGGCTTGAAATACTATAAATGAAGCTGAATTAGATTACTTGATAAAGGGAATGAAATATTGATTCAGGGTAAAGGAGTCTATGTTTAATGCAAGTTTCTCCATAAATGTATGTGTATCAATAACTGTGTTGAGTGCAAAGCACATGTGAGGACAAAATGTCCTTGAAAGTACCATAAAGTTGGAAACGGCCTAAGGACTGATACAGAGATGACAGTGCTGTTTTTTGTTTGGAAAATCCATCTTTGTATGCTTGAATGAACTTGCATTCGTTTGCATCTCTTCTTTCAAGCCAGTTACTACATGCCAAAAAAAGTAACTTTCAATGAAAGATATTGCAGGGTTCCATATCTTCTCTCTCTCGGTGATTTTCAGATCAAATGCATATGGTTTACAAGTCCAAAGATGATTTTCTGGCTGACAAAGCTCTAAAGTCACTCTGAGATCAGAAAATAAAGCCTTGTTACTTCTGGGCCCATGTGAAATGTTCACAACAAAACACCAAACACATCAAAAACACAGGTCACTACATTTCCAGTTGATCTTGCTTCTGTAGTCTCATTTTCAATTAGAACTGCAAAGATGTTATTTTCTTTGACACAAAGACTCAAGAGTGGCACAACATTTAAAATAGAAAATTAAAATATATGAGAATAATCCTGAAATCTGTTATTTTGAAATCTAAGATACTCAAAGGGAGATCTGCCCTTATATTTTCACTGTGGAAGGTCTGTTGAAAGCTAATCTTTTCACAAAAGCACACGAAGCGTTTAATAAGTTTTCCATTTTAAGATTGATTTTTATTTTTTTTTTCAGTTACTTACCTTCTTGTATTGGTTATAAAAACACCACTCTCCCATCACTCTGACAGAGATTCTCCAGATGGAGTTTTGATGAAATTCTGATCAGCTGTAGTTATGACATAGGATTAATCTTGTTTATTATTCTGGATTTGTACTACATCTTTATGTATAATATCTGCTTTGGCAAGCTTGTGCACATGTCCCTAGGAAGAAATTAGATACATTTCAACTACTGTATCTACGTGCTTGCATGACCCCTTCCTGAAACGGAGAGTAAAGTGTGGGACATGAGGTTATGGTTACAAAAGAAAGTCCAGTCCAGAAGTTTCTTCTGCTAAGGCACCCTTCTGAACCCAGAATAATTCAATGAAGCGTTGCAGGAGTAGAGCAATTAGTCCATTCAGAAAAACTTGGAAAGTTCAAGTCTGTATTTTAAATAAAAATGTGTCATAAACCTGAACTAGAAATACATGCAGAAGTAATTGTGAATATGGTAAGGATGCACTGGTTTTATTTTTAATACTTCTTCCAACTGTAGCAACACTTCCATTTTTTAATGTCCACATATCTTTTTGAATAAGAGGACTTCTGTCGTTTACATTCATACAAACTTTTAGATGAATTAGCTTTAGCCATGTTTATGCCATGCTGTTTGCTTTTCTCTACTAGTTTAAGAAGTGAAAATTCAGTATATATACTAGTGTTCCGGCAAATTATTGAATATTTGCACATGAAAGAAGCCTTTCCAGCTTTGTTTACATGCACTGTAGTGAACAAACTAAATGGCAGCAAAATCACATAGTTTAGGTGAACAATTACTACAATACACCAGAATTCTCACAGAATCAGAGAATCACAGAATGTTAGAGATTGGAAGGGACCTCAAAAGATCATCAAGTCCAATCCCCCTGCCAGAGCAGGAACACCTAGATAATGCTACATAGGAACGTGTCCAGGCGGGTCTTGAATGTCTCCAGAGAAGGAGACTCCACAACCTCCCTGGGCAGCCTATTCCAGTATGTACATCGTAAGCCCTTGGAGTAAAATGACATTGCAAAAGAAATCCCTTGAAGAAATTCAGATAATGATCACGATGAAGACCACAGGATCTTTTCAGGAATTCCATGAATGAAGATAAAAGTATCCTACATTTATCTAATAAATGTTTCATCGTGAAGAGTTCATTTTGAAGAGGTGACATTCTCAACCTTTGAATATTTTCTGGAAGGAACAAAAGTGTACATAACTTGTGGGTGTGTGGCACCTGAAATTCTTGGGAAATACCAACACACTTTTGTTTGGTTGGGTTTTTTTTAAGTAAGATGTTGAGGTTCTCTAGATCATTATTTTTCTTAAATAATATTACATGGGAATTAACAGTGAGTTGCGGGAAAGAAATTGCACAATGCTCAAGGACCATTGACAGTGAAGAGACAATCCTAAACGAGTCCTGCAATAGACATGTCGCACAACAGCAACTTGGCTGATATACTCAATATGAAATATTTCATCTCTATATATCATTGTGGATTAGACTAAAAGAATAGGTAACATATCTCTGCACAGAACTTGAAACTGATTTTTACAGTCAGACAGCAACCATCAAGTTTATAAAAATGGTTCTCAGAAGCACACTAAACCTAACTTCATGCTTTCCTCTACCAGACATCTTTAAGAGGCCAGTCAAAAATATCTTCTCACTGCACTCACACTTGTTTTATCTCAGTTATGTTACATATAAAGATGTGATGAAAAATCACCATCTATTTATATGCAAGTTGAAGAAATGTACTTTGTCCATGTACTCTAAAACAGTAGATGCCATCTGCAATTAAAATTATGTAAATCCATTCTGTTGAGAAACAACTAAGAAGCATTTCTAGAAGCATTTCTGATGACATTTCGGAATGAATATGCTATCTCTGTGTCATTTGTTTCTACAGTCACATTGTTTTGTTATTTCAGTGAAAAGCAGAGAAAATATTTATTTGCTTTCATTTATTATAGCTGTACATGTATATTTTTAACAGGCTGATTAAAAATATAGTACAAGTAAGCGTTGGATGACTATGTCAATTAACTATAATCCAAAGTTATCAAACTCCACTGCATAAAGCCAGAACCAATGAAATACTGTTTTGTTCTAAAAGTGAAGTGGGAGAAATTATAACCCCACCACAAAATTTATTCTTAAAGTAAATTCCACTTTCCTAGTACTCAGCTTTAAACCGTGATTCTTGAAGCATACCCTCAAGGCAAACTCATCAACACTCTTACAGCGGGGAAAGGGAGGATTGTTTCAAAATGAGCAATTCAGCAAGGAAAAATCCAATTTCAGCTCACTCTCTTGTACTGAAAAGACCCTCCCATTTAGATGTCTACACTATTTTAGCGAAATTTTGTACCACTTTTATTACCACTTTAACAGAGTGCCTACTACTAAATCGGTGTTAATCAAGTGAGACCTTCATGTTCCCAAACACATCAGAAAATATTGACATTACAAGGAATAGAGCCTTCCATTTCTGCATGTTTTGCAAGCAAGCAAGAAAAAAAAAAAAAAAAAGGAAAGTCATAAAAGTACAAAAAGATAGAGAGTAAAGGTTACCAATAAAAATTTATTTAATTTTCAGTTTAAAAAAAAAAGGTTTGTAAATCTTTTTGCAGTAATAGGGGCCGAGAAGCACTCTATTAAGCAACAAACTGTTTATTTCTCAAGGAAAAAAAGGCTTAAAATATTTAAGTTGTACATATTGCAAGCAGAATTTGGAAACTGTGGTCAACCGCTGCATTTCACCAATCTTCATTACCTGTCTTCCACACTGACAAGAGGTCTATCATTCGCATGACATGCTGTTTCCAAATGAGCATAGGCAGTAGTCTTGCACTGGGTTTGCACAGCCAGATTTCAGTAGCAGAGGAGTGGGGAGTTGTGTGTAGGGGCAGATTCTGTGAGAAGCTGCTGAAAGTTTTCTCCAGGTCCAGTAGAGCCAATGTCAACCAGCTCCACAGCTGACCGAGGCTGAGCCTATCAGTGATGGTGGTGTAGATGTCCACCTGTGGAGGACTCCATGCCAGAGCAAGTAGATGTCTAAAGGAGGCAGTGACCCCACGGGAAGCCCATGCTGGAACAGGCTCCTGGCGGAACCTGTAGCCCATGGAGGGAGGAACCCACAATGAAGCTGGTTTGCTGGCAAAACTTGTGACCCCACGAGAGTCTCACACTGGAGCAGTTTACTCCTGAAGGACTGCACCCCATGGAAAGGACTCGTGTTGGGGCAGTTTGTGAAGAACTGTCTCTCATGAGGTGGAAAGACAGTTGGAGATGTTGGAGAAAGTTTGTGAACAACGGTCTCCCATGAGAGGGACCCCACACCAGAGCAGGGGAAGAGTGAGGAGTCCTTCCCCTGAGGAAGAAGGAATGGTAGAAACAATGTCTAACGAACTAACTACAACCCCCATTCCCTGGCCCCCTGCACAGCTTGAGGGGAGGAGCTGGATAAATAGGGGGTAAAGTTAAGTCTGACCAGAAGGGATGGGGAAAGGGTGTTATTTTTAACACCCTTGAGCCCTTCGTTATATTTTCTCTCCCCTGTTTAGCTGAGAAAGGGGAGTGATAGAGTGGCTGTGGTGGGCAGCCGGCCACTGGCCAGCATCAAACCATTACAAGTCTGAAGCAGGACACCTTGCAGCTGGTAAAGTTTTAAAGTGCCCTTCAGGAATAAAATTATAATCTCCTCACCACATGCAAATAAGGGAAGGTAATCCTGGCTTCTGCTGAAAGCTGATCATCCAACTATAACGAGAACAGAAGCCCTGGGTATCCACACAAGTATCAAATATCAGACAGAGGCAGATATGCCAGATCTCCTCTAGCCAGGATCTTACAACTTGTTTTATCCAGAGTGATTCAGGGGCAGCTGCTTTGTTGTAATTTCTGCCAGACTCTGGGAAAATAAAAAAATAACAAAACACCCCAAACAAACTCAAACATTGATTTGGAAGAGTTAGAGAAATGAGGTAGGAAGTTTTATCTGCACAGAGACAAAACACACTGCAACATCATCTTCCTCCTGAGTGCAGTCCTGGTTTTATTTGTGAAGAAAAAGGAGAACATGATGAAGTTCATTAGGATTCTTCAAGAATTATGTCTGAAGAAGAGCAAATATTCAGCACTGTATTTTGAGGTCTTCATGTGCTAAGTCAGTGAAAACACATCAGATCAGTCCTGTTGATTTCCTACAGACAAAACATACTAGAGCTACCAGGAAGAAAATGTTTTCAACCTCCAAAAAAGGAAACTATTCATGAATGTACTTCTCATCACTGATTGCTAGATAACCCAAATATTCATGTCAGCTGTCGGCTGACTCTTTTAATAACAATCTCCGAAAAACAGTTTTCTGTGGAATCCGCAAAACACATTGTGGTTCCTAAGTAAAATTGTGCTATTAAAGAGAAGAAAAAGATAGACATTCAGTTAACTTTGTAAATGTAAAATGTGAAAGTAAAGGTGGCAAAATGGAATAGTTGTAGCTACGTTTCCAAATTGTGATATGAAATTTAAATTCTAAGTTGGAAAAAACCTCAAGTACCATAAATCGTCCATGGAAAAGGAATTTTTCAGAAAAAAAAAATACATAAGAACAATCAAAAGATTTACAGTCAACAAATGTAATGAAGTATCCGTATGTCCAGACTCACTGAGAGTATCCTTATTAATTCGTGAAGATGGCTTTCCCTGGATGCTCCCAGAACTCAAAGAAATACCCACAATGTATCAAGAATAAAAATCTCTGAGTTTCATCCCAAGCCTTTAAAATTAAGGAGAAATATGAGTAGAGTAGAAACTTAGAAGTCTCTAAGCTACAAATACAAAATCTGTTCTCAGTATGATGTACGACGCAACCCCTGATTTCCAGGTGGGATTCAAAAGATGCATCGTTAGAGATGAAGACCTCCAACTATTCTGACAGGGATTTATTAAAACCTGTTTGATATACTTCTTTGTTCCACTAAATACATATTCTTTCATCAGAAAGGAAAAAAAATATATATAAAATTCTCATGGAAAGCTATATACCAGTTCTAGTTCGTAAATTCTATCCCTTTCAAGGTGCAGATGGACAAGGTCAGCAATGCATTGGGTGTTGCCTAGAAGATTGCAGAAAAGTGCACTAAAAGTGCTATGACTGTCAGTGTTCAATGGTTTTAGATCACATTATGGTGTTTAAGAGCTTTTCTTAGCACTGAGTTCAGTATTTCACCACTGGCTTTTCCTCAGACGAGTCTGACATGGATTGAGATCACAGTTCTGTTGTAAAATTCCTTCCAGACCTCAGACAGAGTGCAATGTTTGAAAATAAATAGAAATAAATGTATTATTTGTCCCGAAGGGCCTTGTTCTGCTTGTGCAGAGGCAGACTGCTCAATCTGAATCCAATTAATTTTTCCACAGTATAGCTTACAATTTTCCCTGTAAAGGGCACTCCAGTCAGTTGTTTTGTAAATTAATTCAAAGTTAACCAAACAATATGGCACCCAAGAATTGTCCTGCCTGAGGTTTTAGAGACGTTTTGAAAGGGCCAAGCATATGCCAAGTCTTGAAATGATTAAAAAAAAAAGTATTCTAACAACTCCAGATTCCTGTCCTTGCCAGATTAGAAAAAGGTATAAAGCACTACTTTGTCAATACCATAGGGAAAGCAGAGATATAGCATTGCTAATTACGTCAAAGAGACTCTTTCAAAGTCCACAAGCCAATGCTCAAAATGAGCTATCAGAGGAGAGAAAAGCTTAGAAAGTAAACAGAGAAAAACCCAATTTGCAAAAGCTAAAATAGAGAAGAACAATTTGTAAAATTCAGAACCAATAACATAGGTACAAATACTACAAGAGAAACCAAAAATCACACTGATATTTGCAACATAATCCTGCTTGCCAGGATGTTTATTCCAATTTCCCTGTGTTATGAGGGCCTTATACTTCCGTCTGGTCAGCCAATGTTAACCACCTGGCTTAAACTGACTATGCTGATTCAATGAGGGTCTTGTCCCTCAGCATCTGGCTTTTTATTTTTTCTTTAAAAGTGACACTGCCCTTTGCATTATATTTCTTTATTACCACTGACGTTGTTTCCTCACGAAAGTCTACAAATGTTTAAAGGAACAACCAAATCTCAATTTCAAAAGCAGGTATTTTTAAAATTTTAGTTGTTTTGAGTGACCAGCACATTAGAATATTAATTCAAAATGCATGTCATAGATAAGAAGACAACAAAGGCAGAGTCATAACAAAGGAGGGTCTATATCTGAGGGAAAAGAAAATTATTCTAGAATTCAGACTATTATTCTTCTCATCTTCTCCCCTTCTGCTATATTCCAGTTTTCATAACTTCTAGATCCATATTTATTACAGACATTTTGAGAACATTTGCTCATATCTTTGATCAATTCTTGTCCTTATCAAATTTTTCCTGTGGTCTTTTCAACGTCATATTTGCTCATGTGCTTTTCAACTTGATAGCATCAGGCTAATCAATCTTTCTCTGCAATTTGTCCTGTGTGCATAAAAAGATATATTTAGGTGTATGATTGATTATTAATGGCTATTAAAAACAATACATATTCCAGCTGAAATTCAGGAAAATAATGTTCAGGAAAAAAATATTCTCCGTATGATGTAGATGCAAGTATTCAGTTATTACAACCATTTCCAAAAAATCCTCTTACGCCACAGCCACCATCAGTAGAATTTGTCAACTTCAGAATTATGTCAAAAATAACCCTTTCCTCTTAGTTTTCTTCCTTCTTTTATTGTCCTTATCATCTATCAGATATTTTTTGCAAATTCTGCCAATAGTCCACCTGGAAATTCAGCCACCCTTGTCTGTATACTTTAATATTATCTTACTGCTGAGTTAACACTGCATTAAGCAGATTTTACAGCAAGCCAGACTTCCTACATTATCATCAAAAGCAGTATAAACAGTTCTCAAAATTATTAATATATTATTGGTATGCAACCTCATTTTTCAGCTAATTTTACTTCATGATTGTGAGCTGATCAGGAAGAGGACAGACAATAATTTACAAACAAGGTGGTAACTAATGCTGCTTAGAACCAAATCAGGTTCTGGGTAAGTCCCTGATGTGCACAGCACTAAAGGTCCTGAACGTCTGCTTCATCTTAAGTCAATCATTCTTGCATCCAATTGAAAATACGTGAAACTGACTGCTGCTTTATAAATTATTCCACATTTCAAGATAAAATGTCATAACATTATTTTAAACTCAGATAGCATGTGACCACATACTATATATAGCATTAATCAGCATAATACCAGATAACATGAGGTGATATGCAAATAGAAGAATAATGCGGTATTGGCATGGCCCAGCACAGCAAAGTCTGACATCTGTTTGGCAATAGTTTGCATGTGTAAATTCTGCAGTTTGTCTGTGTTTAATGAACTTGTCTGGAAATTCAGAGCACCTAACCGAGAGATTATCTAAAGTAACAACACAGCAGCAGTCTGTTTTAATTTAGGCTGTCTGCAAGCTACTGCTATGAAAATTAACAACTCTTAAGTGTGTTAAATAATCCCTGGCCTTCATAATAATTGAGCAGGCTGAAAGAAGTCATACAACTTGTATTATGTTGTTGTCAAACACCAGCTGACTTTTTTTCCCCTTGTATATTGATTTGGAGAATTAAACTGCCTCTACTTAGATATGTCAGCCTGGGAGGATTTTGAGGACAGCTAGCAAAGTCCTAGGGATGCCAGTTTAAAGGTAGCAATATCAAATGGGATTTTATTTCATAGTAGCAGGCACAAACCCTGCTTGTACCTCCCAAGCATCTCCAAGAGAGGGCAACTGGGACCCAAATTAATTGTTCTTCTACCTATCTGTAAAGCATTGGATCAAAAAGTAGTGGCTGAGAAATGAAGCTGGGTTCAGTTGTATGAGGTTGCTAGCAATGATCTGCAGCCCCAAAATGTTCCACATGTTCTGCCATAAATTTGCCTAGTAATGCTCTCCTTAATCAATTGGCTGCCCAGCACGGACTTATCAGATCAGCCATTTAATGTGCTGGAGTCAGAGGAAGAGCATCATTCTGACAGCAATGCATGTTTGCTTAGCACTTACTTAGCAATATGTTACCAGCTGATACTGAGGGTAATCTCACACTAAAGAACCGACGAGATAAGAGAACAAGAGGATGTGGCCCCTGGACTTGGAGGTATCACAGAACCTTATTATCATCATGAATGCCCTTACATTAGTGCCAAAAATCCCAGATGAGGCTAGCATTTTGTGGTGCCAAGCAGAGTTTACACATGAGTGTAAGACATGGTTCCAGAAGTCTTGCCTTCAAAATTTCAGAGATATACTGGCAATGAAAGTGCATGTATCGCAATCACACACAACTGAGTCATGAATGTGGGATAGAAAACCTCAGAGAAGATCTACATCCTGCATAAAAACCTCTGAAGCTTTGAACCTCTGGAAGGAATGAGGTGCTCTATTGTTGTTCAGATCCTCCAAGCTAAAAAAACCTGTTACATTTCCTCAAGCATTATTATTACAGTATTCTGCAAGAGCTTTTGATTGATGAGTAGTCTTGTTCTGTGGTGACTTCAGACATAGGATTGGGAGGTGATACTGGTTTGGGGAAGACTAGAGCTGAAAGGAAAATATATAATAAATACAAGCACTGTCATGGGATAAGGAGTAGCTGAAGAACTCAATTCCTGGGATAAATACATATGTGGATGCATATACGACCACAGGTAGGAGAAAGAAGTCCATCCTTGTCAAGTCAGTTTCCTGTATTACTTCTGTATCAACCATCAAACAGAGACTATTACAAATTGGTAGTGCTCTTGCTATGACTGAGTTCTTGCTATGGGGTCTGATCATGACCAAGAGACATCTTGAAACAAACAAACAACTAATTTCTATCTCTTTCCTTCAATTTAAGTTTAGCAACAATTCATATCAGAAATGTTTTGTTTCTATTCTCAACAGGGAATTTGGAGGAAAATTTTGCGCTATGAAGTACTTTACCTTACATATCTGCACTTACATGACTGAAAATGATAGTGCACATTTTGAAATCCTTGATTCTTAATATTAATATTCTTAACATCAATAAAACAAAGGACAAAATATCTAATTTTAATTCAGTATAAGTAATCCTTATGCAAGTATTACAGAATCATAGAATTGTCAGGGTTGGAAGGGACCTTAAAGATAATCTAGTTCCAACCCCTCTGCCATGGTCGGAGACATCCCCCACTAGATCAGGGTGCTCAGAGCCCCATCCAGCTTGGCCTTAAAAACATCCAGGGATGGGGCTTCCACCACCTCTCTTTCAACAGAGGCAGCAAGTCCTTGAGGGGAGCAATTGAGGACATGCAGATTGTAAAATTGTACCCACCAGCAAGTACAATTTACCGACTTTGCTTGTAAGACTGACAGAACGAAATATTTTTTAAATAAAGAATATATGTATAATGGTTTCAGTTTGTGGATATTTTTTTCATGTAAATATGAACGCTGGCACATTTATGAAGAAATTCATCTGTCTAGTGTATCAGATAAGGTTCTACAGTGGTCAGACTCAAGGGAAAACAGGTATATTTCCTTTGAGTTGAAAACACCCATTTTACTCCAAGAGAATATTGTCAACATTTTTCTTCCTTTTCTTGACAGGAGACTTACTAAGTAAATGTTATTTTTCATATAATACAACCGTTTCTCCCACCAACAATTTCAACAGACAAAAAGCATTGAAGTGAACATTGGTTTTGTTCTTTCTGATTAAATCTTTTCTGGTAGTTATGTGCTGTATGGAGTAAAAAATACTTTTCAGCATTTAAAAACTTGAGCTGAACAAGGTTCATTTTATCTGTCTGCTTTTGATTTTGTTCATAGATTTATTGCCAGAGAAAAGTTCTCCCCCTTCTGATTGTATAACCTGAGTCGTATGAATACTCATAAGTCATAACAGAGGGATGGATTTTTCGAGGCAGAGGTATAAAAAAGGAAAACATACATTGACTAGTCTCTCTATAAATTAGGGAATGGCAAAATATTTCTTATCCTTTGGTATATACATGTAGGTGTAGACGAGGAAGTGATCAATGAAGTAAACCAAAGACCAAAATACAAGCTTTTTCCTAACTGTTATGAGACCATTGTGTTTGATATAATATGCACAACAGGACATTGCAAAGCTGTGTGTCTGGCATGCCTGAAGCAAAGTGACCTTATAGTGGGAGACACGAATTCCTCATCTAAATGTCCTGGAAATTGCTGGGACAGGATCTCTTGTCTTGTTCACTTATTGATTCGTAAAGGCCAAACCTAGGAAGAAAACTATCTTCATCCAAAGACAGCAGATTCTGCTTTGTGAAGGAGAACAGTGAATTCATCATACATCCCACATGTCAATTTAAGGCTACTTCATACACAATCCTTGTATTATGTTTCTTGATCATTATTAAAGAGTTAATATCTTTTATTGAATTGATTTATGCTTAAAAAAAAAAAAAAGAAAATCCTTAGGGGAGTAATAAAAAAGTATATACATTAAGACCAATCTGGCACACATTTTTGTTATTTAACACCCAAGCAAATAACTGTTTCCATGTTTATGAATCTGTTCTTGAATTAGATCCAATTTCCATGCTCATTATTTCTTTTCAGTCAGTTTTGCAGTCATAAGAGGAAGGTTGTCCATTTAAGATGGTAAGGAAAAGAATTGTCCTCATTAAGACAGATTAGAAAGAAGCTGGTATTTGGAAAAACATTCTAACAGTGAAAGTCATGAACAGTTACCCAGGGTGGTTTTAGAAAATTCTTCACCAGACATACTGTGTATAAGTAAGGAAATTATACGAATGCTACTGGGATGATCTGGATATGACTGATTCTGCCTCCCACAGAAAAATGGTGTAGGTGACTTCCAGAAGTCACTTCGAGATGCATGTTTCTACAGTTGCAGACCTCAGGCTTTGGAAAAGAGTTCATTGTTTCAGTTAATATTTCAAAAATCCTGTGAACACGTGAAGCTACCAAACATGTTCAATGTATTATTTGCTAACAGAATTCATATTTTCTACTTCAGCCTAGTAACGTAGGGGCCTGATCAGATCCTTTTCTTCCATCAGTCACACCACCAAACATATCCTCCTGCATTTGCATTTATTTATTGATCACTGTTTTAATTTATTTTTTTTTATTTTCCATCCCATTTACATAGTATGACATTTTGCAAGTTTGCTTCCTTTCCCTAAGGGCTATCTGTCTCTCTAAATTTGATCCAACAGGAGTTTGTCATGCTACCATTGCTTTCATATTCCATGTTTTTCCTACTTACATCACATTATTTCAGCACATCCTCATGGCAACTGCTCTTTGACATTGCTGTGTTCAAATAAAACAGATAATATGGGACATAAAATAACATCAACAACAGCAGTGGTCATAAGACTGTTGTAAAAGGTAAAAATGGGCCTTGAAAAGAGTTACAATCCTAAAAGAGCTGAAGCCAAAGATGACTTTGTCTTTGCTGGACATGTTTCAGAACAAATAAAACTTTGGCTTGTGCCTGGTACTTGTTCACACATCAGCAATATTTACCTGATCCAAGTTTCTGTCCTCCTTGAGATGGTTTCTCCTTTGTTTCATTCCAAAATCTACAACAGAATCACCACAATCTGATGGGATTATAGGACGATCATTTCAGTATCCTCACCTGCTCCAGGGAAATGGATCTAGAAATAGAGTTACCCAGAAATTGCCTAAAGCAAGAGACAAAACCTTTCTGACCAGTATCAGGAAGATGTTCACTTTACAAAACTGAACATGAAGGTGGCATTTATTTGATATCCAACATGCTTAACAGCTGTTATACTGAACTAATTTTTGACTGCCTCTTCTTGCCTTTACATTTGACTGCCTTCCAGATATTCCTAATTTATAGTTTTCCTGTTCTGTGAAGAACATTTTGATCTCTTGATCTTCACTGGTGGGCAAACAATTCTTATAATCACACTTCTTCTCCCAGATTATCAAGTGTTACATACAAGAGAATAAAAGTTATGTCATATGTCTATAAAAAGAAATATTTATGCATGGCCACATTCTTCATTCATATGAATGTCCCTATAAATTTAAAGAAGAAATCTCTGTGTAGCAAAACCGAATTGTAACAATTGCTCACAAAGGAGCAGTTACAAAGATCCTCAAAAACCTTAGAGTTATACATTCTGAACCTTTTAATTAGAGGTCTGCTTTCTAGAATAAATTCTGTACTTCTTTATGCCAGTTCATGGAAAAATAAGTTTGGTGTAGTACCAATGGATACTAATTTAATTCAAGAGATACCAAACCTAGATGGCCTTTCATTTCAAATTAAATTGTACACATGTGAATAGTCTTATATACATAAAAGCAGTTTCTTTTATATTTTAAAATCTGTAGTATAAAATATATTTAATCTCTCAAAAATGTAAGAAGAATGAAAATGTGGGAAAGCAAAATCACAAAATAGACAGTGATATATTTCCTAAAGTTCTGATTACTTTTTTTTTTATTTTCACAAGGTAATATTACTGCAAACTTGGTGTCTGGACTAGTTTGAATATTAAAGGATTAACATCAGTAGCATTCTTCCCTTTGGTAATATTCTTTAAAATGCATATTGTGCATATAAGAAATTATAAATAGCAATCTTCCAACAATAGCAAGACTAGGAATGGATCATTAGCTATATTGCAATTTACAAGTCTAGATCTATTCTCCAGGAAAATGTACTGGAACATTAATCTGGTTGAGCAACCTAACCAATGAAGCATTGGTGTTTTTCTAATGATACTGAGATAAGTTCAGACTAAAGAGAAAAGGAAAAAAAAAGGTTTTCTGTCTTTTTTTTCTTTTTTTTCTATAGCTATATTAGGAAAATACAGTCAAAGAAAATCTGATTGCAATCACTGACATTTTAGAAATACACTTTTCCTATTAGTAAAGTAACCTGCTGTTGCCAGCAGCTATCAGGAGAGGAAATGTCACACTTACATAGGTTTCAGGCTTGTTATTTATTTCCTGAAGAGTCTCATCTAGTGCAATTTCATGTCAGGTATAATATAACTGACATGTTAATAAAGCACTGAGGTTCAGACATTCATCTGGAATCTTTTATACAGCAATCTATCCTTACCTTTTCAGATATTTGATATTATTACTCCATTTTAAAGCTTACAGTGGTTTAAAGTGTTCATCAATGAATCATAAACACAAAGAAAGACATTACAAAAAGACTTGATTGAATGCTTTGTGTCAAAACACTTTTTATGATATGTCTTCAAGAATTTTTTCTTTTACTTTTGTCACTATCTTTTCCAGTTTTTCAGTGCAAAAAAAAAACCATTTTTTGTCTCGTTTTCCCCAATATGTTTTCAACTATCCCCTAAAAATGAAGATTCTTTTTTAATGATCTGGTAGATGTCTTCTGAGAAGACTCACAAAATCTGATTTTTTCTGATGATGAACATTTTTTGAGCTCCTGCATACTTTTCAGAGTCTTTTTACTTTCATTTCTTTTTTTGTTTTAATCTAAAAATGTTTCTAAGCAATTTAAAAAAAAAAAAAAATGCCTGGAAATCTATATTTAGTAGTGTGAAAGTAATTAGGATTTTTAAAACTACTCTAACCTTCTTATAAGAACACAGTTCTGACACAGTATTCTTTGCAGATATACCTCAACAACGCTTATACTTGCTGCCTGACTTACTAAAGACAGTAAAAGAACTCTGGGAACATTAGAAAGAAATGAAGAGGCAATGAAAAAAGGAAAATGTTGATTCAGACCAATCATTGTGAAATAAAGTATGTCACTTTATTTTGAATCAATTTAACTCAATTACTTAATGAGGCATAGTGGAGGAAGTCAGTCACTCCAGTGATTCAATTGTTTAAAAATATTGGAAATAGTAAGTGGGAAATAATGATATGTTAGGATTTTTAAGGTGAAGAAAGAATAACAGGAGATAAGAGAGAGAATACTGGAAAGTCACTTTCGCAGGACCGAGGGGACAAATGAGAGTCCAACATTATCTCATATCTTACTATCTCTGTCTCTTTTCATCTTGTCTAGAGGAAGCATTTGCTTTTACAACAAAGAGAGTGATTTAGTTTCATTTTTTTTCTTACCTTGCTTTGGTTAGTGTCCTGCATGTGATGGTAGCTTAGTTTACCAGAACAGCTAAGGAGGGAACCATTCAGCTATGATGGCTAATGGCTTATATTGGCGTGCATTAGAAGTCCAGAAACGATGAAGAACAGAACAAGCAGCAACAGCAATGTGTTGCAGAAGGAATAAAATACCCACCCTGATTATTTTCCAAGGAAAAGAAACAAATACTTCCCCTGATATTCTCCCAGCTGCATGCCAAAAACATATTTGAAATGTTAAACTATTGTTACAATTTGGGAAGCATGAAAATTGCAAAAGCTGCAAGCTGAAAATGCTACAGATAACAGAGAATCACAATTTAGTGGATTTTCACTCCTTCTACTAATAACTGACAAAGGATGCTTTGATCAAGCAGATTCTGTTGACAGAGACTTTCCACAGCAGACAGAAGCTCTTATCTTCAAGCTATGAAACACAAAAAACATTCATAAAGATCACTTTGAATGCCATTTTCTCTGTATTATGTAAGTTTAGGGATTACTGAGCACAAAAAGGTGTGTGATGAAAGATACAAGACTTGGAAGATATTCTAGTGCACAGTAATTCACTGCAGTTATTACCATTAAATTCCACATTCTGTCGGTAAACATTGTTCTCTATTTAGCAGAAATGTCAATGGTTCCAGCCATTTTTATACACAAAAAAAATCTGCTCTAACAAATGGATTAAAACAACAAACCCTAAAACAACAGTCTTTCAGCATTAGCTAAAACAGTTCTTTCCCCTCTCAAACCCAAGCTCTGTTTCTGGGATACTAGAAGTTATTTGGCATGAATTTCATTAACTTACTAAATTGAGAGTGAGGGTCTGTTGCTGGGTAGAAACACTTTAAGAGTGTAGTGCCTTGCTTGCATTTTCAGAATGTCTTGGTAAACCAATTAAAACAACTTTTATTTTAAACATTTGTTATTGCATTCAGTGCTTTTTCCAACACCATAAAATTCTTTAACTAGCTTTTCAATATTGAGTATCCCATTATAATTTTACAGTTGGCCTTCCAAAAACATTAAGGAACTTGACGGGGCTATGAATCACAGATTATTTGCCTCTCTGTGGACTAATCTATCAAAAAGATTGAGATCGGATCTTTATCTAAAGGGCTGATGTTGATTCAAATTCAGTGGCAAATTAAACTAGGAGAGTGTCTGATTACCTTGCACACATATCCATACTGCTCCTACAGCTGAGGTTTAATTACTCCTGAATCATTGCAGTTTTCAGACCCATGTATTAAAGCTAAACCAGTAATTCAACATGGATCTGCAGCACACTGTATGGATATGTCATTCTGAATCAATACTAACCCAGAGGACCCTTCACTGGCTTATACATGACGATACTCAGTGAAAACCTGGGTATATCTCACACCTTATCTTTGGGGTTTAGCTATATAAATCAGGATTGCTTCACACATGTTGCCAGTCTTATAACAAACCAAAATTTGTCACTCAACACCTTATGAAATACAGTATAGATACAACAGCTTCCCTAAAGGAACAGAGCTCCTTATGAAAGCAGGTCCGTTTTATTCTGTGACCTCATTCTGTAGCTGATGTCTGACACATTTTTTCCACCGCCACAGAGATCATTTCATTTCATCTATTCTCAGAACTGAACAATCAAAATGATACTGATAAGAAAGACAATATCCAGTTGTGGGTTTTTTTCTTTTTTTTTTCTTTTATTTTCTTTGTTATTTCAGTTTTGTCAATATTGTCATTCAGTGACCATTCTTAAAATTATTAGCTTCTTCGATGTTTTATTTGATTTTCATCTAAGCAATGTCAATTACGTAATTGAAAATTGCTTTGACTATCCATTTCTCTACCAATTCACAGGCAATCAGATTCATTTCAACATTGGAAGTAAGCTATCATCAGTCAGTTCAGCCTATCAAAATAGTCCATTTACATAATGGGAAAATGAAAAAAAAAACGGGGTCAGAAAAGAACTCTTTTTACTTGGAATACTCTATTAGCATACCTTGCAGACCACAGCTGTGTATGTTCATAGTGTAAGTCAAAGAAATATTTGTTGTGCTATCCTCATTTGTTTAAACCACCTGGAAAACAGTTTTAATTCCTTGAGTGTTTTTCTCAGTATGTTTCTACTAGGTGGTTTGGGGTTGTTTACTTAGAATTAATACATTTTTATGGATTAAAGAAAATAACCGATAAATATGGCTACCTGAGTAGGAGTAATTCTTGACATAAAATAAAAATTACCCTTTTCTCTACTGAGACAAGTTGTAGGAGGTCGAGAGAGAACAGCATATGAAAAACTAGTGAAATTCCCTTTCAACTCTCTGGATCTGATTCAAAACCAGCTAAGTTTAAGGAAAAATTCCTATCAACTGTCATGGGCTTTCACTGAGGCCCTAATTTATGAAAAAAAAAAAGAGAATTGTTGCAATTTTATATTAATAAATCATAGTTTAACTTTTAACTCAAAGTATCATTTCTAGCATTGGTAATGCGTATGTAGGAATACAGTGTTTTTCAGAAGGGAACAGTCGCTATCCTTTCTTTGATATTTTTTTGTATACAGTCTGTCTTTTCGAGTAATGGTGAGAATGTTAAACCTCACAAAAATAACCAATGAACACTGGGGGAAAGTGGGTGGACTTCCAGAAAATATTATATGACCTTTAACACATTTCCAGGAGGGAGTCATCAGATTCTTCATGCCTGTTGATTCTGAACCTGTCTGCAAGATAAGTTCTCCAATTTGAGAGCTGAGTCACTTCAGATGCAGATATGTGAGGCTCGTACAGTCAACGGAAGCTACCTTCTGCATTCGCATTCCTAGAATGACCTTACTTTTTCGCTAGCTTCGGAGTTGATTACCATATTCACTGAAGGCAGACCTTCACGTCTTTTTTCATGTAAGCCCATTTATCCCTTTTTAGCTATAGTCCTTTTATCTTCTTAGACTCCTTAAAGTTGATAGTAAAAATGCTTCAATGTATAACAGATGTGTACACGTACATTAAGTTCATTGCATATATAGAGAATACTCTCAAAAATTTTTTTCTGTTCTCGTATGATGAATACCTGAATTTTTTTACAGAAGAATGTTGTTGAGCAGCAAAGACAGCTTGCTATGCATCTTACTTCCTTTCTGCTAGTATTTTTATAGCAGAATTACTTTTGTATACCTGTTTTATCCCTTATATATGAATGATTTATACATATAACAAATATATATTGTTTCTGAATCAAGCAATTTACAAAAGACAATTCCGATATATTTTGGACATGCTAAATTTCAACATCACAACATTTTACAAATCAATTTGCATGACTGGAAAATCTGTTCTACCACTTTTAAATGTGACCAGTGTTCACAGAAAGGAGGACCACAGTGTGATGGAATTTAGAAGTGTTAGTAAAACAATTAAATAAATGTCTCTAAGGCCACATTTGACTCACTGACTCTAGTCCTATTGGCATCAATAGGAATTTTTCAGGACTTTCATGAACCTCCTGTTGGGAAGAAATTGAATAAAATCTCAGAAAGGTAACAAGATTCCCTACTCAGATCCTTAAAGATATCTAAGCACTTAGGCTTGAAGAACAAGCCTGTCATTAGCAGGCATATATTGTATTTTCAAAAGGTATAAATAATGGGGGGCTGACTAGATGAATTACAGAAACGGAAATTATAAGATAGATTTTTCTTAACTATACGTCTGTTCAGCTGACATAAACATGTAAGCCAAAATTCCCTACTCCGAGTAATCACTTCACTATCCGCACACCAACTGGAGAACTGGTTAAGATGTGTCAAATTCAGAACAGATGTTACAATTCCACTGAAGCTTTTTATGGTAAATTTGGTAGTCCAAAGTGTAAACAGAAGACAAACACAACATAAATTACAAACAGTAAAGATCGCTGAACACTTAAAAGATCTCTGGAATTTAGTGAACTGGAAAATACAGTTGCAATGAAAAATATGTGAACCTTTCGGAATTTCATGGTGTTCTGCATTCATTTGTCACAAAATGTAATCTAACCACCATCTAAGTCAAGAATATTGACAAATACAATGTGCCTAAAATAATAACACAGTTCTGATACTAAACCAATTAATAATAAACCAGATAATAATAAACCAGTTCTGATCTTCCATGTCTGTATGGAACACATTTATTCAACATTCAAAATGCTAGTGGAAAAAGTAAATGAACCCTTGAGCTGATGTCAGAAAAGCTAATCAGAGTCAGGTTAACCTGGAGTCTTGTTAAGAAAACGAGTTTGGAGGTGTGGACTAGAGCTACGCTGATAAAAACACTCAAAGTTTTTGAGTTTGCTCTGTACAAGATACATGCTTATGTGAGCCATGCCTTGCCTAAAAGAGCTTTCAGAGGATCTACAATCAAGAATTGTGAATTTACATAAAGCTGGAAAGGGTTACAAAGTGATTTCAAAGACCTTAGAAATTCACTAGTCTACAGTTAGGCAAACGATCTATAAATGGAGACACTTTGGGCCTGTGGCTATTCTACCATGAAGTTGGTTCTCAGTTAAAAGGACCCCGAGAGTACAACAAAGACTCATTAATGAGGTAAAGAAACAATCCCGAGTGACAGCCAAAGAGTTGAAGGCATCATTGAACTGGCTAACATGGGTGTTCATGAGCCTACATTGAACAAGCAGGGTGTCTATGGCAGGACATCACAAAGGAAGCCGCTGCTTCATACAAAGAACATTGCTGTGATTCTGTGATACAGCACTGCTTTAAACTAGCACTGAGCCTGAAAGGCAGATTCTAAACTCTGCAGTTGCTAACACTGCACAGCTGCATACAGGACAAATACAAGCAGAATGGAAGAGGTTAAATGACTGTTCAGGTTACCTCACAGGATTGTCTGGGTAAATTTGACCTGTATGTTCAGCACTAGCAAATGTGGAGCAACCCTAATAGGTCTGATGAAGGAGTTACCTGATAAAATTTTAAGGTCCATGTGGTGTAGAATTTCAAAACTGATGATCACAGCAAACTTATTTGGTCTTAGACTCTACGATTTTATTTTTTTTTTAACTAGTTGGTTACAAAGCCAGCTAAACTCTTGTTTTGTATCACTGTAGCAACTCAAAGCAATCAGAACCTATTGGTGAAACTGACCCTTTAATTTGCTGCTGTTCTTACACACACAAAAGGCTGATAACTGTGCAGGTTCATGGACATTGGTCAGTTAAGCCCAAAACTCTTACTGACATGAACAGGAGTTTTATTTGAGAACTCTCTGTTGTCCATATTATTGATGATATGGCAGTTCTGATCACTGCAGTGATTTTTTTTTTTCCTCTCGAAAACTATAGTGGAACAGGATAAGGGAGCACACAGGGTAGTTCAAACTCTAATTGCATGTTCCCAAATGAAAAGAAAATCAACATCCTGATTCTTATCAGAACTCAGGCCCCAGTTAGAACTGGCAAGATTTGTAGAAAAGATGTAAACAAAGAGATCTAAGTTTTAAAAAATTATTAACAAGCTAATAATTTCTGTTCTGAACACTGACATCAAATCTGCATGCTCCATTCTGTAAACTACACGAACTCCGTTGATTCATAATTGTCTCCTTGGATATTTTTATTAGCTAAATTGAAACAAAACCAAAAATAACCAAGAAAATTTATCTGCTGACTTTGCACTACATCTTTGTATTATTTTCTGCTAAATCTTACTTAGTTAACACTGATACAGACCATATGCCTCGTGACAATAACCTGTGTTGACACTGCCTTTCATCAGTATATGCTTTAGCAAAAAAAATAGAATTAGAAAAAATGTTGCATTAATTAGTTTCTAAAATACTTTGAAGATCCAAAGTGCAATATATGTGCAGAGCATTATTATTTTTTATTTCATCATCTGTGATGACCATTTGTTCAACTAACCTATTCAATTACAAAGGAATAACCAGGAAGTGCATGAGGCACAATTAGCTATTTTAGGACAATTTATATTTTTTCTCATGTGATTTGGCTAAAATTAACACTGGTATATCTAATTTATGGCAATCCCTGTGAGAAAATGTCTAAACAATTTTAAAAAAATAAATAGAGCAGCTTGAGGTTGAAGATAGATTCAGAAAAGGGCTCAGATCTTAAATTGTGCTTGTCATTCTGTGTTTTTTAAATCTGATCCTGTCTGCAATGATTTTTAATCAGAAACCTCTTGTCTTCACACTGGTTAAACTCAAAATACAAAAATTCCTTGGCCTGTATTAGTTAACGTGAAATGCATTGCCACAATAGTTTTCTTCAGCAAAGGATGAACACAAAGGTGAAACATTGGCTCCTTTACAAGTAAAGGAAATTTTACTCTGGTCTTCCACATGCATTACTACTTAATCCAGCTGTGCATATTGAGCTGTCATATCCAATGATTGCCTTTGATACCAGTGGTCCCAGAAACTATTAATTTAGATGAAAAATGGAGAAAATCAGCGTTTTCACTGGCCATCAGATTTCCATCACTCTTCAACTGAAGATCCACCTAATGACCCCTCTCCCTTGCTGTGTATCTACATCCAGGGTGGAACTGAGGTGGCTGAATATCAATGACAAGTCTAGAGCACTAGGTCTGCTTTTCGTGCTGAATATGTGATATAGTACTTAGGTACATAGAGGAGCAGATGAAAGATGACAAATTCAATGTCATGGACAAACAAACAGCTAACATAAGCAAATTACTTGGAGGATATTTACAATAGTTATAAATGGTTTTTATAAGATTTTTTTTCCCCAAACTCTGCATCAGATGCAGAGAAGACTTGAGAGAAAGACAAACCTTCTCTCCCTTCTGAAATATGATTCCATTCTGCAAAATACTATAAATAACAAATAAACAAGATCATTTATATTTACTTTCTTTTTTTCAAGATATTCAAGCAGACTTTAAGTATCTGCAAAGTTCTACAAAGCTGCTGCACATTCAGCCTCCAAGTGCTTTAGTATACCACTTGGAATGAAGCCTTCTTACAAAAAGATTGTCCAATATTATTGTTTTTAAACAAAATATACAGTGTCACAAAAGATGGAATGGAGTAAGAATCCATCTTTATGCTTCTCAGTAGGCAGTAAATAAAAACATAGTAGTATTTCTGATTTACAATCTCAGGAGAAGTTAAAATGAGCACATTTATTTAAAGAACAACTTTCAAATTGTGGGGAAATCTCTCACAACATCATTTTATTTTTTTTTCTGATAAAAATTAGGACTGACAGTTAGTTGTTGACAGCAGTCAAGTATCCAAAGCATTTTTTTTCCTCTTTGTCCATTTCATTTTCTACTACAGTCTGTTTCCATAACATTATAATTACACTGGTTTGTCACTAGTAAAGACTATGATTTCATCACAAGAAGATAACCAGAGATGAACTATGAAGAAATACATAGAGAAAAATACAAGGCAGTTATCTCTAATATTTGTAATAACACTAGAGATTTTTAAAATACATTTTTTTCAGCTTCATATGGAAAGGACTTTTTTCAGTCAGTATTTGCGAATATATTTGTTATAAACAAGTTCTTGATAAACACAAGTTTTTAACTGGTTACTAAATATACATTAATTACCTGTTCTTCCTATATAGACCCAGAAATGTAGTCTGTTTTTTTTTTCTTCTTGCTTTGACAGCCTGAAAAACCTTCTTATTGTATCAGCCAGAAAGAGGGTAGATCGAAATGGTGGTCCTGTGTTCTGCAAGTGGAAATACCACGTGTTAAAATGGTAAGACAGAGACATGAAATGTCCATATTTTTAGCTAAAAAATATGCTGGTCTAAAATCAAACATTTCATGTAACAATATCCTGACTTGCTGGCTGACTGAAGAATCTTTAAATTTGTTCATGATAACTGCGTGCAGAGAGTCGAAAGGAAAATAATTGCTAAATACTTAAAAAAAAAAAAAAAACCGAAAGCTAACAACATGAAATCTGAGAGAGGAGCAAAAAGAATAGAAAAAGAAAAAAAATACTCTAAAACACAGCTGAAAGGCTTTGGGATAAATCTCTCCTGAAAATTGTAGGTGCAGGCTAAAGCTTAACAAGAAAAGGATAACTTAGCTGCATAAAATTGTACTTTTGCTGTTTCCTGAACATGAGGCTTACCTGTTGTGTTGTGCACCCAAGAGCTCACAGGCTCTCCAACTTCCCTTGAGCTCTGGTTCTTCTCTTAAATTCTCTGGCACAGTTTCTGCATGCCAGCCCTTCTGCTCTAGCACCTCTGTTTCCCTCTACAGTCCTCAGCAATTTAAGGTGGACAACCAGCTCTGCATGGGATAATTGTGTATTATCTGTCTCTGTAGTGGCACATGGTGGTGGTGTAAAACAGACACAGTGACTGTGTTGGGGGTTTGGAAATCGTATTACTCTGTATTGTCATTCAGAAGTCACCTAACACGCAACTTCAAATCTGCCATTTACATATCCGCCAAAAACATATCCTCCATTTTCATGGTCTTTATGGGCTTTTTTTTATATTTTTCCCTTTTCCTTTAAAATAATGTCAATAGGTGGGTACTTATATTTGATTCTTGTAAACAAGAACACCTACCTTATCAGAAACACTTATTTATTTATTTTAAATTCAGAAGCACAGCAGTCAGGAAAGTACATGAACATTTTTAACTTCCACTGAGGAAAGCAGTGCCAGCAGTGCTAAAATAAAGAGGGCAATAGGAAAGGACACAAGACTATCAGTAACCTAGGAGTATTTTCAGATAATTACCTGGAAAATATGTGAGTTTCATAAATCATTGATAATGATCTAATTCTTGGCTCTCTTCCTGTTACAGGTTCCCAAGCAGATGAAGTCTAGCACTCAGAAAGCCCCAGGAGTTGAAAATACAGGGTCACTTTACCTAATTTCACACAGTTCTAACAGAATTAATTTCCACTTTTAGTGCAGCCCAGTTTGTTCTACAGTTTGACTTATTAAAGGTTTCATAAGCAGTCAAATTGCTTGTGATCACTCTCGCACAGCCTTCTCAGAGGAGAGCAGGGCCCCTCACAAGAAAATTTCCATCCTTGGAACATTGTAGGAGTGGCATGGACCAACCTGGCAAAAAAAAGGTGCCCACAGGGACAAGAGAAAAAGTGTGTGTTCGTACCTCTGGGTACTAGAGAAGGACAAGTGACAGCTGAAGGATTAGTCGTAAAATTAATAACCCAAAAGGCAGATGCAGGATTACTTTGGAGGGGAAATTTCCCTCTTACTCCCACTGACAGAGCATTTAAAGCTGTATGTTTTGTGTTTCCTATAGAGGGGTTCTAAGTAACAACTAGCACCAATGAAAATTATGGAAAACAGTCATGCCATTTTAGCCTTTAATTCAGTGCTCTGAACTCTTTCCCTCTCTCCCAGCTTTCTGGAGGTATCTATTATTCTCTATGTCTGTTCTATGGGGAATCTATTATGCATACTGTACATATGTTTGGTTCTCTGAATCACACCTTGGTTTGACATCCAAAAGAAACACAGTAAACTTCTTCTCCAGAGTCTATTAGGCTCTCCCACTCTGAAGGAAGGAGCTATACTTGTTTTCCAAAGACCACTCCTTTCTTGACAGTAGACAGACCCTGTCACTTTGAATTAGAGTTAGTATAGGAACTTTCAGTTTTGTTTAAAAGAGGAAAAAATGGTATTTCATTTTTTTTCAGGCAGAAGACTAAGCTAAAAATCAAAACTAAACCTCAGTTCTGAATGCCTCTTTGGGTTTTTTCCGGCCACTATAATTAATCATGTACTGATATGTTTGTGAAAACAAGGCTGGAGGAAATAAAAAATACTTGATACGTAAACATTCTTTCCTATACAACCATTATGATAGTGGTTTAAAAACACCTGATTTCAATGTACTTGTCCTCAAAACAGACCATAAGGTAGGAAAGCTATCATACGCTCGTTTAGCAACTTGAGGAAAACTCTCAAACCCAGTTATTGGAAGTCACACTGGGAGCTCACATAAAAACAGGGAATTTATGTTACAATAACAGCCTCAGCTCCAACTCCTATGAACTCTGTCATTCTTGTTCATTACCCAAATAGTAGGTGAGGCACAAAGAAATGTGCCTGAACAGCACTGGAGTTCAGAAAAGAGCTGTGTTCTTCCTACTTTAATTCTCTCTAAGCCTTAACCACTTAACTGCTTGTCATTATGGATTGCAGCCTGTTAGCCAAAACAAGGTACAATGTGTACTCTGCTCTGAGCTATCTTTATTTTCTTCGTGTTTTCACTTGCTTTAGCAACATCCAACTGAGGATGAACTGTTCACATTTCTGCCACAGTAAAGCCAAAGTTGCACTGACTTTGCTGTTCTTTCTGCCCTACAGGACCAAGAGTTCACAGGTATGAAAACAACAGAACAACTGAATTGGAAAATCATCTAGAGTTCAATTGCTCTTAGGAAACCAATTTCTTAAGCAAAACCAGATCTGTTATTTAAAATTTCTACTAGAGAATCAGCCATTGAAGCATTTGCCTTTTTATTACTGCTTAGGAATTGACAGTCTTGAGTACATGTTCAATTCTATACAAATGAATTCTATACAAATAAAAAAAAAAAAGTATCAACAGCACACCACATCATGTGGCCTAGAGGGTAAGGATAAAAAGAGAGATCTAAGCTATCTCTCTATTAACCTCCTACTATGTTAGAAGTAGAATACACTATTCTTCTTTCAGCCCATGGCATCATAACTGACCCTTTTTAAAGAGAGCTGCAATTTAGGCCTAACGTTATATGTCCATAAGAGTGCAAGGAAAAGGTGAAAGGGCTAGGCTGCTCTGAGATGTAGTAAATGGCAAATGCCAAGGTTTTTCTGTCCGGAAATCATATTAGTCATGACTTTGGACTGAGGAAACTCATGTTCACCATGAGTTCACGCGTGCACATTATCAGAACAGGAGTGCTTCTCATGTGCTTATGACACTAATATCAGTGTGTCTGCTTGCCAGCTGTTTGCAGTACATTCAACTCTGTTCCCTCACTTGTCTCCAATCCTTGCAGAGTGCACAAGAGAAAACACATATCAAGGCACAAATGTAGCTTGGACTTTCTCCTAGAAAGCACCAGAACTCACGGTAAGAGATATGATGTAAATTTAGCTGCTGGGTAGGTTTGGATCTGAGCTTAATGCTTGACTGACAGTGTGTACATACACAGACAAGAGCAGATGAAATCTCCAAGATCACATGGAAAATGTGTGACAAAACTAATAAAGACATTTTTCTTTTTTTTTTTTAGCATAAATCCTATGTTGTAACTGAACTTGCTGGCTTTCTATAGCTTCTTTCGTGCCACTATTCACAGCAGGATTTGATTTAGTATATCTATAGGAGCTAAGGCTACATCCACAGATACGTGAAAAGTAAATAACTTTCTAGGTTTGAGTCTCTGTTCTCAAAACCTGTTGTCTCCACTGTGTTTTTTCACACACTGTGCATCTCTATGACAAATGTGCATGGCTGTGTTTTGTATGAGCACTGACTGACGAGTACAAGCTGGGCAGGAGGGGAACAGAAAGGTATGGGGAACAAATATTCAATTTAAAAAAAAACTTATGCCATGAAACACATCATAATTTTCAAGTGAAAAGGACATCTTTATTTTCTAAATGGGGCTTTGAAATGATAGGCAATAATGGGAGAATAAGTCCATTATTCGTTTATAAGGGAATTAGCATAACAAAGCTGCCTAATGGGAGAGTTCAGAAAGCTCTGATTAATAAATTAATCCTTACATTTTACAATAGGTCTCATTTTTTGTGGATAATTTCTATAAGAAACTGTTTCAGTAATCTCAATGTTTTCCTTCAGAAAATTTAACACGTTATGAGCTACCCAGAGCAGAGACCAGGAAGAATTTCTTGTTGTGTAACTGGGTGTAAATCAATGCACATTTGAATGCTGATAGCACTGCACAGGGGATAAGATGGGGACAGGAGCAGTGATAGCTCCACTGATAGCCATGCAACACATAAGGGTATATCACATTAATGCTAATAGCCAGGGACCACTACTTAAATTACTCTGAAAAGTAATTGATACAAAGAGAAAAAAAAAAAAAGAAAGAGCCTTCAGTTTTGAGAAAAGTAACCTGAAAAGACAAAGATTTTTTTTTTAATCTCTTTATATCTCATTTATGATTATTCTTTCTATAAGTTTCCTTTTACTGTGGACACAGTCTCTTAAACTTGCCTGACCTTTCTTAGATTCTACAGTACAATTAAAAGTTTTTGTTTTGCTGAAAAAGAGCTGTTCCAGACGAAACACTTTCCACATCAAATCATTGCTCTGCTTGTGCTCTGTCTTGTGAAGACAAGTAAGGCATCATTCTCAATCTTTTCTTAAAAAAAGCCCTTCACTCTGTCTATTTTTTTAAGCTTCAGTGAATCAGGCATTTTTATCTGAATAACTCATAAAAGTGTTTTATTCAGGTTTATTTTATTAGAAGCATTGTTCCTAAGTAGATGTAAGTTATGCCTTTTGATGTATGGCATCATTCCATGTCTATTTCTGTATTAACAATTGTGTAGAGTAGCCTTTCTCTTTTTACAAGACACTAATGAAACCAGCACTTTCTGATTCCATTCCTCTTTCCCCTCATAATTCACCTCTGATGCAGTTATTTCCCTCCATGCAGGCCTAATGAGAATGGACAATCTTCCTGATTACTTTTGGAGGGTCAGAAAGGATACTTACAATGGTAATCCTGCAATACAGTGTTAGTCCCAAAGAAGCAGGGAATGATGAATTCCGCACAAGACACATCATGCACCATACGATGCTTGATGTGACCCACTCCAGTTTGCTTTCAAAAGCCTTGGGGCTGATGATGTAATATCTTAAGTAAGGCAGAAAAGAGAAAATAATGATGACGTTTCTCCTTGAACAATGTGAATGACATTTTTTACTGAGATTATCAAAACACTTGCACTGTGGTTTGAATGGGCAGTGTAAAAAAAAGGGCCTGATAGACACATGCTGACCTTCCCAGTTTAGGAGTCTGGTCCCCCCATGATGACAGAAAGTCTCAACCATTGGATTTCTGTCCTGCCTAATGGATAATGAAAACGAAGTTTCCTGTTCTGTTCTACTGGCTATACGTCAACAACAGAACAGGTAAAAACCTTTCTTCTAGTTACCAGACCAATGTGGTCTCATTATCGACATTTACTCTTTCCTCAGTGGTCGCTTCTGGTATGTTCAACTTAACTGTTCTCATCATACCTTTATTCTGTAAATCTAGGAGACAATGCACTGGTTTGTTAAATGGAATGGGACAGCAGGGAGGGAAATCATTGTACGCAATTGTACACAGTATGCATCTAGATTGCATAACAGTTCTTCACAAATTACTCTTACTTCAAATGCAAGCCAGAAGCAGCAGGTCTTTAAAAGGAAAGCATATGACAAATTCCACTCCCTAGCAAGTCTCACATTGCAAAGCAGAGGGTAAGGCACTTTTGGAAAACTAATTCATGTTTTATTACAAATTAGTGATGTAAATAGGAAAACTGAAAACCCATTACTTATCTGCATTAGAATTCTTCCATCAAAGAGCCTCCAGTTTGAGTTTTATTTGATTTCTACTGTTATTGTTTTTGTTTAATTTATGATTTATATATTTATTGGTTTTGTTTAATTTATGGTTTCTTACTGCTTTAGAAAGAGCTGTGAAAGGTTGGTGAAATCTATTTGGCAAAGCAACATTGTCTTTGTAAAAAAATTAATAAAGTTTGCCAAGCTCATGAGCCTAAGGGTTGTATCATTTAAATTTTTCTCTTATGCTCAATGAAAAAAAACCAAAACCCTTAGAAATTACTTTTTTGGCACTCAGTACAAACGTCCATTTAATTGTTCTTCCCTTTGGCATTGCTGCTGCTCACAAGGAATTAAAAAAAATCCACTTTCACAAGTTCTTCTAAGGTCCTATTCACATTGTTCCTCATTTCACTTCTACTGTCCTAGTTCTTCTCAATTTTTCTCCACCTCACTATATGTGCAAAAGCCCCCCTCTTTTTCAGCCCAACCCTAGAGATTTGGTGGCAGTTATTGCATTATTATCTTGGAAGCTTTTTTAGTTCTCTTGCTTGCAAGGATGATAGTTTTCACGGTGTATAGATGTTTGCTCTACGGACAATTGTGTACCCATGATTCTGCACAGCTATGTATTTTCCAGTCTTCGCTGTGCACCTACAGGCAAAACCAGCAGAAAGCCATGATATTTAAGGATATAAATTTGCTGGAGTTTGGTAGCCAACTACTAATTGTGGATTTATTCAAAAGAGAAGATTTATTGTATTAGTATTTATACTTTTTCTTTGTTATTCAACATTCTAGCAAAGTAACATTTTTGTCTCAGTCATGATTTAAGATCTTCGTACAGTCTTTAATTGCTCTCTGTATGTCATTTGTTCCTTAGACCCAGAAGACATGTCCTCATCTGTTGGCTAAGTATTTAACATGAAGTGTTTCATCAAAAACTAGACTACCCAGGTTTTACAGTCATAAAACAAAAGGTAGAGCCTGCTAGAAGGACATTGATTCTATGTCCTTTCCAAAGATAGGCAACAAATTAAAAACAATAAAGTATAAGTCGAGGCACATGACATTTCATTTCTGGTTAGCTTGGGAAAGTAATACACGAGCCACAGGCAGGTCCATTAATCTCATCTGGTCAAGATATGAAACTCCATGTATAATAGCACCTCGTCTATTTTTTGTTTTCTTTTGCTTTGTTTTGTGACCTTCCCATAAAATTCATCATTACAACAAAAATGAGAAAAGGAAAAAGGAAATTTTAGTGGTGTTCAAAAATTATGTCCATAAAGCACATAAACACTTTGCACACTACACAGTAAAAAAAATTCTGGCACATATGCCAACCTATTAAATACTACTTTCTGGAGTCCTTTCTTTTGAATACCACCTCTGTAGACATACTTTCTTCTAAGCATGAGGAAAATACAGAAAAAGGGGCAAAAGCGTAACCAAGTGCAATCCTTCTAATTCCTGCTTTCCATGCTAGTCAGGGTCCTGTTCAGCTACTGTCAACTAAAGGTGTCTCAGAGCAGCTTTGCCTGCTTTTCTTCTTATGGCATGGAGCATCATTGTCACACTCTTTGGAAGGCGGGAAAGCAAAGAGACACAACAGTTCAAGATCGATTGGCCATAACAATGTTCTACACTTGGCTTCAGGCTCAAGTCCCCAAGCCCAGCACCACAGCAGATGCTAAAAGCTAAATAGTAACCCTATAATTGAGTTATGTTTGTATCCTTCTGGTGGCTTAAGGCATCTGAGAAAAGATGCAGGGTTTCGTTGGAGAATTCAGGTCTGCTCTTTGCTCAGTCAGCCATTCAGTTTTTAGTGGTGGAAGAATGCTAGATATGTGATGCATGACTGTTTTTCCTCTCTTCTTGAGATGTGAGCAAGCCTGTGGGAGGAGAGAGTGCTAGTTATCTAGGTAAAATGTCAACCAGTCAGCCTGCCAGGAGTAAAGAAGAAGAAATGCAAGAAATAGATACACAAAGGCAAAAAGAAACCGCGTCTTTCAGCTTCATGACTTAAAGCTTTAGAAAAGATGACCCTATCATAAGGGTATACTGATATAGATACTCACTGCCTTTAACATAGCATGCGAGAACTAGGAGAAAGGGTGTTGTCCTGGCCTTCTGTCAGACTGCATTACAGCTTATCCTGAGGTCTTAAAACCTACGAACAGCAAATATCATTTAAGAGCTAACTTGGAAGCTAAACTTCTGAACTTGCCCAACTCTTGTTAAGAATTAATCTAATACAAAGCCCAAGGCTGTGAGAACAAGTGAATGCGCTATTTCTACTTCTCTCTCAACATCAAGAAGAGTTTAGCCTTATAATCTTATTTAAAGCATTGCCTATAACTACCCATGTGCTTAACAAGATCATCACTGTAGATTCCAAATCAAATAGCATCCAACAAATTTGCTGCAGTGCCTGTCTCTCATGACTAATAGTGTGTCCCCTTAAAATTCAAGACATGATCAGGCAAATCAAGAGCACTACCAGAAACAAGAAGAAAATGAGGAACAAGAAACATTCTGTAAATGCAATATATTTAAACGTAATCCCAAAGCAGTCCTTACAAAATAAGCACCTTAGCTTCATAACCATTAAATGAAGAAAATGAAGGCAACAAAATCCAGTTTTGTAAAGGCCTAATTAGGACGACCAGTAGGATTGTTTGGCTCACCTCTGGGATTTCTGAGTGTTTCCTGCATATATAAAAAGGCCTACAATGAATAACAAATAGTGAAGAAGGAATGTTTTCCTAGGAGAATGATTTTAATATGTTTTTTTTTTAATTCTGAAAGCTCCTTAAGCTGTTCAATGCTGGAACCTAGTAAGACATGTCAGAAGGAGTTTTACTGTATATTTAATATCTCTGTATGTCCTTGATAGAGGATTTGCTGCTGACTACAAGGTAATCAGTAATGTATTCAGTAGGCCCTGAGTTTTAACCATTATTACCTTTTTTATGTTCTAGTCTTCTAATTAATAGACCTTACTCATGATTATTGTATTTTTTAAGAGAATGCTTTTGTAAATTTTACATTCAATAAACTTTCAACACGTAATAGCTCTTCCAGAAGAAAAACTGGTTATCTTTCCTCAAAGTGCAAAAAGTAATAACTTCATGGCAATAGTGGTAGGTTATACTGGATGATGAAAGTCTTAGACATTTCCTACAATATGTCTAAACATGTCTCTCAGTTAAATTTTACATGCATATGTTGCATGGTATTTTTAAAAGCTTCTAAAGAGTTTAAAATGCAGAAGTTCTGAGTCTGAAATCTGATGCAAAGTATCTGAGATCTTTCTGGTATTATTTCCTCAGAACATGTGGAATGTTAGAACATACATGAAATGGGTAGAGCTACAGAAGTCCCAAAAATTACATCCTTAGGCACATAACTCCAAAAACTCTGAATGGAAAGAAGCAACTGTAAAAACAGCTAGTTTACAGCAGACTTGGATTAGCTAAACATAAGGATTTCAGAAGCTACTATGTGTAAATAATAACACCCTAGTTGGATGATTTGAAGATACTCCTTAAAAAAAGAAGAGGTTTAGGTGTTTACAAACAAAATTTGGAAGAATAACTCCAGCAGGGATATCTAACTGAAATTGTGGGAAGCTTAAAATGGCAACTCCCTTTCCATTCATCTCAGGAAAACCAGTGATAGACACATCAATGTCAGTGTCGCTAACTTCAAGATTTCAAATTTCATGAGTCAGCCCAGAGGATTTATCACTGACCCAAAAATCATTAGGTTAAATAAAGATGAGCAGCTCACCCGTCCTTTTCCATCTCCCCCTCTGTAAACTGACTCATTTGTTTTCAGGAACTCTTTTCCTGACTCTGGAGACCAGAAAGCTGTGCATTCTTTAAAAAAAAAAAACAACCATGAAGTCTCTTGGCACCCAACTAAGATTCAGCCACAGGAATCAGGAATAAACACTTGGGTACTGTAGTCTTTGTGATTAACACAGTTGCTGTGAGAAGCGGGTGAAAAGATTTCATGTCTGTGAATATTCAGTTTGGTACCATGAGTAAAGGCAGTTTGACAGATACCAACACTCGTCTTCCTCCTTTCAAAAAGAGTGTCAGAATAGTACTTGAAATGTTGGAAGTCCTTCTGAAGTCAAAGAGAGGGTCATATGTTGCGCTTATACTCACATTAATAACATCTCCAGTTGCTCTCACACTTTTTTCAGTTTTGATGGAGAAAAGGGGGATTATGGTGGACTTTGTGAACATTCCTTTATCTCTTTAGTTAATATATTATGCTAATATCTTTTTGGCATTTCTTTTACCCACTTTTTTATTAATGTAGGCAACAAGAGTTTGTAAATTCAGTTCAGCCTAGATGTCATAAAAAATTGTGACTGTAAAAAATTAACCAGATGATCCAAGACCTAAAAACCCAAAGAGTCAACTCTCTTAGCTATTAAAAAGATTTCTAAAGGCCTGGAATGAGACATATTGGAGGAGCATCTGAGATAACTTGTCCTATCATTAGTACTTAAGTAAATGTTTCTGTCTTTCATCCTGATGACTGCAAAAAAATAAAAATGAAATCACAGAGAGAGTATCTGGGGCTGTTATTCTTGCTGGTTTTTATTATTTGCTTGTGACAGTAGTGTATCCCTTCATCAAGTGGAGTTGATGGTTAGGGGGTCTGATTCATCATAGACCTGATGATGAGTAGGGCAGCTAATTTAGTGTCAGCAAACATAGATAAGGTTAAGGTATTCAAAGCCCACTCTGGCTTAGGTTTTGCCAACAAAGTTTCCCAGGCCTTTGCTCATGGTAAAGGAGTAGAATGGCTTCCAGCAGTGGAAGAGAGCCATGTCTCACTTGAGAAATCCTTATAGGACACTCCAAAGGTAGTGAAAGGTCTGGATAATGACATTATGAAGATAGTCTCAGTATATTTTTTTAAAGACTGTGGAGATCAGGGAATGTCCCAATGATGAGAGAAAAGCAGATATTCTACCCATATTCACAAAAGGATGAAAAAAGAATCAAAGGAAATTCTGAACAGTCAGCGTCACCTCAGACCCTGAAGATATCATTTCGAAAGTCCACCTGGAAGTCAGTTCTAAGTTCATGGAGTAGAGGAAGGCAATTAGGAATAGACTTGGCCAGAGGCAGGTCCAACTTTTAGCCAGTGGAGGATCTAGAATCTTTGCATAAGAGCCAGCCTCATAGCCACCCCCTGCTACCAAAACCACTGTCAGATACAAACCCTACACACCAACAAATTAGTATTTCCTGGGTTTTAATATTTTTTAATTTATTTTTCATAGGTTTTTTTGAGTCAATTAATAATGCAAAAACTGGGTGCCAAAGTCTTTTTTTTTTTAGGAATAATCTTAAGTAATGTATAAACTACCTACCTATTATTTTTGAGTAAGGGTAGAGCATTTTACTAGAGCATTCTAGTACATCACATTAACATATTAAGTAATACAGTAAACATTAATTAAAAATAACAATTAATTGATGTATTATATATATATATTCATTTTTATATGTATAAATGCACATTAGTACACCTACTACTATGCCCATAGTAGCTGATACTGACCTAGAACTCGTTGTTTGTTTGCCTGAGGGAAGAAGTGGCAAAACTACAGACTGAATACATCAAAGAAAATTTAAATTTAATGAACTGTTGAAATCATGATCCCTCAGAATTCAAACAATTCATGTCAAAAAGACAGGTTTATGATATTTCAGGTCAAAAATGCTTTTGTAGTATCCATTCAAGAATAAATATTTTGTCCAAAATCAAAAGAAAAGCTTCACTTGTCTTAAAGCAGTTCATTTTTATCAGATTTATGAACAATTTAAAAAATATTTTGGAGATAGTCAACAAGAAACCACTTAGTATTTTTTGTTTGCTAGTGAACTAAAAAAGCAATTATTTACACATATTTGCTGAATAATTATCCTGAGAAACATTTTTTGTGGGCTACAAATTGTTTTATGTCTTCAGTGTCCCAAGAGGCAGCGTGGTTTTCTTCTTTTTTGTAGGGAAGTTTATGATACTGAAAATTGTGTAAATTAGAAGGGGGGGCTAAAGTTTTACCAAAAAATCCTTTTTTGCTTCTCCCTTTTCTGTTACTGTGATATGTTTGTGTGTATGTACATGTTTAAACACAAGTGTTGTTTCATTTCTTCCTCTGTCATTTGTCAACATGTTATCTGAGGTATGAGGATAACGTTACTTTGAAAAATCAACTATAGATGGATTAAACTGAGCTCAAAGTATGACTTCAGTTCCTACTTCTATTAACATGACATTTCCAGTCTCCAAAGATTGATGTTTCTACAGGACAGAAACAATCCTGTCTGCTGTTAAACAAAAAAATAATTCTGAAAGTAATTCAGACTCAAGAAGCAGAGTGTATAAACAATGGTCAAGGCAGCGAATGCACACAGAGGAAAAAGACAGTTGAAATTTTATGTTGTCTTTTTATTGAAAAATACGATAGAAGAAAAGAAAGTGTGCCAAGGTGGACAAAGAAATGGAGTCTAACACCGAGTTCATCTGAGACATCCAGAAAATTTCACTAAGGATCACTTTCAGGCAGTGTCTCTCTCCCAAAGTAGCTATTTTTGCCAGGAAACAAACACAAAGAAATCATCAATGGAACAATTTTATACTCTCATACAGCAAGTCCTCAGTGAGATCTTTCCATCAAGAGAGGAAAAAGATGGTTGTTTAAGAGCAATAGTGTTGATGCACCATCTGGAAAAGGAAATTCTGAAAATGGACAAAAAAACACAGAAATGGAAGTACTGTTGCCATAACAGTGTAAATAGAAACCACATGCTACCAGAAAGTATGTTGTCTTTTGGATTCCATAAGGCTGATTCCTACTCCCAGAAATAGTTTCTCTGACACCTAAGACTGCTTGTCTGAATCAAGGGCAAGGAACTTTGCTCACAAGTGGAAACTAGAGGAACAACATCTACAGCAACATCAGCAAGAAGTTTGACTGCATGTTCAAAGAAAAAGTTAAACCCTTAATTGTGAAATTCATGAAGTGGCAAGTTTGAGATGCAGATCAATCAGAGGCAGGATTGATACAAGGGCAGCTATAGATCCCTCCATCTCTTAATTTACTGGACAGTATGTGTATATTGCATTTTGCTGCAACTGTTTGCAAGCCCAGGACCCTTTATGATCTATTGGCAGATGCTACACTGTGTCAGTTGAAATGGGGTCTTTCTCTGCTGGTAGAATCTGCATTGCATTTCTCTTAACAGAAATCTCTGTGTGTGTGTCTGGTAGGTTATTCCACAACTATTTCTAAAAAAAAAAAAAAAAAAAAAAAAAAATCAGTTTTTTTGTTTTCTGAGACAGATGTGCTCTATTTTCTGGAATATCTAGGAGAATTATTAGAATGCTAATGAGATCTTTCACGTTAGCAGTGACACAAAATACCTTTGCATAAATTGATCATTCACCTATGTATTCTGACTTGGCTGGAAGGCTAAATGTGCTTCTTATCACTGATAGTATTGCTGAAGGAGCAATTAAGAATCCAGGCCACCTTTCTGAAACTGAATACTGCAAACATACCCAGATTGTATGCTTAACCCTGTAATTCAGAACAGCAGGCAGGCAGGGGAGAGACTAAATAAGATTAATAGACCACAGCTTCAATTAACCTATTGCAGTGTTGGTGGAAAGTGGAGAGGGAGGTGAAGCAAAGACACTTAAAGTGTTGCATATTAGGTATACAGATATTTCAGATGACAATGTGGAGGGAGGTTCTCTGAACTGATGTTATCTTCTAGGGACACATGATTTGTGAAGGATCTGCTGCTGAAAAACTCAACACAGGCAACCACACAAATAAATACTCATCACGTTTCTCCCCTCTGATTACTTCTGTTGCGTTACTTTGGAATCATCACCAGCTATTGTATCTTTGTAGAGCAAAATCTGAAGCACTGTGAACTTGGCTTAATGTTAGTGGATCCCTCACTGTGTGCAACACAAGTAGATGTAAGGAGCCTGTATTTTGAGTCAAGATTCTAACTAATCTTTATCTTCTAGTGCCAAGATACTATTCTGTAAAAATACAATGAGTTATAATGAGTAGGTAAAACTTATGAGGCATGATTATGGCACATTTATTGTAACACAGATTTTCTTTCATTCAGGCCTACTCACTACATTAAATAAGTGGCTATTCATTTGAAAGTGTCAGAGAACTAACAGGAGACATTTGCACATCTCATTTTGCCCATGTGTTTGGTATTTAGTATTTATGAGTCTAGGGAACTCTTACTGTGTTAATGTAGTTGTAGTTCTCATAAACTTGTATCTTTAGCACTGAGAACATTTGTAAGTTTTGGTGAACATAATGGTAATGTAATGTGGAAAGCAGTGCCATCCCAATGCTGGATCCTTGAATGAACGCTGTGACTCTTGGGTGACCTTCAGCAAACCAGTCACTCTTCCTCTCTAGGCTGTAGTTGACAGTCTCTGCTTTTACAGTGGTCTCTGGAAGAGAGGTGCCACACATTAGCTCTGTATATCTTACTGTTCCAAGAATGCCCTCAGTGGTCTTATCCACACCTTTTTTTCTTGAAAGCAATACTTCCCTTTTATCATACTCTGCCTCTCTTTTATATTAGACATGTCACATGATGATGTGGAATAATTTGAATACAACTACTGCCCAGAGGTTAGAGTATGTGACTTCTAAATTTACTTCAGATCCAGGGATTATTTTTGTGATTTACATGTAGATATTGATTTCCATTTCACAAGGACTCTCCAAAGCTATAATTGTTCTGCCTGCTACTTGGCTGTCCTGCAAAGAAATACATAAGAAAATATTTTTCTCACTGAATATACATGAAGGTTGTTCCCTTTCTGTTCGTCAAGTGGCACATTTCACCCTTATAAAGGAATGAGAGAAGGTGAGAATCTAAATCTGCTTTTTATTTCATGTAAAGTCGATTCCATGAATACTGTCCTTGCAATCTACCAAGAGTGTCCCTAGGGGTTCAGATTCCTCTTTACAGGAGGCTAATGTTGCTGTGGAACTTTGACATTGCTGATAAATGATGCTACATAAGGGCAAAGCATTGATTTATTGCCTGCAGTGTTAGATTGAAATTTGTAAGAATGGACTATCTATGGACTTTTATAGACTGTTATTTGTAGCCATAGTTTTCTGATGGCTGTTTCTGCTAAAAGAGAAAAGTTGATTATGTGAAAGGAAAAGGAAAATATAATATAACTTAGAAATTCTTAAATACTGAGAGGCTGGAAAGTGGTGAGACATCATCAGTCACTTGACCTTCAAGTGAGCAATGGAGGTGTTTATCGTATAAAATAAAAGCTCTTTGGGAGAGTTCCAGCAGGGAGATGAGTGGGTCAATTTACTGCTTGGCTCCTGTCTGTCTCTGCTGCATTTCTGTGTATTCCACAACTCCTAATAACACTAGCCAGGTCCAGACAGAGGGAAGAGTCTCTCCCTTGTCTGAACTTGCATACCTAATTTAATGCTACCACGTTAGATCTGAATTCTGCCTTGGTGGTAGCTATTTTATAATCCCCCACTCAAAAGTGAGATGAAGTCCCACAATGTTCACAGTTATTTTCAATGAGCCAAAAATGATGTTTCCATCATTTGTCTTCGAGGTGATGAGACTCATTAAGAAAGTCGTACATTTTTTCACTTTGGTTTTTACTTTTTATTCTGTATTAGTGTATGGAGAGAGTTAAACTGACACCTTTTTCTATTTGACAGGTAGTTTATGAGCACTAATTTGCATCTTAACTAATTAATACAAATAGGTTTTTTTAGTTTTAAAATATGAAAGTCGATCAACACATATTGCAAATGTTCATGAAACTGTCCTACTTACAGTCAACATTGCATAATCCATGTATTGAGGTTTACTTCTAAAATATTTTGGAAAATTCAGGAATTTTACCAAATGTGTTTAGTAGTGAGATTTTTTTGAAGGAGCTAAAAGCAGCTTTGTGCTTTTAAGAGGAATATATGGAAAAGACTTTTGTAGAATTTGTTTCCCAAGAGTGGAACATAAAAAAACATGGACAAGATAAGGATCCTGAATTGGCTTCCATTATTGTAAAAGTAAGTGACAGTACCTTACAAATAGATGTATAGAACTGAACATCTATAATGCCTGTCCTCACAAATCAATTCCTTATGTGACCACTAAAACACGTCAGCGTACATTCTGAGTTTATAAACACTTTTCCTACGGACAGTCTCTGGTATGGTGTCTACCAGTTTACAATGTCAGGAGATGGACCTTGTAGTCTTATTTTTCCAGGAAGAAAGTATCCTTGTCATCTGGGATGCTGATCCTTGACTCCCATAAAAAATAGATTTCCCCAAAAACTACTTACTGGAGTAAGGGTTTCTCAAATCAGTTATGATATCAATGCACATGCAGGGATAAGAGTTTTAGCGGAGAAAGAGCAGAACAAAGATAAAGGAAGCTGAAGCATGTCACAAAAAAAAAAAATCTCTACCGATTACTTTTTCTTGATGTAGTATCATGCAAGATGTTAGCCAATTCTGCAACATTATTTTATATTCCTGGTTTGTGACTGAGATTATACATTCTTGTTTTTATGGTGTACTTTCAAAAAAGTTCAATAAAGATGGATAAAGAACTACACTTCAGTTGCAGCTCTCTAATAATATGTATCTGGTCTTACCTACTCAGCAATATACAACTTGTCTAGCCTAAAAGCCCTGTTGCGTGTTTTATACATGCAACAAGATAATGAGCAAGATTAACAGGTATGCTCTGGTTCCTTTACAGCGCGAAGAAAGTGCAATATTCGCCTACTCTGAAGTTTTGCCAATGCCTTTCTAAACGCATTGCACTATCAGATCATGGTTAATATGAACTCAAATCAAAAGAAGGAGCTGATTAGCTGCTACCACCTCATGGGTCAGTGAACTGTACAGACAGAGTTTTTACTTTTCTGCCTGTGAAACTAGGTGGAGAGAGAGGCTTTGGCATTCTGTAGAGCATGCACATTGATGCTGTCAGGAAGTTACTGTTACTGTAGTTCAGTAACAGTACCGAAGTACTGTTGTTCTTCAGTATCTCTGATGGGCAACATGTACCAGTCTGCTCTGTAGCAGGGTCACAAGGAATTCAACACCTGCAGGGGAATGCCAGTGCCCATGTTGCTTGATGGAAACTCACATATGCAGTGGCCCTATGCCAGGGGCTCGAGGGTGCCAGCCTGGACCAGTTTGTGCTGCAGCTCTGACTGGGCTGCCAGATTCCCAGAAATCACAGAGAAAAACAGTGAACTGGTAGCAGTAATGCAGAGAGAGGAAAGCCTCAGGACTCTAAGAAGAAGTTATATTCATATCTATTTGATTATTTCTACTTGCTTATTTCTATGTGATATCAAAGGCAAGAAGGTGATATCCAGATAGTTTTAATAGATAATTAAGGAAATGGCTTAAGTGTCCCAGAACCTGATACACTGTCAGGCAAATTGTCTTACTATTCATTATTTTTTCATCCTTTGTTTTGTTATCTTCTTCCATGCAGTGCTGGAACATTTATTTCTACAGAGAAATGTAATTCTACTAAAATCAAAATAATGTACTTGTCCATTTCGGTGCTCAATTCAATTGGAAAGAAAGTCTGAAACATTATTATTTCTTTGATTCATTTGAATAAAGTAAAAACATTATTTTAATGAAATGGAAATATTCTTTTTGATTTGAGGTTTAATTTGAATATTGTAGGAAAATGCCTGGATTAAGTAGGTATGCTGGATTAAGTGTTAAGTGCATTGTTGTTTTTTACATACGGAAATAAAGAGTTGCTCGAAAGACTTGACAGGACCACTTTCTATTGTTTAAGGCACTCAAATTCAAAATGTTTCACAGTCATATTCATATCTCCAAGAATTCTTTTCAAAAAAACTATGATGATGTTGTAATGTTTCTCTCTTACATTTTTTAATTGAGGCATTTGAAATTCTTCCTTTAGAAATCATGCTTCTGATTATTATTAGTAGTAGTATCCTTAATAATACAGTAGTATTTCTTAAACTGTGTTAAAACCAAAACATCTTCTAGTTAGTTACGAGTTTTTTCAGGATCTGCTCAGAATAAAAAAGACTCATATTTGCATCAATTTTTGGATATATTTTTACTCTGTTCAGTTCCATTTTCTGCCTCACTGAATAAAAATAGCTGATATTATTGAAATTCATCATTGTTAAATTAAACATTTCAATTAAAATAAACATCCAATTTCAGTTCTTAGATAGTCTTTCTTTTTTCAAGAAGGTTTTTGTGGTTTTGTTTTTTATTTGTATTTTTCTGTGATCATAACCTCTCCATTACTTACAATGTCCAGATTTTCTGTGAAAAGGGGATTCCATTTGCTGATCAGCATAGTAACTGCTGGTAGAACATGGGCATGTGCTTTGCAGGTACATAAAAAAAGCATTTCTTCAGTTGTTACCATTCTATTGTTTTGTCCCAAATTACGTGTTGCCATGTCAACATCTTGTCAGGTCGAATGACCACAACTGGGTGCAGCCTAACATGCAACACATGAAGACAAGGTGTAGAAGTAGCGATTAAAATCTGCGCTTTTCTTTTTTAAGACAGCTACCCACTCACTGTTATTTCTGTTAACGCATGTCAGGAGTGCTTACCGCCCGGCCGGCTCACAGGTTGGTGGGTGTTCCCTTATTCTCTGTGACTGAAACTAATTCAGGTTCATTGCATGTTTTCGGAGTCCTCCTTTCGTGCTGAAGAGGCAATACTAAAGCCCTGTGCTCAGCAGCCGCCTCACGCTCCCGGAGTGCGGGTCGGGCTGTGGAAGCCCAGCTGTGCAGGGGAGCTGCCTTTGCCCCGTCCCGTGAGGAAGTCTACTGGAGGTGCACAAAGCATCTTGTGAGTGATGCTGGAAGAAATCTTTCTGGAGAAACTTCAACCATTATTTTCCTTCCTTCATTTTATACAGAAAGCTCACACTTCCTCAGATATCCCTCCTAGCACTGAAAGCTAAAGCAAACTTGCTTCATGACTTAATGCCTCTTAACCTCTTAAAATCACAAGTGTCTTGCGTTCTGTGACTTGGCCTGCATTATTTTCCATGGTTTGTCTTACCTGCAGGGTACATTTAGATAATTGCCTAGTCAATCAGAGCAACCTATTCTAATCTTGTTTCAGTATTATTTTGGCCCTTATAATTCATTCAATGGAAAACAGCTCCTTCATCCCTAGCTTCTAGGAAACCTTTTCTGGTAATTCATATTGACAGCAGTGAGTTATGACATTTATCGGTGAGGTGAAGCTGACCAGCTGCAGGGCTCCTTACTGATTTGCTCAGCCAACAAGCTGCTCATGATTCCAGCCAAGTATTGAGTTTTCTTTTCCTTCCCTCCCCTCTAGTTGGAGCGAAAATACGCAGGCATTCTTTATTGATATATTTTTATATTTACCAGGTCATACTGAAAGTTAAAAAATAGACCATAGACAATATCTTCCCTTTAAAATCTACTTTCTTAATGCAAAAGAATCTCAAATATATTTCAGGGAAATAGAAACAGCATTGAGTTTAAACTAGTTGAAATATGAAATAAATGAGCAGATTTTATCTAAAGTTATTGGAATCATTTACTTCAATAGTAATGAGCTTCAGTCTTGTAAACAACCTATCTGCAATCAAATGACCTTTCAGATGAAAAAAATGCAACAATTCAAACTTAGCTCATTTTTATTCTTTAAGCCCAGAAGCACAAACTATACTTCCAATATTCTCAGGTTTTGTGTATTTTTAAAGCCAGGGTAGCAACCAAATTCAAAAATAGGGAGCTTTCAGTATTTCTCGAGTTTCTCCCCATGCCAAGTTGAAAAGTAGCTTTCAAGTCAGGACTAAAATTAATACCCTTTCATTTTTAGTAATAAATAATTCTAAATCTACTTAAACAGTAGTTATCAAAACCCCACTGTCATGAGGGAAAATGAAAATTTGTATTCCTCCAAGAAAATATTAATTGATGTCCATTCCTTTCTTTACATCTCAAGCATGTGTAGTGAGAAATAAAATATTTTATCATGACTATCAAACTGGCAATTTTCGTGTAGTTCTTGACAAAGGTGTGTAAAGTTAATTTACTTTTGTCTGGTAAGATTCATAGCCCATTTTTTTTGAGATGTCACATCTAAGAATCTCAAAATTTTCCATTTATTATTATAACCCATGCTTGGGTTTTTTTTACTCACACTGTTACAAATCTGAAGTTTTTCCTGTCTGAATCCTTCTGTATAGCAAATTCATAGTAGGTGTTGGCTTCACAACATAACGTCAAATGCCAATGAATAACTAAAAGTATTGAGGTATCTTATCTAGTCCTGAAATCAGAGTTAACGGTAGCATAGTCTAGCAGATATAATCCACATCCTGCAGAATCATTAGGTGATGTTTCTAATTAGCATAATAGGACTTTCTAATCTCCTCAGACTCTCTAGGTCAGAGGCAAAGGAGTTTCAGCAAAGAACCAAACCCTTCCCAGAAGGACTGGAGACAGCAAGCTAAGCAATTCCTCTCACTTTTTGAGTCCCTTCTCTCTGGATGAACACGGCTGAGCCACAATCAAACTTTAAGAAAGCATGAACATTTCTAGAACTGACATTTTCAAGCACCAGTGGATTACTGAATCATTCATTCTTGGCACTGATACTTTGTATTCCTAATTGCTGTGCTTGAGGAGGTGACATTTCCAGAAATGGCAGTTCAGCGTGGCAAAGGACACAACACTGCTGGGAAGATGAGTCAAAGGTGACAAGACCATGCAGCTGCCAAACAACAGGCACTCCTCAGTACATCGATGCTAGATGTAACTGAGTTCAAGAGTTGGAGTCTCAACGGAGGCTCAAATCAACCAACATCACAAATGCCATCATCTGATTTCTGTGGTACGCATTGCCTGGGATTGACACAAAGGCATTACTGAAGCCTTTATACCTGCTGGAAGGCAGCCAGAGTGAGAGCTGAGAAGAGCACAAAGGATAGGTAGGGAGGCCAGGTGAGGAAAAGGAAAGGGCAAAATGCTTTGGCATAAACCAGGAAGAAGGAGGATTACAATGAATAGGAAAAATAAATTGTCACAATTATCCTAAGAACTGTGGGATACAGAAAATGGCGCAAGCATTCTCATTCCATTGTGATGGCAATAAAACACATTTGGTTTACTGAAACTTGAAAGTTTGTGCTGAAACCAGTAAACCTGTTGTTGCACTAGGAATCTCCACACTAGAAGTAATCACAGGACTTAATCCATAGATAACAAGCATGTGTAACTGTATGTTGCAGGTACCAGTCTGCTTTTTTGTATAAACCTGCAGAAATTAAGACAGAAGTACCTACACTCAGTATTCTTTCCCTGTGTATAGAGGTTATGTCTTTTCACACTCATATAAACAGCACAGGTATGTTTGAAGAGTGTGTGTATTCTCAGAAATGGACTCAGGAAAAGAGTACATTTTAAAGCTATGTTTAGAGCAGGTCCTTAACAAGAAAATATATTAAGTTGCCCGTGTGAAGCGTTGTGGCTTCTTCAAATGTAGCTGTGAAAATGCCTTTTGTCATTCCTCCCCAGCGCATTATGTTGTGACAAGGCAGTCATGTTACATAACATGATGTGACTGATACCAAATGGCATGTGAAAGATTTGATCTCTTTCCCTTTTAGTACGAGAATCCTGAGCTAAGAGTGGCTGGACTTTGGAGGGTCTTTTCTTTCTCTTTAGATAGAGGGAACAAAGGAATGCTCTGTTTTGAAGTCCTCCCCTAAGAAATGCACTTAGAAATATTGCTAGTATTCAGTTTATGTCTGTTAGCTGAGAAATATCTTCACCTTTGAGATATGCACATTTATACTGGCTGCCTCTTTCTGTCATCTCATTGAGAGCAGATTTTTATTAGGGCCCATAAAACAGGCTTTGAGAAACTTAAGCATGTAATCCTACATGTCTCATGGGATCATATGGTGAGGTGTGCCCTGAATTGTCAGTGACCCACTGGCTTGACCCAGTTACTTCTCTGTGCTGGGAGCAGCAGGAGAGAAGGAGGAAGAAGGGCACAGAGAAGGCATGAGGAGAGGGAGGATGCAGCAGGGATGCAGTAGGCTGAAATGCAGGGGCTCACTCCCTCTTCCACAATGCGTTTTTGAAACTGTTGCTGTTTTGGAACATCTGAATCCAGTGCATCAGGAAAGATGTATCCTTTCTGAAGTATACTGAGGAGTTATTTCATCCACTATAAATTAATTCACCACATTTCAATCTCACAGTGGTGTGATCCAAGTGCTCTTAACAGAGTTATCCCAGCAATAGCATTGGCCCAGCAGTGTAATTGGTGTGGGTTAAGTGGCCTCAGAAACCAGGTTAACTGGATATTTACTGCCTAACAAAGACTTTTTTACAAAGTAGAGATTAAAAAAAAAAAAACAAAACAGACTAGTCTTTTGGTTAAAGACTCCTAACCAACCAACCCGACCTCACTGTTTTCCTGAAAAATAAATTTTCCATGTATTTTGCTGATCTGGCTTGCAGATCAACAGAAGCAGGTCAGGGGGTGCTGTTTAAGAAAAAGAAAAACAGTGTAAATATTTTAAAATAAGAAAAAAATTCAGAAAACATTATAGCAGTTTCATATTTATACTAAATAAATATATAAACAATGTGCCTTTGATGAATGACAATGTACACTACAGCCATAATATTTTCAAAACTCTCCCTGAAATTTGACGGACCAGAATCCATAGAAGAACAATGTCTTTGGTTACATATTAATACTATTAGTGACATGTTTTAGTCAGGCTTCAACACGAGCAAATAGAAAATATAGCTTTTGAAAAGCATTCATTAGAGAGAAAGTGAAACAACCCCAAACATTCAACTTAATGTCAAACATGTCAGTATGTCAATCACATAGCAGTATTCTTTCTAAAATGAGATATTATGAACTGACTGGTTAATAGATATGTAGTTCCATTAATACACTTTCACAGCTCTAGACAGTGAGGTCGTTTTTATTTTGGCTCTCACCAAAACCCATGAAGTAGACTCCAGGAGGATATTAAGCCCCTAAGTTACACTGTTGTAAGAAGGGTGTGATTGTTTTCCTGGATCAATCCAAAATCTTTTCTTGAGATGGGTCCTGCTCCTGATAAAGTTCAAGACTTTATGTTTCACCAGAATGGTAAGTGACACCACAGCCTATGTTTCCAAGTGTTTCAATGAGATAATAGGTAAAAATTCAAATTGACTCTAGGAAAAAGGCATTTATAACTTGCACTAACAAATTTTCAGATCTTCAGCAATGTATTTACATACTGAAGTGTTTCACCTATTGGTCAGCTGTTGTGCCTTCATTATATCCTCTCAACAGTCCTGCCTACATCTTTCTCCTGTCTAAGTTAGTGGTGATCCAAATAATGATGAATGAAAATGTCTGTTTTGAAGGCAGGGATCAACCCAAAAATGGTAAGCCGCCTTACTACTTTTTATTCTTCCGCTGCGGATAGCACATCTAACAATCTGGCATATCCTTTTCCCAACTGTGTTCAAATTTATGTAAGTCTTACTCTTGGAGTTCTGGGAGCTGATATTGGTCCTGTCTCCATAGCACTCTAGTCCACTGAGGGTTGATTTCACTTGTTAAGGCTCTAGGGATACATTAATCATTCATTGTCCAAGTAATATACAGCACTTGAAGAGCAAAATCAAACTGATAATTAATGGTAGCCATGACATACAAACATCACCTACACAGTGTCAGTACAAAAAGAAAGGTTTATGTAAGTGGTGTTGGTTAAGTATGTAAATGCCGTAAAGCCATGCATATTCTATTTGTGTGTCAGTTTGTTCAGGAATGAGAGAACTTTCCCTTCTGGACGGTGACAAATGAAAGCTGTTTCTTGTGAAGAAAAGCTGGAAAATGTTGAAACTGTTTGTAGATTCAAATGTACTACAGGGTCAAACAGGCTTGAGTTTCCTTAATCTCTTTAGTTGAAGATTAACTAAAGGGTAATTGTGTACCTGTTTGGAAGTCGTGTATTTATTTGGAATATTAACTGAGTCTTAACATAGGAAGAATAAAGAGGGCCTTCATTCAAAGATAATAGAGCTTAGCTGTTCAATATTCATATCATTTAGCAAAATTAAAATTATATAGCTGGGCTATATTTCACTGATTGCAAAGCATACAATTGCAGCATGAATAACGTCAAAATGGAGCTCCAAAGCAGGACACTGGAGAGGACGACTGAGTTAGAACATAAATATCACAAAGAGAGATAATTATGTTGCAGTGTTTCCCAGACGTTATAATTCATGGGTTTGATTCAATTAAAATTATTTCAGAGTATCTGAGTGCAAAAAAGGGTGCTCAAAGCCAGTAAAGCTATGAAAATTGTCTTCACAGATGGCTGGTTTGTTCTACAAACAAGCAGAAGGTCTACAGAACACTTCCAAAATGACCTCCTCATAACTCAAATTTATCAGAGCTGATGACAAGGTGAAGAGAACAATCATACAGGAAGCTGGCTAGGCAAACGAATCACTCATTTTAACCATTTGTGCTTTCTTAGAGTCTCAACAAATGAATTCTTCTGCAGAAGATACTCACATTTTGAAACTACATCTTCTAGTGGTAGATTTATCCATGGCTTCCTGCTCAATGCGTCAAATTTTAGACACTGAAGACCAGATTCTGGTCATATGGTTACATAAATAATAAAGTAAGGAGCACTTTTCAGTGGAATGATATCAGTGAAAATGTTGTGCAAAAAGAGCAGACAAACTTTAAGAGTGGATTCAATATGTTCAATCCCCTCCAAAGAGTAGTAAGCATTCATCTGTGAGGTGGGCAGCAAACTCAGTTCCATAGAGGTTTGGGGTGAGATGTTCTTCTGGGGGGCAGGCCAGGAATTTTTTTTTTCCTGTTAGATGATGCCTCAGAGTTTATAGTCTTTTGGACGGGAACAAAATACTCTGCTGAAATTTTCATACAGGTGAACTTATGTCTTGATGGGATTTCTATCCCCCTCTCTCTTCCCAATTTGTTACATTTCTCTTTGCTTACCCTCCTGATTCCCTGTAAGGAATCTGCATTTGAATCACAGTCTTAGCGTTGTTGTGCTTTGGGATTTTCCAGAAGCATTATTGGTAACTAGATGCAAAATGTAATTACAAAGTTTATACCATCAATATTTAAACATGCAGGCTGCATAAAGGAAAGGGTTGTTATGCCTGCAAATGTGTATATATACATATATATACACATATAAATTTATATACATATATATGTATACAAAATGTATTATATGCATGTATGTGACTGTTAGCATTATTATAAAGTATATATTACATATATAACACTTATCTGCTTGATGTCAGAAGAGGGCTGTGTCACTCAGTTGCCCAAGCCTCTCTCTAACTGTTGAATCAGGTGCAAGGCAGGTTGCCATTTATAGTGTTTAATATGTTTCCTGTAAACGTGCAGGAAATATTTGTTTGAAGTTCTGAAGGAAACAGTATTGATGTTCACAGAGATGCGACAAACTACTTGATGAAAGAAATCATTTTTAAGAAAGAGTCCTATGGGAGGAAGAGAGCCTGTTTATTTACACGAAGATCAAAGCAAATTTCATATGAATTGATGCTAAATATTTAGTACTTGAGTGACTAGCAAAGAACACTCTAAACTTCTAAAGGAAAGAATAAAAAACCAGGAGACAAATCTTGATATATAAATATATATAGGCTCTCTGTTGGCAAAAACTTTTTTTTTAATTTGCATTACAATAGTGTCAGTGGTCCAACTTGAGATCAGAGGCCCACTCTGTCACACTGTGTACAAACACTTAATAAAATATCATGTCTTTTCTGACAAACTTATCATGTAAACAGGCAAAGGTCAAGAAGGAGAACAAACTCAGATTCAGTTTGTATGATTTTCCCTTATAACTTCAAAAAATGTACATTAAGTAAAATTGTCATTAATTAATCCTAATACAATTTCAGTGGAAATTACTGTGATTGTCAGGCAAGCCAAATATGAACAAAAAAAACCCTGTATTAATCCTTCCTGATGAAAATTTTCCTTAGCCTCCCCATGTATATTCTCATTTTCTCCTTATCCAAGCCAAATTTAATTACAAATGCGCAAATTTGAGCATGATAACACAGTACAACCACGACAAAGGACATTCAGTCACAGAATGATCAAGCAGAAAAAGCAGTATGAAAAGCAAGGGATTTCTCCACACTGTCCATAAGTAAAGTCCAGGAGTAGACAGCCATCCACCAGAGAAAATCTTCTCTGTGAACCATGCCAAAACTGATGAATATATCTGACTGACAGATTTTCTGCAGCTAGGTAGGGAAAGGGCTGAGAAATAGGTCAGTGGCATGTATTTCTCATAGCTCACCACCTCCTTCCCAGCCTCTAGCTGTAGATCCCTACCCCTGCAAGATCTCCCTCTAGAAATCAGCACAATGCTAACGCACATAAGTGACTTTGGGACCGTGGTTAATCTGGAGCTAGGCTAAATTCACACTTCCTCAACTCAGAAAAACTTTGTCCTCCTATGTGTAATGTACTACTTTTCACTGTGTGCTCCTGAATAGCCCTCATTTCTGTAATACTTTTCCCAATAGCACATTAAGTGTGGCTTTACCATCTGTCACATGCAGTTTGTTCTCTCTCTTGTACTCTATTACTATCCATATAAAATAGCCTATAAAGAATAGGAAGAGTAGGGCAGTTGACAGCATAGAGTAAATACAGAGAAAAATTGAAAACAACCTCTAAAAGACATTTATGAAAAAATCTTATTTACGTTCTGTTCCTTCACATGTTCAAAGTAGATTCTTTGAGCTACAGCGACTGGTACAGTATTCATTACTCCTTTTTTTTTTTTTTTACAAAGAGGAGTGATTTTATTTTAAATTAAAATAAGGATGATTTTTTTCTCACTACGAGTGTTTATAATAAGCGTGCTATAACAAGAACTAGACTATCTCAAAGAAATGAGAAAGTACCATTGCCTCAAATTACTAACATTGTGAAACCAGTAAAAAATAATCAAAAAAAAAAACAACATAGCCTACTAAACCTTGTAGACAATTTCAGGCACTGAACTATAGTGAGCTCAGGAGAATTGACTTGCTTTCCTCCTCTGCAGTGGCTAATGGAGATCTTGTGCTCCTTAGCACTAGCAGCTATAGACTTGTGAAGTGCCCGCATTAATTCTCTGAGTGACCTCAGATGGGCTCATTTGCCTGTAAAGGCAGAGGTGGTTCCTGTGGGATACTTGCCCACTTAAGTCTGAAAAATTCTGAGCAATGAAGAAGGTAAAATCACAGAATGCTTTGGGTTGGAAGGGACCTTTAAAGATCAACTAGTCCACCCTCCCCTGCCATGGGCAGGGACATGAAGAAGTTTCAACATTTTCCATTAAGATCTCACATCCATTGGCTTTATTATCAGAAAGATTTCCTTCATCTTTTATTCACTTTTCCTCTTTCCAATTTCATCTTATTTTGTCAGGTAATATTGCATTTTGTGATAACTAGTCTAAAGTTTTGCTAATCAGTAATTAAGCTACAGATATTAGAGCTGCTTAACACCTTTTAATTTATTTTAAAAAAGAAAAACCCAAACAAACAGAAACAGTTTATTGATGCCAAAACCCCCATAATATTTTATAGATTTTGATGTGATTTTTGATGGTAGTGTTTTTGAGGTCACAGGTGAAATCTGTAGCAACTCTATATATAGAGGTATATAGAGGCAGGAAGAAATAACAATCTTTTCACTACACAAATGCACGTTCCTTCTTAAAGGAGTATTTATTATGTTTGGTTTGAATTAAAATTACAACAAAATCTCTACCTGCCAACCTTTATATGTATATGTTAGGAAAATGGAGTTGTGTCCTTGGTTTCTTTTTCATCAGAAATACATACACAGCAGGACAAATTCTAATGGTCTAACTCTTCTGGATTTGGTACTATTCATATTCTCATTAATGACCCGAAAGGAATACAGATCAGGCTTATTAAGTTTACGGATGACATATGCTGGGAAGGACCAAAGGAATGTTAGAGCACGAGGACAGAATTCAAGATGATCATGATAAATAGGAGATATAGACAGAAAATATGATAACATTTGGTAGTGGTAAATGCAGGATACCATATTTAGGATTAATTAACTGCATAAATACAGGATGAGGAATAACCAGCTACAAACAGTTATATAAAAAAATAAATGAGGGGTTGTAAGGGGTCACAAAGTCAAAGTGAGTCAACAGTGTCATGCTGTTGTGAAAAAGGCAAATTCCTCAGAGTATGTACGACAGGATGTATAAGAAAGAGTATGGAAGGAAATGTGAAGTAATCCCTCCACTCTGTTCAATGTTTTATTCAACACTATGGTCTTAGACGGACTATTGTGTCTAGTCTTGGACACTACACTTCAATAAACTCATATATCAATGCAGAGAGCCCAGGAAAATGAAAAAAAAAAAAGGAAAAAGAAAGATCAGAAGTTTAAAAATATTGCCTATGGGGAAAGACTAAAGGAAATGAGTTGTTTAATTCAGAGTGGAGGAGACCAAAGGATGGCATTTGCTTTAAATAACAGTTAAACAAACAAAGAGGATGAGATAATTTCTTGAAGTTCTTTTCTGGTCCTAGGATTTCACGATTCCTGGCCACTGAAGTAAATTGGAGTACGGTACTGTGGAGCACGGCCATCAGCCAGAAATATATAGTACCTCCAACATAAAAAAATAGAGGTATCTCTACCTTTGCGGAGCTCTTATTTTAAGACCTCACAGTGAAAAAATAACATAGCTCAGTCAGAAAAGATACATTACCATTAGGTAATAGCATACGGTCTGTGTAATTCAATGGATAAGAACATTCTAAAGTCTACTTGTACTGTACCATCTATAACCTACTTCCACTCCAGAAATACCTCAAGAAAACAAAAAAATGATCCTTACTGTGAGTTTATTGAACTTTGAAATTTATGGTGTGCAAATTTCACCATTTTCATCAATGTCCCACAGTGAAAAATCTCTGTAAAAAACAGGATTACTTGCTATTCCTATTTATTTGCAAATCATCTGGATCTCCTCATCATTGTGAAAAATGTCTTGAGTTTTTTCAATAACCGTTTTGCAATCAAACACAAAGCTATTAAAGGTATAGCTTCTATACAGATATAACTTTTCAGTCAAAAGGATGTATTAGACCTTATAGGAGTCTATATGCTCTATGTGTGGAAAATTTCCACTTCAATTTTTTTAAGCACAAATGAGAAACAGAGATTTGATCCTCTAAAAAGAAGTCTGGAATGATTGTGTGCTATCTTTCTTATCATATATCTATATAACATCCTTACTTTTTTGAATCCCAGAATGTTATTTGGTGATGAAGTGTCAAAGTTTTGGACTGACAAATGCGGAGGTAAACACCACTGTAAAATGAGGAACTTACTAAATACGGCTAATATCTGCTTTTATCCTATTTTCTGTGAAACCCAGAGGAAAAGGTATTTATCTTGTTTCATCTGGGAAGAAGAAGCTGCCTGGTGATACTGACTGGATGAGATGGAAAACTGATGAGAACAGAAAGCAGCGACAGCGTCTGAGCTCTATTTCAGAAACAACATGCAGAGACTGCACCGTTCATCAAGCTGCACAGATTCTTCCTTTGCAAACAGTGCTTTTTTCCCCAGCTGTCAAAATGGCGAGGAAAATTAGTGAATCCAAGTCATGCAAGTCCCGCGTGGAATCTGCTGGAGCAGACAGCACTTTCTAACACCTTCAGAGAGAAGAGGACAATACAGACAACTCAGAACAGGCAACAGGGAGAGCATAAAACATAGAAAATCCTGGGAGCTGTGGTCTTTTTTCTCCATCACAAGAGCAGCGGAGGAGTTATACTGAACTGAATGTGTTGCACCCAGTAAAACCCAGACAATCTTTCCTGTCTTTAACTTCATTCCCGAAGCATGAAGACTTGGGACCTGTGTTGGCTGTTCCTATGAGGTGGTGGGACAAATTAAAAATAAAGTAGGCTTGTGTGTCACTAGCAGATGCAGTTGAAATCAACTTAAAAAGGTGCGAGGCTACCTAAATAGCAAACAATTTCCCAAGCACAGAAAAATGTTAATAGACACCAGAAACCTTGTGACTTCATAAATAGGAGACCAGATAACAATAACAAGAAAAAGTGTTTCCGTTTTAGAAAAATAAAAATCCTTATCAGCCACCCACCATGTGCTATAATTTAAAAGCATTTGAGTAAAGATCATTTCTTTACCGCTAAAAGGTTTAAAATGTTGCAGTATGTAGACCAAAACATCTTGATTAGCTCTGGCAGATGAGTCAGCAGAGAAACAGTTCACAATGCAGTGCAGCCCTTACATTTTGACATATATTATTAAGGGTTCTTCAAAGTCATTCCAAAAAGGCAAAGAAAGAAAAAAAGAAAAAAAAAGGGGGGGGGGGGGGGGGGGGGGGGTTGGAGAGGGCAAAGGAAAAAGAAAGTCTGACATCATTAATTTAACATTGAAAATATCCTGATGGAAAGGATATGGACATGGAGAATGTGTCATTCTCCATCCTCATAGATTTTGTGGGGCTTTTAGATTTAGCAAAAAAAATTTAGTCATTCTTGTTGCAGAGGATTCCTCAAGATATCTCTGTGTTAGATTTGTCTGATGCACTTCAGGTAGAAATTAACTCTTGCAGACAAGGAAGGTAGTACCTTAATATTATGTATGTCTTTTTGAGAGAAAGAAATTGTTATATAAATACAGTGACAGATGTGCAGTGCTGCTGGATGACTACACACTGTGCATCTACCTGCCTCTCTACCATCTATAAATCTAAATAAAAATAGTCTCAGGAGCTGGACAAAACATATCCCAGAAACATGCTGTTTCTGTAACACTGATTTACAGTTAGCTCTTCCCTTCAGGACATGATGAAGCTGAGCTCCCAGAGCAAAAGTCTGGAAGGGAAGAAAGGAAGAGGCAAATCAGAGGTTCCGAGAAATTCAGACCCAATGACATTTCTAGCAAAAGTTGCGACATTGATGGTAGTATTCCAGGTTTCTGTAGGACAGAATTCAATGAGTGTTCCAGACAGTTGTATGAGATTATGTTTTAGAAGTGAGATAGTTTTCCTTAATCTCTCGAAGTCTGAACAGTTTTTGTTAAATGCAAGAACCCAGCAATTCTTTTGCATTATTTAGCATGGTTGGATGGTGGAAAAACATTTTACAGTGTCCTCTTGTAGGCACTGTTATACTTCCCATTTTGACAACCAGCTAGAAAAGCAAACTGGATCAGGAGATTGCAAGGAAGGGTTGTGAAACAGAAGCTGCAACTTACTGTAGAGAACAGGTTAAATGGCATGCCTCTCCTGCTACAAGGCTTATAAAGTCAAGGCCTAGAGCAAGACTTCCACTTTCTCACTAGAAAGGGATAGATAATGGGACCTACAGCAACAGCAACATAAGGCAAAAAATGTGACAGCAGAGCTTTCACCCTGCCTGGCTAGTACCAACAACAACTTCTTTCTTTTTGCACTGAGTTCCACATGCTTAAATTCTGAAAGATTGCCTTCTTTTTTCTTTGTACATAAGCCTGAACTGAACAAATAAGTTATGAATAATTAACACTCAAGTCTATTTAAATTTCAAAGGTAGTGGAAGTCTTCTCTAATTTTCTAGATTGGTACACACTGTTTTTATTCCAAAATATTTGTTAAATCAGAAGAGGTGGGGGTATTTTTCCCCTGTATTTTTGGAATGTGATCAAAGGCTAAGAAGGTATTAGGATGAGAACATGTTTTCCAGAATGTAGGGTTTCACCACTATGGGTCAAGTCATGCACTTTTTCTAATATGATACCAAATATTCCTATGTTTCAGTTGCCACTAATATTGCTCAAAGTTGACCTAGAAATATAAATAGAAGTAATAGAAATACTGCTGGATTTAACATCAAACTGTTAAATTCCTAACAGCCATTTCACATCATGAGAGCTTTCTAAACAGACTGTTACATTTTGTGCATTTCTTTACACACTCTTTTTTTCACTGAATATATATTTTACTGGCTTATAATTGCACTACACCTAAACACAGAGCCATAGGGAGACAGGTAGATAAAAAGTGCAGATGGTGCTAAGAAAAATCTTTCAGCGGTTCTTAAGCCAGAGACTATTCCTGTATGTTTTATATTGCAGCAATGTGCAATGACTGTAGACCATCACACTGCACAGATGGAAGTGCAAGTTTGAGGGCTATTGAGCATGTGGATTCTCCCAGTGTGTCACAATTACAGAAACATCTGTGCTAAATAACTTCAAGCTGATCCACAGCAAAAATCGGCAATGTTCAATAACTCTCAATATCTATTTTTTCCCCTGTGGTGAGATGGCCTAGTGGTTGCAAGTTGGACTATAGTGTAAAACATGTAGCTTCATTATTTTTGGGCCTATTTAGAGATTTCTCCCATGGTATATTACCTACAAAATCCATATGTTTTTCTTTACTTAGCTCTACAGAGCCTGAGATTCAGAGATGCCACATGCCTGCAGCTATCACTGACTTCAATTAGAGGTGTCTATATGTAGGCTCTCTCAAAATCAAGTCCTGAGGGATATTTTTAATTGATTTTGATTTGCAGAGGGAATGGAAACAGTCTGGGTGGCACAATCGTAAGAGACCGGAAGGGAAACAGAAGCAGTTTGCCTGTACAAACAAAAATTAAAACTATGCTCACATCTACTGTAACACAATAGCACAGAAAACATGCATCACTTTGCTTCTTTCTTCTGGAGGAGATAGGGAAGATAGCATGAAAAACTGAAAAACTCTTAAAGAACAGAAAACATTCCCAAATACCCTCAATAATATAATCCCATACCCATTAATATATTTGGGCCACACTGCAGTTTAGGAAATTTCACTGTTCCTAATCTATGACTGAGTTGGGACACTGTTTCACTCCCTACATCTTCCTGCAGCATTGGAAACCCAGAGGTTTTTGTGGATGTAAATGCATTATTCCAATATAGCACATTTCCAGTTCTTCATGCACTACCACAGAATCGTTTTTCAATCTTTGTCGCCTTTATTTTTTTCTGTAAGAAAAGCACTCCAAGACATTCACCAGATTTTGCTCACCCCCTCCCAGTATGAGAAAGATTCATATATTTCCCAGCTGCCACACAGCACACAATTTCTGCCTAATCCACATTTTTCTTTGTATTGTCCCATATCACTTGGGATATTCCGAGTGAAGAACACTCTTCCTCAGAAATTGTGAATATTCTATAATGCAATAGACTCAGCAGTAGGATTCTTTACCTTATATCTAGTTTGGATTTTATTTTCCTCAGTTCCACCCTAATTTTGTCCGAGAGTACTATTATTTGACTAAATATTTCCTTAACTCCTTTGATGTTCAGACTCTTGAAATATTAGCGAACTAGTGGCATGCATCTTATCTGACATTCAGCCAACTTAAACAGTGTTAGTTCTTTCATCTTTATAAATCAGTCTCCACTTTTCAATATAATTATTGCTACCTGTTTTTAAATTCTCCCTAGTTAATCTCTGACTTTCTATGTATTGGGTTGGAGTTGTCACAATATTCGAACTACCATCACATCTGAAATACAGAGGAACTATAATCCTCTTTGTTTATGATGAGACTCCTCAGAGGGAACAGACAAAATCATACTGGCTTTTTCTGCAGCTTTATCTCTTTGCCAGCTCTTGCACAAATTTTTGCAGTTCAATATATATCCATCCCAGGATAGTACAGCTAGTTGATGTCTGAATATGGGCCTTCTAACCTTGTTTCAAAGATGTTAAGCTTCTAAGCAGGTATACTGTACCAGAAAAGAAAACATGTATGTGAGAGATTGAAAGATTTTCACAGTGGTTTTTCTTCCTAACCACCCATCCATCCCTAGTGCACACCCACCTGGAATCATCCAACAACCCCTATCTCAGAGTTTCTCTCTGCCAACTCTTAACAACTGCCAAGTTGTCAAATGATGCTGCTATTGTGTCCCCATAGCAACAAGCTTTCTGGCCTGAGTGACAATATTTCCATATTGTCAACTGGAAAATGTCCCAAATAACTCTAGGAGCACCTGGAGTTTTCTTGCAATGCAAATATTTTTTTCTTTTCTCTTCCCAGTACTTCATATATTAAAGGGAATTTATTTATACTCATCGCAACGGATGGGATGATGACAGCTGAGCATTTGAAATTTGCTTTAAAATTCTGTAAATCTGTCCTTTTGGTTGATTTTATGTTCTTTTTGAAACAGCTGTGAATTTTAATGCCATCTTTTAAATAAATTTAAAAATATACTGGTAAGTAGCATACCAAGATCTTGATAACTGATCAGAGAAAATATGTAACGTGCTATTTTACACATTCTTCATGGTTTAAAGTTGATGAGAAATATAAGAGGAACGCAAAAAGAACTGGTGTAAATTTTCTAGAGGAGGAATGTGTTTCTAACCCATATATACCTAATATATTACTCTACTGTATGCTCTTACTAATCTTCCAGAGTAACAGTGTTTTGATCATACAGACTGATTATGCATATATAAAAAGGGAAGAGAGGTGAGAAGAAAAGCAAAATAAATCGCACCAGTCCCAGTGTATTGGCTGAAAAATCTTGCATTCATATCACCTATCTCCAATTTTAATGGTATTTTCCAGTTAGACTGCTTATTCTCACTGAATTTTGAAGATGACTTCCAGACCATTTATCATGGCTACCTAAGGCAATAATTGAAAGAATAACTGGGTGCTCTTGAAGCATACTGAAACTACCTTTATCAACATCATTACAACATTCAAACGATGTCACTCCAATTTCACATGTGGATAAAAGAGATCAGAAGCTAATTTATTGTCTTTTGAACAAGATGTAAGACTACAGAGTGATATTTTAGTGAATAGTGAAGTCAGCCCCATTATCCTTGCCAAACGCAGATTTTGTGCTTACTTTTATTACCCAGTTTACAAACACAATTTCAACAAGACACATTTTTTTTTTCTGAGCAGGACAGTAATATTACCATATCATTTTATATGACTGCTATACTTTGTACCAAACTTTCAATAATGAGTGACAGCTCAGTCTGCTAATTACATATTGCTAATTCTGTGGGCTTGAGAGTGTTAATTAACAAATGTTTGCAATGTTATTTAAGAGGCGTTACTAAATAAAGGATTGAATATTCAAAATATATCAAGGCTAATAACACAAATCCACAAATTAAAAACTCATTCTGAAAAATATGACTCCATATATGTAGTTTAGCTATACACATATGATAGGGACAGGACCAAAAATATTTAATAGTTTTATGTAACAAATGAGTAATTTACAAAATATTCAGCATATATTTCATCTGCCAACAATAGAGGAAAGAATGAATAAAGTGTATTTCAAGGAAGGAAATCAACCTGCAAATATTAATTTAAAAATAAGAATTTTGTAGGGCAGTCTTGTAGACACTAAATAATAAACTAAAATACATTTCGTTCACACATTATGTCCTGGCTGTTTCAGCTAGTTATGTCCATATAACAGAAAACAATTTTACTGTAACGGAAAAGCTTTATCTGAGAGCTGCAAATGCACTGCATCAGGGGAGTCATTGGGTTCTACACGAGACTCTTCTTGAGCATTGTTTCTGTCTGGGTAAGTACAAAATACAATTAGCAGCCAAACATCTGAGGTGGTTAGCTTATAAGTCTAAATTCAGGGTAAAACTTGTCTGCATGATGGCAAAAGGGACAGGGGTTGTGGGCCCAGGACAAGCTGACAGGTTGGTTAAAGTCCAGAGACTGAGCACAGGAGCACCAAGCTGGGAGGAATAATCTGAGGGCAACATGGGTTGTGCCTTGTCCTCACAGGCAGTTTGTCCTCGCTCTCAAGCAGGACCACAGCAAGAGACTACGAATCACTCACAACGCCCTATGCCAATGTATAAAGGGCGGAGGTCCAAGACCTGCTTAACCTATGTTATTCACAGGATGAAGAAAGAAGGAAGAATGAATATCAAATAGTCCACAGCATTGATCTTATATTCCTTATCAATCCCTGCAAAGATGTCGTGCCTGGGCTTTGTTGTTACTACTCCACAACTGGATTTCTCTTCCCTACTCATCTTAGTGTTTAGAATGCTATCATTTTAAAATTTGTGAAAGTAATTGCTTCAAATGGCAGATGGGCTATTCCTCTATGTGATACTATGATTTCTAACCTGACTCCTCTAATATTCTCTTTTTCATATACGACCGGGCTCATATCAGCTTATTCCACTGCCTGCTGAGAGGTTGCTACGCAAGGGTTACTATACTTGAGTGTAGTATAGGAAATGAGTGCACAAGAATCCCACTGAGGCAGCATGTAGCCTGCGGGTACTAATAGTTCATCAGTAAGACCTTAAAGCTTGTTTAATGCCAAAATATAAAGATCTTTATACCTCTTTCTGTCATTTTGCAGTTCATTACAGAACCTAAGTCAGACAAATAAGAGTTTTTTCCTCAAGTAGCAAATATAAAAATGAACAACTGGGTATCATGTGTTTCTTTATAACACAATATGATTCATGCCTCATCTTTCATGCAAGTCAATAGTTCTTTGATTTAGAGCCTGGATAACTATAAACCATCAGCACAAAGTAATCTGCTACACAAGAATTTATATGATAAATCCCTTAAGTAAGGATTCATGGCTATTCAGACCAAACATCCTACATCTATCTATTTAATCTATTTAATTTATCTACCTTTATATTTATAAAGCATCCAGTCACTGGTAGCCAGATGACACCAGTGTAAATGTGATTTATTGACAGATTGGTTTTGTTGCTGTGGCCCTGACAGATACAGTTCTGTCATTAATGAAATGTGTGTTTTAAGAAAAGTTATCACTGTGTTGATGTATTTTATAAGATTTTTACATTCGTTCACATTCTGCCTCATTATAGCATTTTATTTGAAATGGCATATTTATCTTTGCGAGGAATAGTTGGTGGGGGGGAGTGGGCAGAGAGGTGGAGAGCACAGGTAAGGGTAGCACAGCTGAAGACTCCCAGAACACTGCTGCTTGCACAGCAGCGATATTTCTCCTATCCCACAAGGTACCCCTTCAGATCATACACTTGTTAAAGGTGTTACTTAAGTAATCAAAAGTTTGAATTTGGGCAAAACCAGTGTGGTTTCATTTCCTTGTTCCCTATTATTCACAGCAACTGTGTAAAATGTTCCCAAATTGTGAATATTTTCTCTAGAACCATATTTCTCACTATTTGCAAGGAATGATTATGCTCATTATGTTTCTAGGTTGATATAGAGTTGAGAATGACATTCATAGAAATGAAATATCCACATTTAAGCTCACACATAAGAGAGCTATTGTTTCAAGAGGACGGTTCCTGCTGCTGTTCCTAATAGCGAAGGTCCTGCTGTGCTACTTTTGTTTCTGCTATGACGGGACAAGTTCCTGCCTGCAGGCGAGACTGAACTTCCAAAATGATCATGTTATTCTCAGTGTCTAGCGAGCAATGTGGAAAGTGTGGGGCTTTGATTTGAGGATGCAGGAGACCTATAAGAATTTAATGTCTGGAATGAATCACGCTGCTAGAGTTCACTCTGCCACTGGTCAGTCATCCTTTCTGTGCTCGTATATCGTTACAAATCATTGCATGCTGGCATATGAGAGGAATATTTCTGCATTTGTTGTGTCAATGAAAATTTTATATGGCAGGAGTTTGTCTCATTTTTATTGTTTCAGTTAATAAAATGCAAGTGCAACTCTAGCAAACGAATTTTTGGCCAACCCATAGAGCTCCAGACTTGAGCTGACACGTTGTGATGAAGTATACGTGGTACAAATGCCCTCCATTTTCTGGCAGAAAGTAGGCCAGCTAACTGTGCCCTCTGGAGCAATGTGATTTCCATGCAGTTTAATGCTTCCTCTTCCATGCCTCTTACCAAATGCTTCAGAACAGCCAGTCCCTATATTATATCCCCCAGCTGTGCCTCATTTATTCTAGATTTTGAAGCAGAAAAGAAACTGATTGCTAAATAACACCATGTAGAAGATAAATGGAGATTTTTACTGTTTTATCTATGGGCAGTAATGGCATTTTTCCTAGGAGTAACAGCATCGCTCCCAATGGCACTTAATGGCTAAATCTGTGATATTATGCTATAGAGACTCATATCTTTGTAGATGACTGCCATTGTTCTGGAGTACCTTTAAGATAACAATGTAAGGACATGGCCTTGTTCAGACTTCAGGTATGAAGCAATCACAGTCCGACCCTTTCAGTGTCCAATGCATACAACTCAATTTTATTTCATATGGCTACATTAATTTCTTTTTTTTTTTTTTGAAACTACAGTTATTCAGTTATTTTGCATTTAACTATTTCTATTTTTGTTCAATTGATTCTTGCTTTTCTCTTCACTCACAGTGTACCAAAGCATGTCTTCAGTCAACCTGAAAATATGTGTAACAAGGTATAACATGGAGACCAGGCAAGTCAGGCTTTGATTGCATAAAATCATTTCAAATACAACCAAAGGGAAACTTGTGCATGATGCTTTGTGATGCATGGAGGTGCCAGGGTCCATTCGACACACCCAGCAAATCACAAGTGGGTTAGTGCTCCTGCAACTCATGGTAGCAAATGACACTTGCCAGGTCTTGATTTGAGGTGGAGCCATTAGGATACAACAACACTGTGAAAAACTCATTACTGCTGAGTATCCACTGTGCCAGCAGAACCAGTATCTACTCACGTAATTTTGGATCATGCTATATTTTTCTCTATAGTTCTGGCAAGCATCTTTTCCTATTTCCAGTACTCTGAAAAAGTGACATCTTAGGACTGAGTAGAGCTCCCTAAGTTTTACTTCAAAATCAATCCCCATATTAGTACACATGCTACGTTTAACTCAGCTGTGTGCGCACTCAGTGCATTGTTTTCCAAGTGTCACCGTGACCTTCCAACATAAGTTTTGATGTTCCATGCTTAATAAGCAAATAAAGCTAAAGCAAACCCATATATGATCATCTTTATCTGATCTGTTCTCTGGTTCCTGCACCCAAAAATATAACCTCTATTTCTCTCTGTTCTCTGACTCATTCCTTTCTGAGCACACCTGACATGCATAAGGTTTAATAATTTACAGGTAGAGGGCCTAGCTTGCCAGGCTAGGGACATACTCCAATTTCTTTCCACAACTCTAATGAGACAAAGCAGTCAGAAGCTTATTGCTACCACCACATAAAATCAGATTTATAGATGCATTTTGTCAGAAAGTGGTGCAAGGCTGTTTGAGTGTTCCACTGAATTTCTCCATTCATCTCCCGGAGTAAAGTTTCTCCACTTGCTAATGAAAGAAGTGTTATTATGAATACTAAATATTTTTTTCTATTTAAAGTTATTAGGTAAGATTGGTCCAGTCTGAAACACACTATACAATTCTGCACAAAACTACTGGCCTTATAGCCAGTGATTATAATTCCCGGAAGACTGCACTGGTAGAGAGAGACCGTTGTGTGCTATAGGTCATTCCTGGTTGACACATTAAGCAAGGGTGGTATGGAGCCAGTGATCCTCTAAATGATCTGCCACTGCTATCAGAGCTCTAGAGAGCTCTTCACAGCTGGTAAAGGTTCTTCTAAACTCTCTGAAAATGAATAGCAGTACATACCGTGTATCCCCTCCTTTTCCAGCAAATGAGGAGATACCCGTTGACTTTTGTTTGTTTGCTTTTCTCTGTTTCTGATGTGAATTATTCATTGCTTCTGTTTAAACAGTCTGCTTTTTTGGACCATTTGAAGATACAGCATCAGCATTACAATTTGAGAAGATATAGCACCAAGACAAAAAGCACTCACGTTATGTATATTGGCAGCACATCTAGCTCTAGAAAAGGCCATATCTGAGATATTATATTCTGAACCAGATGGTGCTGTCAGACGGTGCAGAATGACAGCTTTTAGACGATGCAGAAAGGGTAATGTGCCCAAGCAGTGAAGGAACTCTATCTCTACTTGCCGCTTTTTTTTAACTTCAGTTACAGATGGCACAGCAAGGATCATCTCAGGAGGAAAAGTAAGACTTCCTCATGGCTGATTTTAACTTAAAAGAATCTGTCAGAACATTTATAAATTAGACAGGCAGGCACTTATTCGTATGTTCCCTCATAGCAGAAAAATAGGGGATAATAGACAACTTCAGAATTTTTAATAATTTATCTGAAAAAAATTACTGAATCATATCAACATTTCTAATGAAAAATATATATTAAAATATGATCTGTTGGTTTTTTTTCTTCAAAAACAGATTTCACTATTCAGGTCAGAATATATTTTATCTCAAAATATAACCAGGTGGAAACAGTAAAATATGTATAAGAAATGAAATTGTTGCCAAAAAAAATATGTCATTTATCCAAACTATCACATGTTACTTCACAACTCAGAATTTTTGTTTCATGGGCATTCCTTAAAGAATGACTTTTCATCATATTTCATTGTCAACAATTTCTGCTCATCTCAAAAATATTCATAAATAAGCAAAATATTTCTTGCCCAACGCTAATTCAAATGAGGTTTACAAGGAGTAGACCAGCCATCCAAGATGCAGACTTTCCTTCCCAAATATCTCTGGATTATATTCTGCATTTGCCCCATCTAGCACTGTAACACTACTAGGTGACCAGACTTCCATAACAATGAGGCACAATCTTTGTCTTCTTGTTTAAGAGAATATAAAATAGTTTGCCTCTTAACTACAGAGGCTTCATGCCAAATTACACTGTCCCATCCAAACTTATGAAAATTAGCACATCAGTCCATAAATTGTACACTAAGACCAAATTTTCAGCAACCAAAAAAAGTAACAATTCCCAGGACAGTAATTTAAATTGTAGTAGCTAAACTAAAGGAATACGAATTGCGTTTCCAAGAATAAACATGTCTGCACATAAAATTAACCACTGAATTGACAAAGAGAGAAAAAAAATTTTACAAAATATAAGCCCTACTTAATGCAACACACTACTCCTTTTCATGTAAAAATGGATTGGAAACATATAAATAAAACTAGCTTAATTTTGCTGATCTCAGCCTGCTGAAACTATGACAGAATTAGTTGAGTTACGTATTTCCAATGACAAATAGGTAGAACTTACATCTCCAAGGGGAAACATAAACAAGAGATTATTTTACAAATCTAAGACTAAAATATGGTCTTTAATCATTTAACGGAGATGCAGAGGATAGCCAGAGAATGGAAAACATTTTTACCTCTTGCAAACAGCTCAAGTCTTCGTCACATTTCTCTTGGTCCACGTGGCACATATGTCCTTTCAAAAAAGATACAAATTTACTTTTCAGTGGAGAGGTTAGGAAGGAGGATCACAAATAGGAATCTTACCAAATGTATGGGTGTGGGGAAACTAGCATGCTCTAGAAGAATTAATGCAGAAGCAGCAGGAAGAAATTCCAGAACAGTGATTTCAAATGAACCTGATATCACCTGTAACTTCCACATTCTGAAAAAAAATGGTAAGGGAATGAAGATACTTGTCTTCTCAGGGGAACGTGTATGAAGGCTTCCTGTTTTGTGAAAAAAGAGACTTTACATTACGTAATAAATAAAAGTATTCCATATAATTTCCAAATACGTAATTACTGAAAACATTATTAGGTGTAAAATTGTTCAGCCGCATGAGGAAAACAGTTTTATGAAACTCATGGTCTTGTCTCCTGAACCATTATACTTTTGAGAATGAGAATGGATGAGCGTATTTCTTTCTGTTCCAGAGTGAAAACACTTTCATACGCTCTTTTTGTAAGATTCCTTTCAAAGTCTCATCTACATTCATCTAGCTCTAGCAAAAATATGGCATCCACCGACAGCTAGTTTTTGCTTGCTTGTTTGTTTTTTCCCCACTAGCTTTCCAAACATTATAAGCAAAGCCAGCAAAAACAAATTTACATTGGCATAACTACATCTCATAATGGTTCTGTTAGTATAGTGATACCAATCTGAGGAAGAGATTTTCCACAATACTAGCAGGCAGTGTTGAGGAAATTAAGTCAAGCCACATTTTTAACTCGGCAGTATAAAGATCTTGAGCTTCTTTTTACTTGTTTTATCATGTTAACAAAATGTCTAATTCATCAAGCCATCTACACCAATGAACACAGCATGAGCATCAAACAGGAAGAGCTGGAAGCCACTGTGCAACAGGAAAACTAGGTCATAGTGGCCAACACAGAAACATGGTAGGATGACTCACACATCTGGAATGCTGCAGTGGGATAAACTTCAGAAAGGATAGGCAAGGAAGGAGAGGTAGTCATCTTTATCAATGATTTGGGCAAGGAGATCAAGTGCAACCTCAATAACTTTGCAGACAACACAAAGCTGGGTAGGAGTGCTGATCTGCTGGCGGGTAGGCAGGCTCTGCAGAGGGGTCTGGACAGGTTCGATCCATGGGCCAAGGCCAACTGAATGGGGTTCAGCAAGGCCAAGGGCTGGGTCCTGTCCTCGGGTCACAACAACCAGAGGCAATACTACAGGCTTGGGTAAGAGTGGCTGGAGAGGTGTCTGGTGGAAAAGTACCCGAGGATGTTGATTGACAGCTGGTTGAGCATCAGCCAGCAGTGTGCCCAGGTGCCAAAGAATTTCAATAGCATCCTGGCCTGTAACAGAAATAGTGTGGCCAGCAGAACCAGGGAGGTGATTGTCCCCCTGTACTCAGCACTGGTGAGTCTGCACCTCGAATCCTGTGTCCAGTTTTGTGACCCTCAGTACAGGAAAGACCTTGAGATGCTGGAGCAATTAAGCTAGTGAATGGTCTTGGGAACAAATCTTATGAGGCGTGTCTGAGGGAATTGAAGTTGTTTAGCCTGGACAAAAGGAGGCTGAGGGTCAGATCTTACAATTCTCTACAACCACCTGAAAGGAGGCTGTAGTAAGGTGGGGACCGATCTGTTCTCCCAAGTAACAAGTTCCACCAGGGCAGATTTAGGTTAGATACTAGAAAAAAATTTCTTCAGAAAAAAGGGTTGTCAAGCATTGGAATAGGATGCTTCAGAAGGTGGTTGAGTCATTCAGGTATTTAAAAGACGTGTAGATGAGATGTTTAAGGAAATGATTTAGTGGTGAATATGGCATTGTTAGGTTAATGCTTGGACTTGATGATCTTAAAGGTCTTTTCCAACCTAAACGATTCTACAATTCTGTCCTGCAAAAGCAGGCATGGCAACGGTACTGAGAAAATCATGCCTAATGTGTTCCAGGTCTGATATATAATTTTTTTTTTACATGCAGATGGAGATAATTATGCTGAGGGATGAAAGAGTTAATTTATGAATCAGCAAAAACTTGTGATGTTGCATCTGTTATAGAATAGTTGAAGACTGTTGCAATAAAACATCTTAAGTCAGGTTCTGTGATTTGTAGACATATCATTCTAGGCAGTTCTGAAAGGCAGGGATAGGAATCCAACCTCTGAACTCATTGCGCCTCATTCTTTTCTCTAAAGCCCAAACAGGTTTCTTAAAATTAGTTGCTGACTCCTGATATTGTTTCACCAGCAAATGGATGCAGACAAATTTCCCTGATGTGTCCTCTGCTGTTTTAGCTGTAAGTTGCTGAATCTCCGAGAGCTTCTTCAAATCCAGCCTGGAGGTTTAGGACTCATCATATATAATCTCCACGAAGCTACAGGTGGCTTCAAAGAATGCATCCTTGCAAAGTCTACATTGAGATATACATTTTGGACTTGATATTGGAGAGTTGTAGGGAAGATACTGCCTTGTAATGAAAGATGGACTAATTCACAAGTGAAAACTTACTGCCTAGCAGAAAATAGTTTCAAAGTCCTGTAAATTATTTCCTTCCAGGTATTTTCTCTTAATAGCTTGTTCGTTCTTTCTTTCTTTCTTTCTTTCTTTCTTTCTTTCTTTCTTTCTTTCTTTCTTTCTTTCTTTCTTTCTTTCTTTCTTTCTTTCTTTCTCTCTTTCTCTCTTTCTCTCTTTCTCTCTTTCTCTCTTTCTCTCTTTCTCTCTTTCTCTCTCTCTTTCTCTCTTCCTCTCTTTCTTTCTCTCTTTCTCTCTCTCTCTCTCTCTTTCTCTCCCTCTCTCTCTCCCTCTCTTTCTTTCTTCCCCCCACCTTCCCCCTCCCTGTTTGTTTCCTTGGGGTTTTGGAGTTTTTGGTTCACATATAATGTGGAACGTATTTTTCCTTTAAATTTTTGACATCATATCAGTTCCCACCTCCTCAACATCACTATATGAGGTAAAATCTGAACTGTCAAATATAGAAACAACCCTGTGTTTTTAATCACTTCATCCAGGTTCTGATATTTCCACAGACTCAGGTCCCTCCTTTGATAAAGTTAATCCTCAGTTGCATAACTCTATTTGTAACTTCACATCATAGCATTTTCACCCAGACAGGGTTGCTGCAAAAATCTTAACAGATGACAACTCACTAGCACTCGTTTTATACTCATGAAGCTTTAAGCAGTTGTCTCTCTGAGGGTCACTAAGTTTTCCCAGACGAAAGTTTACGTTCACAATCTACAAGACCAGGAGTGACATGACCACTGACAAGTACCAGCAGCATTATTAGCTTGAGCAGACATGCTGTCCAATCCAATTTTAGGCCCTGCAGACCTGCCCATAACTGCAGTTCATGAAAGGTCAGCTCTGTCATTTGTGATCACCACACAAAAAAACAGATTAGTGTCTCTGTTCCCATTTTGCTGGATAGTGTAGCTTTATTCACTTGCTCTTTTCCCTGGAGTGCTAGGGCAATCTTCATTAGAGTCGCTAGGATAGATAAATAGGTTGTATCCCCTGCCCTGCACAATCACCTTTTCCATAAGGGCATATTCGGAGGGTGAGGAGAGGAGCTGGCCTAAGCTCAGACGGGCTAGTGATATGTTCCATCATTCCTGTTTGGTGTGACCAAAGTTTACACTGGCTGCTTCAGTCACTGATGAACACAAATCATTCTCATTTTACATTATGTTCTGTGGTCACAGAAGCTCTGGGGCAGTTTCTTGTGATCTTCCTGGGCCTCTCAGAATCTTTCCTTGGCTTCTTGCAACACCAAGTATTGCCAGATCAAGTCCAGGTTTGCACAGGTATCCTTGGGGAAACACGTCATGTCACATCCAACTTCTGTGTCACAGGACACTTGGTTCTGCTCAAGAAAGTCTTCGTAATTGAACTATCTCTACTGTGAGGCCCTAGCTAGAAAGAGTTCTTACTAAAGTAGATGCATGGTCTTGAAGAAACAAATTCCCTCTGAGATTCTCACTCCAAATTATTTTCTCAGACACCTACATATTTTTCTAAAAGCACTTATCACTGCCTAATTTGTCCTGTCTGACTTGAACTTGTAGGGAGAGAGCACCGCTCAGGTATGACCGCTTTTCGATTTGTCTGACATTCTGGCATCAGTGTGAACAGTTCTTCTGCATCTTCTTCTTTGATTTTATCCCTTAAGCTTCTATATTTTTTTTATTTCTTCCCTGTAATTTTTATTCTTTTCTGATCCCTTTATTTTATTACAAACATTCTCCTTCCTCATTTGGATTGCCTTGTAAAGATAGATAACCAGACGAAAATATTTTACAGTAGCTAGCTTATTGTACTAAATTGGCAGTCTTATCTGCTTGCATGTTATCATTACCATTGTTACTAGATTAGATAGGACATGATTTCTTTCTCTTTTGAAACTCTCAGGAGCACCTTAAAGGGCTTTGTTGTCAGTGCAGGCTTGCATAGAAGAGCTGGAAAGGAAGCACTCTTTATGGACTACATTGTGGTTTTCACAGAAAAAGTAGTAGTACAAAGCTGCACCATCCTGTGGAGGAAACTCGAGACAATTTGAACTGGACACCAAGCTGCCTTGGAAGTACAGATCGTCACATCCCTTTAAATACCCTGGCACATTCATTACAGCTGTCTCTGGTCTGTCGAAAAATCTGGGGCCTCCTTCTCCCCTGCTTCAAGTTGTTGTCCACAAGAAACATCACTAAAATTGCCCATGGGCTTTGGCTAAAACCCTGAGAACCTTCATCCGGAGAGAAGGCAGGTTATTTTAATGTTCAGTTGCCAGGAATTGACTCAATATGGAAGACACCTTCATGCTTCCTCATGACTGGTTGTCTTTAAGAGTCCCCTGCAAGCTTTTGGGAGCCTTCAATAGTAGTCAAACATGGGATTATTTTAGCAGGTAAAAAGTTGAACTCTGAGCACCTCCTCTCCCAACAGCCAGTAGAGGTATAGCTATAACTGTGACCTAAGGATTTTTACTTGGTTTTTCCATCTTTGAGACTATGTCTTCTATGCAGCTCTGTGATCTTCATATGATCACAAGCAATGTTGTCTTTCTCTTGTGACCTGGGGACTCCTGATCATTGAAAAGGGCTGGCAGTGTCTGCCCCTTATAAGTAATGCTGTGTTTGCAGAAATCTGAGGCTTGACAACATGCTCTGCCACACCTGCAGAGCCTCGCTGTGTGTATAAACACGTAGCATGTTTCAGACCATAATGGGCGGGGATGTACATCCTGTTTATTGAACTGAAATCCTTCCTGGTTTATAAAAGACCGAGCAACAAAGAGGAACAGTCGAGCCGAAGTCTATATATAATGGATCTAAGAGATATCCTTCTGTCATGCTGGGACTTGATTACAGCCTAAGTGCTGTCAGAAGGGCCATATGTTCCATTCCTCTGCGGGCTCAGCAGGAGTGGGCCGAGGCTTGGCAATTTGTCGAAGGCACATCATGAATTGACTAGGATAAAGAGATTAGGGTTCTGATCCTTCCATACCTTCCACCTCATGCAGTGACTTGTGTGAGCTCAGAGTGGATGTGAATTGATACTGCTTGGCCTTCATAGCGGTTTAGCACCACTTTGGGCTCATTTCGAAAAGATGAAAATGACTGTAGAAGCAGCAGATAATCATTGACCTTAATTCCCACCCTGCATTTCCTTTGTGTTTGTGTTTCTTCACTGATTTGACTGTTTCTACCAGCTACATTTGAAGCAAAAATGAAGAGGAGAAGGACAAAGTTGACAGCCTCTACTGACAGACTTCACAGCATTCAAATCTGCCTTCAAACTCCAGGCACCTGATCCTTGCCTGGTTGTTAATATCAGGAAATAACAGGAAAAGCTAATGGTTGCTTATGAACAAAATAAAAATAATGACATAACTCACAATGAAAAATGTGGGCTAGAAAATTAATGCACTGTCCCTCTGCTGGACTCCTAACCTTATCTACTGTGCCTTCATTCCACTCTGTAATGATGTTTTCTTCAGGACATTGGGCTTGTAGGCTTGTAAGTCAGTGATGTGACAATATTTCATGCGTGACTTCTGGAATGGGGATCATGCCCAGATCCACGTCAATTTTCACGCAAATTAGCGACTTTGTTTAGAAAGGTCAGAGCTGCCAAATGGCGACAAAAAATACAACAGCAGGCAAGCTTAGTGAAGTTAAGGGTTTCCTCATAGATTTTTTTTCACAGAGCTCTTCAGAAAATATCCCTGCCTCTGTCACAAAGAGCACAACATTATGATTCAAAATATGATTTTTATGAGTCACATGAGAAGTGGATAATGTACTAATGTACTTGCACCTAAAAGAAAGAGTGAGACATCAATCTCCCCTTGATTTTTGCTCTCAAAGAAATTGAACAGAAGCTGGTTCCCTGAATCACAGGTATGAATCAGAGTTTCACAGATTTTTGGTTATAATTGGCACCACACTCATTTCTTCAAAAAGGCTCTGCAATTAACGCAGACAGGACAAAAGGAAGAAAGTTGATATGGTATTATGACATTAAGCTCAATCTGCAATGAAGGGCCAACTTAATGCTATCAGGTATAAAATTCTGTCTTTTATCATAGGAGCGAACATTCAGTCTCTGATTTCTTTTACACTGGAAAGAGTTTGATATTACAGCTGTACTGGAGTTTTGATTATTTTTTGATTATTTTTTCCTTGGGTTAGGGAAAGGAAAAAACCAAAATAAATTCTATATTGTTTTGACTCAAAACAAAACATGTAACAACGATTCAGGTTTTAAACAGTAAGAAAATGGCAGTGATATTTTTTTTTAAAAAAATCATCACATAAGATATTTTAAATTGTTAGCTTTTCAAAACCAAAACTAGTATTTTTTCCATTTTGGTCGAAATGACCCAGTTTTGTTCCCTGGAGTTGGCATTTTTAATTAATAGGATGCTTAAATGCAGTATGCATCCATACAAACTTGCAAGATTGTATGAACGAGCGAAAAAGAGAAGCATGAAGAAGAGATTCTCTTGTGGAGTGGTTAGGACAGTCTCGAGATGATCAATTATAGCCCATGCTCCACATGATCTGAAGCAATCAAGGCTTTAACACTCAGTTCTGACTAGGCAAAGGCACTGGACTGTTGATAACTTTCTGCTTCTTACACCCTTACCTTAATCTGTTCGGTTTGCTTTGCTGTCTAAAACTACTTGCTTTAGTCCAGTTTTGCAATTAGAAAGTACCTGCAAAGAAAAATTCCTGAAGATCAGGGAGGCATCTGTAGAGAAGGAGAGGGGGCCGTGAGTTCAGAAGTGGTGCTGAGCTTCTATTTTTTTGCATGGTGGAATGGTGAAGGTCTACATCCTACAAGATCAGCTTCAGGGCATGGTTCATTCCACTGAATTTAGTGTTGGTAGGACTGGAACTTCAGTGCTTAGCAGAGTGAAAAACACCATTACAGTGTGCCATGCCTTGGATGTTTTGCCTTTTTAGCTGCTCAAAACCTCTCTGAAGCAGAAATGAAATAACAAAAAATTTATACCCTTTTCAATGCACATACTTAGACTGGACTTCCATTCTTTTTCAGCTGCACAAATCTGTGTGTGTTGCGTGCAACAAGAAATACCAACCTCTGACAATCTGTTTGCTAACGCTTCACAAACAGAAGGGAAATTCATCACATAGAAGCCTACATACTCTGGTTTGTTCACCTCTAACATTAACTATTTGAACACTGTCTTTCCCACTGACTGTTGTGTTATGCCCTGTGCTACTTCATCTGCTCCCTTCTATTCCTCGTGGGAGCTCTGCAGTATATTTGGAATAAACCCTTTGACCTCTAATTTCCTCCGTTGCTGCCCCCTGCCAGTATACTTTGGTGATTTTCTAAGGTGATCTCAGAAGGAGCTACTTTGGAGTCTGATTTCATTTTTATCTAGTGTGCAGAAATGACAAACAAGCTACAACAGTGCCCCTCTGCTTTGGAAAAGAGCCAGGTTCAAAGACCACAGAGCCTTTTATAAATCTCCATTACCAGAATAGGTTTCAATCCTACACCATTCAAACCCATTAGACATGTGCTCAAACACATTCTTTCCCCATCCGTAACACAGTAGGGTACAAGGTGAGACAGATCAGGTTCAGCAGAGAGGTATTACCACTGTATTCTCAAATTAGAGAGAAATTGGTTTGGTAGATTCTTTCATTGTGCTCCCATGGAGAAAACTTATCCTTAGTAAATGTTTTTTAATCAAGTGCTTCAAGTAAAACCTCAGAAGTACTGGAAGTGGGACTGTAAAAAAAAAAACCACAACTGTGTTCTTTGTTAAAGTTTGATAAAGAAACACATTTAAATGGAATTCATAAACAAGAAAGTAGTGTAAGAATTCAGGACCCACAAATGTGTGTTTATCTTAATATCTATCAACCTATTACTAAGCTATAAATCTATTATGAAGGGCATTAAATATTGCCTTTCATCTGCTCTTTTCCTCCTCCTAAAAATAGATCTCACTCAATAACCTTCCTACTTTTGGATAAAGGGTTCAATATGCAATGGTATCCTTTCTCTTGACAGACATGAGGTTATTACTGAATAATGACGATAATTAAAAGTACTCTAACTGATGTGACTGATAAAACAAATTCACATCAATGGCGAAGGACAAATCTCAACATGTTAGGTCTGATTTGGATAAGCAGCCAAAAGATTGATTATTTAAATGTTATCCAAAGGCTGCATGCTAAAATGAGAGCAGCAACAATTCAGATGAAAATGTTATAATAGCAGCTGCTTCATAGTGAGTTCCTTTCTGCAGCTGGAAGAAGAACTGCTCTAGTTTATAACTGAAAGCAATATAACCACTGATCAAAATGGTCTGATATATGATGCTTTCCCAGCACTTCTCAGAACCACGATCGCAGATACTGACACTTTTGGGACGTTGATGAATAGCTTTCAATGAGGTGGGGGTCTTCTAGCTTTCTATTTTGACCACTGAATATAAATAAGGTCTGTTCTGGAATTTTATGAGAGATATAAAAATATGTTTATATTAAGAACATATATCAAAGTGTGATTTATATCTTTATTTCTAATAAAGAATATAAATTCATATTCTTATGTATAATATATTGTCATGTATGTATTAACATATGTACATAAATATTTCTGATATTTTTGTTACATTCTACTTCTAAGTAACTGAAGAAAGGTACTGTCTCTTTGATATACTGTTCCACAGTCTATAACTTCTATGACTACATCTCTGAGGCTATTCTTCCAATACTTTAATTTGTACCTAATTATTTTTCCTAACACATTCAGCGTTCAAAAATCTCCACAGCTCTTAAGTTTTCCTTGCTTATGAGCACTGTTCTTTCCAAAATAAATGCACTACCTTCTCATCTTCATCTATATGCCAGCCCTGGTTGCTTCTTTGTCAACATGAATGCAAGCATTCCTGTCATTTCAGCTATGTTATCTTGTCGTCTCCCAGCTAAAGTCTTCTCTCCTTTATACATTTGAGTAAATCTTTCCTCGAGTCCTATCTTCCCAAAAAGGTGTCCGAGAAATCAGCAAGTAATTCTGAGAACTGAGTGAAGAGACAGATAGGAAAAAATAGCACTTGTAAACAGAGAAAATAGTAAGGTGGAAATGCTTATCCCTATTTAAGACTGTAGTTATTCAGCTGTGTTGTTCCTCTCCCCTCATTTAGCACTGATGATGTCCGTCGTGCCCATCTGTGTAGTGGTGTAAGCCCAGCTCTGATGAGAGCCCTAAGGTGTGCGGGCAGGCGTGAGAGTGTGTACCTCATCAGTCAATGGAGCAGCTAAAATTCCCTTCCACTCCCCTGCCTGCAGTTCATACTGTGCCTAATGCTTTTTGGTGCCTTCATGTGCTTACTGACAAAAATAAATATTAAGTAGCTGAAGGAAATAGTTTTGGAATAACAGGCTAAGATGCCTCAATGTTTCACACAAACTCAAACACACCAATTAATAGGCAAAAAATCTCATCCTGTGAAAAGATTTTCTGCTATAAAAATATGAATTAAGTCAACCAGATGTAGTATTAACCACGAATACTTCACCCTAATTTAGTCCTTGTTCAAAAGATATTTCCAGACATAACTCACAGCTTTTTCTAGCTAGAAAGCCTCGGATTTGGTCTTTAGATTTTAGACTCAAAGTACCTTATTTTACTCAGGATTAGTGAATGATGTCAGTATTACATTATTTCAAAGACATGGTGAGTAATGGGGGCTGGGTTTAATCAGTTACCTTCCCTTTTGTATAAAATTTCCTTGAAGAGAAAAAAAAACAGAAGAATTCCTTAAAAATGAAAAGAAAAATAATAAAACCCTGAAGAAATTCCTTCAATTTCCTTTAAAGAAGCCTTTCATGCTGAGTGCTTTAAAAAAACCTACAACCTAAACACATTCATATAAAAAGCAATTTCCTTACATAGCAACTTTCTTTATTTCCCTTGCTATTATTAAAGATGCTAGTGTTTGAATAGCTTTCTCTCTCACAAATCAGCTTTTCTACAGCTGAGGGAAGTCATAACCCTGTCTTTATAACATCTCATGCTGTTTCTTCAAAAATAATTGTTGTGCCACCAGTGCGGAAGAGATCATGGAGCTGATGAACTTTTAATCTGTTAAACATTCACCCTGACTCTAAAAGCTGTATTTTCAAATTAGATGCATCCTGGCTTCCAATTGTACACAGTCAGATCAAGATACCTACATGCTCTGAGAGCACAAATTAGAGTACGTGTGTTCTTGAACCCCTGAAGTAGACACAAAGAAAGATATCAAATACAAAGGACTTGTTTTTGGCAGGTTAAAAAAGCATTTCTGAAGTTTTGAGTTTCTATCAACTCCAATCAATTTCTGCTGAACTGAACAAAAAGTAAAGATTCAGAACATCCTAAGATTCCCCACAGATGTGGGGGATGTATTTAGTCTCAACCATAATGGTCTCTCTTTCAAAATATCACTTTACATTGTGAGAATGTGGGGATATTTTTACTGCAAGGGTGACCAAACACTGGAACAGGTTGCCCAGGGACATTGTTGCGTCTCTATCTCTGGAGATATTAAAAAGCCACCTGGAGGTGGTCCTGAGAAACTGACTTGAGATGACCCTGCTTGAGCTTGAGGGTTTGGACCAGATGACCTCTGCCAGGTCCCTTCCTGTGCTGTCAGTTGAGATCCACAGTTTACAATCAAGAAGCTGCTGTTATTTCCTATTATGTGAACTAAATGAAGCTACCAAGATGAACTCCTACTAAGAATGTTTACTTTTAATAGAAAGCAAAATTAACCAAGTAACGGAATATAACTGTGTTTTCTTCTCTTGGAAGGTGGGCATGCTTTTTGCGTTCTTACCATAATTATGTCTTTTTTTAAACATGGAATAGATTTTATAGTAATCTTCTAATTTTACAAAAGTGAGTGAAATAACATTTCAAAAATGTAAGGAAAAATGTGATTTAAGTAAAATGTATTGTTAGCAAATTTTAGTGGGAGAAATATCTCCATAACAAGAAAAATGAGGTGACGGAGAAATTCAGGAAAAACAACAAGATTTTATTTTTTTTCCCTGACGGTACCAATCCTATACTTTAATTCACCTGAAACACTGTTTAGCCTTTTGACGTATTATACCAGTCAGGTGAATCCAGAAGATAAAGTGTAAGAACTCCCCTTCTAAAGAATTCCTTATGGACTCCAGAGTAATTGAACTCCTGATTAGGGGATATGTGGCTGAATGGGAAAACCAGTGTATAGACGGTAGTTTATTAGTTACCTCAGTGTCATATTTACCAGTAAATCTGGCTTGGGGAAAAAACCCTAGCATTGCTTTCAGCCCTCCAAACAATTCCCCATAATTGGGGTGTCCTGCAGGGCTCCCTGGTGGCTCCCTGGTCATTCTCTTGTGAGCAAAGTGAGCAGTTTCATACCTCTGGCTCCACGGCTGTCCCTCCAGTGTGGCATCCAGCCATGACACAGCTCCTCAGTAAGGAGGAAGCATTGCCAGTCCTGCAGTGGAAGAAAACATCTTAGAGGAACATAGCAACAATCTTTTCCCTCAAAACTCACCTTCTGGTGCACAAGAACAAACTATGGAAGAGTTCACAGGTGCAGAACACATATCTAAATCCCCTGGTGATCTGGCGAGTCCTGACTCATCTGCTTAATGTTAAGGTTGAATGGCTTTGAGGCGGAGACTGGACGCGAATTCAGGCTGTAGTCAAGCCAGAATTAGGGACACATATTTGGGGCCAATTTGATTGTATTGGCCTGCTACACTGCCACACTACTAAACGAAAAACTAAGTATAGACACATAAGTCCTGTGCACCTTCTGAATTTGTATGATAACACTAGAGAGATTGTAGGTTTATTTTTTAATTATCTCAATTTACAGATTCCTTCACAGTCTGGATTGCATTAGTTTAATATTAAAAAAAAATCCACTATTTTATCTTACAAATTAAAGCCATCAAAAGGTTATTTTCAAAATTCATGAGAGTTACCACTGAATCTGAAAATTCCTGTGGTCTTTCATCTCCAGGTAAATTTATAGGACTATAGAAACTTCCCAGTTGCACTATGAGTATTATTAATTCAAAAAATCTAAAAAGGAACTAAATGCTCAAAACACATGTGAAACTTAGCAAATGTGACACAGAGAGTACTGTGCATCACATTGTCCAGTACCTCTAGCAATAAATAACAAAATTCTCAGTTTTAAAGAGAACCATACTACTTCTCACTATTCAGATTGCTTATTTTCCACATGTCATCCTGTTAACACCAAACTATTGGAAGTGAGGGGATCAAGATGAGGACAAAGAACACTGGAACATTGTCAGAGCGTGAAATGGCCTTTAAGGAGAGTGGTGATTAATTAAGTGACAGGTTTGACACCAAGAATCAAATGGTAGCAGTAAGTCTACTTGTTTTGATTTCTTTTGGATAGTTTTGTCCTATGAATTATTTAGGAAAGGACTGCACATTCTGGTTTCATTGAGGACTTAATTTGATACACTTTTCCTTCATATACCCCCATCAGCCCACAATTATATTTATTTTTTCTTTACTTGATTAAAGCGTCTTTCACATTTTTGGAAACAAGCTATTGTATACGTAATTTTTAGAAGCAAGAAGTGATGACTAATTAGATCTAATGTGATCAGTGAACAGTAATAGGATTTGTGAAAAAAAAAAAAAAATTCATTCTGGCTAACAAAACAGGATACTTTCGTATATTCATGTTTTTGACTTCAGTCTTCAGATGGTCTTTACTGAGATGAAACCCAGAAATTAGTAAAGTAGTAGTCTGATTTTGTCCATATTAACCATTAGACAAGCCATATTTCTGTCTATAAAGTCACATAAAAATATTTATTATCTTCCTTATTAATGGAGAGTCCTTCCAATGAACCAGTCTTCACATACTCAGATATATTTTAGTAGTTTTTATTGCTTTTAGCTGCTAATTTCTCAAAAAAAAAAAAATGCAGGAAAAGGTAGTGACATTTGTTCCAGTCAATATTAAAAATCCTTTTTTTATAATTTGTTATATTACTGTCTTTTCAATGATTAATAAATAAAGAATAACAATTACAATTTCAACTTATTTAAAGAAAATCAAGCTCAATATTGGAAGAATAATAATGTTAAAATGACCAAATCTATAGGTAGAAATTCAGAGAAAAAAAAATCTGAAAAAAATTGCAGATTAAAAAAAATTGCTTGTAATATGACTAGAAAATCACTACTTTGAGAATATCTTTCTGAAGAAAAAAAAAAATATTTCAGATTTAGGAAGAGATTATCATACTCGAGACGTCCAGGTAGGTCTGTTTTTTCAACTCTTCCACCACTTTTTTTGACATCTTGCATTACCATGTCTTGTTTTTCTTTTTTAATATATAGGGTCACTTTTGGATGATCCTTCTTAAAAAAAAAACATGACTAGCTAACCCATTCAGATTTGAAAATTTTATTAGCATAACATAGGAATGAATGTAAAAAGGTTTATAGCTTTCTTCTGGTGAAGAGGAGACTCAGAGTGGACCTTATCACTCTCTACAACTACCCGAAGAGAAGTTGTAGTCAGATGGGGGTCGGACTCTTCTCCTGGGCAACTAGTGACAGGATGAGGGCATGGCCTGAAACCTCACAGAGAGGGTGATCAGGCACTGGGATGCACTGCCCAGGGAAGGGGTGGAGTCACGGTCCCTGGAGGTGTTTGAGGAGAGGCTGGATGTGGCACTTAGTGCCATGGTCTGGTCGATGTGATGGTGTTGGGTCATAGGCTGGACTTGATGATCTCAGAGGTCTTTTCCAGACTCAACAATTCTGTGATTCTGTGATTCATCAGATACATAGATATTTCCCTGTGGTATCAGTTTTTAATTTCTCTTTCTCTCTTCTGTCTTTCTCTTTCATAAAAAAGCTCTCTGGAAGGACACCAAGAAACTAAAACAGTGTCTTCAAAGAAACTCAGCGTTGAACTGCCTCAGCTCTCAACTGGGTCAGTGCCAGTTTTATTATTGATATCCCTCTAGTTTTTTTCTGTACACAATAAACCATGTTTTGCAAAAACATGACTACCATATTCCAGTCCTTCTTCATCGCTTGTCTGTGGAAACTCTCCACTTCTGTAATAATAAAGCTTTGAAACAAGAATATTAAGTTTTGTGTTCCAGATTTTGTATAATGTTGTTTGATTAAGTGAACACAATCAACCATTTAAGAACAAAGAAACATATAAAGGTCATGCTGATACAAGCCACCACATCTATCATCAGATTAGGATGAGTTAGGACCTAACCTGCATTTACTGCTCCAGTTAGACCTAATTCTGACCAGTCATGAGAAAATATTTTATGAAATAGCAGGATTAACTAAGCAAAAATCAATATGCAACATTCACTTTCTTTACTAAAATAGAAGAAATGTTCTTACAAGGGACATCAGCTATTTGTTATTCATTCGTATTTGCAATCGGTGTTAGTAGCAGATGCTGTGGCAAGAATACAAAAATTGTATTAAGAACAAAAAAGCATAACACAACTTGCATGTCTGTATTTTGGAAACTTTTTTAGGTAAGTTTGCCCGACCAATAAAATATACCTGAGTTAATAGATGGAGATGAAAGATTACACATAAACCAGCTGGATGCCCTAACTACTTATGTCAGTTTTCCAATCTATACTTTTAAGGTTTTTATTTCTTGTTTAAATGTGTTTAGAAACATGGGACTTAGATGGAATTCTGTGTGTGTGTATACATATTCACTGTGGTCAGTGTAGGGAGAAAAAATCTTTAGCGTATAATCTATTCATCAAAGACAAAGATGAGAAAAAAAAAGGTACCGGTATGCTAGCTTTGACCATTGAATATACATGTACACACATATTAAAATGAGGCAAAGAGGTCAGAGACTGGCTGCAAAGGTCAGGCAAAGAATTCTTCTACAAAGAGAAATAGATCAAGAGGAGAAATGGATTTTCTAACAGAGGCATACTTTTAAGAACACAGGAAAATCTCCATTTCTTTTTCTTTCTTCTTTTGCAAACCAAAAGTTCTTCCATCTCCTCAAAAAGCCTTTATTTCGGTTTTGCTGCAGTTAACAACATTTAGACTGAATGAACAGAATATTGAAGAAAAGAAGCAACTTCACAAGTTCAATTTAAAATGTCAGAATAGGACATAAAAATAAGTGTGGTACTTCCACATGTGAAATGCCTTTTTTAAAACTTCCTGGTCAAAAGCGTCGACTTGCTGAGGTGAAAGAAAAAAGTAGTCTTTGGGGAGATTCCAGTGCAATATCACCAATGAACCAACAGCTTCTCTGGGCTGAGTCAAGGGCCCATACCAGCAGCTTTTTTCCAGTTCCTTATAGTCCGCCTGCTGCTGCAGGAAGAGGATCTTGCTGCAGTGTAATCGAGCATGAGAAATCAGAGCTTCATCATTGCACTGGTATAAGTAGACATTTATTAGTGAGCACAATAATTGCTGTAAATATCGCCAAGAAAAGGGTTACAGATGGTTCCCTAATCCTATACCTATATCTTCTACAAGGAGCAGAGCTCAAATGCAATAATTTTGCCCTTTCTGTATGAGCAATGCTCCCCCTCTACTCCAGTCCTGTGAGACTCCACCTCCAGTACTGTGTTCAACTCTGGGATCCCCAACATAAAAAGGACACGGACCTGTTGAAACAAGTCCAGTGGAGAACCACAGACATGATCAGGGGTTTGAAGGATCCTCACTATAAGGACAAGCTGAGAGAGTTGGGGGGTGTTCAACGTGGAGAAGAGAAGGCTCCAGGGAGACCTTGTCGCAGCCTTCCAGTGCTTAAAGGGGATCTACAGGAAAGAAGGGGAGGGGCTCTTCATCAGGGAATGTAGTGATAGAACAAGGGATAATGGTTTTAAATTGAAAGAAGGTAGATTTAGATTAGATATTAAGAAGAAGTTCTTTAATGTGAGGGTGGTGAGACACTGGAACAGAGAAGTTGTGGATGCTCCCTCCCTGGAACTGTTCAAGGCTAGGCTGGATGGGGCTTTGAGCAACTTGGTCAGGTGGAAGGTGTCCCTGGCCAAGGCAGCAGGGTTACAACTAGATGATTTTTAAAGTCCGTTTCAACACAAACCATTCTATGAGGGTGTGTAATATGACCAGGTCAGTGTAACATCTAATTGCAGATACAATGCTTTTTCAGCAAAAATGTTCTTATAATTTTAATAACATAGAACACTTAACTGTTTCCTTCCAAATTAAATTACTTTAATGTTAGGGTGGAGCTGACATTGCTAGATGACTCTAAAGATGGTCTTGAAACACTAGTGAAATCACTAACATTTCAAATCCCTACAGTATATTGATTTTTTTTTTAATTAATCATTGACAGTAACATTTTCAATTGATCGACAGGTTTCTCTACACATGGGTCATTCTGTGTAGCATTTCTCTCTCAGTCACATATCAAAGGACTCCCAGAGCTTGAGAAGATGGGGACCATTTGAAAACTACTTAGTAAATGGCTAAATTTCAGCACTTAGCAGATGAAAATCTAAAAATGGTGCAAATGCACAAATTATTTCAATAATTAATACTTAGGGAGCAAAAAAGAAGACAGGAGATGAAAGAAAGGGGGAAAGAAAAGAATGAAGGAGAAAATGGGCTCTATTTACGAATATATTTCCATCTTCTCGTTTGTGTTTGAAAATCTGTCAAAATGCTCCTGAAAACATTTATTTCACTACTCTTTTTAGGTCAGACCTGAACGGTTCAATCCAGTGAGTTTATAGACAGCTTCAGGTTAAAAAAACAACAACAAAAGCAATCTTTCTTCCTCCTTTTCCCTCAAAGAAAATCCTAGGTAAGATATATTAATCTTCTCTTTTCTCAAACAATTAGTTCAGTCACAGTTGTTAAATTTTTGTACAAATGTTTTAACAGAATCATAGAATCATAAAGCAGTTTTGGTTGGAAGAGACCTTCAAGATTGTCAAGTCCAACCTTAATCAACCTTAATCAATTTGGGAAAATTTCAAATGCACTAATTTTAATTTTCAAACAGAAAACTTTTATTTATTATTTGCCCACAGATATTAAAGCTAAAGAATGAATTAAGGTCTCACATCTAACACAAGGAAATTAGGTTCTGCACAATCTCTCAGTAGTCTATGGTTTTAAGGATATGGAGGAACACATCTAGTATTTTGATCTCCACAGTGGTCTCAAGGAGCTTTCGTGTTCAAATATACTGTCCCAGACATTTTCCATTTTCATTTTGTGAGGCAATCAGAGGAAACACCAGTCTCTACACACAGTGGTTTCTGTGATGAAGAATTCCATATATATGGAAAAAGGAGGAGTCCTGGTGCAGTCCTGATGGCACAAGATGAGAACCACGTACCAATCAGATTAGAAGAAGTATCTCACCTTAGATACATATCCATCTCCTCAGGATTTGTCTCAGACTTTCTGACATTAGTAATACTTTTAGAATAATCAAAGAGCAGAGCAGGGAGGAAACAATGTTTATTTCTTGCAATTTCCAAGAAATATTTTGCAGCAATGGACTAGGATTTTACTGCTTTAAGGTAGGTCATGAGAAGAGGAAAAAGGGGGAAAATTCCTTTTAACCTGCTGACAAATGTATGTATCTACATAAACAAAGCATAATGACCACTAGCCATTATATTAATTATTGGGTTTTTTACAAATGTGCTTTTCTTAATGCTAACATTTATTTCCTCTGAACAGGAAATGGTTTCCTTGTCCAATCAAGTGTTTGCTTATTCAGATTTTTGTCACTTTTGCTTCTTAGATTTCAGTTTTGCAACTGATCTTTCCTTTACTGAAGTCTATGGATGAGTGAATTCCAGTTCTTTTCCTTCCAAACTATTCAAACATTTTAGATTTAACATTAGTTTCATTCTGCTTAAAAACAACTAATAAAAAGAAAACAGAGGGACAGAGAAAAAAAAAATAATTCCTAAATTCTCTGAGTCAGAGGCTGTCTATTTAGAATATGTTTATTCAAATTCTAGCACAGTGGAGTTCTGTTCCCATGAGTGGACCTTCTTTGTGTTACTGTGATACTACTAATAAATTGTTATAGGCACAGAAAGTAAAAAATTTTATGCATCCAAATGACAAGGAAACTTTGACCCCATTTTCCAAAGCACCTAAATTGCCTTCAGAGCCTAAATGCCATTTACTTTCTTACATACAATGGCACTTTTGAAAATGTTACCTAAGATGTAAAAATGGATTAGTAGCTGAGCCAAGACAGAGATTCTGTGAATAAAGAAGCTGAAAGGAGAGAGGAAAATCCAATTTAAATGCATAATACATTCATACACATATATACTCACACATACATGTATACACACCCCCATCAACTGAATATATGGTGCTTAAACAACATAGAATTTCCTTTACCTAGGAATATTTTGCATTAGCTCAAACATCTTCCCAAGTGGCAACTAAGCTTAGATTACAGGAAAAAAATAGTATTTCTGAACACCAGCTGCCTTTGTGAACCTCAGGAACTCATAAACTACTTGGTGAGGCTTGCAAAACTTCAAACCACAGAACCAACAATATAATCCAGAAAAAAATAATCTATCCTAGAATGCTTATGTGCGAGTCTTCCCACTTCACCTGGTGTCTTGTTTTCAGTTTCTCCGTCCTGACAGCCACATGTGATACACCCCATACACTGCCAAGCCTCTGCTGAGCAAATTCAAAACTGTCATACATGTTATTTAGGGTGGCTCCAGATGGCTATGGGAGACTTGCTAAACTTCTGCCCTAAAATTAAATGCAAGTTTTAAAATGTGAAAACAGGGAAAATTATTCAACCCTTGTTAGCAGAGTATAAACATTGTACTATAGGAAGGCATTAAGATGGGCACTACATCTCAAGATGCTTTCAGACTTTGAGTGTACTGGGTTTGCCTGGCTGGATTTCGTTGGTGGGGGACACTGTAGAAGTGACTTCTGCAAGATGGGCCTACCGCAGGCCAAGGCTGATCCTATCAGTAACAACCAGATAGGAACTCCTCTGTGAAAACATATTTAAGAAACAGAGAAAAAAGAACTGTACCACACAACAACTGGCAGAGAGACAGAGGAGTGAGAATATGTGAAGACATCAAGGTCACTGAAGACGTTCGAGGGGAGGATGTGTTCCAGGCGCTGGAGCAAAGAATCCCCTGGACCACGGTGAAGACCATGGTGAAGCAGGCTGTCCCCCTGCAACTCATTGAGGTGACGGGGTGTAGATGTCCACCTGCAGCCCATGGAGGACTCCAAGCCGAAGAGGGTGGATGCCTGAAGGGGGCTGTGACCCCGTGGTAAGGCCACGTTGGAGGAGGTTGCTGCTAGAGCCTGTGGAGACTAAGAAGCCCAGGCTGGAGCAGGCTCATTGACAGGACTTTTCTGACACCATGGGGCACTCACACTGAAGCAGTTTCCCCCTGAAGGACTGCACCCCATGGAGAGACTCACTTTGGGGCAGTTTGTGATGAATTATCTCTCATGAGAGAACTCACACTGGAGAAAGGTGTGTGAAGATCATCTCCCATGAGAGGGAACCCACAATGGCCCAGGAGAAGACTGAGGAGTCCTCCCCCCGAGGAAGAAGCAGCAGTGGAAACAACATCGACATCAGATGAACTGACTCTAATCCCCATTCCCTGTCCCCCTGTGCTGCTCAGGAGGAGGAAGTGGATAAATTGGGATTGATGTTAAGCCCAGGAAGAAGGGAGAGATGGGAGGAAGGTGTTGGGGTTTTTTTTAAGATCTATTTTTATTTCTCACTACTCTTCGCTGATTTGTTCTTTAATAAATTTAACTAATTTCCCCAAAATCAAGTCTGTTTTGTCCGGGACAGCAGATGCAGGTGATCTCCCTGTCCTTATCTCAAACCATTATATTTTCACTATATTTTCTCCCCATGTCTAGCAGAGAAGGGAGGGTGATAGAGTGGCTGTGTAGGCACCTGGCCACCAGCCAGGGTCAAACCACTGCACTCAGTTTTCACAATTTTGATTCCTAATGTGAACTTCACAGAGTTAAAAAAATACAGATCAGTCAGAATCATCTGAATCTACCTCTGTCATATTAAAACTCTACCAAATATTTGACCAAGCAGAAAATGTTAATATGCCTCTCAGTGAAAGTGATTGTGAATCTCCAAAAAAGGCAAATTTTATACTACCAGACAGTGTCAGGCTTGGATGGGATTACCCAGAGGCTGCTCCAGCTTCTTACTTCCAGGAATTTCACAAGAATGAGATCAGGCAATTGTTCAGCCATAAGGCTCTGTGGTACCCCTCATTTTCAACACACAGGCAATGGATAAGCTTAGCCAAGTCAACAAGAAGGTGGTGATATCACCATTTTCATGAGTACAGTTCTGAATTCCTTTTCCAGGACATTTTTGTCTTAATATTTTCCTGAAATGGAGACTTGGATGAGAAGAGACTGTATGAATCAAGACCAAGACAAAACAGAAATAAAGCTAGTTTACTAGAGGTATTTTGTAAAGACCTTGGCAGCTACAAATTTGAGAAATAAGTTTTGTAGACTATTTTATTCTAGTATATAATTATATTCTTAATTTCCCTCTATTCCTGAGAGGTTTTCCTGCCTTGCAGTGTTTTCCTTTCTTAATTTTATGATCAACAGAACAGCTTCAACATTGTTTTAAGGTGGGAAGCTCACCCTAGTTACTGGTACCACTGTGACCTACAGAGCAGATCTATAAAATGCACTTTCATAAACTGGTCTCTAAGGCAGAAGCATTGTCTAGAGGAGACTATCGTGGTCAGTCAGCTTCATCACTCAGACAACAGGGACCTCATTAGGCCCTGAAATCCTCTTTCAGGATTTGTTCAAGGACCAACGCAGTTCTTCGTATCTTCCATTTCTGCTGATTCCTGAGTACCTGAGGAACTACATCCTTCCCTATGGCAGTCAAGTCCAGCTACTGCACACTTGTTAACAGTGGCTGCAGAAACTCTTATGACTGAAGTCAGATTTTCATAGCCTTAACTCTTCCTCCTTTCAGATATTTGATGCTGGGCAAGCTGGCTACCAAAGAAGAGCACAGGGCCCAGTCACACGCTAAGGCTGTTACCCAATGACCTTCCTTTTGAGCTGCCAACTACTAAGTAGTTCCATATTCTTTTGACATAAACTTGGGAGAACAGGATTTTTTAAAAAATTAATAATATGGTAGGATCAGACCACAAATGCCTTGCAACTGTACTCTTCTGTGATAAATATATCTTCCTATGAGCATGTTATTCCAAATATTTTCCAAGTGTCTACTACATACACAGTTTGCACAGCTTGTATTAATTAACGGCCTTTTTTTATACTGGTAGACTGAATCAGGGTTAATAGATTATGAAGACTGCTCACCCCTGTCATTCTCCAAGGCATTGGCAGCAAATCCAGCTGGGTCCTGTTTAACAAGTATGGAAAGCCATCCCAATTATACAAAGAAATAAAGTCAATATAAGTCATTGCCTGGTTTTGGCTCTCCTGAACTAAAATAAAGTTTCACTGTTAGCAAACTGCTCATTACTTTTATGATGTATTCAGGGACAACAAGGCTTGTCTGCCATCCTTACTGACTTCAATTTACAGTATAGCTATTTCATCATTCCATTTTGTCTTTAATTCAGTCACAAAAGGCTGTGCACTGGAAAGTTATTATTATTTATTTACACCACACAATTGCTTATGCACCTAACCAAGGATTGGTTGTACTATGTGGTATACAGATATTACCATCATGGTTAGGCTTTGCGAACGAAGATATGGGAAGGGCTCTACCCACACTTGCTACAAGCGCGCTGATGGCTAAGAAGGTCGATGTGGGATAGGCAAATTGGGTTGCAAAAGGCACAGCAGAAAGTTTACAGATATATAACAAAGAAAATAGTCCCTGCCTCAGGAAGTTGCAGTCTGTGTGGCAAGTACAGCAAGTAAACACATGTGATAAATAACACAGGGCTAGATGAGTGAAAAGTAAAATGTATAAAATTTATCAGAAAGCAAATGTCCCAACTTCCTACCTAGGCTTTATATTTGTCCTGTCATTAGTACCCCACTGTTTTTAAGCTCTTTAGGTGCAAAATGTAGCAATTTGTGCTTGCCTGCAGATAAATTTAATGCATACAAATATTATAATAATTTTAGATATGTTTCGAAAGCAAATGTATATACATTACAAAAAGCTGAAAATTAGTGAGAAAAACTATCAGGAATCACAAGGTTTTGCATGTACATCAGAATACATATAAGTGCATGTAGGTGTGGTTTTTTGCACATCTCAGATCATTGCATGTATACAGCCAACACATATTAATACACTTCAACATTATTTCCTATTTCATACCTCTAAGGGTGGAAAAGAGGCTGGAGAACAGTCTGGATAAATGGGTGGCAAAAAGCAGCCTAGACAACACCAGGTAGCATTGAAAACGAGTGACAGTCTTGAATCATTGTCCATGTATGTACTCACTAGAAAACTTTCCTTAAATTTTATCATTTTATTAGGAACAGTCAGCATGGCTTTGCCAAGGGGAAGTCATGTTTGACCAAACTGATAGCCTTTTATGAAGACATAATCAGGTGGATGGATGATGGTTATGCAGTGGATGTGGTCTACCTGGACATCAGCAAGGCCTTTGACACTCTCCCACAGCATCCTCATAGGTAAACTGAGGAAGTGTGGCCTGAATGACCAAGTAGTGAGGCGGGTCACTAACTGGTTGAAGGGAAGAAGCCAGAGAGTTGTGGTCAACGGGGCAGAGTCTGGCTGGATGCCTGTGTCTAGTGGGGTCCCTCAGGGGTCAGTGCTGGGGCCAGTCCTGTTCAATGTATTCATCAGTGACCTGGACGAGGGATTAGAGAGTGTTGTCAGCAAGTTTGCTGATGACACAAAACTGGAAGGAGGGGTTGACACACCAGAAGGCTGTGCTGCCATTCAGAGAGACTTAGGGCTGGGCGGGGAGAAATCTTATATGGTTCAACAAGGGCAAGTGTAGAGTTTTGCACTTGGGAAACAATAACCCCATGTGCCAGTATAGGTTGGGGACGGATCTGCTGGAGACCAGCGCAGGGGAAAGGGACCTGGGGATTCTAGTGGACAGCAGAATGACCATGAGCCTGCACTGTGCCCTCGTGGCCAAGAAGGCCAATGGCATCCTGGGGTGTATTAGAAGGAGAGTATCAAGTAGGTCAAGAGAGGTCCTCCTGCCCCTCTGCTCTGCCCTGGTGAGGCCACATCTGGAATATTGTGTCCAGTTCTGGGCCCCTCAGTTCAAGAAGGACAGGGAGCTGCTTGAGAGAGTCCAGCGCAGAGCCACAAAGATGATGAAGGGAGTGGAACATCTCCCTTGTGAGGAAAGGCTGAAGGAGCTGGGTCTCTTCAGCTTGGAGAAGAGGAGGCTGAGGGGTGACCTCGTTAATGTTTATAAATGTGTCGAGGGGGAGTGTCAGGGGGACGGTGACAGGCTCTTTCCAGCAGCGTCCATTGACAGGACAAGGGGCAATGAGTTCAAGCTGGAACATAGGAGGTTCCATAAAAATATTAGAAAAGAATTTTTCACAGTGAGGGTGACAGAGCACTGGAACAGGCTGCCCAGGGAGGTTGTGGAGTCTCCTTCTTTGGAGGGATTCAAAATCCGCCTGGACGTGTTCCTGTGCGATCTACTGTAGGTGATCCTGCTCTGGCAGGGGGGTTGGACTAGATGATCTTTTGAGGTCCCTTCCAACCTCTAACATTCTGTGATTCTGTGATCATAAATATTGTTTATAGTGTACATTTCATTGACCTAGTTACATTCATTCCAAAGAAAGATGTCATTTTGTAATTGATGGATGACATCAAGGAAACAAGCGCAAGTTGACATTCAGGCCCAGCAATCATAGAAGGCCCACTAGCAAAGTGAGTCAGTGAAAAAAACAACAACTCTATTGTAAAATGCCGTGGAATTTAAAACAGATTTGTCTCATTCATTGAGCTGACGCTTCAAATTAGTCTGTGCATATCTGAGGTGAAAACAAGGGCCGTGGTCTATGCACATGCAGTGCTTACACTGCTCACCAACAACTCCATGAATAACAACTGTTAGTCTTCTCTCTCCATTCTTGTATTTGCAAGTGATGTCATTTAGAAGACTGACACCTACTTTATGTATTTGGTTAGATACTCACATCTAACATCCTATTTGTTATACATGAAGAAATACATATGAATGGATCTAAAACAGAAATTGGAGCAAATTGAAGGCATGCTGATACCCCATTTACCCTGCTGCACTCGAGAGAGGCTCAGAGGAAACAGATGTTTCCAGATGTTGTTACTTTTGTAAACTGAACTTTGTGAAGAACTCACATATGTGGACAGTAATTGAGGAATTACTTAGCCTAAACCTATTCTACTATATAAAATATGTCCAGAGAACAGTCAGAAGTACAGTAACATAACAAGAACATTGCATTCTTTTATTATTATCACACACTTAAGCATAGTTTTGGTACATGCCAGATGACACCTGGTTGTGATTTGGAGGATAGCACCTGTCAGGATCTATTCCCACTAGGCAATCTGAAAGCCGTCACACCACATTCTGAGTGTAGAAGAAACAAGCTATGTGGACACAAAGCCAGGCCATACCATTTGCCCTCAGGAGCAAATAGTAGTCTCTGAAGCACTTTATATACTGTTTAGACAAAACTTCCTGATGTGCAGGATATATCTGCTTGATTTCTCCACCACGAAGAAATATCCGAGAAACCCACATCCACATCTCTTCATAGTGACATCCTCTAAAGACTTTTCTTGTACTGACAAAAGACTACACATCACCAGATACTTTTGAAGATGAGGGTCTGGAAAAGATTATCACTGATCACATCATGTGATCTGGATTGCAAATAACTAACTGGGATTTCATTTTGCTTGTACAGATCACCAAATATTGTGTCTATATGCTACGTGAAGCCTTAACTATGAACTCCACAAAAAATAGGCAAAGATCAGGCAGGCTGAAGCTGTAGAAGCAGATAGGATTCATGGCAAGGTAGACGTGAGAGGAGTAAAGTTGCATGAGGTGATCAGAAACGACAATTAGGACTGGGATGGCAGGTCAGGAAACAGAACAAGGAACTCTGTTCACAGCAGTTACTGATTCTCAAAAGCTTCAATTTTGGTAATAAAATAAAGGATGACTGGACATGTTCCTGAGCACTGGAACTCATTCCTCTCCAATATCAAGCTTCCAGAAACACTTCTGGCATATTTTCTGACCCAATGAACATCAACGGTTTCTAGAAATTTTCAAATCTATTTTGAGAATAAGGTGGGACAAGGACTCTTCCTAGTAGGCAGTACAGATGTGACCCTGTGTTGAAGCATAACATACATTGCTATATGAATGCTAGGTATCTAATGCCTGCTGCATTAGTGGAAAAGAATAGTCCTGGGGTCTTTAATACAATAGTGTGGTCTCAGTCTTTCCCCTGTCAGCTGGCTGTGACACTAGGATTTGATCAAAGGTCTGTTTTCTGGCTATATCAACCCTGAAACCTAAATCCCAGCAGGATTTAACCAATGGGTTAAATTCCAAAAGCCTCCTAGCTCCTTTGGAAAGAGTTTTATAAGTTTTAACTGTTTACATGGCTCCATCAATACACTGGACAAATGCTTGAGTGATAAATACAGCAAACACTATTAAGCACTAGAAACCCCATGCAGCTCAGTAAATTTTTTCAGCTGAAAATATTTTATGTTAGGAAAATATTAAATGCAAGCATGACATTAATATTGCATTTATTCTGAGCATGGCAAGACCATACTCGAACAGACCCAATACGGTCACTGGATTATGTTTTACGGTGTATTGTGTATCTCTACATGGTCATATGCACACAGACATAGATAGACACATACATGCCCCCACATATGTAAAGAAACACTTTACAAAAGTTTTCTCAAGTCCTAAATGTACAGGCTTTCTCTTGGAAGGCCAGTAAATAACAGTTGAATTTTCTAGATGTTAACAAAAAATTCCACCAAAAATTCAAATTAAAACATGAAACAGAAGGTTAATGACTACAAACTAACAGTCTGAAAGAGCTGAGTCTTTATTCCTGATCTATTCTTGGCCAGGAGAAAAGAATAAACCAATGTATTCATATTATGGCTTTTTTTTTACCTATGTCCCCTACTGAGTAAATGATAGTTAAGCACACTTGCATATAGTGTCTGAAAAGAAAATGAGCATTTTTTGCTGGTTAATTTGAAGTATAGGTGTCTGATTAATTTTAATGCAGTTATTCCCTAAGAAACTAGTTTATTAGAAGAGGCTGTAAATGCTGGTCTTCTTCCCTAGCTGTTGTTTTTATATATGTTCAGATATTTTTCTAGAGGTCTATTGCTGTGCTTAAGAAGATGAATAAAGCACTCCTTATCATCAAATCTATGTGCTTTGAGATCTGTACCTCAGAGGTACTTCATGGACTTAATAACAAAAAAAAAATACGGAGTTAAAATCAGGAAAATAAAGGGACACAAAGTCTTCATAATAAAGTACATTGGAAAAGACAAATTGTATCACCTGTCTGCCTATACTATATATTTTTCTTATTTCAGCACAAAGATTATGTGTACTTCTTTGTGGAAGGGGCCTTATAGCTGGAATATTGAGCAGTGGCTAAGGATATTCGGTGGCAAAATGCCTTTTCCTTCTTGTGTAACAATAAAGCAGCTATTGTACCTTACTTAAATCTAAATGTCAGTGATCACAACTGATCCTGCCCAGATTTTCTGTCTTCCTCGTTAACTGTGAACAGAGGGGTCAGTGTTTGGCACCCAAATCAGCAGATAGGGACAGCAACACTTTGCGAGGGTGTCAGTCACTCGTTAGCTGGCTTTTCTTGCTGCTCTGTTAAGGGCTGCAAGCAAGAAGGTAAAGGGAGCTCAAGCAGCTGTGGAATTCACAGGTTCCAGCCACAAGTTTCATAACATGCCCAGATTTTATCCCCCCATGACCACTTTGGTTTTTCTTTCGTTCTTTTTTTCCACCTTAAAAACCTAGAGATATTCTTTGACTGTTCTTTTAAAAGCCCAAGACACTTCTTTGTCTGCTTTTCCAAGGGGAGGGCTCTTTTACACTGTATTCATCTCCAAGCTGGGACTGCCAATTATAGCTCCACCTGGGCTCAGGAATAAAAGATGTCAGACTACAGCCTTTGTCCTTTTCTGACTGCTTTATACGGCTATTACATTGATTGCTCTTTGTTTCCCTGCAAATGGGGTCTTACAATTGCAGTCCACCTCCTTCCCTCCCTCTGCCAGACTCCCTACTCCTTGTTCCAAGCTGTTTTTCTTCCTTTTTCTTCATTTTTTTAATGTCTGGGTTTTTACACTTCTATTATTAATATTAGGTAGATGTTGAGTTTTGATAAGAAGCACTCACCTAGCTCTGAACCACTTCTTTATTAGACTTTAAACGACATTTAGAGACAAAGTAAGTCAGTGGTGAGATTGACACAGATGATACCTTTATCTGGGAATGATTCAGTACCTTATGTCTCATTTACACTTTTTTTTTTTTTAATTATGACTGCTTTTAATGTGATTTTTCTGTTTGGTTTAGAGATCTGATGTGGATTATTCTGAATTACAAGTGGATCCCTGCCCCTCTGCGTCTCTTCACATCTGACCAGAGAGCAGAGCAGGAAAGCTGCAGCCAACAATGTCGATACAGCCCTATAAAGATTAATAGGGTACCTGAAAAGCAACAAGGACTTTGAGTGATTTCAAGGATTCCAAAGACTGAAGAAATCAATTTCAGTGAAAATGTCCTTGCTAATTTAGTACCTGATAGTATTTGACACCTCTGTACTCCAGTAAGAACACTAAGCAATAGAAGGATGAGATTTCTGCGCCTGCTTTTTGCAATCAGGATTGTGAATAAAAATTAATGTTAGCTGAATCCATATGGGCAGAAAGATAAAGAATATTCTTCTAATATCTATCTGTTCAAAATAAAAGTTAGCTCTATTAGTATCTTCACATCCAGTGAAAAGAAACACATCTATAATGGAAAATAAATTACGGAGACTGGCTAAATAAAAGTGGAACATTGTCTAAACTATTAGATCTTGCATATTGTATCTGAGCTGCTGCAGCATTGCCTTAGCACTGGAGAACTATGTGAGGCTGCTGGAGAAAAAAGTCCACAACCACTCCTGGCATGAGATGATTTCAATGCCAGTAGATTTGATCTTCTCATTATTTCACTGCACATTAACAAAGGCACCAGCTTATGCTAGATGCTCAAAATAGGATAAAAGCAATCCATAAAATAAATTCTCTTCTCTGATGATGTCGTAGGTATTAAAATTCTGTTTATAGTGAAGATTTTTATATGTCCTAATTACATACTGAAACTAACTATTGTCAGTTCTGCCATGCTGAAAGAGCCTTAATGATGACATTTTAGTTTGAATAGAATTTTTAAGCAGATCTAATGTAAAAAGAGATGTAATTAATCAAATTTTAAGTTTACTTGATCTAGGAGTAGAGGTATGCTATATCTTTCCCTAATACTATTGCAGTCTTTGTGATGCAAACAAGGTCTAGAGTTATTAACTTTCAAAAAAAAAAAAAGAAAGAAAACTACAGACATCGTAAAGGGCTGCATAAGAGACAAAATACGCAATAAGGGACACATTTCTTCTTCCAATATTTATGAAATATCTTATGCACCTATTATTTTTTTCTGTGAAACATACTTCAGTAACACTACTATTGTCATTACCCAGGTCCCTTTTCTAACGTGTCAGATAATTTGCAGATAGGGAAATACCAGGGAAGCAAGCAGATAAAGAGGGTTAAAGGGAGAGTGATATGATATACACTATTGGATGTCAGATGGTGCAAACCAGATGTGTAAGGATTTTTTGTCAACCAGTAGCAGCATTCACACTGTGTTATCTCATTGCAAAGATGCTGGAGAAAAGAAGTGTTATATGCATTTTCTTTTTTCTCCTTCAGCTTAGTTAAGAAAAAAGACATGCATTTCACAGAGCTTCGGAGAAAGCTGATAAACTTTACATAGGTTACATATACACACACTTTGTGTGTAAGTACATATATTGTCTGTAGGCAGACACACACACATAATACAAAATATTCATAAATAAATATGTAAAGATATATGTTCAGACATACAAGACCAGCAACACACACCATTTCCTTAGGTATCAAACTACATCGCTGTGCAAGAAGAGAGCAAACTTTTGACCCTCAAAGCACAGCAAAGATTGTTATTCTGAGCTGTATGCCTAAGTAAATGTTTAATGTTTTAAGGTTAGCTATGCATAGATCAACTTAAAGCTTTAGGATTTATGTGTTTGAATCTTACCTACCGTACAGCCTTTTCCGTGTGTCTAGCTTTGTGTGAGTAATGCAGGTTAATCACCGATGCCTGTGGCAGCATGAGGACAAGGCAGAGCAGTGAGCAAACCCTCTCTCATCACTGCTGCCTGTGCTGTTCACTCGTATGCATTGCCTGGCTTGGCACCATGGCAAGCTGCACCCCCATTTAAGTAAAATGTGTCTAATGAGTGAGCCTCACAGATCTATTTTATATTTACCAGGTTCACAGGCCTCACCTGCACTGATGAAAGCTAGTGAAAAACTTGTTAAAGCGAAGGGAAAAAGAGAAGCAGGGCAGTCAGAATTAATAGCTGCTGTGCTTCTATGAATGGTGCCAGAAGCTGCCTTTAAAATACAATTTCAAGCTAAAATTCAGAAAGGAAACTCTCAAATAAATATAACAAAAGCAAAGGGAGGTCATGCAGCTCCCACTCATTTGTGCTATTCAAATAACTACTGAAATAAAATGATGTTATTGCCAGAAAAGTGGCAGTTCCAACAAAAAAAGTGTTATTCCTATGAGTAGTTTGAGTAACATCCACAGAGCATACCAAGAAAATGTATTTGAAGCACAGGTGTGGGAGTTAAAATCTCTGCATTCATTACGGGATTTGCCACAGTGCTCATGCAGGACCTTGAGCACGTTGATAAATATTGCTAAGCTAGTATGTCTTCAACATCTAAATAAACACACTGAGGGTGAAAGGGCTAAAATAGAGTTGATCCCACTGAAGACATCAAGAATCTGTTCTGGATTAGAGTATCAACACACCTTCTGCCAGTTAATTTATTGGCATTAATGCTCATGATGTATTTCACAACCCTTAGATAAATAGCCAGACATGGAAAAAGGGCCACTCAAAGACTACATTTTAGTGTGCTTTGTGCTGATGACTCATTATTTTTCTGGGAAAGAAGGTCACTGCCTCTTGAATCATCAACAAAATGGCAGTAAATTCTGATTTCAGACTGCGTGCAGGGCCTGAGGGGAGGAAGAAGAGCAAGGAGAGAGAGCATTTTGCAGATGATTCCTGAGAATTCTTGCCATTAGATACATCCCTGTCTTTTTCATTGAGCCCAGACACGAGGAGAAACTGTTCTGTCTGTGAAAAAGGCCAAAGACATAGCCCTTGTACCTTGTCAACTCAAATTTATCAGAAGAGACCTTCTAGACACCATAAACATCTCCCTAGCAAGCCTCAGCTTCAGTACTTCTGTCCAGGTGCCATGCGGCTCCTGGACCTTCGTGTTACTCACTGCTGTTGCTACCCCAGTTTGACTGAGGTATGTGAGAGTGGAAAGACCAACTCTCTACAAGGAAATCATGCTGGGGACTATGGCTCTGCAAACGGAAGAGGCTGTGAAAAGTAAGTGAGACTGAAGGTTGATATCTTAGACACTGTTGGTTTCTGTAGATAAGCTAGACATAAAAAAAGAGAGACTGTGTATTATAGGTCTTACATTGACCTTGAAAAATTGGCCTTTTCTATGACTCCATTTTCTTTTATTTCTCCATTTTACTGGAGCGCCTGACCATCAGACTTCACTTAACAATCCATGAAATGCCCCAAGAAAATTAATTGCATCAAACCTGAAGTCCTAGTTGTTAAAAAATAGTATGGTTGATATTATTGATAAATATACATATAACAGCAAAGTTATTATTCTACAGTCCTTTAAAAAATCCACACTTTAAGCACCTTAGACCAAAATATATAGTGTAAAGAAGTACAGACTGAAATGAATTCAAGAACTTGCATTTCTTCCACCTGGAAACCCTCTTAAAACAGAATGTGTGTAGCAACAAAATCACTGCCTTGTCAGTAACTAGTTTTAAAAGATCAACAGTCCACATACTCAGTTTTTGCAAAAAGCTCTCTCATCTGCTGATTTCAGATTTCCTAAACTAAAATCACATGCCGACAGCAAGCACTGGGCTCTCAAAAAAACTGATAGCCTCTTCTGAGGAAAGAGTTGTCATTAGCACCCCATAGTGCTTATTTGTTATTAGTTTTATGCTTTGTTTCTGGGCTTCCAGCCTTAGTAGTCACATTAGTCCACTAGATTTACAACATTGAACGTGAAGCTGACCTAATGGTTCAGCCCTCAAGTAGTTGCTAAACGGTGGCTAATCTTAATACACTCTTCTCTTTCCTGTGTATTTTTGCAAGCAGATGCCTCTGGAATTAGACCAACACACTCATCCAGAAAATAAGTTTATGTCAGGGCAGCATAAATTATAAGACAGCAGTTCCATATTTGTTAGGAAGGGCAGTTACACACACACAAAAAAAGTTTAGGTTTGCTGCTTTTTTTGGAGGGTAGGTTACGGATTTCATTTTTGCCCCCTGCTCAGCAACTGTGAAAACAAAGTATGTTGTAAAATGGCAGACTTAGCCTCAATGTTTTTAATTGTAAACTGAACATAAGTGGCACATTCATCACGTTTTTGAAAGCACTCACTGTTCTACTGTCCTGGGTTTAGCTAAAAACCCAGTCCTGTTTAGTGATTTTTACTTTTCAGTTTAGTGTCTTCTAAAAGGCTGCACGTTCTGAAGTCAGCAGCATGTTTTTGCAGACAGTGTGTACTACTGGCAGTGATAACACCTGATGTTTACAGTTACTGCCCGGGACTGGTATGTAGAAAGGCTCTTGCTGATACTTATTCCTATAGTGACCAGGGCCACTGCTGGCTCTTGTGTGCCACGCTGGGGGTGCTGGGTAGTAAGAGGGGGGCACAAGGAAGTAAAAGGTGGCACCTCCGGGGGGGTAACAGACAGGACAGGTGACCAACGAGAGTATTCCATCCCATATACGTCATATCTAGTATAAATTGAGTGATCACAAGAGTTTCGTCCCTTTTGCCCTTTTTGTTCGTCCTCTTTTCGGCCCTTTTGCCCCTTTTGCCCTTTACGGCCTTTTCGCCCTTCTTTTCTGCAATGGCCGGTGTCCAGAGAGGACTCCATCTGACCTCCTGATTTTGATCCGGATCCTGAGTTCCCGAATCCAGCTCCCTGTATCCAGCTCCCGCCGCCGCCGCTGAGCCTGGGGTTTCCCCAGTGCCTCCTGCTCTGCAGCACCAGTGGTGATTGCTATCGGGGGAGGGAGTCGGGTTCGATATCGGGCTATTATCTATAGTTGTATATAGTTCTTTACTTTTATCTTTTTATCATTATTTCTATTATTTTCATTAAAGCTGTTCTAGTTTTTTTTCTTCTCTCATCTGTAAGTCTCTCTGCCTCATTCCCTTTTCTCTTCCCGTTTGGGGGGGGGAAGAGGGGGTTAGAGAGCGTCTGTCCGCGTTAGTGGCCGGCCCAGCCCTAACCCGCGACATCTACCTTACCCCACGCTTTCCCACCTAACTGTGCTCCTCAGGGCAGAGGCCAGACCACTGTGAAAGATGAGAGTGAGAATCAAACACCTGGAGATGCAGCCCCGAGGAAGTGAGATGACAGGCTGCACAGCACGACTGCAGCAGTGCATGTCGGGATGGGAAGGTGGAGTCACATGTCGAGCCCACAGCTCCTTATCCAGTCCTGTGTAAATCAGGACAGGGTCGAGAACTCTGGCTGAGCTAAGCTGTTTTCTCTTTAATGCTTTCTTGATTGGATTTTGCATTCAAATTGTGTACTACTCTAAGCTAAGATTCTTAGTAGCAATAGGTTGAAAGTTTATAGCTTTGCACACAAAGTCTGCTATGATAAAGGATAAACTTTTTCAAAGTTCAGTCCAAAAATGTCTACATCAGTATATTTATCCAAAAGCTGTCTGTTTTTCCCATGCTGTTAAAGTTCAAACGTAACAGGTTCATGAGTTATATACAAAGAGGTTTTCCTCTACTTGATCTTGCTATGGTATGAAAATAGGAATTAGCTTACTTCCTGTCCAGTATAGCCAGTATAAACTAATTTAAAGCAGGATTGGGAAACTCCAGACTAGAGCTTGATTAGACCAATAGTACCCTTGGCTTGTAATCAGACTGAAAAATCAGACCAGCTGGAAAGGAGGTATGATCTTGCTTTCTAGGAGGAAAGTAAGTCACACCCACTTGTTTGCACCATCACCAGGGACTAGACACCATTGAAGGAGCAGAAGAGCAGCACTTCACCACTTGGCTGTCAGGTGGTGTCAGATTAGGTGCATGCGCTCATGAAAGAAGCAGAGAACAACTATTGTAGAGCTGTCTGTCACAACGGTGTCATCAACACCAGCAGCATTATTGTTTACTTCAAATCCAGTACCACTTGATAGTACACCTTGCCAGGCTTGAAAAATGGGCCAGTGCAAACTGCATGAGCTTCAACAAGTCTAAATGTAAGGTCCTGCACCTATGTCAGGCCAATCCCAGTCACAAATACAAACTGGGCACAGAGAGGGTTGAGAGTAGCCCTGAAGAGAAGGATTTGGGAGTGTTGATAGACAAGAAGCTCAACACGAGCCGGCAGTGCACTCATGCAGCCCAGAAGGCCAACCTCATCCTGGGATGTATCAGGAGAAGCGTAGCCAGCAGGTCAAGAGAGGTGATTCTCCCCCTTTGCTCTGCTCTTGTGAGACCCCACCTCGAATACTGTGTCCGGTTCTGGTGTCCCCACCATAAGAGAAACATAGATCTGTTGGAGCGTGTTCAGAGAAGGGCAACAAAGATGATCCAGGGGCTGGAGCACCTCTGCTACTAGGACAGGCTGCGGGAGCTGGGATTGTTCAGTCTTGAAAAGAGAAGACTTCGGAAGGGCCTAATAGCTGCCTTCCAATACCTGAAGGGATCCTACAGAAAGGCTGGGGAGGGACTTTTTCAAGAGTGTCCACTGATAGGACAAGGGGAAATGGGTTTAAGTTGAAGGAGAATAGATTTAGATTAGATCTTTGGAAGAAATTCTTCAGTACGAGGGTGACAAGACTTTGGAATAAATTGTCCAGAGACATTGTGGCTGCCCCCTCCCTGGAGTGTTCAAGGCCAGGCTGGACACCTTGAGTAGCCTGATCTAGTAGAGAGGTGTCCCTGCCCATGACAGGGAGGTTGGATAAAATGATCTCTAAGGTCCCTTCCAGCCTAGGCCATTCTATAATTCCATGATTCTATGAAATTGGATTTTTTACAAGTTTTTAAGAATTTGGGAGTTTTTTATAAAGACCACTAGGGAGAAGACATTTAGTGTACATCTAAGTTAAATGAACAAGGAAAAGGGCCAGTTAAAGCAAGGCTGGAGGAAGCATGGGAGGAGGGCATGTTTTGCATGCCTAAGGATAATATGAGGGTATGGAGGAACATTTCAGTGAATGAACATTACTCTGAATGTCTGGAGAGAATCAAATCTTGTGCTGTCTTGTCCATACTGCCTTTTGGGAATGATATAACCAGATCCTGAACCATGTCTGACTGCTCTATTGGAAAGTGCTGGCTGGCAAGAGCCAAAACCTAGACAAGGAACACTTTGACTATTGAACATACAGCAAGTATGTAGTGACTAGTAATCAGTAGTCCATGCTTGAGTTCATTCTCTGGTTTGTTTTTATATAGCATTATGATTTATAAGGTTACATAACACACAGGTCGCAGTAATTCTCATTACTCCTAGAGATTTCCCTTCCAACTATAAAAGGGCAGAGTGTATGCAGGACATTGCTACTATTTTCAAATCAAGGCTTTTTGCTGCTCCACTGGTGTTTCTTATGCAGATCTGACAAAAGCATAAGAGAATGAGGAGCTAGCTTTAGTACAAAACTTGAATGGGTAGTGTATACTCCTTGATGCCACGGAGCAGGACTTGGAGGAGTGTTGCCAAGAATCTCACTCCGCTCAAATGACCTCAGCTACAGTTGCGTGTGTGAATGTGTCTGTGTCTGTGTGCATGTGCATGCGAGTCTCTGCTGACTTATTTTCAAATAATCTGTCAGAATCAGATGCTGGAGAGGTATTTTAAATTATTTTCATCTAAGAAAAGAGATGAGAAATATTCATAGTTGTCCTTTTCTTGGATACCATTCAAAATGTTACCCCTACAATTTGCAACAGATAACACATCTTTTATGAACTGAAACCAAAGTGGGTCATTTGGTTGTAAAAAACATTATTATTTTGAGCTGTGTGCTAATTAGTTCACTTCCACTGATAATCATTAATACCTGTGCCTGTATGAGTTGCATAGTCCAATAATATGCACATAAAACTGAGAGAATGCAGATAAAAAACTTAGAGTGACTTTAAAAAGATTAAATACAAGCTACAAATACGGAAACATAAGAGGTCTGAAATGGAAAAATCACATACTAAACATCAAATTTAAATCTGCTTTACAGAAGGATTAAATGCTCACTGTGGACTGTGAGAGAATCCATTTCTAATGGTGAATTTATATCAGTCCACAGGGAACACTACCAAGGCACAGTTGACTAATGACTATCATTTTCACTTGATTTCATTAGTATTAAAGTTATAGCATGAAGTACATTCCCTTCGGTGCACTGAAAGTTAGTGATTTACATACATTCACTGTGAAGATTTTACTTTGGCTAATATAAAAATGATTTGCTAGTTGAGAGTGTATTTTTTCAGATGCTTACCTAAGCTCACTCATTCAAAAAAAAATGTTAACTTTTCATATGATTAGTCACAACACATTTGAGAGGTATGTTATAATAAAATTAAAATTATGCTGTCAGCCTGAAATTATTCTTTTTTTTTTTTCTGGATATGATGTATTGTTCTTTGTTAGGCAGCTGTTAGTTGTTTGTAACCTTTTTTCTGTACAGGGTGTGCCCACAATACATCTTTTTTTCCTCTATAGTATCTGAATCCACAGTTACAGCAACTTATCACAGACAAGCTTCAATTTATAGACAACCACTTGTCTATGTCTTTGTGACAAAGTCCATAAAAGAAATTCTGAACATTTGGTCAAGATGGGTAGCTTTCAGAAAAGGGCAAGATGAACATCCTGAAAGTAAACAGCTGCCTGGGTGCCACATGCTAGCACCTTCCTCCTGGTTTCCCCATCCAATTAAGAACAAATCACCCATGCTCACCTCCAGTTTTCCTCCCTATTCTTGTACCTCCCATCACTGCCCACTCAGACAATACCAAACTAGCTGCTCCTCATACACTTCCTCAGGTTTTTTCACTTTTGTAGCTTTACTCATACTTCTCTCTTCCATGCTGCCCTTCATCTCCAGCTGCATTTTTCAACTTCCTCCCATAGAGCGTCTGATGCATAAAACAGGTACAAGCAGCACCGCATCTGTAGTCTGCAGACAACTCCATTCACACTAACTTCCTTCAAAATATCTTTTACTTCTGAGATCTTCTGTCCAGACCATGCACAGACACAGCACACAGACACTGTTAAGTAATAATAATAATGCCCTTGATTAATGTTAATAACAAAGCCCAAACCCACTGTATATATGACACTGACCTAATTATACGATGTTCTCTTTTTTATTTCTTTTAATGGGGTTACAGGAAAGTTTGCAATACTATGTTTAGATAAGGAAGAATATCTGTAAAGCATCATAATAAACATAAAAACGTCAGGAAACCTTGAACCTATAGTTGTGTTCGAAGACACAAATGGATCAAATCAAAAGAAGAGTTTAAAAACGAGTCTTTTAGCTTCATGCTAGGTAGTTCAGCAAATTAACAGAAACTGGCCTCAAAGGGCATATGGAGAGGGAATGAGAGAGTATCACATTGTGTTTGCCACTTACAATCACTTACCGACCATGCAGGAAAGGTCCATGTAAAAAACCACTTCTGATTAATGTTGTTGGCATCAATTACATGTGTCACTCAGACATCCTGATCAAAACTGGGATTCTGTAAACAGACACTGAGAGGTGAGCCCATGTGCCAGTATCTGACAGGTTAAATAGAGTGGAAAAGGGAAACAGAGGAAGAGTTGCTACTTCTGTGTTGTACCTGGGATACTGAAGTACACAAAGCTTAAACAACTTGTTCAAATGCCATAAATGTAAGACAGAAGCAAGCTGCAAACTTAGATCTCGGGCCCCATAGCTTTTGCCTTCACGCACCAAATTTTTCTACCCTCTTCCTTGTTTTCCTCTTATGTTTTGATTTTTTGTTTCTTTTGATTAGTGGAACTATTCAAGGTTCAGTTATTCCAGTAATGGAGCATGCATGAATCAAGAGCATGTAGGACCAAAATTTTACCTGACTTTTTTAGGATGAATGCATCAAGTTGAAATGGGCCTTTTTCCAGATCAGCTGCTGCTTCTCTCTGCTCTGTATAACACTCCTCTGCTTCGATGCTCTTGACAGAAGATTGCTGCTTCAGCAAAAAACTTTGAAGGTGAAAAAGTTTATTCCAAGAACCCAGTGTATTTGAGTATGTACCCTCTAACTGAAGACCTAACTCTGAAATGGGGAGCCCCTCTGAATTCTCTCTCTGCCTGTAGAGTGAGAACTTCCAGTTAACCCTTCAAAGGTTTTATAAACCATGTTGCAGATTTATCTAGTTTCAGATACTGGATGGATCATACCTGAAAGATCAAAAATAGGTTTCCAGCACTAGAAAGACAAAACGTTAGTGAAAACTTCCAGTACACAGAAAACATAAACACACTTCAGTAAAATCATGCTATGCATCCCAAACACCACGAAGAAAGCACTGGTTTATCCATTTGATGTTGGCATCTGAGAATACTGGGAGTCCAATAGTTCATTAATTAAACACTCAAATCATAATTTCAGAAGGTGTCTACTTTCTAAATCCCAGTTCACACATGTTCTAGCCTTCACTGCACTGCAGAGTTCAGCTGAGACAGTAGTTCTGTCTCATACTTCTGTCTGCTTAGCAAATGCCCTTTAGCAAATGACACTGTTTTCAACACTGCATTCCCTTTGAATTATTTGCAATACCACTGAGTGGTCTGCAGTTTGTACTCCACCTCAGCATCTTAGTTTCAAAAATAAACTGCAATATTTTAGATTAAAAAGGAAGTCTCCGAAAATAAAGATTACCAATATATCATGCACGTTAAATAATTTTGAAAATTCTTACCTCAAACAAAATGTGTTAGTTAAGCACAAAGAAATTCATTTTTTTAGCCTATTCTTATTTCACCAGCCCTTCAAGTTAGATTTATACGAACTCAAATCAAAGGAGTATGTGAAAAAGAAAATAGTTTTAGTGACAGTGACTGCTGACTTCTCTTTGAATTTCAACTTTGTCTATTAATAAGAGAATTTGTGAGCAAGATATAAACTATCCTCGAGGGTGAAAAATGTAAGCAAAGTGGACAACTAGAAGGACTTCATGAAAATGTAGCTGAATGTGAACTGAAAGTATTTCCCTTCTTTCAATATCCATGATTAGCTGAAACCTTTACATTCCTACTACATTTAATCATTTCACTTTCTGCCTGTACAAAAGATCAGACTCAGGTTGAAACATGAGATAGAAAATAGTTTCCCCATTATCTGTAAATCAGTGCATTATTGAAAGTGGCAAGGTATGTGAATAAGCATTGCCTGAAAGAGCCACTAGGGAGGATGGCAAACTAGCAAACAGAAAGGTTTTTTTACATCTCAAACCAGAGATTGAGTTTCTCCAGTGCTTGGTTTTGTTTAGTTTGTTTTGTTTTTCTTTACAGAATCACAGGAAGAATTTCATTTGCAAAGAGTGTTGAACGGCACAGCATGCTCTAAATGGTTGAAAATGCTACCTATTTGTTTAAACTGTGATTAACACACTGCAGAACTCAGACTATCCAAATCTTGATGATTAATTGAACTTCATTTAATTTAGCTATTGTATTTGCAATAAACCAAACTCTAAAATCTTACAGTAAAGTGCTTAATCATGATTAACAGTATCCCAGCAAGTCCGTGGTTCTTGGTAAGGTGATCCTGTAGCTAAAAGCCTGTAGATCAAAGCCTGTAGCTCCTCTAGGGCAGGCACAGTGGGGAAAGTACCCCTTGGTGAGAAAGTTCAGGAAATTCAGCAGAATCTTATGTCAAGCCAGTAAAGGCTTGTTTCTCCATGAGCTCTGGAGTAGGCTTTTCTACTGCTATGATGTGTAGACTGATTCTCTTGGATTTCCTGAGATTCGCTTGTGTAGACATTCCTGAAACCGGATCTGTCTTTTGAATATTCTACTGGTTTCCACCACTTATAAACAAAGATGGAGTAAAGATTAATGATACTTTGTTGTTTTATTTATTTGTTTCATGATTAGGCAAATGAAATATGTCTCTTTCTACAACCTTAGATAACTGAGTTTTATATGTTGTAATTTATCAGAAGTTGTCAAACCCAAGAAACATGTTAAGCTTTGCTTTACATCTTCTGAAACCCAGGAACTCATGTCAGGTGCTGCATTATACCAGCTTCGCTCTCAAATTTGTAGCCAAACAAGTTACGGTAGGGTATCTGAGTCAACTGTTAGATGAGACTTCACTTCCGTTGGTGGGAAAGTGTCATGCAGTTATACAGAACTTCGAGTTGAAATTTTCTTGGTGGAAAACCCTGTGCAAACTCTTGTCCTTGGTCCATCTGTGGACACTTTTCCTATCAGTTTAAAACAGAGAACTCACAATGACATTTGAAATACCATAGCAGGCTTAAGGTTAACTTAACTGTGAGAGACTTACTAACCAAATAAATTGTCAAAGAGATGTACCACCTCCTTAGAGATTGTCATTTCCTATTCTCAGACAAAAACACTTTCAAAAATTTTGGTGAGTTGCCACAGACATCCATGGACCTTTTGCCTGCTGTGACAATGCCACAAAGTATACAAAATCAAGCAGTGTTTTATTCTACAAGATAGTAATAAGCATGTAATTATATTGTAATTAAAAAGCAATTATTCACTGGCAACTACTGAAGATGTCTTTAATGGTAATTCCGAGTGCGACTACCATGTAATTTGTAGACAGAAATAAGTGTGCAATTACCCTGTTAGTAACACAGTAATTACCAAATATATCCAAGCATCTTTCTGTTTTCTGACATGGAGTTACTGACACCTGCAAAGCATAAATTACATAGCAACTACATGTGCAGCTGCCAGGTGATGTACAGTAGAATGAGAAGATGGCAGACAACACTTCAGAATCAGGGTGCAACTCATTAACGTAAAACTAGTGTTACAAATTAGTGATCAGTATCCAAATCTGAAATAAGACCAAGCCACTGAAATCCACAGAACTGCACTCATCTAAAAGAACTATAATCGTGTTGTGAATCAAACTCGAATCTTTGTGTAGAACAATGGATACAATAAAATATATTGTCATAAATCTGGTATTCAGAATTTATATCATTCATGTGAACTGATCCTACGCTATTCAAGAGAGAAGTTCCGCTGTTCCTGTCATAGATTTCTATCACAGATTAGCAATGGAGCCTTTCTGTAGACAGAGCCCTACATGTCAGCTTCTCACCTCCATCTTATGTCATTGCTCCAGTGACATTTCCAAATAAAGGGTTTGACAGAAGGTGGGCGCCAAGCAGAGGAACTTACCAGGTGAGTGGGAAAGCAGAAGCAAAAGCCCCAAGGCAAGAAGTGCCATAAACATTTCATAGAAAACACTGAATATACTATTTTGAAGCAAATGACATGTCATCTTTGTGACTGATGCAGGTTATGTTCATTCTTGTGGAACAGACCTTCACACCCTATTCTAACAAAGTCCATAAGCACAGCCTCACTCTTAGGTGTGAGGTTTAGAAACAGATTGAATGCTTAGGTGCTTAAAGTTACATGATTATGTAGACCGCCACACACTTACTGTCTCAGGTTTGAAACTTGTGCATCTAAATCACACACCGCACGCCAAAAAGTCACTGTTAAAAATCACACTACAGGACATTTAGAGCCTACAATCAAGACCCATGTTTGAGGTTTATGATTAGTTCATCTATAGTCTTTGTTCTGCTTAAAGAAAGGACGAAAGGAGAAGATGTCCCGGATCACAAAATCTAAACCTCAGAAAGGAAGGAAAGAAATTTACTGCAACTACCCAATGTGATGCAAGACAACACAGTGTCATGCTAACAAAAAACAAAACAACAAAAAAAAGAAACACCGAAATTCTCTCTATTTATATTCCATTTCTCTTTCTTGGTCTGGGAAGTTAAATTCAGCATCTAAGCAACATCTATTATTTAATCAAACCTCTGATTTTGGTTATTATTCTGATTTTGCTTAACATTTGCCATCTGATTTTACATGCTTACCAGAATATGGCCACTTAAAATTTACAGCAATTCATTTAATGTTCTGTCATCCATCAAGATTTATAACAATACTGTGTGGAGACACCTGAATCCTATACAGTGAAACACAAGGCTATTGATTACAAAATAGCATGATGAAAGGGGGATTGGGGTGTCTTTCAAGAAAGTTGTGGAAGAAATTGTGAGCTATCTAAAAGCATCCATTTGAAGATGAATCAGGACAAGCTCTCCCTTCCACCCTGCCAGTAGTTTGGAGTGATATGGATAGTCAAAGATTTTTCCAACAGCTGTACTCCAGAAGTGCTGCCATCCTTCTCTTCCCTGGCCACACCAATGTGTTTCAGGGTGAACAACTGTTAACTGGCAACTGTTAATATGCCCTGGAGCATGAATATGTATAAACATTTCAGCCAGGGCCGTTAATTTTCACTTAGTCTTGTCTACAAAATCATACCTAGGGTGGTATTCATGTCTTCCAGTATACCTGAGGGTTTGTAGTATTTTAGCATTCTGGTCGTCTCTGCTAAAACTTAAAGAAGGGTAATTGTTGCATCTGAAAGGATGGATTGCACTAAGATGGTACCTACATATAAATATGTGATGATTCATTATCTTAGTTATGTGCGTAAATGTCACGGAACAGAGACTAGAGAGTGATCCAGTCACCAGCACTCTGTGTCTGCTGCTGATGTAAATCAGAAAAAAAAGAAGAAAAAGGAAAAGGAAAAGGAAAAGAAAATACACCCAAAAAACAGCCTTGCTTAATGAACTGGCTTTCTGTCAATTTGTTACCAAAACAACTAGAAAGACTCTAAAGCCGTGGCACAGACTTTTAGTGACAATACAGCTCTTGCCCAGTTCCTGTTTCTTTGTTGTGTCATTGTTACAGTCCACCGGTTGTATTTCAGCTGCAGTGCTTTTGGAGTTGGTGTGGTATGGCTGTTTCTGCAAACATACAGAAAAAAACCCAACAACTCCCTTGGCACTAATGGACATCTCTGTAGCAGTGTAAACAGAAAGGTCAAAGGCTGATTGAGCATGAAAACAGAAGCATTGCAGTATATAAAAAAAAAGAGGATAATATCCTTTTTATTTATTTTGAGAATTCTATGGTGGCTTGCTGCGTCCTCTTTTAAAATTAGTCAAAGCAACGGTGAATACACATGACTAGGTTTGCATGCACAATATGTTTGGAGAAGGTAATTATTCAAACTCACTATGCTCATATGATTTCTTCAGGTTATTATTGAAGGTCAAAATATATTATTCTGCTCTCACTTGTAGAAGTTTCCTTCCATAACTGTGCTGAGGAAACTCATTCCTCATTTGCCAGCTTTTTTCCCTGTTACACAGATAAATAGAAACCTTCATTCTCTAGGGCTGTCATTCTCATACCTTTCATGTGTACTAAGCTCACTCAAAAAAATATTTCAGAGGGAAACAATAAAAGTGCTTCATAACTCGTACACAGTCACTGGTGTCCTGTTGAAATCTGAGGCCTTATCTTCATTTCCTAACACATCTTACGCTTGCTGGGGCTTTACACAAAGAGCGTGGCAGGACTGTGTCTTTGCTGGTAAAACTTGCATTCCAGATGTACAATCTTTTTATGGGTTTAGTCTCAAAACATTTATATGTACATTTTATATATATATATATATGAAAGTTTCAATCTAATCAAGTGAGAAATAGAGAGTTTCTCAATCTTTTGAGGGCATTTTTCCAGACCTTCTAGCTAATAAGGGTTTTTTTGATGTTGTTTTGGGGGGAGGGGGTTTAGCTAACAAGACCTTCTACAAGGTCTTAAATAGTACAACTTAAAACAGTCTGTCTTTGAATAGGTATAGGTAAATGGAGAACTTTAATTTAATTTCAATACTCTTTAAAAACACCTCGTGATCACCCATAATATCAACTGTTTTCCTGGGAAAAAAAAAATCAATATTTTTTTGGCTACAAACTTCACCCAACTGTGTTACCAAAATGTGCAGTACAAATTTGAAGGGTGACCCAAATTTTGATTGTTTGGAGAATAATTCCTGTATAATCTTTGCCATGGAAATAACTAGGTATCAAATTGCAGAAAGTTGTGTTTTCTTATCTTAGATTCCAGAAATCATCCCAATCAGGTGCCTGTTAGACATGATTTCTAGATACTTGTTCCTTGCATTTCTGTGGTAGCCAGTAGGTGGATGAAGGATGAGTGAAGTAGGAAGGGACTGGCTTAGTGGGGTAAATGTGCCCATGGTACACACAGAGGGACACTTGCATCCATGGCAGAGTTAACAGAGAAATGTGCACAAATTTTTACACAAGTTGTATGATTTTGTGTTTGGTGGCTTTCCTGCAGGGAACTCACGTTGCACTCAAATGCTTCACAACTGGAAGAAAAAATAAAGGGAAAAATAACCACTTCAGAGGTCTCAGTTCTCTAATGGAAACACGTAGTTATCTACTTTGGTTGAAAACATCCAGTGGAGGGGAGAAGGAACAACAACAACAATCAAAAAGCAGTTCCTTCTCCATTCATCACTTAGTCCGAAAATTAAATGCAAGACTCATCAAGTCTGACTCAAACTTCTCCTTAAGCACCTACCATCTTATGCCTCTGGGATCAACTCTGCTAGGAAGCCCAGGCACCAAGCCATATGGATCTTCTTGAAGAAGACATTGTTTTTCTTCTAAACCTCCCGTCAGTTTTGGAAGTAAAATCTTATTTTTCCCAAGAGTGCTGCTCCTCAGGAAGGAAGCTATACCATAAAGGAGTCCTCACTGCCTAGAACAAAGTTCATGGGGTGAGGTGTGGAGGCTCCAGAGTGTTGAATAACTCCATGGAGTAGGTTGTAATAAGTACAAAAGCCCAGAGCAGACAGGCTTAAGTACACAAATCTTGGCATTGTTTTCGGGATCAGACATCTATCAAAGAACTTCAAATGAATCACATAATAAGTCATCATCATCATCACTATTAATTATTATTATTATTATTAATTATTATTATTAAAAATAGATTAATCAGATCAGCTAAAATAAGAGCCTGCCTGAATTTCTACTGAGCCTTGTTTTGAGTTTTTAAAAAAGTTAACATTTTCATTCACACTTTTTTCCTCCTTTCTTCCTACATACAAGTCATGAATTGTCTGCTATACTACCAAATGCCTATATTGCTGGAAGATGGAGAAAACACCTGTGTCTTCACTTGCCTTTAAAGGGAGGATAAGCTATATCACACACTACATGACTCAACTGTGCATTTTATCAAGTATTAGTGTATAAATTCAACCATGAATGAGAAGATTGTGACCATATCTTTTTCTGAAATGCATCCACATACAGTTTAGTACAGTTTTTCAAATCTGTATGTGTCATTTCATTATTTCTAGTCTATTCAGAGTGCATTTCTTATCCTGTCCATTACCTCTCTGGAAAAATGGATTAAATTGGGTCACTACTGCGCTCACGTCCTGGGCTGCTGGACACCTGAGTTTTTAAGACACTATAATAGAACAAACATAGCAAACTTTTATTGTTTTTTTTTATGTCCAAATCCAGTACCTTCAAGGTATTTCCCAATATAACATCCACACTAGGTTGGTGGGAAAGGTATTTAGAGCTCTTTTTCTGTTGATATTTCCCAGTTGCTTATATGGAACAGCATTGTCTTCCAACAGCTCCAATAGAGTTGAAGTCACATGTAAGACCATCACACAAACATATTCACCCTTGTCTCTCTATCTTAACAGAATCAGTGTGATCATAAATCCCATATAACATGGTAATGTGATACAACCTTGTGACATGATGGGATAGTAGGGCTTGGTTTGATTGCTTCATTTTTAGCTTTAAGCACGATGGCGAGCTTACCGTGATCTGGCTTTTCAGTTATAGTTCACCTCTTCAGAAGGGCAATTTCATGGCAAGGTTTTAACTTTAACAACATTCAAAGAAAATTCATGCAGCTTTCAATATTTTTCTAAACAATTTCCAGAGTGTTTTAAACCTTCTTTGTTTGGGAATAAAAATAAGTCTACTCCTAATATTAAAAAAATTCATTGAATTAGCTTTCAGTGACTTATTAACTAAGGAATATGACCGCCCTAAAAAACCAACCAAAATAAGTTTAATTATGTCATTCTTTCAGGAATGCATAGACATTTGGATTTACACAAACCCACATAGGACCTGGTTTTCCAGCCTTTACATTTATATCTGCAAGCAGTTGAAATAAGTTAGACAAAACAACTCCTTGGTGTGTTTTCTTTTGTTTAAGCACCTACATTTAGTATACTTTTTTACATGAAGGTTCTTCACTGGTGAAATATGGCATAGCCCATTTAGATCTAGAGCACCTCAATAAGTGATGTTCAGAAATGTATTCTCCATTCCTGTTGTAAACTCATTTCATCTCAGATTAAATGATATCAATGCTGTAGTTCTAGATTTTTTATATCACCAAAAGTAGGAATAATAAGCATTATTTTACTGTGTTTTTTCAATGATACAGACAGTTGCACATAAACCACTGTATATCATTTAAATAACTTTTGTTGTAACAGCTGGTTTATATTGCCCTGAAATAAAACACAATAACAATAACCCTGCAAACTCAAACATTATGAGCAGCTTTGCTCAAAAGGAAAATAATGCTATCCCCAAGAACCAAACTTTCAGAGAGGTGAAAAACCTGCAACCAGGAGGCCCCAGTAAACACAGGCCTATCATGCCCTGTATGCTACAGAGCTGTTGCCAAAATGGTCTCGGTTGCAATTAAGGAAACAAAATGCTCAGGCTCGACCTAGTACTGATGACCTCTGGCATTCTCACCACTGCACCGTGCCCAACTGCTTTTAACAGCAGCAGACAATGCACATTCAAAGCACCAGCAGTTTATCAGCAGCACACAGCAAACATTCAGGCCACCACGAACTCCATGTTAATGCTCTCTTTTGTTCCAGCTGGTTCACCTCTACCAATAATAACTACAATAGGAAGCACTTGGGAAATAAAGTACACACTGCCATAGGAGCTGAAATTGAAATTCCTCAGCCACGTGCTTAATGCTTACAGTTAACACACAAAAGCTACGTTGCTGAACACAGAATGACTTTAAAAGGCCCCTGCACAAGGGAGTGAGATCCCTGTCATTCCTTAAACATGTCTCCAAATTGATGAGTAGATTTTGTGTGGTTTTTTTGGTTTGGGTGATAATACAGTAAATCATACTCCTATATTACCTATTACTATGGTCGCTTGACAGCTTACAATCATCTTCAATTTAGAGATCCACTTTGTAGCTGTCTTCACACTTTGCCCCAAAACAAATAATCCCCATGAGATATCATGTGCAAAGCTTGCTTATTCCTCTGTGATTTGGAAATGGTCAGGACTGTGGGTCTATGAAAGGTAGAAAGAGGGCTGTGAGGCTAAAAGATGCATAGTTTAATTGTGAGTGGAACATCATTAGAGCGTAAATGGCACGTATTATTACAAGAGTATACAAAATAAAGACATGTATTGACATGAACACAGACAAGACTAAATTAGTCAAGAAGGACTAATTTATACATTTTTTTAGAGAGATAGGGTATTACTGAAAAGTACAAAGAAGCAGCTTGTGCTGTAACGGAGAATGTCTAAATATTAGAGAAATCTAAGACGCTGTTAATTTATTTCAGGACTTTTTCACCACATAAGTTTTAAAAATGTACTTGGGGAGTGGGGGGGGGGAGTGTTAAGACATGTTGTAGAATAAAAGCTTCTTGGCCATAACTGAAACACAAATGAAATTTGATTGCTTTGGGAAAATGATAAGATTTGTGATTATATCAGTCGGGATATAAGTGACAGAGGCAGAAAACAGGTGTTTTTCAAAGGGAAAACAGTGTTAATAGAGCTGACACAGAAAAAAATCTGCATCTTATCAAGTAATAGAAGCAGGTTCCTCAACATAAATCTAAACACTATAGTTTAATTTTGTGACAGCATTAGTTTGTTTCACCAGCTTATCAATCCTCAGTTGCTTTGCAAGGGTATTCAGAATTGAACTTTGGTAGGAACAGCAAGACGTGAAAAAGCAACAAAGAACACTTAAACATCTGTCAAAGCAGGTCACAGAGATGCATCTGTCTTCTTTAAGGTAGGAGTGGAGGTAAGGAAGTGTGGGAAAATAGTTCAGATTGGAAAGTTAGAAAGCTGACATTGATGTGCAGTCACCACAGTAGCTCCTGTGATGTTCCAGGCTCTTATCACAGAGTGGTTCACTGCAATGCAAAGCCCAAAGAAAGGAAATAATCCTCAATTTCCAATGTGTTGCCTCACAATGAATTGATTTTAATAAGAGAAGGAGAGAAGTACAACAAAGTATTTTCCAAAATTACTGGTCAGCAAAGCACTTAACAAACTTTCCAAGCCCATTGCTTAAATCTGACCCTGGATGTCCCTGGACAACGACGAAATGACCAGCTTCCAAAAACTGTTGGTTTCTTCCTAAATAAGACCTCAGGGATCCCTTGCTTCTAGCCTGACTCTTCTTTCACTTTTAATCTTAATTCTAAGAAATCTTACTTTCTATTGATATCTTTACCATTCAGTTAAAGTACTGTTTATGGCCATAGTTTTCAAAAAATAGTGTCCACTACTGCTATCCACATGTAATGCAGGTTTTAACCACAGGAAGCTGCAATAAACATCAATAGTACATTTCTCAGTTCTCATCACTGATATGATAAATAAGGTTTTCCAGTGTTCAGCCTTCCTTCAACTGATAATAGACTACTTAAAAAGAAAATATTAAACCTTGTGTGAAAAGTCTTCTGATTCAGATTAAAGTAGCATTTAATAGCTTACCCTGCCAATAGCAAAGACCTCTGGAGGAAAGAAAAAAAAACAGAGTACAACAAGACAAAAATTGGTTTTCATTGGTTTTTAAGCTGCTGAATGTAACAAGTCTCTGTAAGACTTTCATCAACCATCAACATCTTGGCTCTGGGGTAAAAGACCTTTGATAAAAAGAGAATTCTCCCCAGCCACATAAAATCAGAAAAGATACTAAGGAAAGTTCACTTCAAAGATCATCTACTGGTGCTGAATTTTGAGGAAACTGTCATGCGATTTATCACTGTTTCCCAGAGCTTTTAGTCATCGTGGTAGGGGGGGTTGATAGATAATCCATCAGTGGCTTCACAACAGATCATGAGCCATTGTTTGATAACAGAAAGCATTTCAGAAACATATGCTAAGATACCAGTACAGTCTCCAGCCAATTTTCTGCTATCATCTCAGTCCACTGTGCTGTAACATCTACTCTTGTGAAAGATGGCATGATAAATCTCAGCTATTCTCTTGTCCTAATGGAAAGACACAGTGAGCTGCTGGCTTTCCTAGAGTTGTGGAGTGCATCTATGGTTAATTCACTTTACTATTCCAGCTTTGTTTTTTATCCCCTGAACATGTGCAGAAGGGTAATGCAGTCATATAAAAGTTTAATAAATTAACAACTTTTTTTTAAAAAAAAAAAAACAGTAGCTTGTTACAAATTCATGACAGAAAGAACAAGGCTTCAAATCACAGATCAAATCTGATCTGTGTCAGTAATATCCAAAAATTATCACCAGCTGATGGCTCTTTACTGTTTCTATGACAGCTGTATCCCCAGGACAGGCTGAACGTCGTCACCAGTTCCATCTGGTGGAAGCAACATTGGATGAACGAAAGCTAATTTAGTTCTCACATGCACTGACACCATCATGAACTAGGATGAAAACTACATTTTAAAAATTTAGCAAATCAAAGGCAAGATCAAAAAATATATTGGTAGCCTCCAGGGCTACCACCAGAAATACTCATTAATTCTGTGTATTACCAGAATTATGCTTCTGTGAGACTCCCTGTTTATATCTAGCATAAACAGAGGTGTGTGACCCAAATCGACGATGCAGGTTACATGCTTAAGTCTTGTCTTATTCAACAAACCGCTAAAGAAAATTCATATCTTAGGAATTCATATTAGCTCATCTTATAATCTTTTCTGAGGTCACTCTAAATGAAGACTTCCTTCTCTTTTAAGTTCAATCCTCTTTGTTAAGAGAGAGAGAATCTGCATTGAAAAGTACCTCTATTTATGATTTTGCCTTAAATAGAAATGGTGACTCACCACCATACTTTAACAGGAATCTATTGTAAAATTGTCCTTGTCAAACATTCTTTCACTTGACCCATCACCCAAATAACAAATAAAACTTCCAAGAGGGAAGTATTCGTTCCCTCTTCTTGAAGTTGCCTGAGGGCTCTCAGCATAGGCCAAAGTTCATGGTATCTACGAGTGCACACTAAGCCCTGCTTTCTCACCAGCTCCACGTTTCAAGCAGTTCTAAAAGTGTGGGCTGAGACAGCAAGGCAAGTAACAGTTCTCTCTGGATGTGCAGCCTCACACAGTCCAGCCTATAAATAAAAAAATAAAAAAAAACCCAGAAAGATAAGATACCTTTAAACAGCATATAAATCACCACATTGTGTGCCAAAACTCCCTGGGTTACATATTTGCATAATGCAGTATTAGCTATATAATCAGCCTCTTTTAATTATTTATTTCCCCCCCTCAGAGAGCCAAAGATATTCTTTCTCACAGTAAGCCTTATGACATGTACAGCGATTCACATAGCTATGCCACAAAGTGATTTTCTCATACAAAACAGTATTTTGTTTTTTTTCTAACATACTATGAACATCAAAGAAGAAAATAGTTCCAGGATAAACATATCTATGATTCCATGTGTTTATACTTCCTAGAGACATAGAACATAAAACAGGCATGCCTTTCCTGTTACATGTGTATAAATTCTGTCTATTAATCATATCTTAATATTTTTCAAATATACTTTGGTCCAAAGATACCTGGACTCTAAATGGTGATAAACAAAGGCATCCTGTTTCTGGTTTCACTGCTGCATTCCCTTGAGAGTTTAAATGGATGTAGAAACCATCCTGATTTTTTGAGGAGTATCTCATGGCCATCATTTGAGGACAAAGGTGAAGCACCTTGACTGAACAGCTTTGAATTACTAGTCTTCCTATTCCTCATAGGTGGATAAGGAAATTCACTACCAGCAGTGAAAATCAGGTAACTGCTGATTGCTTTCAGCTGTAATTATAGTTGAACGTACAGATTGTCATGATTTCTCAAAGACTGACAGAGTGCATGTTTGAGGGATTTTTCCCAGTTGGGTCATCATTGTTTTGCATAGGGCAAGAAAGGTGCGATTTTATTTTTTTTTTTGAGTTTTCCTCCTTTTTTTTTCCACCTTCAGAATTATTTGACATTTTTCAGATTTAACAGGCACTGAAATTTCCACTTGTAGGTTGAACACCAACGTTGCACTAAACAAGGAGCCTTGCTTAGCAAGGAGTCTAAATTTTGTATTGATAATCAGACCAGGAAACAAGTAGATCCATATCCAATACGTTCTAGACAACATCCACAGTCTATTAATAGCATAAGCATTTTGTCAAAGTGTCTTTTTCTTGCAATGGATATTGAGTCTTGGCAAACATTATGTTTATGGCACTTATTTCACAAATAATTTCCAAAATTACTGCTCAACCCTACTTTTTAAATCCACTGCCTAAACCTGATTCTGGATTTTTCAGGACAACAATGAAATGTTGTATTTTCATGAATAAAACATGAAAAGAATGGTCTCTTTTATATTGTAGGGTACAGTCTACTGTATTTTCTGTCTGAGTCTGTGTAGAGAGCAAACAAAAGGTATACCTCATTAAGACACCAAGCTATCAAAACAGACATCAACTCCTGTCCATTTATAAAGTATGTAGCTCCATCACTGCCATGTCCTTCTCTTTTGCAATGCTCCCCCTTTGACACTACGTCTAAAATTCTTTTGCATTGAGAGTGAAGAGGGAGAACAAGATTAACCATGTGAATGTCTACTGTGGTATAATATTCTGCTATCTTTGTTTAGCAAGAAACTCTGCTGGAGGAGGGAATGCAAAACCCAACACTCAGCAATGACACTTCCTACTAAAATGAAGTGTTGGATTTAACAGATGATCTCCAGAACAGGATTAATAGCTTGATATGTCTTGGCAGTTCCAGGAAACTACAAGTATCTGAATCTGACTGCACAACCTAATGTATTTGGTTTTCATAAGAAGCATTTGTTCAAGGAATGCTGTTTCTATTTCAGTATTTTACTGTATTATTCAAGTGCACACACCCCTCTAAGAAGTTAGTTCATCTGCCTGGTTGTCCTTAGAAAGGCAAATTCATTTCTTATATAAATGAATCAGTGCTTACCTTAGAGATGCATATAAGGGAAAAGAAAAATATACCTACTTCTGCCTGATGTGGAAGCTTGGGACATACTTTTTAAAGATCTGAAAACACTAGGATGGAGCGTATTTTTATTTTTAGTTGAATGTGACCTTTCAAAGCACCGCTTATTTCTCCAGATAACTTCAAAATATGATATCTCTATTATATAAGATCTCATCAATAATCCACAGATTCTCAATGCCTCTACTTTGGAGAGAGAGAGATACAGGGAGAATATGATTCTTGTGAAATATCAAGTAAAAATGAAAATAAAGGCTTATGCCAAAATAATTTAAAAGTTTATGGAATACACTTTAACGGTACAAAATCTTTCTAAACCATATAGATGCATCTGGCTATGTACTAAAGAATAATACAAACTACCAGACTATGAGAGGGCATGATTACTTTTTAAACAATTCAATGTGGTATAGGCAAAGCTGAGTTTTTGTTTGTATAAACTCATCTTTTCTCAACCCAGTGTTTAATAAAGACAGGGAGTTGAGCAATTATTTCATGTGCAAAAATAAACAGATAGCTATTAAATAGAGCAAATATTTGATTTTTAAAAAGAAAATGTTTTAAAATATTGCATGTATTTGAAAATATTGTACATATTTACTTATCCTTGTTTATCTACAGTACGACCAAATTTAAAATTGCTCACATTCAATTTAATTTCTTGTTTTGAATTCAGATAAGCAGTGTTGAATTTTTCTAATTTGTTTACAGCTGCTGCTTTGCTTAACTGACATAGTACAGTAACCAGCTCATAACAGTTTCCACAGCACAAAGGTATTAATGAGCTGAGGATGCCAGCGAAAATCTGAAGAAGTAGCATATCTTATTTTTCTTTGCTTTCAAATTATGCTATTATCAGAAAGGTCAAACTGCAGTAGTTCTTTTTTCCTGACCCATGCAATGGTTTCTCCAGAAATTTTTCTTAGTGTTGAACTCTAGTTTACAGCTTCCAGTGCAAGACAAAGCTGGTGGAAATGCATTAAAGATGATCTATTTACAGTGGAAAAATTCTTGTCCTTTTTTTTTAGCATATTCATAATAGTCAGGATTTGTCATCCATTAGCATTTATATCACCATAACAGTGATCCTATTCAGGATCTTGCCAGGCAAAGAAAGACAAAATCCTTCCTTCGGACATCTTAGTACTTTCACAGAAAGTTTGTCAGTGAGAAGAGGAAAGAAGGCAAAGTATCAGAACAAACAGTTTCCCAAAATAAAAACCAAAAATAACAGAAGAAAAGCACAACATCAACATGTCTAAAATATTTAGTATATTGGTTGTTTCATAGCTGAGATGAGCAAGAGAATATTTTCTAACCCACTGAAGTTAGCCAAGTCAACAAAATTGAAGCATCAATAGCTTTGCAAAAAAAAAAAAAAAAAAAAAAAAAAGCAAACCGTAAAAGATTAGATGTGAGGAAAATAAACCTCATTCATCATGTGTAATAGTGTAGATGTGCTTCTATGATCAATGGCTTCAGCTATGGACAAGTATCTGAATCCTGTAAATCATTTAAATTTTTAACTTTTGTTTAGCATTTGACATCCCAGAATTTTTTACGTCAGAAGTTAATATGAAGAGGAAGTCAGGGCATATACATGGCTACTCCAGAAATCTTATCACTGAAATGACTGTAAAGGAGTCTAAAGCTGAGATACAGCTAGAACAAAGTAGTTCCAGGTCAGCTGAGGCAATCTTTAAGTCAGTCTAAAGCAAAATATCTTTTATAAGAAAAAAATATCTGATCTGTTCCTCCTAGAGCAGTATCATAATTACTTTTATTCTAAATGTTCACCAACAGATAAATTAATACCTGCCCTCCTAAATTTCACATTCGTATTTAATAATTCATCATTCTACACACGACCCTGAGACTGCCAAATACTATCGCACACCAACAGATATTTCTGCCAACTAATAATGTTTAAAGAAGATACTTTTAATAGTATTGCTAGAGGAGAATACTTAAGAATGCAACTGGGATGTAGATGATCAGCTAACAACGATTTTCAGGTACATTTTTGCCAGTAATTTCTCTTTACGCCTTCCAGAACCTTCACTGGAAAACAAAACTCCAAGTTGCAGGATTGGATAGCAGATGGTTCCTGTTAATATAGTCAATACAATCAGTAAATCACGTGCATTTTTATTTTTCTGATAAGTAAGTATTGACAGTCCCTCAAATAAGCCAGCTGAACTCCTATTTAACCTTCACTTTTTTCTAATGACTGTATTGATTTCTTTGTTGGGGGTTTGGGGAAGGGGGTAGGTTTTTTGTTTTGTTGGTTTTTAAAAGAAGAGCATATGCCTAGTTGAAATTGATTATGATTCCTTATCTGTTTCATGTCTTTTATATATTTGTGTCATAAGCTTCCAATTAGAGTTCACAGGCACATTCTTCTCAAACCAAAGAGATAAAGCTGGTATTAACCTGTTTGCAAATTCATGCTCCTATTGTACCTGATATATAAACATTTTAGTGGATCTGGGTTGGACTGACTTGTCTCTTCAGCTCATAAAATTTAATACACATCAAATTAATTGTGATATGTCCATGAAGAATAGAGGAGCTGCTTGGGATAGCTCAGTGTTTTCTTCTCATCATAAGAAGCACAAGAGGAATGTACCTCAAATTAATGTAGAAATACTAACTCAAATCAAATAATAAACTTCTACACAAAAAAAGAAGAAAAATAATAAATTCATATATATGTGTAAAATGTATATATTCGCATATGTACATGTACATATATTTTAACATAAAATGCATACCATTGTCTTCTCTTCCTCTAGTCTCTTTCTCTAGTCTCTTTCTCTAAGTGGAATTGTAACTAGGCAGTTTCTGAATACAGAAAACAAGAATATTGGCAACGCAAAAAAAAGTCCACATAGATTCACTGAAAACCTTAGTTAGAAAGAAAATGAAAGAAAGATCATGATAAATATACTAATACAAGCTATAGTATAGAGAGAAACACTTCTCATAGTCTTTTTTCATAAAGCGGTCTGCTAAACTAGCAATGAAGCATCCAGTGAAACTGGAGAGAGAACATTTTTTAAAATCCTCTATGTACACAAAATTTGCTTGCAGAAGTCTTTACCGCAAGGGTGGAACCAAGTTCCAAATTTTAGAACAATCCAGTGCAGAACTGAGCATTAATAAAAGGACAATGAACAGCCACACTTCCAACTATTTAAGATTGACAAGCTACTTTAGTGTTATTAATCCTCAACCTCATAAGCACTACCTGTCACCTAAGTGGTTATGATCAAAAAAGAAACCTTCCCTGCAAGAAGTTTATTAATTGTGGTAAGTTTGTAGACTTGTCTCTGAAACACTCAATGGTGTCCAGTTTGTAGTATGGACTCATTTTAAAAAGTATAGTTTGTCCAACATTATTATATTTGGAAGTTGAATATATATTTAATGGCAAATTACAACCTTTTGTATTTGTTTATGAAATTCATGTATTTTATTTGAAAAAACATTACAAAATTCAAGGTCCTTTAATCTACAGGTTTAATTATACTAGGCTTCTTCTTAAAAAGATTTTGTATGACATGGCTTTCATCTCCACTGGTATTATTATATATTCAGATTAAATCTCATTTTATGTTTAGTCAGCTAAACTAATTTAATGTATATCTGTACAAAATATATAGGAGAAAAAGTAAATGTAAGGAAATTATTTATTATGTATTAATTTCTTACAGTACCCTCTTGTTCAGGACAATTTCCGTTACTATTTTCGGGGGGGGGGGAAATATATATATAAACAAAAGTTAAAATATGTTTCTAGCACAATTTTCCAAAAATTCAACATTAATGAAAGAGTAATGATTTTTATATCAAGTTTTATAAATTTTCCCCATTGAACAGTTATATTAATAGAACTCAGGCTGACTAATATCTAACTTCTTCTAGACTAACTTTGAGCCTGACAGCAATTTTCCTTCTTCTCTTACACATTCTCATATTGCACCACTTCCCCAATTCTGTTCAGCTGTATATTTAAGTAGTACAACAGGTCCTGGCCACTAATAGTTGCAGCCTATCTGTGGCTGCATTTACTGACATTCTCTGGTCCCAAGTGGTGATTGAACCTTTACCACCAAAGCCACAACAGCTGTCTCTTCCTAACTGAATTAAAGAATATTGTTAGATATAAGAAAGTAGTAGATTACAGTTATCATGGAAAGTAAGTCATGGTCATGTATATCTTGCATTTCTCATGATTTAGTACATTCTGAGGCATGTACTAATTGTCTCTGTGGTCTTCAAGAGCTCATGTCACTTCCTGAGACTAACTTTCTTATGAACTGCAGCTATACCTCTCAGAAAGTGTGAGACTGTGATAGCCCCTAGTTACTGCAGAGTGACACTGCCCACTTTTCTGATCAATGCTTTAGCTGCTCTCTTTCTTTCACTGGGTGCCTTTCACTGCCAGCAAGGCAGTTGTTTCACATGTGCCTGAGGAAGAGAGCTATCTCCATTTTGAGATGTCTGCAGAACCTCTTCGCCACAGAGCAGCTTGAGCGAAGGTCAGGAACTGAAACATGGCTTGTTGTTCTGTAAAAAGCTGGTCTCCAGGCAAGCAAAGTTTCACTATTCTGGAAGATTGTGCTGTTGAGGAAAGGTTTACTCCCTGCTGACTAGGTTTTCCTGAAAGCTAACAGCTTCGTCACAGGCTCCTCTGTGCTTTGGAGCTGGTCCCCACAGTGGAACCTATTTTTGGCTTCATGTTCCTCCAGACACCATGTGTTCCAAGAGATTCTTCAGGGATTGCACTAATGGCCCTGCAATTCATTGTGAGATGGTTTTAAATCAAACAGTATTTTTTTGGCAAAAGAGGGAAAAGAATGAAATACCAGACGAAAATATCTGGGTGCATACAGTGGAAAACATTTCAAGGTAATGCATATAACCAGGTGCTGAAACAATCACTTGGACATGCAGCGTGCTAGGAGCCAGTCCTTTTCTCAGAATCTTGTCAAAGCAGCATGACACTGTCTGAAAGCAAAACCCACTCACACGGTTTGCTTTTAAGCTCACCTGTGCTAACAGACGTTTGGGGCTTTTGGGTTCCTCACAGCATTTTAGGGTCACAAGTGGCCTAGCTAAGTTAAATAATTCCTTTGGACCACAACATTCATAAAGAAAAATTACATCCCTTTTCAAACATCTGAGTTTTTGATTTATTGTTTTGCAAGTCCGTCATATGCACAGACATGAATATATTTTTTTTTTTTATGAGCCTTCTGGCTTTTACAGTAATACTACTACAATGTTCTTTGACAATTAACATTACTAGCATACCCAGCTCATTGTTCTTACCTTATGAGTTTCCCAGACTAACATTAGTCAACTAGCTGGACAAAGTGTAAATGTAATTAACTACATAAACCTTCAAAATCTGTATGAAGAAAGACTGCAAATCACAGTGCCATAAATACTCATTGTCACTTATGCTTAAATACCTTTGACTCATGGACATAATCACAATGGACAGTCAGTTTAATGAACCCAAAAAATATCCATGATATTTACAGAAATACATCATGTACAGATGTACATCCACAGTTTCCTTCCTTTCAGTTCCTTTGTAATAGTGGCAAGGTGCCTGCTCAGGGGCTACTCAGATCCCTATCCCTAATATAATACGTAGTGGGTTTGCAAAAGTAGCTTACCAGAAAGGGAAAAAATATCTTTTTGATAGTGCCCTATCATGAGCCAACCCTGCCACATTGTTGCCACATGCCTCTTTTCAAAGGATTATACCAGTTCATATTTAGCTACAGAAAATAGCTTGCATATTTCTTGTAAACAGCATATTTTCAAAGCAGAAGTGTTGTGTATAGCTAGTTAACACATAATAAGAAGAATGGCAGCTTCTAAATAAACAGCATATGAGTATTTACCCTCTACCCCAAACAAGAAGCAAATAGGGCTTGAGAAAATGTAGGTGTAGTAGATGAGCTCAGTACACAGGACTAAAGTCTGTGTCAGTAATTGTAAAGTCAATCACTATCCCACAGCTTGTGGTTAGCTTGCAAAAACTGTAGTTTTGATGAACGATCCAAAGTGATTATCATTCATGATCATTTTATGCAGATCTGCTTCTCCATGTGCAAAGCACATTCTTCAATCCTTTTTCATATTCTTACATTAGAAAAAAAAACAATTAACAACACCTGTACTATTCAAGGAGATGCATGTGAATGTGTATGAGATAAGAACCTTCTCCAATTAAAACCTTACCAAAACAAAATTGCAACTGCTCGCAATCTGTTCTTGGCAAGAGAATAAGAAAACAAATCTTACCTATGGCTCAAAATAGTCACCCAGTTTAATGCACTACTGGATAGTATTCACATACCTAGTGACGGAAGCAATTGAAGAACTTACATAATGGGAACTGAGCAGGTCACTTCCACCACTAGACAAAATCAGGTGACCCAAGTTATGTTGATATATGTCAATGTAAAACACTAGCCTTGATCTCAAGGGTTATGTGCACATTATTTATGCAAATTACATAAATGTACTTTTATATTTGGAACAAACATATTCTTCAGGGACATGAATGACTAACTGAATGGAAGAATGTGCTACACATACATTTATATCAAAATCCAAACTCCCTGCCTAAAGCACAGGGCTTTTGAAACTGGGTTTTGAGAAGAGTCCTGTCTCCCTAATGCAGTACAAATTTTGGCTGAGCTCAGTAAAAAAAATGTTATATTGAAGTCTACAATAAATTCATGTTGATCAGATGGAAGAAATAACCTTCCAAATAGGAAGCAAGTAGTTTGTCCCCAGAGAACTCAATGTTTAACCAGTCCTTCCAACATCAGTATAATGATATAATTTCCTTTATATCATTACAGCTGTAACTACAATAAGATAAAGCATTTGTTTACTGAGCAGCCATATAAATGCTGACTACTGCCTTACATCTTTAGTCTTTAGACCTTTTTGTTCCTTCTCTGGCAGATTCCCAGAATATCCCATATAGTATCTTGCAAAATGTCATCTGGCCTAAAACAAAGTTCAGTTGTCTATCACTTCGCCAGAGCTTGTTAAACTATTTGTCCAGAATAGATTTCTCATGAACACCCAAGCATTCTAAGAGTTAAGAAACAGGTCTCTAAAGGGCACCACTATTTTTAGATATTTCAAACTCCTATTACACAGTTTCAAAAGTATTAGCCTTATCAGCTGTTCTTTAATGGAAGCAGCACTTATAAAATTATGTCTGCCTTCTCCTAAAAGCTTGCGATCTATACAGTGAGGAAAAAACCCAACCCTGAAATGCTTGCTTTTATTTTCCACCCAACATCCTTATTTCAGTAAAACTGCGTTGCCCACTAAATGGCAACAATTACTACATGCCACTAAAAGGCCAGACTGTAGCCATTATTTTTTCAGCTTGCATTAAAATTTTAGCACAGGTACCTGAGAAAAACATAGGTTTGCAACTGTCACAATAGGTGCACTGTATGCAACAGTCTATTAAACTAAAAAAGATTAGTAAAGTAAGTGCAAAATTATATAATGCTGCAGGGCTAGTAAAATGTCTTCTAAAAGTACAGGACTTATGATGCTGTCATCCTATTGACTGGTGTAAGATAATAACTACTTTTCCTGAAAGCTGAAAGCACTCAGCTGCTCACAAGTCTCAGCCCTTGGTGAGATAAATGACAAACATCTGGATTCAGGAGCAAGTCTTTACTCCCTGAGCATCTGGTGCATCTAGTGCTAGAACTCCAGAAAATGGAAAAAGGGCTATTGACTTTTGGTTTTCTTTTGCCCCCAAAGAAAGGTACATGCTAGGCATAGCCGAAGGCAAGTCATATTAAAATAGTGACCACATTTGCTCTGCTTATGGCTAAGGAGGAAACCCAGCATACATATTCCCAAGATATAACGGGCTGCCCAGTGTAGTCTCCTTCTCTGGAGACATTCAAAACCCACCTGGACACGTTTCTGCATGACCTACTGTAGGTGATCCTGCTCTGGCAGGGGGGTTGGACTAGATGATCCTTAGAGGTCCCTTCCAACCCCTGACATTCTGTGATTCTGTGATGACACAGTCATATTGTAAAACTTTTATCAGTACTTTCTGTTAGTAAGTATAACCATAGCAAGAATATTTGCAGAGTGTTATTTTCTTCTAAAAATCACACACATTTCTCTTCAGAAGTGTAGTGATATTTGTAAGTGTGAGATTACTTAAAGCATCTTAGTTCATCTCAAACTTTGCTTGGGAGGGAGGATCTGTGTTTGCTTAGTAAGTCTGCTTCTTCTGTTCACTCCTATGTGAACATACATGATATACTACTTTAAGCAGTAGCCCCTCACCATTATAGTTAGATCTTGATACAAGGAGGAGTAAGGAGCTGACAGAAGCAGCACATAATATGAAAGATAGGCCTTTTACCATAGATCAGATACCTTCAGAGGATTCATGCCAGAACTGCAACACCTGTAACACGTAATTGCCTACAGCATAGACAGCAGGTTGTGAGAGACATTCGCCTCACGTTCCTCCTGCTCTTTCAGAGCAGCCACATCATCAGCCTAGAGCCACTAAAGTAGCTGAGATAACCCCCAGGTCCTGGCTGTGTCTTTTCTTATTATTGCACCAATTTGGTCTGAAACTGCAGTAACAGTTGAGTATGTGGCATGGTGTAGAAAGCCAAGTCTCATAAAGACAAACCAGTAGAGCTTCAAAAACTGACAATACTCTCACTTCATTTGAGCTCAGCGCTGAACTAGGGCTTTTTTCAAACCATCTGTGACTCGTCTCTGCAGCCACCTAGTTTCAAAGTGCTTGCTTCTCTTTTTCCCCAGCCTTACCATAGCACCACGCAGGTGTGAAACAGCTGTGGGCCACTCTGTCAAAGCGCTACCACCTGCTTCTGTGTCATGAAACCATTGCAGAACAGGTTTGTCATTAAATTTCTGAGACCTCTTTATGGCATAAACAGAGGAAGGGGTATTCCACCAGAGAAAATACCAGAAATTATTTTAAAAGAGAACAAAAATTGTGTCCTTTAAAATTGTGTCCTTCATTAACTTAGCAGCATGATCAGCTACTTGCTTTGTATAATATGGATGTACTTGTGTATAGGCACACAGTCCAAATTTCAGAGGAAAACATGACATGAGTTAATATCCTAATGCTCACTCTATCATTCATGGAGCAGAACTCTGTGTACTACAAACACCTTTCACCATTAAGGAAAAAAATAGCAAATTGGTTGATTAGCATAAATGTACAACTGTGTTGTCTCTTAAGAGCTATTATCATGCTTTCCAAATGTAGCTGTTTCAGTTGTTAAATTTATGAATTCTCCTGTTTTTTTAATATATAAATCTTGGTACCTCTATCACACATGCTATGATTCCCAGTAGGCAGAAAAGCCCTGAGCAAATATAAAATGAACTTTTTAAAAAAATCTGAATCTGGGGAAAAAATACAGCAACACAGAAATGCAATTAGTGTTGGTAACAGACTCAAATAAACTTTGGATTGGGAAATTTACAGAACTTAACCCAGTGAGATTTTGTTATGCCTTGATACAAACTGCATAAAACAAATAATAAATTAGTCTCTTCAATCTTTCAATTCTAAAACAAAGTAGTGCCCCACTTCTGGTACAGAATGACAAAAAAGGAATCTAAATCGATGTTCATGAGACTATTTCCCTTCTAAAAAAAAATCTTAATAAATAATCAGACCATTATCATTGAAATTCAGATGTGCCAATCAGCTGGATTCAAGAAGTCCTTTCCCATGAAAAGGCAAAAAAGCTCTAGCACAAGTCATTTATTTGACTTAAATAGAACCACTTGAATAAGTGAGAATCTCCCAACTGGGCCAGAGCTTTCTCAGCACTACATTGTAAATTATAAAAAGATACACTGTACTGTATCTGTGCCATTAGGCATAGTTCAACTGTTGAAAATTGCACTGTTGGTAACTCTTTTATCATCTAGTGAGAATGTATCTAAGATAATGAAATCGTACATTACCCTTTGAGATTTACAAATCTGACACCACATACAATCTCTGGTCTCCTTTATATTAACATATAGGGAGACATCTCTTTGTATGCTGAAAACATTTTTTCTCAGCTCTCCATAATTTTAGAGGCCATTTAATGAAGAGAGTCATGATTTGATAGAATCTTCCTTCCATTGTGACTGATCTAATAAGTATCTAACATTTTAGGTATTACTGTGGTATCTGTATTACTGCTCAGTGAGGCTACTACTTACCCTGAGATGAAAAACAGAATGGCATGGGATCCAGCAGGTTGGCTAAACTTCACATACTTGCCTGTTGGAGAATTTCAAATCACTCTTCATATCTTTAGTGAGCTCATTCATTCAGGAAGAACAGCCTGGGTTTTGTTAACTGATTTTGGGAGTATATATTTCTCTGATGTTCTAGGGAATACTAATTTGTGCCTTGTAAATTATATGAAGTACCTGTCAAACAGTAAATAGGTAAATGGAAGAGAAGGTCGGAAGTGTTTGAATGAATGTACTGCTGAAGATTTCTCCTCTGACATTTTAATTGCTCCTCTCCAACAAATTCAAAAGGATTTTTTTTTTTTTTAATAATGGTGAAAAAAATAGCCCTTCTGAACTCCCTCTGCTGAATCAACCAAATCAAGTTCAAATTTTATGTAATTATCTGTAAGTTTCCTCATATCTCTGTCCTGCAGTCTTATTTCTTCTCTTGACCCTCTCTTTCCCCATTCAGATTGAGCAAGCTGCAGACCTTTTTCCCTGATCTTTTCCCATTTTCCGTGACCAGCACTGCATCATTTTCACTTTGCAGAACAGTGTTTGTAGCAGTATTCTGAATCCAGTCTCAATAATTTGCGTGGCTACATGCTATGTACATGAGGCCCCATTATTGGATACGTTTTGCCCAGTAGACTAATTTTACATATTGTTTCCACTGCTTACAGAACCCTTTATGAAGGTTTGATCCTATCTGCAGGGTAAAGCAGCATTTTTTTTTTTTAATGACAAGGGGATGAAAGGAACAGGTTAGCAGCTATGTCCAGATTGCATCTTTATAAATCCACTTGCACAGTTTACAAAAGAAGGTTGGAAGGTTTCAGTCAATGGTTTGAATCGCACTTCATGACTCTGGGATTTTATAAGAAGTTTTTAGGAAGAAGTTACAGTTTAGTGTAGAATCATAGAATCATAGAATGGCCTGGGCTGGAAGGGACCTCAGAGATCATTTTAATCCAACCTCCCTGTTTCCTCCAGAAGACATTCACAGCCACCTCCATATGGGGATCAGTCCTAGCATGGAGTGAATTTTGTTTAGACTCCACTTACTGAGTCCTGGGCGAAGACCAAAAACACCGCAGGTCGCTTTACTACTACTGCAGAGAGTAGTGACTGAATCCCCTTCCCTGGAGAACTCAAAGACATTTGTTTTGAAATTTCTGATTTTCAGAGCTTATAAGAGCCTACTGGTGTAGTCAAGGCAATGAATTCTGTCCTTCAACCTGTTTTATAGATGCAGGTTTCTTTTCAGTAGGTTACAAATTAAATTCCCCAACACACACAGGCTATTTAATCATAACTCACAGTATGTGAAGTAGTTCTCCACAGGAATGAAGGATTTTCAGGGAAAAAAAAAAAAAAAGTACAGATACAGTTTATTCTATCTTTGAGTGGAGCCTAGATATGATGGTCTCTTGAAGGCCTTTTTATGATTTGTTTAAAATATTTACTCATTTTTTATCCATTATATTTTGCAAATACAGGACTTCAAAGACTACAGTTTTCTAATACTAAAAAGGCAGTCTCCCTTCAAACTGGAAGATGCTACCTAATTATCACACTCATCAGGACATCTAACCAGCGGTTTGAAGCCTGTAATAAAGATAATCTGCAAGACAAACCCTCACGCATTCACCACTCATTGCAGATGATTTCTGCTGTGAGCCTCTTCTATTTCTTTTGATATGAAACTTCCCCAGGAGACAAAATAGCAGGTATGCCTACTTACATGCTGATTGTCTACTTCAGTTCACTGAAACCTGTGGCAGATATACAGGACAATAAAACTGCATACAACAAACAGCTTGTTAAAGAAATCTGCACAACTTAATTTCTCAACCACTTCCCCTCATACTTCCCTCTGGTATGTAAGTGGAGCTCCTAGATTACAGAGAAAGAGGCCAGGGAAAGTTTAACAAAATCCAGGATGTTAAACCTCTGGATTTCTAAACTGACTGCTGGTGAAGCTTGAATGTAGGGAGCAGCCAGCTCAAACTCAAAATCCACCCACAGATATTATTATCAATGCACAAATTGAAAAGCAACGTGAAGATTTGTTTTATGTCGACAGCAGAACTCATAGCGGAAGACAAGAAATAGAGCACATGGAAATGCCCACTGGTAGCGACTACCTTGCTTGTGGCTGGTGCTTTATTTATTCCTAACTCTACTCAAAAAACAACATAAATTTGAGGGTTGATATCAGTGTCACAATTAGAAAGAGAGGGGAAGAAAAGCACTGTATTATCCAGACTAGACTGCTATAATTTAGTCAAACCAAGGCATTCCAGGTGGTTTGGTATTAAGGGGAAGATTGCTGGTTTGTTTAAAGAAGGGAATGAGTTCTCAGCATTTACTATGTACTTTGTACTTTATTTACATTAATATGCACAATTTTTTACATGAAAACCTTATACCTTCAGTGCTGAAGATCTTTCGCCTGGGATGGTTAAAAAATAAAGTTAAATCCAAATAGATTTTGCTCTTATTAACCTTAAAATGCAAATTGGCTAAAACATTCTGTGTTTGCCTTAAGATAATGCTGTGTAAAGACTATTTAAAATGACATAGGGACGCTTTCCTGGGGACCTCCTGATGGCTCCTGACATTTCAACCTCATAATGTACGAGGCCGGTTTGTTTTGTTTGTGCAATTAGTCATGTTACTTAGCAATACAAAAAGTGCTCTCTACACTGAACTCTAGGGAATAAAAAATGCAGAATTCATGAGATACAAAACACATAAAAATTCATTTCCTGAGCAGAAGCACTGCAACATTGTGTAGGAAAAACTATTACTTTTTTCATTGTGTTCGTAATAAAGAACTCAAGCAACCATGCCCTTCAGGGCTGGGCTCCTCACCACTTCACTTGAACTCAGCCTCAGCATTCAGCCATGGCATGTGAAGTTAATTACTCTGGGCATTGGAGCTCTGAACAGAAGAATGACCCTATTTGCAGCTCCATGTACTATGTACCACGCTACGGTGAATTCTTTCAGTACCTACACATTGCACACTCAGTGACTCTGAATGGAGTAATAATTTTAGCACTCTAGAGGAAGGCTCAACTGTCATCTCATTTTCGCAGGGACACTTGTCTTCCCAGGTGACCATTTAATGAGGGCTGACACAAGTCTACATTCAGTCACTGTCACCCTCCCAGTTTAAGTGGCAGGAAAAGCCAGGGGTTACAGCTTTCAGAAACCATCATGCAATTTCTGGGCCTGGATCTTACGATACTGAGGCCTTTCTACCAGTTTTTGTGATAAGGACATCAGAAATATGCAGATTCAGAAGTCTGTGGGTTAGATGGCTCCTCATCTAAAGAACCAAACACTGTCTACAGGAGACCTGGTTTACATAACTTTGGAAGATGTCTGACTCAGAAGGTGAATATTTTCATAGAAAAACTGCATTGCTGGGGGGAAAAAAAAAAGTAATTTAGCAAAAAAAACCATTAGGCATGATTGCTTGCCAAATACCTAACTACTCTCAGTTACTGTTGGGGTGAGAAGTTTCAGCAGGTTGTTTTTAAGTATGACTATCGTTTACTAGCATTCATTTGCCAATACACATACACAGACCTTTGCTAATAAACCTAGTTTATTCTTACCTAGTTGTAAGAGAAGCAATGGGAAATGACCGGGTTTAGATAAAAACATACTTGATATCTTACTGACGCATACGTTTGTGTTGGGGCGGGTCGCATTCAGAGATCTAAATCTCTGAATCCGCTTTAGATCAGGCAGATCTAAACCAAAAAAAACATTAAATTGTTCTACTCTTTGGAAACTGCCCTGCCCACACAAGTAACTGTCTGTGACTTTCATTGGACCAAGGATATTCTTCATATGCTCATTCAGATACCATGTGCTCAATAGCTGAAGAGAAATAGATTGATTTGTTGCAATTAAAGGGAAATTCTTTTCTGGTTATTAACTCAGTCATATCACCACGTATTTCTGTTAGAATTTTCTCAGCCCCATGAAGCTGCAATTTATTATTTTTTTTGAGAGAATGGGAGGAAGCATGTTCTTATGAGCAAGAAATTTGCCTGAAACTTTCAAAATTCTAAAAATCATCTCACAGTTCTCCTGAGATATCAGCAGGGACAGAATCCTTCTCTTTCTTTCTTTTGTTTATTCATTTGTTGTTTTATTCTCAAGCTCTCAGCCATTTTATTTTTCCCTGGCACAAAATCTGAAGCTTCAAAACAGACAGTCATGAAGCTGACACTTTAAGAAAACTAGAGTAGGTGATATCTGGAATGGTTTTGCTTGAATTGACAGTTTAATGTGTAGAACTTTCATGTGACCCAGACAGAAAAGGAAACACCAAGTTTTTTCCTGACATGCTCTGTCAAGTCACTAGAAGGTTTGTAAAGGGATAATTTGCCTGTTGAGACACATGTGCTTCCATAAAATATTACTCAGTTGCTGCAGTATTAAAAGAACTAAAGTATATAGTAGGAGTTGTGGTCTTTTTTCTCCAGAGTATAGACCTCCTGTAATTTCTTTTCTGCTTTACTAAGGAACTGTTACAGCAGTCTAGGTTATGAAGTTTTAAATTAATCTCTGTATATTTATATCCTGCTTAGTCATGAATTGTTATAGTCAGTGCTGATCTGCATAAGTACACTGTTGAGATAAACAGTGTTGAACATAACATCACTTCAGGATGCATCCTTTTTGATTATTTAGTAGATTATTTATTAGATTATAGAGCAGTAATTTTGATTATTTAGTAGTCAGTGGCTTGGTCGTATAACAATTTATATTTTTTTCACCTGGATAACTAAAACATTAAAGTTAGAGAAAAAAGACTAGAGGGTTGCAACTTACAGTATATGATACTTTAAGAAGAATTTTTAAGATTACTATCAATTTGTGAACACACTCTTGAAAGTTTTGTATCTTTGCACATTTCCAAAACTGCCAAACAGTTGCCTGAATAATCATCAATAGTATCGAACTAGTTAGATCATCTGACAGATTTTAGCTTTCCCTATTTCTGTTGAAAATTAAACTTTATTTTTAATGTATTTCTAACTGTCCTAGTTTACTTGTAAACAGTCAAGATTTTTTTATTAAATCAAATCTGATCACATAAATATCGTAGTCTGTCAAGCATATACCATATTACTCACTAATTAATATTAGTATTTTAGCCATTCCAAAGGTTTATAATGCTCCAATTAAGATATGTAATCACTTACTGGATTTAGAGTATGTTTTGGGTATTTAAATTAATGAATTTGCTGTGTCACTTACCAGCAAATTTTCTGGGAAAAGTCATCTCATGGGATCTAATTACCAAGAAAATCATCCTAAGTACATTGAGATGAAGGGTTTGAAAACTGATCAATAAATTCCAGAATGAAATTCAGGTTATGTCACATTTTTTTGTGACAGTCTCACTGGATCTTGAACTCTGCAGAGTTTTGAAACAACATTGAAAGATTAACTTTAAAGAAAAGACACTTGCAAGCCCCTCAGATTACAGGAGAAAATCAAATGCCATTTCTCCACAATCTCACAGAGCAGCTACTGAGTCCAAATGAAAGGCAAATGTACTGGTTTAAGAAGCAGATGATTTGTGAGTATGTTCTGCAGCAGTACAGTAATGGTTGATGGTAAGATCTTCTGCGGTTTTGCTTTTATGAAACAGCACTAAATGAGTGACAGAAAACCCAAATCTCGTTAATATTTTGAAATCTCTTCATTTCCTCTAAAATAAAACCAAATTCTTAAAAATCAAGTTTAGGGAAAGAAGAAACTCGCACAGCAGGGTCCCCACCAGGGCTCTGAACTGGTGATGTGGAAGTACCCACAGAGAGGCATAGTGATGTGCAGCCTTCCATTCTCAATATTCTACGGACTATTTATCCCATTGAACTACCTTCTCCCTTCTGTTCTCATTAATTTTACTGATGAAAGGCAGAGAAGGAGCACTTTCACGAGAACTTTCCATTTTAATAAACCATCACACCAAACAGCTGTAACTTCCCAGGTACACAAGTTCCTTAATAGACACAGAGGGCTTCTCTTTCTAATATATATAAAAACATACATTAAGACTAACGATTACGCTATCCAGCACAGTGATAACCCTAGACACGAGGGATCAGTTCCCAGGAGACTGGTAGAGATTCACTCTTAGGTCAGATCTGCAGAATCTGTTCCTCCATTTTCAACCTTTTAATACCTCCACAAAATATAAATATGGTAACATTAAAAGTTGTATAATGACAAGTCTTTATTGAAGTATACAAAATCTACTGCTGATTCATGGAATGTGCTATTTCTGCCAGGAATGAAAATGATGTGTTGATTTCAATTCAACTATTCTTACTTGCACCAGCTGCAAATCAGGTTCAGGATATGTTGAAGTGCCATTATTAGGCATAGTGTTTACATATTACATGTTTTTATCATTGCTCATCACTGATTCATATACCCTTTCCTTTTCCACTGCCATGGTATTTATAAAAATCAAAAATTAAAAGAAATAGCCATTTTACTGCTGTGCTTGTCCTTTTTCTCTTCGCTCTTAAGTATTAAGCAATACGTTTTTTCTTACATGTTTTTCAACTCTACTGTCTGTAGAGCATAAAGTTATAGTCAGAGAAATGATAGTCAAAAAGACACAGAAATAAAGTCACTGGATGTCAATAGCTTGCTCTGGTTTTACAAAAATACAGTGCGCATTTGAACAAAAAAAAAAAAAGAAGAAAAAGGAAAGAAAAAAAGGTGCTGTTGACAGGTGACCGGAGAAAATAACTTGTTGTAGGAAGGTTTTAAGCCCTGAGGATTTATTTGTATCTGCTGGGTTAGAGACGGCCAAGGAGCAGAAATAATGATCAGACAGACAAATACACAATCACAAATAAGCCTGTGCCATTGCTCCTGGCAACTGCTCATTATTTAAAACACTGCTACTTTGAAGAGAGGCAAAATGCTTGAGAGTCATTCTCTGTATAAAGGTAATGGAAGGCTTCATTTAAAGATTGAGCATCCTGAGAGATCTTTGAAGGTAAAAGACAGCCTTCCAGAAACATCTCTTGTGGTAGGTATTTGGAAACAGGATGTGTTTTGTTTAAAATAAATCACAAGTTTTCAAAAGAGTTCAGGTCCTCTCTACAGCAATTCACAAAGGGTTATAGGTATCTGTGTCATTTTAGTGTCATTTGCTGAACCTAATGATTCAATATAAATACTGGTATGATTTACATACTCAGTGGGTCAAGTTTATTCAAAGGATGTAAATATTGCACTTTTCAGACCAGAGGAGGAAAATGTCATGCATGCAAACTTTTCATCATATCACTACAGAGTGAATCAGAAGGGATAGTAACAACCTTGAGTCTATGGGATTGCATGTGACCCTTCATATACTCAAAAAAGATTGTTTGAATATCCCACATACGGAAATATAAGTAGCCCATTCCCTCAGGTATTTCATAGTTTTTATAGCATCACTGAGCTGCTGATTGCCTATTTTTCACCATGAAAAAATGTGTTAAGAGCTATTAGATTTGTTTAGTTTTTTTTTGTTCTGGCTACTCTGTAGTCACATTAATTCAACATCCTTTCTTGAAGAGCAAAAAACTGCCCAAATTCAGGAAAGAATCTTGGTGCAAGGAGACAGAGCAACCACATTAGCTACCTTCCTCTCTTTCTTATTTCCTTTAGCTTTTGAACAACCACATAGTAACCTCAGTTCATCAGACTGACACATCTAATTGTGTTACTGCCTGATGAGATGTGGCACAGCCCATCAGGTACTCAAGAGTCAAGTCCTACTTCTCAGTTTTGACAGCAGCCACTCAGCCCCAGTGCAGGTTGCTTTTAGTCTCTTTCTTTGCCTTGCTTGGTTAGTATCACACTAACATTTATTTGAGTGTCAAATAACACAAGCAGAGCCAAAGCCACAAGCTTGTGATGACACTTCCAGTACCTGCTGTTCCCTCTTAAAGCTGCATGACGTCACTGGTGCCTGTATGCTTTATATAGACTTTCATTTAGGCCCCCTTTGGGTGCTGGAAGGCTGCAATAAGGTCTCCTTGGAGTCTTCTCTTCTCCAGACTGAACAACTTCAACTTCCTCAGTTTGTTCTCACAGAGGAGGTGCTCCACCCCTCTGATCATCTTCGTGACCCTTCTCTAGACTCATTCCAACAGGTTCATGTTCTTACACTGGGAAACCCAGAACTGGACACAGTACCCCAGGTGGGGTTGTTGGAGAACAGAATACAGTCACCTTCCTCGACCTGCTGGCCACACTTCTTGTGATGTAGCCCAGGATGTGACTGGCTTTCTGGGCTGTGAGCACACATTGCTGACTCATATTCAATTTTTCATCCACCAGTACCCCCAAGTTCTTCTCTGTGGTACTGTTATCAATCCCTTCGTGGCCCAGCCTGTATCTGTGCTTGGGATTGCCCTGACCCAGGTGCAGGACTTTGCACTTGGCCTTGTTGAACCTCACGAGGTTGGCATCTGTCCACCTCTGAAGCCTGTCAAAGTCCCTCTGGACGATCCCTTTCCCCCAGCGTGTCGACCACATCACAGTTGCTGAGGATGCACTCAAATCCACTGTCCGTGTCACCAATAAAGATGTTAAACAGCAGCAGTCCCGGTATAGACCCCTGAGGAATGTATATTTTAAAGAATAACAAAAAACCCATAAATGTATGTTTTTTTCCCAATTCCATATCATGCTTAATAACGCATGCCAATTACACTGTTACCTCCAGACAAGTGCATATACAGAGTTTAGGTTAACAGTAACAGCAGGTCTGCAACTCCCACAAGAGCATTCCCTTCCAATTTCTTTGTTCAGTGTAAGTCACCAGCAGTATACTTGAATCCCAGACATATCACTGGGATGCCCCACAACATTACATGGTCTTTACAGACTTATGCACTCAAAGAGACGGCACTCCTCTCTCCTGTTGTTTCTGTTTTAAGTGAATAAAAACAAGTCCATGTAGTTTGAATTCCCAAGGAATTCTCTCAACTGCAAAGAAAGAAGCTCATGTTGCTGAGGTGACAGAAAACAGATAAAGCCAGTATTCAGGAGTTAATATATGAGCAGAACCTCAAATAGTTCCATTTGTTGCATTGTTTTTATTATTTGTGGCTAAGAAATATTTTACATAGATCAATTATACCTATTATTTTTCACTATAGTTCACGTTTCGTGTCAGTCTTTTGTGAATGTCAGTGAAAATATTGCTTTTAGCACACAGTCTGAAGGTTTCTTTTTAGTGAATAAAAAATTATATTCAAGAAATATTTTTTTCCTATTAAAACCAAATATTTAAATAATATTGACCTTCTCTTTAATTATGTATAACAATGCCCACTTTCATCCTCAAACAAGCCCTGTACTTCGAAGATCAGCTTTGCACAAGGTCTGCAGGCAATTCTGTGCAAGTGTTTGAAGACCCCTGAAAATGGGCCTAACATTACTTGCCTCCAGGGTGGTTATCACAGTTGTACTCTCATCTAGTGCTTGTGATAAAGAATTAACCCTATTATCATGCAGACACGACTTCTGAGTGGCTGCAGCTTAATTAAAAGAACAAAGGTAGATAGATTTTATAAATTTCATAAGGGATTTTAGCGGGTCAAATGCAGGGAGGGGAACTGGTAGAATGACATATACTGGTTGTATGAATAACAGAGAAGGTTACTAATTTCCAAATTTGATTGGCTCAATCTGAGAAAAGCAGTGAGGGTAAGGTTTGCAATGCAAGTACTTGTGCTGAAATCTCTTCCCATCCATCAATCTTCTCCTCAGTAATATGGGGAGTTTGTTTTTATGAGCTCTGAAATCTATTTATATGTTGTAAAATGTAGAAGTAGGGATTACTTAGGGTCTGTTTTCATGTGGTTTAATGTGCCGTGGGTTCCTTTTTTAAAAAAAAATGAACCCTTCAGCTTTTCTTTGACTTTAACAGAGGTCGTAAGGACAAAAATGATATTTAAAAAGGAAATGTATGTAGTTCTGAGCATCTGGGCACTGCTGTGTAGTTGCATGATGTCATCATCCACAACCTCACCTTTCCCACAGCCCTTCACTGACCTTGCAACTTCTCCTACTGTCCGTGTAAAGCAGGGTGTAAGAGGACAGGTGCTCATATTCATCCCACAAAGCACAGCCAGCATCTCCAGTACCATGTGCATCACAGAGCAAGAAGAATTCTTCCTTTCTCTACCTCTCTTCCTTCTAACATTTAGTTATTAAACCAACAAGCAATAAATACCACAGGGGTAACTGGAATCAGGTTATTAATGTACATTTGGCAAACTTAAGTATATGAGGAAGCAGACCCACGTAACAAGAGTAGTCTGATTGAGTTTCTCGGGCCAGATTTGGCTCTACTGCAATTTTATCTGTTATGCTAACCTGCAGTGAATAGGGTCTGTAGAGAGATAAGTTCTCTAGGAGAAAAGGACATCAGCCCCTGTTTTGTTTTCTGGAAAACTGGCTATGTCTTGAGAACATGGAACAGGGCACGAAACAAAAGGGAAAAGAGCAATTACCATCCAAGGTGGATATAATTAGGCCTAAATCAACATGATAGAAATTAAGTGCCTCATTTTTATAGGATAGAAAACTCTGCAAGACATAAACAAATTAGAGAATTTTTTTTTTACAGTAATAGAGGATCCTTGGAAAGTAAACAAACAGCAAGCACTAGGAAGGTTTATGTCACAGCACTAATTAAAATCCCAGCCAAGAAAGAGAAAAATACCTTGGATTTAACAAGAGCAATAAAAACATTTTTAAAAGAACATATGGACAAGCCTTCTGACAAAATGCTTAGATTATTACAGAAAAAAAAAATGGAATAAATAAGTGTGTGTGGAAGAAGGAAAATATGTCCTAGATAAGAATTTAGAATTGAGGAACATGGTTGCCAGGACAGTTTTAGCAAAGGCAAGAACTGCGGATCCCTTCAAGCACTTGATCACCTCTTAGTCCCAGTCTTGGAACAATCTCATGGCGCCAGTACAGACCATTAATGGGCCAGATTCTCTGCCTTTACTAACTGCATCTGGAGCTGTCAGCCTGTGACTCCTCCAGGGGACAAAGAAGGAAAAAACATCACAAATCTCAGTAGAGTTAAACCAGCAGAATTCTGCAATACACATCTGTTAGCTAAACTGGAACAAGAGAGGTGCAGAGGAATGTTCCTTTCTGCAGCTGTGAGAGAGAGGTGCTACTCTCCAGCATGAGGACAGTAACAGCTAAGTGGCAGGGTATGAGGCATGTTAACCTTTTACACCATCTCGTCCAGTTGCAAGGGATAACTTGAAGAGCCGAGGTGGCATAAAAGTGATTCAACACTCACCCACTTAAACCCAAAATCCCCACAGTTTTTATGAGGCTAAATCTAAGCCAATCCTTTATTTTTGAAAAGAAAACAAGTCTCACAAAGAAATGCATTTCTTTTGATACTCATGAAATTCATTAAAAGGTATGATTTAATTAATGAATAGCATTTGATATTTGAATTGATTTACTGAATATCTTTAAAGCCTTTTATTACATAGTTTGAAATTCAGCTGTTGTTCTATGTTGTCTTGTGACTGTCCAGGGGAGTGTTTAGTTAGATGACCATTCAAGAAGCTTTTTTAGTTTTATTCACAAATACCAAGTTTAGAGTTAGATCCCTCACCATTTTTTATTTTTTGTGAACTTCTGCAAAATTTGTATTGTCAATGGTTTTGTACATTAAATGCTGAAAAATATATGGTCCAATTCAATTTGATTTTTTGTGTGTGTTAAGTTAGTCTCCTGGCTCTAGTCATCAAATGACAACTAAAAATTTTGGATAGCTTGATTCTGAATCAAATAAACATTAGAAAATTATGAATGTTGGAAATTAGTTTACTTTGGAGAGGGAATACCTCATAATGTTTGGATCACTTTCTCATGTTTTAATCAAAGAACCAGTAACTATAAACTAATGTTAGATCTTTATTTGTAAGATGGTTTCCAAAACAGAATTTTATTTCAAAACAGAGTAAAAATTATCAGCTGTAAGATATGATAATTAAGGAATAATTTCTTCTTAATATATTGATCACTGAACACTTAAATTGGTGATAAATAAATACAAAAATGTATGGTAGATGAAGTAGGAATGATTAGGTAGGGTCAGTACATGGGAAACAAGAAGGAGGTGCTTGGAGAACATTTTTTTAACATGTGTTACCTGAACAATTTTTGAATTATGCAAGGCATCAGTCAAAGACTGATGATACCAGGCTTCGAAAAATAAATTTCTTAATGGAGTAGATTTACTAGACATAAAGAACAGCACTAACTACCAGAGACTTGCACTAGTGTCACCAGTACTTACTAAAGCTTTCCCCAGACACAGAAGAAGACTGGCTGAGTTTTTCCCAAGATCCAGAGAGTACTTGCACCCGATCTTGCATCAACTTTCTTCCTCCCCAAGCCCTCTTAACTTGCTTAAGTTGCCCAAATATAGGTCTGTACTACAGTTTAAGGTATCTTACAGTATAATATGTATCCACATGGGTACAACTAGAAGACTTGCATTCCTCAGGGTGATGGCTGGAGGCAGGATGTTCAAGGATGTTTATTTCAGTGAAGCAAGTCTGCTGTCTTTTGAGGTGTCCACATTAATGTTCCAGGATTTATATGTTTCACGTGTTGTTTTCCTGCTTGCAAAAGTTCTAGCCTCTTTTTGTTATATTCAGGGGTCATTGCTCAGATTTTATGATGGACTGAGATTTCTTCCTCACACCTTTTAAGCAAATCCTTCAAAAGATCCTACATCAGAAAATGTATATTGAGTCCACATGTAATTAGGATTGCTAATGGTACATCCTTAAGTGTGTCTCCTGTTGATGAGGGATACTCAGTACAATGCATCACATTAGGGAGTACAATTTGCTTATGTTACTTATAACGGATGTCACAGGGACCACAGAGTATTAACAGTTAAGCAGTTGAAGCCTATAAATTGAAGCTGATTAAAACCTCTTTATCAAAAAATTTTTGTAAGAAAAAATAAGTTTATTTTCCCAGGGAATACATATTAATTTTAAAATGAGAAGGACGATTCAGTCCATTGAAAATCTTGTTTTTAACAAAAAAAAATAAAATATTTGCATTTTTACTAAAAGCTAAAGATCTTTTATTAAAAACTAAAAGTGTTAATCTTTATTTCTTTTTTATTTTATTTTTTTTTTAATTTAAATAATTAGAAACTAGTGAATGATCATGAAGACCTGGTCTCTTCTTTCCTTTCTGTCTCTCTTTTATCCCTTCCCCACCTCTGTTTTCCCCAACAGAAACTCATCTAAAAGTGAGACCATTTTTTTTTTCAAAAGCTTTAATTCAACTGATATGTTGGCCATCAGATTTATCATACAATTCTTTAATCAAGATAAAGCTAAACAAAACTGAGCGTAACAACCGAGAAGCAATGAGCAGTGCTTTCGTTCCTTTTTTGTATTTCAAAATTTAGCTTCTTTCTGCTTCCTTTGCTAGGACTTCAGCCGTAGAAGAAAACAAACCCCAAAGTGCTTATGTATGGATTCAATTTCATAACTAGATTCTAAGTGTTTCCTGAGTGAGAATGTGGGAGTTTTTCCCCACTTCTAGCCCAATTTGTGCTGTCATTATCATGTCTTCAACCTCAGTGAAGACAGAGGAACATAAATTAAGGCAGGGATGTCCTGATAACACTTTTGTGTAACATCTCCAAGGGCCTCAGCTTTAATCAAACACTTACTAACACGATGACACAGTACCTGACAGTCCACACTGCAGAAATTCCCAGCTCTTAAGTTCAGACACTGGAAAACAGTGAAGTTTTCCAGGCTTCAGACTTCTGGCCATGGGGACAAGACTGCAATACTGGTCTATGGTCACAACTTCCAGGCTTCTAGGCTCCCTGCCTGAATATAGACCAACATCAAGATATCCTTTTTAGTCCTTCAGCGATCATTATTTTAGCTACATATTTTTAGTAGATTCATGAGATAATTTAGACTGGAAGGGAGACATAAGTATCATTTGGGTCTACCTTCATCATTCAAAGCATTACAATATCATACAGACACTGTTTTAATAAATAATACCTGTTCTAGGCCTCAGCTTGTAAGAACTGTAACTATCATCAATTTTTTAAAATTAGAAAGATAAGTTTATCTCATCTATTGTAGTAGAGTTTGAGGGAGAAGAGGAAGAGTAGTGAAAACAAGTAAAGGGAAGACTGGGTTTTCAGGAAGCTATAATAAATTCTAATTTCTCCTAAAATATTTGCTTCTTAATGAAAACTTGCAGCTGTTCCAAGGTATTCTGGAGTCTGGTTTTGCATTTCCCTTTGGAAGGGACATTATTGCCTGTTGTAATTTAACCACTAAAACTTCCACACCAGGAAGAGGCCAGGGGCAAAGTTTCTCAGATTTTTACATCGTCCCAGACTGTGTTTTATTATGGCCTCCCCCTCAGGCTGCAGCAAATATCAAAGTCAACTTTCCAAATTTATTTTTACAATAATTCAAGCTGGTTTAATGCGCTTTTTTCTTTTTTCTTTTTTTTTTTTTTTTTTACATTTTCCATCTGTAACACATTTGCTGTATGAAGCCAATTACATATATATATACACAGACAGCCTCATGAGCTAGGAGACAAGGAGGTAAAGTAGAATGAGGTCATTGCAACTAAAGAGGAAGTGGTCAGTGACATGGTACGCCACTTACATGCACACAAGTCTATGGTGTTGGATGGGTTACACTCAAAGGTGCTGAAAGTGTTGGCAGATGTGCTCACAAAACCACTTTCCATAGAATGGATCGATGGGCCAATGTTAACAGTATGAACTTCAACAAGGCCAAGTGCCAGGTCCTGCACTTGGGCCACAACAACCCCATGTAACACTACAGGCTTGGGGAAGTGTGGCTGGAAAGCTGCCTGGCAGAAAGGGACCTGGGAGTTCTAATTGGCAAGCGGCTGACTATAAGCCAACAGTGTGTCCAGGTGCCCAAGAAAGCCAGCTGGCATCGTGGCTTCTATTAGGAGTAATGTGACCAGCAGGAGTAGGGAAGTGATTGGATTGTCCCCGTGTACTGGGCACTGGTGAGGCCACACCTTGAGTATTGTGTCCAGTTTTGGGCACCTCAATACAAGAGAGATATCGAGGTGCTGGAGCGAGTGCAGAGGAGGGCAACGAAGCTGGGGAAGGACCTGGAGAATAAGTCTTACAAAGAGTGATTGAAGGAGCTGGGGCTGTTTAGTTTGAAGAAGAGGAGGCTGAGGGGAGACCTTATCACTCTCTACAACAACCTGAAAAGACATTGTAGAGAGGTTAATGCTGGTCTCCTCTCACAGGTATTTAGTGATAGAACAAGAGGGAATGGCTTCAAAGTGCAACAGGGTAGGTTCAGATGGACATTGGGAAAATATTTTTCACAGAAAAAGTAGACAGACATTGGAATAGGCTGAGTCACCACCCTTGGATGTGTTTAAAGGTCGTTTAGATGTGATGTTGGGAGATATGATGTAGGGGTGAGCTTTGCAGAGTACGGTTATTGGTTGGACTCAATGATCCCAGGGGCTTTTCCAACCTGAATGATTCTGTGATTCTATAAGCGAAAAAGTGGTCTGAGTTGATGAAAAAAATAAAGACTACATGTATACATGAAGAGTATACTCCTTGCATTTGTCCTACACAACTGAATATAAATATATGTTTTTTTCAGCTTGTTCAGAAATATTGTTGGTAATATTTACTGTATTCCCATGTCTCAGCTTTACTAAAGTAGATGTAAACAACAAATAAAATTATTGCTAAGGTTACTTTTTTTAAAATGTGACTGTTATATTCAGAAAAGTGATACTATAAAAATGATATCTCAACATTTCACATTTATTTTCCCTCAGTGACTTCTTTATCAAATGTGCTCATTTTGCAAGTCAAAACAAGATTCTTCTCACTGCTAGTAGCGCAGCTCCACATGTTACTTGGAAAGAGAAATATTATTCTGCTCTCTTTTTCAGTGGTGAAGATTTTAGAGTAAAAACCATACTGATCCAACTGGATGATGGTGCAGGGGATAAAATACCAGGCCTTGGGGTTTTACTCTGCAGTGCTGATAGTGGAAAATATATTTAACATTAAATGTAGGAAAATTATGGAAAACCTGAGGCAGACACCTGGACTACCATTTTGTGACTGACGTCAGTGCCTTAACTCCCAACAGCAGGCTTTGGTGTATGGAAAGCATAGGCACTAATCAAGCAGTTATGAATCGGTGTAGCAATGTGTAAAATAACTTAAATTACTTTGAACAATCAATTGTCTTGTTAGACAGTATCTCTAGCAAGATGACTGAGACATCAAATCTGAATCTGGCTCAGAGGACACTCTTTTCTGTCCAGTTAGTAACTACGAAAGTGATATACAGAAAAATCAAACACTCATAATAGAGCCCGGCAAGCTTTGTAAACAGGAGTCAGATCTTCTATCTTCCATAGATATAACTTAAGAAAAACAACATGAACATCTCAGTGACATAGCATAATTTCAAGTAAACTAGTCACACTCTTAGGACCCTATTTAGCCTGAGTGTTGTTCTAACAGCAACAACTGTAAATGCAAAAGTAGTCAAGCCTGTTTTAGAATTGTGTGTTGTCTTGGTCTGTGTTTTCTGTTGGCCTTTCGGCATACATATAGATAGTAGAATCAAGTGGATCCATAATCAAGATTATTGAATGTCTTCCACCGCGGATTGCTTTCTACCTTCTTCAAAGCAGACCTATATTTTTTAAGATTTCTTTTTGGTTGTTGAGGGTGAAATCCTGAGTGCTCCGTCGCTATACCTGAAAAAGAATGTTCTGTTTATAGCAGATATAGTGCACAGAGAATAACTGCTGGAATGGAGACAGAATTAAGGCTGCCATTAAAACGCTGCTTTGCCTTGCTTTACAATATGTTAGTGTCAACATTTTCTGGATGTTACAGTTGCGGATTTGAAATATATATTTATTGTGTCAGGTGTTTCTTGATAAGATATTACATCTTCCTGTTTTACACAGACAGGACCAGAAATAAGAGTATGAACCTGAAGACTTTTATTAAAACAACAAAGGAAAGAGAAAAAAATGCAGCAGTCTTTGCTTTGGGAGTGATGGTTTTTCTCCATCATAAATTTAAAAATAAAACCCCTGTTCTTATTGTGGGTTTAGAAAATGGGAGATTTAAGAGAGTTACAAATGGCTGACACATTCCATTTAAAAAAAACCAACCAAACAAACAACAAAACAAACCTAACTTGCTTCCTTTGGTTTACCTGGAGTCTTTAAAAAAATTTATTTCTACCTATTAGCAATGTGACCTATTGTTTGTTAAGAAGCCAGGATCAATTTACAAAACTTTTGTTTAAACAGTCATTAAACAGAATAAATTACTGGCATATTATGTACTGCTTTTGATAATCTAGTTAAGACTACTGTAATACATATCTAATAAATATTTTCTAAGTTTCACTAAACCATCATTGGAATAACTGCTATATTGATCATTCTCTCTATCGCACTAAAGGGCTAAATTTAAATGGCTCTGAAGTTTATCAGAAGAATAATCGTTTCTTCAATAATCTTTATTTTATCTGAGCTTTTAGCACATTTGATGTGCTGTTCCTAAGAGTACAGAATGTACAAATGGCACTTCGAATAGCATGCACAGATTCACAGAATCACAGAATCACAGAATGTTAAAGGTTGGAAGGGACCTCAAAGATCATCTAGTCCAACCCCCCCTGCCAGAGCAGGATCACCTACACTAGAGCGCACAGGAACGCGTCCAGGCGGGTTTTGAATGTCTCAAGAGATGGAGATTCCACAACCTCCCTAGGCAGCCTGTTCCAGTGCTCAGTCACCCTCACAGTGAAAAAGTTTTTCCTCATATTTTTCTGGAACCTCCTGTGTTCCAGCTTCCACCCATTGCCCCTTGTCCTGTCAGTGGACGCCGCTGAAAAGAGCCTGGCTCCATCCTCCTGACATTCCCCCTTGACATATTTATAAACATTGATGAGGTCACCCCTCAGCCTCCTCTTCTCCAAGCTAAAGAGATCCAGCTCCTTCAGCCTTTCTTCATAAGGGAGATGCTCCACTCCCTTCACCATCTTTGTGGCTCTACGCTGGACTCTCTCAAGCAGCTCCCTGTCCTTCTTGAACTGAGGGGCCCAGAACTGGACACAATATTCCAGATGCGGCCTCACCAGGGCAGAGTAGAGGGGCAGGAGGACCTCTCTTGACCTACTTGCTACTCCCCTTCTAATACACCCCAGGATGCCATTGGCCTTCTTGGCCACGAGGGCACACTGTTGGCTCATGGTCATCCTGCTGTCCACTAGAACCCCCAGGTCCCTTTCCCCTGCACTGCTCTCCAGCAGGGCAGTCCCCAACCTATATTGGCACATGGGGTTATTTTTTCCCAAGTGCAAAACTCTACACTTGCCCTTATTAAACTTCATCAGATTTCTCCCCGCCCAGCCCTCCAGCCTGTCCAGGTCTCTCTGAATGGCCGCACAGCCTTCTGGTGTGTCAACCACTCCCCCCAACTTCGTATCATCAGCAAACTTGCTGACAACATTCTCTAATCCCTCATCCAGATCATTGATGAATATATTAAAGTATGATGATGAATATTCAAAGTAAGCTACCTAAACATAGGTATTTATTTCACACATTTAAATCCTAACATGTATGTTTCATATTCTCACAGAATCACAGAATCACAGAATGTCAGAGGTTGGAACGGACCTCAAAGATCATCTAGTCCAACTCGCCTGCCAGAGTAGGGTCACCTACAGTAGACCACACAGGAATGCGTCCAGGCGGGTTTTGAATGTCTCCAAAGAAGGAGACTCCACAACCTCCCTGGGCAGCCTGTGCCAGTGCTCTGTCACCCTCACTGTGAAAAAGTTTTTTCTAATATTTTTATGGAACCTCCTATGTTCCAGCTTCCACCCATTGTCCCTTGTCCTGTCAATGGACACTGCTGAAAAGAGCTATGGAAATTGTCCTGGTGTCTTCCATGGGACTATGTGTGACTCTGAAATTGTATGTGCTCAAATACTTTGTGCATGTGTGTCTTAGAGAGAGATACTAAAGTCTTTTGCAACGTCGAACTCTGATTATCACCAAAGATCTTCTAGGTGTTCATTTACATATGTATCACCCCAGGAAACTTCCCAGGGCTTAACTTGAGCTCAGTGGGCTGAGCGTGGTGCTTGAAACACCAAAGGTCGCGGGTTCGATTCCCGTTCAGTTCTCACGTGTTGCCTGACCTAGTCAAGAGGTGGTGTTTCTTCCCACAACAGGGAGGTTGGATTAAAATGATCTCTAAGGTCCCTTCCAACCCAGGCCATTCTATGATTCATTCTATGATGATGATATCATCCCATCCTCTCCACTCAGCTTTATAGCAGCTTGATCCTTAACTTTCAGTTAACAGAACACTTTTCTTTCTCACAGACATTGGTGCAATTGACATGATTTGCAGCAGAATAAGCAACAAATTTCATTTACAGTGAATACATTTTACTTTTGATGTTCAGCCTTGTACACTGGAAAGTTACCCTCAGAACCTCCTCCAGCTTGCCCCTTCCTCAATATGTCTGGATAAGCTTTTCCCTTTACTACTGCTTTTTCTTTCTTTGCAGCTGTCTCTCTCTCCAGTATCCAGCTCACCCACCACAAATAGCTGTTCTCGTAAATAAGGTAGGCAGACACTGACTTCTAGCCATACATAGACCACACAAATTAGCTGCAGTTCTAATCACATTTCACCTTTCCTGTCTGAAATGAACAACAACCAAAACTGACTGCTATTAAAGGTCTGAAAAGCATGTTGAAGGCAAAATCACCAATAAAGTTTCACCATGTTTTTCTGAGCCGTATTTATCTGCTTCATATTACTGGAATTTATGATGTCTGTGTAGTGCCGGATCTTTGCCCCCTGCTTTCATTTGCTTTCCCCATAACTGAAAAGCTAGCCTAGGTTAAACAAAAAAACCACAACAGTTATAATCAGTAAAAAGAGAAAATCAGATGCAGTGTGAGATATTCAAGTCAAGCAGCACAGCTAGAAACTTAACCTAGAGGTGCTGTCGATTCAGTGTATGTTTAGTGCTGAATAAGCTGAAAGCTGTTCTCAGGATCTTTTGTTTAAAAACTGAGTACCAAAGAAAGAATTTTAGCCAAACACTGTCCCACAGCAAATGTAAAAGTCATTTCATTCTTTTTTTCATTTCCTCAGATTACAGGGAGTCAAGAATCATACAAAGACAGAAAATCTATTCTTGGATTCACGGAAATGGATGAATCAGTTCAGATCAAGCAAGAAACAGCCTGTCTTTGACTGAAACTTCAGCCAATCAAATTCAGACAGTCTAAGATACAGAGTTTAATTAGTTTTCTGTTATTCTTTCTAGCTCATCAATTTATCATTTCTAGTGAAATCAGAATTGGAAATACTAAACTAGCAGAAGAAAATATTCTCATGCTTTTTTTTCTGAAACCTAGACACTCTTTGTAGATGTACACCTAGGTGTAAGCAGGATAATTTTTCATGTCTGGCTGCATTTGGAAGCAAATTAATGCACAATAGGAAATTATAAGAAATCAATTCAAAAAGATTTAAAATTGCATGATGGGACAGATATTCAAATTAGTCATTTGCAAATTAGCTTCTTAATAGAGTACTAGTAGATGGATCCATGCCTCCTTTCTTGCTAGAACTGATGTGCAATGCATGCAACATATTTAAATCCTCCTATCTGTAGAAGAACAATTGTCTGAGTGCCAAACAATGCATTCTATTTAGCTTTGAATACAATATATTATATACGAAAATCTAGTAAATCACATAAGCCAAACAAGTGTAGCATTGTCCATTTGCAAACATTTGGGACCTTTCTGAGCTTCTGCTACTAATGATGTTAATGTCTGCTGCTGGAAACTCTTTTATTCCAAAAGCTTCAGGATTAATTTGGTATCAAAATGGATGACAAGCATTCACACACCGAATAATGATATTTTAAATTCATAATTTATCATATTATGTGATGTCATAAGTTAAATAAAGCTATATTAATTCTGAGTGAAAACATCCTTTCAGTGAATAGCAATCAGTTCCCCACATGACTGTGCTTTTCAGACAAAGGAGGAGGGTGTGTGAAATATTTCTCTTGTTAGAAAAAAAGTATTTTTAAAACCCTGGTGAGAGAGTTTGCAGGAAGAAACATCTGGAATGATAAACTGAATACAATTACTGCTGAAAAGAAAAAGAGCACAGCAGATTAAAATGTTTGCTTAAAATGTAGAAATAAATCTGATGTCATTTTTCAGTCTCCCTAGTTCAAACGAAATGATATTTGTCGCTGAAAGTTTTGTTCCAGTGTAGATTAAAACTGAGAGCCAGACCAAACACTCCTCTTCTCATGAAAAACCTGTGAATAAAATCGTATGTGAAAAGTGACAGAGAAATATTCTGCAAAATCCATCTTGGTCCTTCTAATTCTTTGACTAAAGTCAGAGGGACAAGAAGCAGCATAAGCTAAACGAAATGGCATCAGACTGAACCCATCTCAAACTACTTCTTCAACCTGATGGATTCAGAAACCCTGACCCATAGACCCCTTAACATTTATTGAAAACACAAAAAGACACATATGACTTCCCATTTACACAATTAATTTTTATTCTAACAGAGAAGTAATAAACTAGGAAAGTTAGATCTGCTGTTATTTGAAATTTATATCGGATGGAGAAGAGACAAATAAAAGGAATAAAGACAAATCTACCAGCTGTCCATTAGATTCCAACATAGTGGAAATCTTTCAAGCAGTCCTTTACATTAAAGCAACTCTGAATAGCTTCTTGCAAGGCAAGCTCTATGAAGATCCTTCTGAGTTCCTATAAAGGGGTCTTTATTTCTATATTTTCATAGTTTGAGCTCTGCGTCTGCTCTCTACTGCATGCTGGCTCCCTGTACTGCTGAGGGTCTTCAAGGAGGTACTCTTCCTCTTGGGTCTCTCCTTTGTAGCCCCATTCTGCCTTCCAAGATTTGAAGAGAGTATTTCCTTTTCATTTTTTTCTTTTTGTTCCTTTTATTTAGAGCAGGAGTGCATAAATTCCTGCTATGGAGCACCTGAGCTAAATCTATTTGGGATGAAAGCAGAAGTTCTCCATGAATGCACCTAATGGGTTCCAAACACCAAAGGACATTCAACCTGCAGGACTAGATAAGAGTTCGTCCAAAACAGTTCCTTGCAATGTAGACAGCATGGATGTTCTCAGGCTCAGTGCCAACTGTTTCACTGCTACCCTGGGCTACCATACTTGCTCAGAGGGCCAGGCTTTCCTCTGCTCAGGTGAGAAAAAAACAGGCTACTAACCTTCACATGAGGATTCAGCCTCCCTCAAAATATTCCAGAAAATTCTGCCAGGTAACCTTCTTCCCGGTTGTAATTATAAAGAGCAGAGTACATTGCATCTGAGTAGGAAACTGAACAAAAATCAAGCAGCTCTAACATCTCTCAGCATCTGTTCCACTTGTGAATATCAGAGTGCCTCAGAGGGAAGGCTTCATTGTTGGCTAGAGGATTCCTTGGAGAGGTGGGAGTTCTGGCTCAGATTATCTTCTTCACTTTGCTTTCCCTCCCCTTGCTGGCTGTCTTCTCTCCCCTCAGACAACTCACACTGCATCAGATGTTGTGGGAGTATAAAGCATTATCTTCGTTCCAGAAGATAGCCGGGAAGTTGGAACTGAGCTGCTTGACTGTATTTGGACTTCAGTCATCATGAGCATATCCAAAAGAAACACTGAAGAAAAATTGCCAGCAGAATTTAAGGTGAATTCAGATTTTTGAGGACTGAATGGAGATGTAAATGTCAATGAAACACAAAAGGACTTATCAGCACCTTGATATTCATCTATACTGTTCAAAGACCAGATGCAAATGCATTAAGCTTGGATTTTCTAATCATGATCTGTGTGAAGTGTATGTACAATTTACATCTTCTTTATGAATATAACCTCCATTATTTGGCTTAGATATAAGGTCTCAAAATTGTAGAGATGCAGGTCATTACAGATGGAGATAAATCAATACATTCACTCTTTCCAGCTAAAATAGAGTCAAACTATTCCCCCTGAATTAGATCTTAAGTTTAGGCCTTCTTTTGATGTTCTAAGTATGATTAATGTAAATATAACTAGAAGATTTTTGGTAGTAAGATGATTTTTAACTTAGCAGGAAAAGGCATAATGTGATTTGAAAGATGGAACTCTTACAAGGTGCAGAGAACAGTATTCTGCACCTGAAGCAAGCTGGTATAGTTCATAACTGGGGGTTTCCTGTAACAGTTTTGCCAAAATTTGGCATATTTTTTTAAAAAGGAAACACCCCAGACTTGGGATGCATGAATGAATATATGCTTAAGGCAGTTGAATTCTGTCCAAAGAACTGAGTTCTTCAATTTTGTCAATAAACTCCTGTGTCAGATAAGTCAAGTCACCTATATTAAGCTTTTCATAAGTGACTTTCCTAATTTCTTATTTTCTAGCTTGAGAACCTGCATTCTCTTTTATAGAGATCCTGAATAATTAGAGCTGTAATTAAAGACATAGGAAACACTTACATATATATTATGCTTTAAAACTGTTAAAGGCTTTAAGAAATCAATGTTTTGTGTTCCAGTGTTTCAAAGTTTAAGCTCCAGCTTCTTGGTACTCTTCTTACCCATGTGCAAATCAAAAATATCTTCTTACATTGCCTAATGGACATTTTGACGATAAATTCATTACACATATAAGGTAAACATTTTTGCAGTACTTGACTACCTAAAAAAGCCAGATGGAAGGCTGATAGAATGTTTTCAAAACATCACGTCTTTGTGGCTACACATAAATTCTACACGTGGGGTCACCTGGGTATATGTGTCACCTTCACATATTAGTGGTATGATAGAACAAGATCCAGAACTACACTATCTCAGCCATTCCAGTATTTTCCCCTCATTTCTTCTCATATTTCTGCACTGGTTTTTTTTATGGAAATCTGGTTAAGCCGATCACAACAGGGCCTTGGTGAGTTTAAATCAACAAAAGTGGATGAAAACTTCAGGCAAGGAAGCCAAGGGGAGGAAAATTATTCTGTCACCAGAGCAGAATTACACATGGTATGAGTAATAGGATATGGAGTGCATACTGAAAATAAGCGTAACAGACACTAACCACCCTCCGCGATGAATGAGAGCAGCAGCCTGCCAAAACCAGTATGGCAGTGGCAAGACCTTTGGAAAATCAAGCACAGCATGTGTACAAGATGGACGTTATTGCAGAAAAAAAGATTATATATCTTCAGAATATATTGGTATTGACATTTTCTAAATGTTATAATCTTATATGTGTTTTATAAATGCATATATATTAATCATCATATATTTTTTAACAGTTTTATGTAACTAGGACAGTACTGATAGTTCAGGAAAGTGTAAGGCTCTTTGAATTCATTAGGCGTATGTTCAGGCAGGCAACAGCTTGTAGTAAAGAAAAATATATGCTCAAACAAAGAACATTACACTCTCTCCATATTTCACTTGAAACAATAGCCAAACACGTTGCTTATAGCAGTCATTTTGGACATTGCCAGGGCTCTAGAGAGAGATGGGAAAGCTGCCGGGCAGAGCCGTCAGGTGTACTAATGAGATAAGGGAGCTGGAGAGCTTCTTTGAAAATAGTTGTCAGAGAAGTTGGGAGGAGGGAGTTTAGGGGTTTGAGTTTTTTTCGGTTTTGGGCCACACATGCTCCAAGGAAGATTTGTATTGCATATCTCAAAGGAACCCACATAGTATACCTGTAAGAAATACCAAACAATTAAAAGCAGTGCCCAGCAACTTCTGCTCTCAGTGGATATATGTACAGAGATGATGAAAAGGAAGCTAAACACCAAATTGAATAGCACAGCCTCTAAAATAAATCGCAGTATTCGGTTCAAGTGTAACCAACATTCTCAACATTCTTTTGGCAAAACAGTGAGATACTAGTGCCAACTCCACACAGTCTTGTAAATTCATTTTATCTTTTTAAAAATATTTCATTCCTTCAGTTCTAGAGAAGAAAATCAGTGTGTGGAGAACGTTTAAGAATATGTCTTCTTTCCATATCAATTATTCCAGATACAACTGGCTGACATACTTATTCTCTTGAAAAAAATAAATCAACGAAAACAATTAGTTAAGTGGAAATTATACGTTTAATGGTTCAGCAAAGTTCAATTACTTTCAAATGTGGGTATCCTAACCTTTGTTGATGAGTTCAAGTCATTTAGATTATTCATGCAAACTAGAAATTACTTTTGACTTTTGACTTACAAAATGGTTTTTGAGTCATTTTTTTCTCTTTATTATGATTTGTACTTTCTTAAAAGAAACACATTTTTTTCCAAAATCATGCATAACACAGAAAATAGAGATCTGAAGAGTTTGCAGTATTTCTTCTTAATATGTAACATTTCTGTTACCAGTCATTTGTTGTCTCTTAAGCTTTATATGTACATACTTCCACTAAAGATGACAGAAAATATAATTCAGAAGAAACATTAAGCTGCAGATTTTTTTCAGTTTCGTGGAATACTTCCACTTTTTATTTGAATAAAATGAAACAATATTAATATAAAATTTGCATGTGTGTTTATGTTCTTTCAAAGTTAATGGGTTTTGGATCTTTTGTCTCTTAAACCTTTAGGGTTTTCTGGAAAAAAAAACAAACATACAAATAAATGCTTTGTATTTAAAAAAAAAGTAAAAATACCTTATTATGCTTTCTATGAACATGAGATGATCATATCTCATTCGAAACACCGCTGTGCAAGTGTAAACTACAAAATGCTCTCAGATCTTTAGGAGATCAAAAAGATCCTAGGTTTGAAAGTCAGCCTGAGTTAACTGCAGAAGCTTCTTCACATTTGGATATTTGATGATTGCTAAAATTTTGAATATTTCAAGTTACAGCAGAGCAACAGAAAGTGGGCTATCATACTTCTTCTATGACTTTGTGGTCATATAGGCTCAAAGGACGCTATTCAGTAAACTTGCTTGTAGAAAAATTAATTCTGAAGGTCTTAGTTAGCAAGAATAATTACATTTCAAGACACTTATATAGATTTCTTTAGAATTTCTGTCCCTGCTGACCTAAGACTTTACTCTGACATAATTGGGACTTGTGTATTGAGCTGCTGAAAATTACTAGATGTGCTCTCGTTCTATCTGAGAAAGAATATTTTCTTCTTCCATTCAGATGAGGTTCTCCCAAAGCAGTTTCTTATGCAATAAGAAATGTGGTCAGCTAAAGATGACAGAACTGGCAATCAAATGCCTTTCATCACTAAAGCATGACAAGGTTTTCCTGTCCAGTAGACCCAATGAAGAAAAGATTGGATTAACACTTTTTCTTTTCCCCTCTCGTCTCGTCTCGTCTCGTCTCGTCTCGTCTCGTCTCGTCTCGTCTCGTCTCGTCTCGTCTCCTCTCCTCTCCTCTCCTCTCCTCTCCTCTCCTCTCCTCTCCTCTCCTCTCCCTTTCTCTTCTCTATTTTTCCTAATTTAATATTAAGATTTAAGAATTGTATATCTTGAAAGCAAAGGTGAAATTCATGTCTGTTGTGTTCTCTCTTTTTTTTTTTTTTTTTTTTGCCACATCTCAAAACTATGTAGTGTACATTTTTGCCAGAATCTGAGCACCAGGAACTGAGGACACTATAACTGACTAACTCAGCAACTAACTGATCTATTTCTTTACTTTCTAAACGCTGTCTCCTAATAAAAAGGAAAATGCTGTATGAGACAAAATAAAAATGCAGTAATGAGAGGAAGTCAATGGAAAACCAAACCAAACAAGGATCAACACAATATCTCATAGTTATATTTAGGCACACTCAGCTGGGAAGGAGACTAATTACAGAGGTTAGATGGGTCAGAAGTTAGGAAATTAACCTCAGATTTAGAAGCCTTCCATTCCATTCTATTCTCTATTGTGCCACAAACTTTCTAGATGAAACTGTGGTCAATTCCTTTGAATTCAATTCTCCACACATAAAACTGAGGATAATAACACTTCTCCAACACATCCCAGTAATGATTTTCATTATTTGAATATTACAGTGGTTAAGAGCTTATAGATTTGGATAAAGGCAAAGAGAAGGACAAAAGAAACAGGTTTTTATGAAAAGCTGCACTGCCTCCAGAGGGGAAGTCTCCAAAATAATTATAGCCGTTAAGACAAACCTTGCCTTCAGTGGGTTGCAATATAGATTGCCAAAATTTATTCTGTAATGCCACCCTGGGTATTTATTTCCTTAAATCTCCTCTTTTTCTTTGTTTAAATCAGAGCACTAACATTCCTTTGGCCCATTTTTTGAGCTGCAATAGAGTGGTATTTATTAATATGTTGCTCTTATACTTTAAGTCTGTAATTTAAAGCAACTATCAAAGTCAAGATTCAGTAAAACCTATATCCAGAAGTTCACAGAAGCCCTGGTGAGGGTGGCACTTTTATTGAAACTGGTCCTAAATTATATAAATTACACAGTTTGTAGTATTATATAGACTTAACTATCAGAGGTTGTTTCTTTTTCTGCTGTCCTGAGTATACAACAGTTTGTCAAGACCCAGTGGATGACTGTATCTGTTCCTGTACATTAGTTTCATTTTAAAAAAAAATTCTAGCCTTATGTTTATTGTTTCCAATGTGAGCTGGTGAACTGCTGAGGCTGAAACATAGAATGCTGTTCCGAATCCAGCATGTCCAGGACAGTTTTAAATTACATCAAATCATGAGGTTCCTCCTTAAAGGAGACAGGCCATGAAAAGATATTTCATGGGGAAGATTAACAGTAGCAAAAATAGTGCAGAAGACCAGCCAACACTTTAATTTATATGCACACCCACAGTCTTTCTCTTCCCTACAGCAAATAGATATACAGCTCAGCTGTCTGCAGCTTTCTCATGCTTTTCAATACCTCTGTATATCACTTGTTCACATGGGTATTCCAGGGGGTATATGGGAGTAAGAGCAATTAAGCTATACTGGCCAGTATAGCTTAATGGAGTTGTAACCCTTGCTACTATGTTCCTGTTATCTGCATCACCTGCTCTAATATTACTTCTTAAGAGGCATCTGCAAAACTGCATAGCCACTTCTCCACTTGTGTAGGTCATGTTCTTGATGCCGCCTCTTAAATGGAACAATTTATCCTCAGGCAAGTGAGTCACACTTCAGTTAATGATAATGCTAAAGCCAGTAGGGGACAATGTAAAGGTTAACATGAATATTTGCAGCTGATATATTAACAGAATCACCCAGTTTTCCTGAGAAGAGAATGATTGCTCTCCACCAGCTTGATCCTGCTCTTTATAAATGGTTGCAAAATAAAGAAGATGAAAGGATAAATTTAACTTGGGCAACAACTTACTGAACAGCATCCAAAGAAAGGAGAAATGTTTCAAAAAAATTTAAAATTGATTTCATCATCTATAAATGTTAATCTCAATTCTAAGTAAGTCAGCTATAGTTTACAACTTGTGCATGACTTTAAGCCCCTCTGACACAGTCTGAGAGTTACAGACCATTGAAATAAATTAAACTGCTTATCAGTAAGCTGTAGAGTAAGGTATAAGGACAAGGGAAAATTTCTGAGATTTAATTTCTATTAAAAAGCAAAAATAATCAAGTATGTTACTTGATCAGTAAGTTACTTGATCAGTAAATTACTTCCAAATGTTCTGAAAATGTCCACATACATAATATTTGCAGTGGTATAATAAGTGGTGTCAAAACAGCATTTTGAACAACTGAAAAATAATGTAGAGGGTTTAAAAACACTGAATCAAAGATTTGCACTGTATAACTATGTAAGAGAGGTATAACAGATTTCCATTACCCTACAAAAGAATCTATCAGTAAAATTTTAAAATAAAATCAATTTCTTAACTGAATTAATTACTCTTACAAGAGTTGGATACTAAGCAAAAATAAACCACAGAAATTCAACAACATAGTGCATATTGCAGAAACAACACTTGTATACATGCATATATGAAGCCCTACGAATGAAGGATTTAATCTAATATTCTGCATACCAGTTCATATCTAATACTTTCTTCACAATTCTTAGCCTATACAACAGAACATATATTAATTAAAGTTTCTGTCTTTTCAGTCTTTTTTTGTGGATTTAAAGTAGGACTCTAAAATGCTGCTCCAAAGGAAGGTTTAGGGAGGAGTCTTGGATTTTTGTCTTTGAATGTTTGTAAACAAACATCTTAGGTCAATAAATTTTCAGACAAATTTTCTAAAGATATCTTTCCCAGAGGGTGAGAAAAGACTGTTTTCCTTACCTGATAGCTCTAATTCTCACTCCAGTGGTAGATCCAACATGTAAAGTTCTGACAACAACACAGGACCCTAATGAAAGGACTATAACTGATATACCAATGAAAAAAACACAGTTTGGAAAAATGAAGATGGAATATCTCTCCTTCGCACCTACACACCTATAATAAACCTTTCCATCCAATTTTGCCATCTCGGTATGCTTTCCTTCCCTAGCTGCTTTTCCTTTTTACCCTTTCTCTCATACAGTATTAAAAAAACAACCAGTACAGAAAGACACTCTCTACATGAGATTCCATTGTTTCCAGGGTTCACCAGGTGCAACTTAGATCTCAGGATCTTGAGTGACAGCACACATGCTGCTCAACGCAGCTGAAATAATAACTGACCAGGACCAGGATCATCTCTCTAGTCAACTCCATGTTGATTCTTCCCTCCAAAGTTCTTGTGCACAGAACCAAGAGAACAAGGAACTGATTACATGAAATCTAGCCCAACTTCACCTAAAGGTATGTGGTAGACATAACCCAAGTGAAATGTTAATTAATAACGCTATGTGAGTCTCAAAACCAAAGCTACTAGTGAGTGTCATATCTTGGGAAGATTTTTAAATGTTGATTAATTTTACTTCTGGTAGCTGTGGGTTTTTGTGGTACTGTTGAAACAGTACCTTGTATTGCAGTATTCACAGTTGTGACAGCAGCCCTCCGTAGCAGTAACTACATAGAGTACTTCCTACAACCGAATCACGGTTGTCCACATTTGACCCTGGCATGAAAACCACTCATAGACGCATAAACCACCATTTAAACAGCAGATGGATCAGGAGGAGTGGGAAATGATCCCACTCCCCACTTTATTCCTGCCAGAACCTGGCTGTGTCACTTGGCCGTTGAACTTGGCTATGACTGCTGCCACCATAGGAGAGACAGGTTGTGTGGCCTGTGGTGATCTGCAGCACTGCAGTGCAGGGCTGGGAAGCCCCTTCTAGAAGCAGCAGTCATTCTCCATGGTCCCTCCTCATACTCTATATGAAGCAATAGTTGCCAGGCCAGTTTCCAGAGAGGGACTCCTCCTGCACAAGCTTACCTGCAAAGGGTCCTCGAAGCCAAGTCTTCTCTGAATCTGCTCTTCTTCTTTTCCCTCAATAAAATTCATCTTTCTGAGTTAAAAGAAAATGTGTCTTCTGGTGTAAACAGGAATTGAGCCTAACATTTCTCTGAAGGCACTCATAATCAAATAGCATAAATCATATAGTTAACCTTTTGACACAGCAGTTTTAATTAATAAATTTTTAATCATACATGAAAAGATATATCTGCTAACGAGTGATGACACAGGAGTACCGTACTGAGCCTCAGGAATTCTGCATTAGGTGTGACTGAATTACTGACCTGTGTGGATTTCAGCAACTAGCTTACTTCCCTGATCAGAAAAGCTCCCAAGTTAAAGTTTCAGTATGAATGTATGAGTTACCTGTAGATATTCTAAAGTAGCTTTTTGAATCAAAGCCTTCACCTCCAGGTAGCTTTTATCTCAACCAGTACAATAGGGACTATTTAATCTAATGGTACTCTCATGAGAGAAGAAGGATAATTTAGAAACTATTCCAGGCTAAAAGATGTCACTCACTCAAGATAGTTTATTTACTAACCTGTTCAGATGAGATTTTCTTCTTAAACACAGCAAAGGAAGATGGAGAGAAAAGGCTTTATTTCCATGTAATGTTAGTGATGTATTTGATGGTCCAGTTCAGTAGAAGATCAACAGCATATGAAGATTTCCCCAGAGACCTTCACCATTACTGGTGTAGATCTCATCACAATTCAACACATTTATTACTCTGGCGCTTTTCACAGATGGCTGTGACACTAGTTTCCTTCTTGGTTTTTTTTAGCAACTGTACTTTAAAGAAAACAAGCTGGACTAACAAATCTTGTTAAGATTCTAACATAGAGCAGTAAAAGGATAGAAAAAGTCTCAGTTAAGAGTGAAATGTACCATATGCCCTCCAACAACTATGCATCACGTAGAACCACCTTAGTGACTGTCTTATTGTTCCCAATTGTACCTGCATGTGTGTAGAGATAACACTTTTACTCCAAGCTACAAATTTATTTCTTTTCATTATTTCTTGTCAATTCTGAAAAATACTTTTTTGGCATATTTTTTGGTGAGAGATTTTATATAGCTAAATAGAGCTAGGTAATTAATATTTCCATAGACATCCTCTACTAGGAGCAGTTTTAGTTCAAGAACGCAAACTAATTTTAATTAATGGGGCTGAGTTTTTAACCTACTTGCTTTTTATAGAACTTATTAAAGATAAAAGTGATGTATGGATATTTTTTTCCCTTGTAAATCTTCCTCAAGTTCTCCTTCTGGGTCTGATTGATGACAGTTAAGACTCTGGCAATGGATTTGCGCACCACGAGTATCTTGGAGAGTGTATGTTATAACCCTTATTTGCATAATAAAAGAGATTATGCATAAACTTAATAATAATCACAAATATATATTAATGAAGATACTTATAGACACATGAAAATTTATACTATGTAGGGAAAAAAATCTAAGTTATTAATGTTGACAGATTCAATACAGATGATGTTATGTATGTTAATATTATTATAACTCCTTATTGTTATTCATAGGCTTATATTAATATTGTCATTATGAATCATATTCTGTCACTTCCTATGAGAAAATAAAAATACATGATGGAAATACATAGTGGCAAACTGGCATTGTCATGTTTATATTAACATCAAGTTCAAATTAAAATTGGTTCTAAAATTAGTGGCAAAGACTTTGTTTCACATTTAAAAATAATAGGCATTCATGTTAATGCTGCTAATAAATTGATACTGAAATAACCTACTTCAATAACTGTAGATTTAATGTGTTTATTTTCAAAGTAAATGGAAGCACAATCTTCTGAAGTTGTCATTGTCGGACAATGAAAAAGGAAGATGCAGACTCTTTTCTTGTGAATGTGATGGTCCTGATTCTTTTTCCTGATGAGATTTATTTTGTGCTACAGTTGGTTTATGGATTTTACCTTGGTTATTTTTGATCCTTTGTTGTGGTTTAAGCCGAGTGACCAGCCGGGAGAGACAAAGAACCACGTGGTCGCTCTCTCACTCACTCACCCCTGCCGGGAGTGAGGGCAAGAGCCCGGAGAGAGCAGGAGGCAGAGGCTCCAAGGGTTGAGATAAAAACAGTTTGTTTTAATGGTGAACATAAATGATAACAATAACAGTGAAGTAACAGTAACGTTTAACCAGATATAACGCGAGTAACATGTAACGCGGATCTCACCAACCCGAACGGACCGAAAACCGGAAAAAGAGAGCCCCCACCCCGACCGCTCCATATATATATACCCCGATCATGACATCATGATGGTATCGAATATCCCTTTGACTAGTGACTAGACTAGTTTGGTTGAGCTATTCCCTATTCCCGGCTAGCTTCTTTACTGAGAATTAACTCTATCCTAGCTGAACCCAGTACATCCTTATATGACAAAAAAAAAATGGCTCAAGCCTTGCTGAAAGGAACTGCTGGAGAGAGTCCAGCACAGGCCAACTAGGATGATTAAGGGAGTGGAGCATCTCCCTTATGAGGAGAGGCTGAGGGAGCTGGGTCTCTTTAGTTTGGAGGAGACTGAGGGGTGACCTCATTAATGTTTACAAATATATCAAGGGTGAGTGTCACGAGGATGGAGTCAGGCTCTTCTCGGTGACAACCACTGATAGGACAAGGGGTAATGGGCTGAAACTGGAACATAAGAGGTTCCGCTTAAACTCGAGAAGAAACTTCTCAGTGAGGGTGACGGAGCCCTGGAACAGGCTGCCCAGAGAGGTTGTGGAGTCTCCTTCTCTGGAGACATTCAAGACCTGCCTGGACACATTCCTATGTAGCATTATCTAAGTGTTCCTGCTCTGGCAGGGGGATTGGACTTGATGATCTTTCGAGGTCCCTTCCAATCCCTGACACTCTGTGATTCTGTGATCCCGTGAAAGGCATGGATGGCTCTGGGCTCCAAACACACTGTAGCCACTGGGTATCCTAGGGTTCACTGAGCAGTGCTTCACTTTCCTTCACTCCAGCTTCAGTCATGGACTACACGCAATGATGAATTCTCTTTGGTCCAGCCTACTTTTAGGATGAGGATACTTGTTTGCTTAGTTACATTTCCACTCATTTTCTTAAGAAAGCTTTAAATGACACCTTACAGACATACTTAATTTAAGGATTTCATTGACATGATGACTGAAATTGTTTCACCTTTCTTGTCTAGCACTGTGTCAGCATGGAGTTGTTTACTGCATATATAGTACAGTCAGCATTTTTTTACTGCTTTCATCAGACAATGTAAAGTCCCTGGGGCTGTTAATCACAGACAGAAGGTTAAGCCTTGCACTATTTTTTCTCCTCTCTCTATTTTATTTTGCTTGGGCCAAAAACATATGGAAAAATCTATGTAAAAATAGGGTTCAGAATATTGTTATTTTCTAGACAAAGGCTAAAACAATTTTAATACACCATAACATATAGTGAGCATCATTCATGAAAATTAGTGTTTGGATTGAATTATGCTACTACTCTGAAGAGGATTTAAGAAACCTTAACAGCTGATCCTTTGGAAAATGCAATAGCTATATATGGACAGTTAATTTTGAAGAAGTTGAGTTGTATATAGATCCTCATGAACATACTTAACGTATTTTATATAGTGAGCAGCACATGCAAATGGACATCTGTGTACGCAAAGGACTTTGAACGTATAGAAGAAACTGTGTCTTCATTCAATCATTTAATTTTCATCTTTACCTGCCATAGATACTTTACAACTTAAGTAGAGTTTTTTTCATATTAGTCTACTGATAGATCTTGTCCTTTGATTCTTATTTGTTTGGACTTAACTAAGGATACAAAGATCTATTCAATGAGAAAATATGCACAGGTTGTATGTTCTAGAAGTTACTTCTATCTTCTTTTCTATTCCCTGACAGGTTATCCTGCATTCAGCCTATGCGTTACTGGTGTCATACGGGCCTTGATAAAAGCAGAGAACCTGCCAGTTGAGGAAGTTCCCACTTTGGAAGACAAGTCCCACTGTCATTCATATTAATACAAATTCACTAGATCAGTACCACTAAGTGGATCTGAGTTATTCTGCAGTCACACTGGTCAAAACCTGACTTAATATACATGAGAAAAGTTATTTCAAAATGAAGGCTAACTCATAGTCTGCACTGTCACCTATGTATAGATTCCATAGGTAGCAAGTATACAGAAAAAATTGTGAAAGACAACAAATCCAAGAACAGAATCTAACTTTGAACTAAGCAAATTCAAAATGAGAAAGTCATATTACACCAAATCCACCCAATCAGAACTAATAATTCTGTCTCGAAAGCCCTAATCTTGTTTCCTGTTCAGAAAAAGATGATCTCAGTAATGCAAGGGACCCTATTTCAGACAAATAGTTCAACAGTGTAATTAGTTTTAAATGTGAATCGTTTCATTAGAATCTATTTATGAAATCAGGGAGTAAAAAAGCTCAGAGACATGCATCTTTTAGTAAAACATGTTTTATCCTAGGAGTACAGACTTTTCTATGGACACCTTGGCAGAACTGTACTCTCAAAAAAATGTTTGAGAGCTGAATTTTCCACTTAATATGCAGCATTAAAATCAAGAGCTTTCCTTTAGATGTATTTTCAAACCATTTTTATTTGTGTGTGGATAGTTTTTACACAAATCAGTGCTGGTGCTACACTTGGATCATCACTTTCTGATATCATCAAAACTGGAGAAAAAGACATCGTTCCCTCCTGTCCTTTTTCTGTCCTCCTGTCTCCCATTTGGGAAGGATGAGAAACCATGCCTAACCCAAGGAAAGGAATGAAACACAGGAAAGCTACGTAGCAATCTACAGCTTAAGCCTGGCATAGGATCAGCCTCTAAAGTGCTCCCTTTCAGAGAAGCAGCTTACCTACCTTCCATAAGTATGTGAAAGTCTGTTTCTTTTCTACGTTTTGTCAACACTTGTTTATCTCATCCTATGAAATCTCCTTGAATTGAGTTGCGTGTCTGCAAAATGAATCCAAGGCTCAAACAAGCTATTGACATTCTCTGCTCCCACCCGAGAAAAGTTTCTTTTTTTCTGTTGGCAATGATCCATGACATTTGAATTCTGTCTTCCACAACAGGCTTATAGAAAGCTAAAGAAAGAACCACAGTGCCGGTGAAGGAAACATAAATCTATCATTCTCATTTAAACCAATTGGCAAAGCCAGTAAGGATAACATGACTTTTCTTTGCTAGCTTATTTCCTGACTTCATACGTGACTGACTTTCGGACACACTGTATGTGTCATTTTCAAGATCCTAGAACGGGTTGCCAGAACAACAATAACGTCCATGAAGGTGAAAGAATAAGAGCCTTGAGACTGTATCTCAGTTTGTCAAGAATCAGTCTGAAACTCGCTTTAACAAGGCTAGCAGCTGCTATTTTACACAGAAGTAAAAAAGGTAACAAATGCCCCTAATTAATCCAAGCTCTCAGCTTGTTCCTTCCTGGCCCTGCTCATTGCCACCACTGGTCTGGAAGGACTCCAGATCAGACCGTCTGGCTGTCTCATGTATTTCTTCTCACCAACGATTAACGTTAACTCAAGGCAAAGCCTTTTTTTTATTTGTGGCCTCAAGAAGACAGCATTACCAGAAACCTCATCTCTGGAGTCTACAGATAGTCAAGCTGTAGGAAAAGTAAATCCAGACTTCTGGAAAATGCATTTCCTTGAAGACATGCCCCTTTCAATGTCACCTGATAAAGCTCCTATGATTTCATGGCAGGACTCTGAGCACTCAGGCTTACTTTTCACTGACCTTTACCTCACACTTTGCATTCTATATTTCTCCTTTTATTCCTGATTACAAAGATATTAACATATGCAATGATTTACAGACCTGATGAGGAGCATGTAACCACACCTTTCCCTCTTCCTTGCAACTTGCTATTTCCTTCCCTTTTATTTTTACCTGAATATGATTCATAAAATAATAATAATGAGAAAGACATGCTAAATGCATTCTTGTAACTACGAGTGGTTGGTCCCTGACATATGTTCTTCAGTGTTTTCCACAAGCTCACTTGATGGCATTCCCATGGGGAAAATACTCCCATTAAAAGAAAATACACTGGTTTTGTATGCAGTCCATATTTATTTAACCGGAATATCATTCTAAGTTTGTATCATTTCCCCTCCCTCTTTCATAATTATGTTGTCGTACATCAGCTCATCCCTTTCCTTATTTGCTATTTGGTTAAGAAAAAATGGTAAGGACATTTTAATTGTTCCTTGTTTTTAATTATCTCTTTCCATCATTGTAACTATGTATTTATTGGTATCTTGCTGTAGGGAATAGAACTGAAGGCAATAGTCCAGGTGTGATCTGACCAGAGAGGCACAATGACAATGCTGCTGTGCAGAATGACTGTTGTGTTGGTTTACTACACAAGTTCACACTGTTTTTTATTGCTACTTCAATGCATTGCTAGCTCCTACCTAGCTACTTGCCTGCTTTCAGCCCTGCATCTCTTTCAGTATGAGGCATCTCATATACTTTCTTCTGAAATATTTGGACTTTGGAAGCATTTTGGTTCTGTTCTCTAAACAAATTACGTTTTTCTGCCTGGACATGTTTCAGAGTAGCCCTCTATAGGAAGAAAAAGCTTTTAGTTGGTATATCTAGGGACATAAAAATAGTAATATTTCCTCTGGCCAGCTCTGTTTTGGTGAGATTACCTTGTTTTCTCATCATTCTGCAGAAGGAGAAAAGTGTTAGATTCCACATCACACAGACCCAACAATCCAAAGAAGACACATGTAACCTAGTCAGTACTCATCAGCTCCTTATACATGCATGTATTTGTTAGCACTTAAAGATGTTTCATATCATAGAAGATCTCATGCAAAATACGCAGAATTAACTTTGCGGTTTACCCTAGTCTTGAGTCCTGTCCACCTTCCAAACTCTTTTTCCTTTCCAAATATCTAAAGAGTTTTCAAGAGATCAAGGGAAAGGAAGACTTGTACCAAGAAACTTCCTGACCCCTTTCTAAATGTCATGCAAGTGATTCTGAACATAGACAAATCTCTTTTCTCTTGGTTCCTATGGAAACATCCACTTCTACTTTCCTTTATCAACATATAGCTTATTTCTCATGTCTCTAGGTATTTTCTTTCTCTGCTTCCCAAAATGCTTGAATTGAATATACTTTCCCTATTTACTCCTTATGTGATTTGACACTTTCCATATAATTGATGGAAGCATTCAGCAAGATCTCAAGAGAATCTTTCTCCCACCCTTTGGCAAAATCTCCATAATTTCACTAGGGTAAAGGGTGCCCTGTCAGGATTTCTACACAATCCTGTTCCTATTCCAGATATGGGTCTTCGCCACTGAGACAGGCAGAATAGGTGGCTGAAGGTCATATGCAGGCTCTCTTCAGCATTAAACTCACACATTTGCCTGTAAAACTAATCAAGGCAATAACTGTAAGCATCTATTTATGTTCAAGTAGAAGTGTGAAATACAGGTTGGGCAGGCAATTTTCAACATTTTGCTTTTTTTTGTGGAGCAAAGTAATACTTGTAATAGATTCAGGACATCAAAACTAATTGTAACTTTAGAAAAAGCATAGTATCAGAAGAAAACATTATAGACTATGAATTATATTACCTTCAAGCTATTAATAGATCATTTCAGTCTTGCTGCATTTCTTAGTAAAGAAAAAGGAAGGAGGCATGGGAATAAAGAAGTCATTTTCTGAATGTCTAAGACCAAGGTCTGGAACAACATTAAGCCATACCTGCAAGAATGAGGTTTTACTTAATCTGGTGAAGAGCAAACTTTTATCTGACCTCAAGATTAATGGTTCTTCACATCTTTAGTTGTAACACTACTTCTATCTCCCCAAAAAGGGAGCTGTTTTTAACAAGGATTATATCACCAATGAAAATTACAGTGTGGTCTCATTAATAATATTATGAGCAAAGCTGGGGTGCAGCAATCTCTGGGTACAAACAGAAATGTACATTTGTGGATGAAAAGGAAGGAGAAATGTTTTAAATTAGTTCTAATACCAAAGCCAATTCTAACACTGGGTCATGAAATTACCACTAAACAGCAGTGATGGAACTACGTATTGAAGTGTGATAAGAAAGCAAGCTAAAGAGCAAGTGCTGTGTGTATTTCTAAAAAAGGAAAGCCCAAGTAACCTTCAACTACCAGGAGTTTTTTTGCACTCTTTGCATTCTTACTAGATGATGCACAGAGAAGATAGTAACATTTATCATTTTAGAACATGAAAGAATTTCAGACAGACTTGCATTTGGGGGCACATAAGTCTCAAGGTTGTCTTTTTGCCAATGTCCTGTAACATTATTGCACACAGGGTGCACTGCTGACAGTCACTGTTCTGACAGAAAATAGGCAATGGAAGTAAGCAGTTTCACTTCTTGCACACAAAATGTCAACTTAGCTGTTATCTTATGACCTAAGTGATTAACAGAAATACACAATCGTTTCTGAAGCTGTTTACTGTATCTGCCACAGAGGCAGCCAAATTCCCAAGCTATCTGAAATCTTTTGCTTCCAGTTCTCAGGGTTGCTTGCTTATATTAGAGAGGATGTTTCAGTCTCTCACAGTGTTTTGGTTGCCAAATTTCTGTGTGCTATTCTATTTTCTAATTTGCTCCCCTTTAAGTAAAGTTCTCTTTTACCAGGGGGCTGAAATTATGTACTTTTCAGTACAAAGAAGCCACCAATCAAACATTTGTTGCATAATTTAAACATGTGGTGGGGGAGAGACTACTGGCATAATTTCATTGTTTTGTTTACCCAGCGTACCCAGATAAAGTCCCTGAAGGCACTGTAACAATAAATAAAAAAAAAAGTTCCTTTTTCCATCTTTCTCTTTCTCTTACTCCCTCATTACACACTGGGCTTTCTTTCAACACACTGGAGGTCAGTCTGAGGGGCTTTTTATAGCTTAGTGCTTAGAATCTGGGATCTGCATGTGTTTTTTCCTCACCTTAAGAAAAAAAAGAAAAAAAAATCACTTTTCTTTCTGTTGTAGATTTGTTTTATTTTTTTCCAAAGAGGAAATTGGATTCTCAGCTCCATTGGGAATTACATTTTCCTTTATTTCTTCCAAATCTGTCTGGCTTTCAAAAGGTCTTTAATTATCTAATATAAAATTGCCTGATTTGTCTGTTCAAATATCTCATATAAAGCAGAATGCTTAAATCTGCCCCTTCTGACAGACTATAGCTAAGTAATATTTTATTTTCTAATTCTGAGATAATTTACTATAATAAGTAAATTATTTTATTATGGTAGTGAAGTATATCAATAATTAGCACTATGTCGATTTCAGGGCTTGTTAAAAATATATGTTTCTGTCATAATAGTAATTTTGCACTAATGTGTCTTAGTACTGTGTTTTTTAAAAAATATATTCTATGGTTGTAATAAAAATAGAGCATTTATATATTATCTTTCACCAAGGAAGAGACTAAGTTATCTACAATATATATTTCTGATGAGATACAGAGACTCTACAGAGAAATTTAGCACGAAAAAAGGGGTTAATTTTCTTTGGGTGGACATGGAACAAACCCTAGGACAAGCACTCTGACATCCTACTCATTGCATGAAATTACGTTGAAATGTCAACTGTCTTTCACCAAAAGACTATTTGGAAATTGCATCAGCAAACATTAAAGAGAAGTTTTATCTAGTGACACTGTGAATGAATATTCCATATTCCAGAGTTTCTCAAACTATGGTCCTTGGAAATCACAGGTCAAAGGCATCACCACATCCTTCTTTGGAGACCACACATTTTTCCCGTCTGTTCATAGCAGGGATTCGACAAAACAGGTAAAAAGTCAAACTCTAAAAATGGTATGTTAGAACGCGAATGCATTTGCTCTGTATATTCACATAATGGTAAAGTGAAAAAGAGGGGGCATCCTTCAGAATGTATCTCCTACAAGTATGCATCTCACTGTTGAATTTTACATGGAACCTGATGCAGCTGTGAGAAGGAAAAAAGTACTCCTCCAACTTCAGAGTTTTTTGGCAAAAGTCTTTAACAGACAGTGTACTACGTTTTGCTTCAGTAATGATAGAAGCAGAACCAGTGTGCAGGTTTAGGACTGAAGTGCCACAGTGGTATTTGTTCCAGACTTAAATGTGCTTCCAACTGACTTTGATTGACAACTGAAGTCAAAGATGCCTAAGCCTTTGGTCCCCCAAGGGTCTGACCAAAAAACTTTGATATATCTACGTTAGACAGCACAATGCCTGTTTTAAAGAACCTGTCCCCATAAGTATCATTCAAAATCCATAGCTATGAGCTGTGCTTCCTATAAAATACGAGAGAATCAAGTGCTTTAGAAGTATGATCCAAAGGCTCATACGTTCACCTCAGGAAGGAATCAGCCAGTCAAACACACAAATCCAGAGGGGTAAACTCCTAGTTTTCTTTCACATTGATGTCTGTGAGCCAGGACTTCCCATAACACGAGGAGATTCACACTTGCATTTCTCACCTCCTAACACTTTTTCTGAGTGCGAGTTTGTGGGGTGTGATGTGAGGAGTCTGCTTTGGTCCAATCAGTTTTCATGTGAACAATAATGTGATACGGGTAACAGAGCACTGGCACAGGCTGCCCAGGGAAGTTGTGGAGTCTCCTTCTTTGGAGACGTCCAAAACCCGCCTGGACGCGTTCCTGTGTGATCTACTGTAGGTGATCCTGCTCTGGCAGGTGGTTGGATTAAATGATCTTTTGAGGTCCCTTCCAACCCCTAACATCCTGTGATTCTGTGATTCTGTGATATCTCCATGACATGCAGTGGAGTAGGTGCTTAACTACTTTAGCAGTTAACAATTTTTGTTTTACTGTTTAGGAGTAAACAATTTTTGCTTCCTTTTTAACAAGTTAAAAAAAGCCGAGATGGTTTCCACACAAGAGTACTTGGGACTTACACTGGACCTACAAAGCCAGCTATTTTTCAGTATGCTGTCTAAGATCTGTAAATCTTCTGGAAATAACCGACTCACCTGCAGGGAGCAAGTGACTCAGAAGGCTATCTTGGTCCTTTATTAGTCACCTCTGATCAGTGAACTTAACTGGAGAAGTGGCAGAGAACATGTTTTGAGCATTGCAGAGAGGGTCACTATGTAGGTTTGGGAGCTGAGCTGGAAGGCATTCTAACATCATCTGCAAAATTAAAAAAAAATTAAGCAGCAACAATAACAAGCAAGACACACTTACACACTGATGGCAAGCTAACTGCAAGTTTTTTAGTGACCATTTGCAGTGGCAAGGCCACTTTTTCAGTCACCCAAAAGCAAGAAAAAGCACTCTACGAGTCTTGCTCTGCTGCTGAGCAGTTCTCAAGGAACTGAGACTGCAGACTGCTATTTCCTTACCAATTACATTCAGTAATGTTCCCCAGTTTCTATCTTAAACGTCAGATGTCAGTTCCTATTGCAAATTCTTTCCTTCCACAATTTTGCAGCTAATGGACTGACTTCTGAACTGGCCTGGAGTTTGCTTAACCATAATAAGAAAGTTTGTTCACAAGAGACCGTTGGGTCATCTATAACTTGACTGATAAATTCACTTCCCTTGCAATGACAGAAACATCACTACAGAAAGTAAGTAGAGTTTTTAGTGTTACTGAAGTACTAGCCTTGGATGCTGGGTTTTGATAATAAGAAAATTACTCTTTCCCATAACTGTTAATGATCTTATGGGACAAAGGTATTCAAGATGACTGCACTGCCAGCAAGAAAATTGACATAACAAGGAATACTGGCTTTATAACCTATATTCACTTAGGCATGCAATCTAGCTGCTCGACTGCTGAAAATTACCTGTTTAGTGATAGTCAGTGGTAACTATTTCCAATGCAAACATTTATTGCATTCATTAGTTTCAATATCTTTCCTATTTGCTTTTGGTGGTGGTGATGGTTTTGTTTCTTGAGTTCTTTTGCTATCTTTCATTTCAATACTTGAAACTCATCAGACCAGAGGATCTGGGGTTAAAAGGAATTATGAATAGATCTCACCACATGCATCTACCTTTCTCATACTGCCAAATTAAAATACCTCACCTAGAATCTGACAGTCTAAAAGAGACAAGGTGGATTGTTAGTGTTCCAGATTTGCAGTTATGGAAAGGTTGGTGTTTCTTCCTCCTCCTCAAAAAATCAACTAATTTAAAAAATGTTGTAAGAAAGAGGTTTAGCTTTGAATGAAGAAGCATTTGTTAAGACTGGAATTTATGGAATCAGGCCAGGAGAAGAAGAAATATATTAGCAATACAGCTTTAAACTGTTTAGCAAGCTTGAAAAATGTCTTTATACTATTTTCTTAAATAATGCATGTGCTAAAAAAATACTAAATATTTATAAAGAAATTAAAAAGAAGAAAACTGCAGTTTGTTAAAGTAATATCTCAGTGTGAAACTGTGATTCCTAAACTATTATTGTCAAGTACCATGTATCAGTGGGCCATCAGTATGCACACAGTGCTGCTCTCCACCATGTCTAACAGGTGATATCCTTACAGGATCTCCTTACTACAGCCAGTCTTCCGAGGGAGAATTTTAAGGGAATCAGCTTCCATTAATTTTTCATTCCTTGGATTTTCTACTAGGTAGCAGTTTCATTATAAGGATATTTGTCTATTAGGAACCTGATGGAAATTACCAAGCTCCTTTACATATACTACATAGTTCAAGGTACAGATTTATTTCCTGTGATTTTGGATTGATAAAGTATGCTAAAGCATAGGGTGAAGTTTTATTGAGATAGAACTGTAGTCCAGTGTTCTCCATGAAATACCCTTCTCTTCTTGTTCTGTGTAGTTGGGGTTAACTTTAAATTCCCTGAAAGATCTAATATTTCTGATCAAATTTGGAAAAGAGATTGACAGACACTACTGGGCTTATTATTAATATTATTTTCTTTTTTGAAACGGTCTGGTTTTCTGGCGATCATTTTTCTCCAGATTTTTCAAAATGTTGACATGAAAAAAAAAACAAAAACAAAAACATAGACAGGTCTTTCTTAAGCTGCTGTAGATATCATTTCCAGCTATATCAAGGACACCGAAAGCATATTCTGTAAAACATTCTAGGTGTGAAATACCTAAAAGGTTTTGGTTTTATGATTAACATTCTGACTTAGTGCACTAACTGGTAAAGCAGTTGATGGTTGATATGAGAAGGAACTCCAGCACTTACTGTAAATGTCAATACCACTGAAAGACACAAGAGTATAAAGGGGCATGCAGCTTCTGTTTTAGAAATAAATAAACTGACATTGTATGAAGAATGTATTGGAATAAATTTGCCCTTCCCAGTAGCCCTCCTCAGTCATAAACACCCTGATACGTTTCCTCAAAAACATAAGACCAGGCTATTCAAAATGGAAAATTTCCACCAGTTGTGATTCTAAATAGCTTAGATGCTCTTGAAAAATTCTGCTAGGAGACTTGTCCCATTTTAAAATTAAAACCTTGCTTGTCTATCTTTTAAAATGAAATGAAAGCCATCAGACCACTCATTAGGCATCTCTCACCTGAAAAATATACCTCTGTAGAAAACAAGACAGGTCCTGTAACCTGCTGCACCTTATGAAAATTTAATATTTCCTTACTTTTGTAAAAGAATGGACATTTTTATTTTAAAAACACCTTTAGTAATGCAGGAAATTGTTCCTGTAATCTAAACTAGAGGCCAGATTCTTAACTAATGTAAAGCTCTTTAGCTCCACCAAATTAAAAGTACATAGCCAATGTATATCAGCTATGGATCCAGGAAAGCTGTATGTTAATCTTCATTCTATTTATTGAAATGAAAGGATGAAGATATTACACAGCCACATTGCTCCTTCCTACTATTGTCAAAATCATATTGATGTTGGCAATACCGGTCTGACCAGAAGAGAGATTTGTGTAAATTGAGTACATGAGTGCCTTGCAGGCCTGTCTCAGAGAAGGTGGCAATTTCCTCTTGCCCTTTTTCAGTATTCTTTATACATTGCTTTATGAAAAGTTATAATATTCCCAGAGACATAGAAAAGATCCAGCTAGTCTTACTTAGAAATGAAAGCTTTAAAGGTTAGTCTTGAGGGACACTATTACATTGCAGGTCAGTAACGCCTTGTAACCTTTGCCATGTCTCCTGAGGGTGAACACACATTTTATGATACCCCATCCTCCTACAAATGAAAGCCTTTGGAAAGGGTGGCTTAAGGTTAGGAACTGTATGGAAAAGTTCCCCGAAGGATGCTTTGTAAGGGGATTGAGCACAGGTGGAACAGCAGCACGTTTGCCTCCCCTGCCCCTCGCTCTGATATCACTCCATCCTCGAGGCAAAGGTGCTGAGGGAATTCTTGACTCTAAAAGAAGATGGTAAAATAATTTAGATTCATGCTTTCCAGATCAGATATTTAAAAGGGAAGTGTTTGTGACTTAACTGCTGCTGAACACTACCTTTCAAAGCATATGAAAGAAGAGACTGAGTGAGTGTTATTTTTGGGGTGGGGACATCAGGGTAAGAGTTTTTTGGTTTGGGGTTTTTTTTAAGGTCTATTCAATTTAAGACTGACTGTGTTCTTCTCCACTTAAAAGTTGAAGTTTCTGCTCATTCATTTTTGTAATTTCTCAGCTAAGCATAAAAATTGCTCCAGGAAACTTTCAGTGGAGAAGCATTTCAATTTTGTAATGCATTTGTTTCAACAATCACTATGGCCTTTATCTTAACCACCTGAATTAGAACTAGGTTTTGCTTCAGTGACAGGCTACACTGTGTCAGGTTTTAATTTGCAGTCTATCAGATTATAGTAGTGACATTAAACATTACTATTTGGCTTATCTGAACAATCATAGCTAAAGGAAATACTTGAAATCTAGAATTTACAGGTATAGTGTTTTGTACTTGTGTTTTTCTCCTTACTTACTGTGCATTTTGGCAAATCGAGAGATCACATTCCTTTTTCAGTTAAAAATTATTCTATAGTGTTGAAAATTAGAAATGAGTTTTAAATGGAAAGGACCAAAAAAAATCTGTATCTTCCCTGAGAAATACATAGAAAATAAAGGTATTTAAATTAACATCCTCTGCCTTCTGCTTATAGAAGTAGACTGGCTGAAAAGTTATGCTCTCTGTGTAGGCTACATTTGTTAAATTCTAGAATGCTTGGTTCATTGGTCCATTGTCATTGACACAAACTGCAAAAATTAGCAGAGAAAATTGTGTGTTCAGCTGAGATAAATAAACTGCGCTCAGCTGAAGTCTGTTGTTCTCTACCAATCAGAACAATTTACAAATCTGGTCCTTTAACATATAGGAGAAAAAGTTCAATAGTGCAAGAAGTTCATATTGCAACAAACCTTAATGATTTCACTGTAAGAAATCTGTTTCTGAACCAGCTCTGCCTACCATTTCTTGGGTTTTGCCTCAAAAGCTAATAACACACTGTACTGCACTCCCGAACTAAAGGGTTTAGAAAGAGTTAATCACTTTAAAGGAGTACAAGGGTCATGGCTTTCATTTTTGTTTTGTTTTTACTTTGATTTTGTCTCTTCTACATTTACTGCACAAAGGCTGGCTTTCAAATTTGGAAGAGGTTCAAAATAAAACATTTTACTTTCTCTGCATTTGTGACGTCCACTTCCTTCTTTGTTAAGTAAGGCATAGCTTCCTCTTTTTCTCTAGAATCAAGAGGAATCCTTGTCAGCCTCGCAGAACTCAACACAATGGGGAGCACAGCTGGAAAACACGCATAAGTAGAAGCAAAGACGTGTTGATGTAGTGTTGCATTTTCTTGTCCAACTTTCAAGAAGTGACAATTTGCTGCTAATAATGTGTGTATTTTCTGTTAGGACTAATTAGTTTTGTAAAACCACTTTCAGGCTCACACAGGCACATTCTGATTTTCCAGGCTGCTGAGCCTTGAATCAGAATTATCATGTCTGAAGTGCAGAGTGCGCGTCACCTAATCGGCTCTTCTCCATACAGCTCTGGGTGTAGGTGTGCGCCTCCTCCCGCTCTTTGCCAGACGTTACAGAGCGTCCCTTGCTCTTCACGTCACATGTCACCTGTAGATGTGTTCTGCCATCTACAAGCCCCATCTTCAAAGCAGCCCCTCTGTGTGGTTCACTCCCCGGGTTCAGCCTGACACCATGGCCACTGTGGGTAGAGTCTCGCACATCAGAAAAGAAGAAACTCAAGGATCTTCTTAAATGACTCAGTGGGACATAAGTAGGCTCAGCACTTCAGAAAAACAGGCCACTTATTTAATCACCTAAATGTGGATTTAGGTTCCTGTTGTTGAGAATCTAGGCCATGGCATATGGGCCATTTTCACTGGGACACCCTGGCCGCTTTTTCATTGCTGTAGGAAACAAAGCTGTAAATCTGGCTGGGTTTATGGCTGTTTTGCATTACTAGAGCAGCAGAAAGTGACCAGAGAACACTAGTGAATTTGTCCATATATATCAAATGCCCTGACATCGTCAATTTTGACTGTCGGATTTTTCAGATCAATAAATCCATGCCTTTTACTGTCTGTGGCATAATGGACAAAAAAAAAGTTAAAGAGTAGATTTGTCTGTTTTCTTGGCCTTTCCACAGCTGAACTTTTTCAGCAAGAATTTCTCTTCCCTTCATTTAAGCAGAGCTACTCATCTTGAACTTCTGGCTGCAAAGCGGTGCCAATATATAAGTGATTTCACCTGTAAGTGCTTGTTAAGAATAGTTAGCACAATACACACTTTCATTATCACCAGTCAAAGAACACATAACACTCTGTACTTTTCCAGCACCAGAAAAGGTGGCTGCATAAGTGAAGTTATCACAAACTGCTCTGTGATGGAGATGATAAACCAGGTCTGTCATAACAGCTGAAGGTTTAGTAAGCCATATTTATTGTCTTTCCTATGGTGAAGGGTGCTTGTACGTACCTGTGTTGTCTATCTATACAGAGTCATGTTCTGAGAAATAGTCATTTTGCACTTGCTTGACCATCTCTCCATCAGTTATTTGCAACCATTTACCTACACTGATTTACGCTGCTCATGCGGGGAATTCTGATTTGACAAGTGCATTCATTGCGCACACAAAGATTTCAGGTGAAAACTTTTAATCTGAACAGACCTTTACCTTATTGTACATCACAGTTGGCAGACAGTCCTGCCGTCAAACATGTCAATTCTGTAGTTAGTTTACTGATTAGGAAACAAGCCAAATCACAATGCAATAGATGTAATCTGACTATATAATAGGTACACTCTGTGCTGGAAACAGTCACTTCACGGTTACTTCATTTTCCACTTAGAGGCAACCCTTTCCTAAAGAGTATTTCAGTGCAAATATATTCACAGTAGAAGGCGGCATAATAAATAATAAGTAGTAATAAATCAAATATAAAACATCACAAATGTTATAACAAATTGTATGATTTTCTGGAAATGCATTCTCATTGGAGTACACTGTTGCAGGAATTAAAGAGCTAAAAAAATATTTATGCTAATTATTTCTGTCACTAGCAGAGAAGCCAGCTGGGAATTGTCACAAACATACATATGGCCTGTGTTTTCTCCCCTAACAGAGCTGCACAATGGCCTTCCCATAGGGGTCACTACATGAGCCACCATTACCGCTAACAGTAGCCAGCATGTACATCATATGAAAATGTCTATATGTATTTAACTTCAAATCAGAACCATGTAGTTGTTTCTGTTGCATACAGGAATATCTCCACTGGTTTTTACACTGAATCTGAGAGTTTGACTATTTTGCAGACATCAGAATCAACTAAGTTTTTACTTCATCAAAAAGAAGTCAATGTGAGACCATGATAGCATCACTTTTTGATTATACTTCTACAGCCTTCTGTCCTACTTTTGCAGTTTTCCTCCAACTAAGATTTGCTGAACCTCCTCAAACTTACTTCAATTTTCCTTCTTTTTTTAAGCCCAACCAGCTCTTTCTTTGCAGCTGAAAGAGGTATTGGTATGAAAATGCTTACAGGTCCCTCTGTTGCTGTGACAGTTTGGAGCAGTGTTTTCTCGGGTCATCCACCACTGATCTGAAGAGCTGAAATCAGCACAGAAAGCTTCATTTTATTCATATTTCTTCTCCTGGCCATGCCTCTGACTCTGTCTTCTCTACCAAAGACAGCAATAACTCCCTGTGCAGGAGATGGAAATCCATCAAAAAGTCAGAAAAAAATTTTTGCTTGAAGGAAACAGTTGGAAATGTGTGATTTTCAGTATTGACATATAGCAACCAAATTTCTAGGTAACCATCAAATGCTGATATAAATGACTTAGTGTAATGTGCCAATAACAGCAGACACCAGTGACAGGTGATCTACATTGGCCATAAATATCTGTTTAATGTTCAGCACCATGAGGTGACAGGGTTGGGTCTGAACTCTGATCCATTTCCAAAACTCTCATGAGGCAGAGTTAGAACAAAAAGTCATTTATTATTATAAAAGCAGCATTCATGAGTTGTACCAGAACCCCTTCATTTATTCAAACACAAAACTAGAAACAGTTCCTTCCCCTCAGATACAGTAAATCATGGTCTCAATTTGCAGCACATCTGCAGTAAGTGCCCACGTGCATGTTTTTGTCCCACTGTAAACATGAAGTTCAGAAGCAAAAGAAGAGAGAGATGCATCCTACAATTAGCTACATATTTCAATTTTGGGTTATACAGTGTTCTTTTTCACCTTAAGTAATACTACTGGAATGCATATATATTGTTGTAATTTAGATATATACAGTGTGCATATGAGCAAGCCTAGCCCAGTTGGAACATTACACTGCATAGGGGAAAAAATTGTGCCAGCTGTAATTCCATGATCTGTATTCAAGACATCCCTGCTATTTTGAGAAGTCAACTATTAATAGCTATATGTATATTTAATAATATGCTCCTGTTAGCATATGTTAAAAAATCTAAGTCTGCTTTTTTGACAGTAAAATTGACATAGATCTACTTGTTCAACTTTTGCGGGGAAGGCTGAGGTCTGAAATAGCAGTGGTGTCACAGGTTACATCTCCTCCAGTGTGTGCCTGCTAGCTACCTCTGCTGATCATCAGCTGAAATTCTCGGCACAGAATGAACAGTGAATTTAATTTCTCCTTTGCTGTCTTTCCTAAACATGCGTGTTGCAACAGTAGACCTGCCCTGGGTAAGGGATTAGCCATTGCAAATGCACCAAAAAGATAACACTGATAAAAAAAAAAACTCAGAATGCCCTTTTTGTCAAAACAAATTCAGAGCCTTTGGGGGAAATATTTACTTGGGCTTTGAATATTTTAATTAATCTATGTAAGTTCTTCATTGTTTTCACATTATTTTGTAACATGGCAATTGCAATGAACTGTGGGAATAATGTATCAAGCTGTAGTAAGAATAATATTATATAGTATAATATTTTAAAATATTCTATTTATTGCTTTATTGATTATGTTTTTACATATTTTTTAAATCTTTATTCAGAATCAAAACACCCTCACTTCCTTAATTTGGCTTAAAATTTGTTAAAGCATATATCATTCCAAAGGAGAATTATAGGAGTGAGACGAATCTCCATTTATTTTATGGGCACAATTTATCAAGTGAAAAAAATACTGAATACTTAGAATAAATTAAAATAATTTTATCTGCTCTTTTTTCTGCTTAGAATGGAAAATTAGCAATAAAATAATTATACATTTTAATACAGTGTCTGTTACAATCCCAATCCTGGTATAATACATTAAAAATACCTATTACATTACATCTCTGATTTTATGCAAACTGTATTTTCCAGCTCTGATTTGATATGTGCTGACCACTGCTGGGAGATGTTGCCTAAAGGAAAATGTATTTCCTGATAAAATCATCTGAAATTTTCCTGAGAAGAAATGGTATATGCGAAGATTATGTTGGAGGAGAAACAGTCTCTTTGTGAAAAATTCAGCTGTTGAAACATCTTGATTAAATATAGTTTTCAGTGAAGTAACCCACTGCCTTGTTCTTAAACATGTATTATTCTGTATCACCCCTAATATATTTACAATTGCTCATTTTTTTTCTTGAGAAAAACTAGCCTATTCATAGCAAGACATATACCTGAACACCTCTAATTAGAAGGCATGTCTCTATTTTTAACACTCTGTCACCTTTTCCCACAATGTGTGGGAGTTGTCCCACCATGAAATTTGTGAGTGGCAGCATAAATAGATGCTAATATTGAACTTAGATAATGTTTGAAATGCTAAAAGCTACTTTTAGTTTTCTGCTTCACATCTGCAGATATTAAATGTCTCTTGTGTCCTGTTGTTAATAATATGTATATTTCCTTATGACTTGGTGAGCTCATAGAGTTAACTGTCCTTACTCACTGCAGTAGTTTTGTTACAGTTGTGATGGTCATACGGTATGAAAGAGAGGGGCTTTGTGACTTTTATGAGATGAACTGATATCATGGGAAAGATTGGAGAACATAAACCTTCTTTAGGGTGTTTTCACCCAAATTAAGCATTGTATTCACAACTTGAGCACTTTTAATGGATGTCAGCTAATTGACTACTGTGGCAGAGAGTCAACAACAACCTCTGTGTTTCTTTTTAAAAAGAAACTTTAAAAATCCCTGAGTGCATCTTATTGCCTAGAAGAAACACCTACATCATTTTTAGGCATCCATCAAACAGGCATCTGAATGCTAGCCACAGTTCAGCTAGCTACATAAAAAAAATTTTAAAGACTATGATTATACTCATTCCATGGCAGGAATCGTGTTTATTAATATGGGGTTTTTTAATGCCACTCCGCAAGTTAAAAGACCTATGCACATTAAAATACAACACGTATTTCTACACTAGGTTTCAACATATATTATCCGGAACTTGTTAGTTCATAACAGACTTATTTTTTCTTAAATGCACATCTTATTCTTTGTAACTGCAGATATATGTTTATTGGGGAAGATGGGGAAATAATGGCAAATCATAAGATACCTTAATGATACATCATGAAACTATTAACAATACTTTCCCAGCTGTACGGGCCTTAGAAAAGAAAAAAAATATCTGTTCCAATGGCAAAGTCTTGAACATTCAGTTTAATATTGAGCAATCTAATTTGTGCTTTTTTTTTTCTTTTCTGCACATTTTTAGTGTTTTTTTTTAATGTATGATAATCAGTTCTGTTTCTTTTTTTTGTATTTGGCTTCTCATTCTGTAAATGATGGTGTCTTGGAGCACTGAAATACAAAATTGAAGGGTGCCAGACCCAAATCCCACGCTATGTGGTAGTCTGAAAGATTATCTTGCACATTGTAGGGATTGAATTGGGCCAGAAAGAACCACAGCCCCTGATGTGCATGTGGTAATACTTTGAAAGGACAGAAACAGTTCCCAACAACCTCAAAACTGTCCAGCACAGAGTAGCTGCTGTGTGGGCTTTTATCCTCCTACAGATAACGTCAAGCATATCTACCGCTGTGTGCATTCTGCAGCCTTGATAAGAAGAAGAAAACTTTTCAGGACTACAAGACGTAGTTAAAACCAGAGTTTTCTCTCTATCCGTTGGCAGATTTTGGGATTAAAATAACATAACTCCAAGGTATTTTGTTAGTTTTATAGATATTGAGGCCATAAATGCACTTGGATTTTATTTTTCTTTTACTTCCTACTAAAAAGAACTATGCAGTCATAATATATTTAATAATTACGGTAGTCCCAAACAACTTGAAATACAACACCAGTATACAGTGACCTTAGAGATAGGTCAGATAATTACTGTGCAAAGTTAGAGAAAACTTCAGGCAGTAAAAGTCGTTGTTGCTGTTTTTCCTGTTAGTGGTGATAATGCAACCTGTTTAAGCTATGTAATAGCTTTATATTTCAAATTACTCTTTTCCTCAGAACAATCCTAGGAAAGCACCTTTGTTTCTGTGTACCCTCTAAGGTACACTCCTCTGTGAATCTTCAGTGTATATTATTATTAGTCTTCTGCATTAACTGTGTAACATTATGGAAGGTGACTTTAGCAAAGTGACCTGAAGTACTGCAATACATTTCATGATCTTGAAAACACCATCTGAGGCAGAGGCAGGAAGCAATCTCTCATGAATGCTCACCTAGGCTTTATTTTATTTTGCTTCCTTTTGCTTCTAACATAGTTATCTTCTAAGCAGATGAAGGCACTTTGGCAATACTGTTGATGGGGAACGTGAGTATGTTACGCGTTGTCAAGTTAAACGCACGTGTAGTGAGTGTAAGAGGAAGAGAACTATCCGTATTGAGAGGCTAAAATCCACAACAGACCTTTATAGTGCCTGAAGGTTTGTCTTGACTGTGTTTTCTCTGGCAGTGAAGAAAATTTAAGAAGTTCCCATGTTTCCAACAGTCCTCCACCCACTAGTTATTTCTGTTACAGGTATAGCTACTTAAGGACCTTTAAAAGGTTTGGGGAGACTCTTTATTGTCGTTTTGGGGTTGTTTTTTTTTTTAATTTGCAAGACTTCAGGGATGTGAGTGAAAGCCTGGCACCCCAGCCCGCAGCAGTGTGGCAGAGGTCAGCTGAATGACATAAACGTGTAGTTACACCAGGAGCTTATGGCTCCATTTTTGGCATCCAGTGCTTGTCCCTGAGGGCACAATCAGTGTCCACAAGCTCCTCAATCTAGTGTCTGCTTGACCTCAGAGCCAGCGCTGGCATGGCACAGCACCCTGGGACCGGGACCGGGATGCTGTGAGAGGGCTGTGCAAGATGAGCTGGTAGAAGGTTTGCTGGTCCCCATCACTTCTCTTTTGCTCCGGAGCTGCATTTACACTCACGTCCTTGCCTGAGCTACCTGTCGGTGTGTCTCTGTTGGCCTCGCTGATCCTCAGCTTGACTTGATCTCCAAGCTTGTGCCTGGACCTGCCCCATCTGTATGGACCTGTCTGGTTCTCTGGGCTATGGCTGACTCTGCTACCATCACTGGACATGCACTTCTCTTCTTACTGAGGTACCACGGAGCTGCATCATGTGTGTCTGTGTGTGTGTGTGTTTACACACGAGGGCTCTTCCATGCCATGCTGTCACCCACACTCCCAGCTCTCTAGTCCCGGTGGCACAGCTGCCCTTATTGCTTCCTGACACCCACTTTCACAACAGTTTCAAGAGATCTAAGCTATGGTATCTTGTTTTTGTCTATGAGATCATCTTCCTCCCTTATCCAAGCTGTGGTACTTATCAAAATTTCTAAGGTCCTTCTTCCAGGACCGAAGGCAACTTAAAGAAATACCTGCTTTTGCTGGAGTTGTTTTTTGGTTTAGTTAGGGTTTGGTTTAGTAGAGCTAGTTGTTCAACTTCATGAATAATCTCAGCTTGGGAGAGGATAAGACTTGATCTTGGTGTAAGAGACAAGATAAGTAAGAGGCACACTTAAGGTCAACTGGTCACTTCTTAGATCCCCTTAGCTGTGGTGAAAAGCTGTGTTCGAGGCTGAATGAAAGCTCCTTTGTAGGTATGGAACTCCTTTGGTCTCTAATCCAGTTCAGTCTTTTGTTACAAAAATGAGCCAGAGAGACTGAGTTTACTGCCTGATGTTTAAGGAACTTCTATTCAAATTAATATTTAATTAGTTATTCTAAATAGAACAGCTGCAACAAGAGCTCCTAAACTAAACCTGCAACAGCCCCAGGTTAGAGCAGTAAAAAATAAGAAAGGAGGGCCAAATTAAAAAATACTTCTGAAGAGAGATGGTAAATTTTAAATTAAAAGTAAACACTATTATCCCATTTTTTTCGGCAAAAGCTCTTTAACTAAACTTGATTCAACTCATAAGCTATTCTGGTCAGACTTTAATACTCTGCAGCAAATGAAAACACATTCATTTTTCTCTGCATTTTCAAGATTTCAGTTCTGCTGAAATAATCCTACACCTGTACATCGGTTTTAAGTGAGGCCTTCTTCACCAGCAGTTGCTGCAGGTGGCAGCTGTGTTAAACCATTGGCAAGGACTCTGGTACATGATTCCTTCCCAAGTAAGCTGAGGAAGTTATTTCCCCAGCCCCTTTTCCCTGCATCTCCTGAAAAAGATTGTCTACATTACAGAGGTGGCAGAGGAAGTAGTAGGTCTACTCCTGAGGTATCAATAACCAAGGGTAGTCATTTAATCTATCATTTATTTTCGTTTTGAACTTCAGTCACCAAGCAAACATATCACTTGATGAACTCAGCAGTAACTTCAACAGGAGCTGATAACTGAGGTAGTCATTTTTTCAGCCACTGTCCCCAAGTCCAACAAAAGTCTATAGGAAGGGTAGGACAATCTCAAATCATCATGTTGGCTACTTTTAAGAAGTTAATGCTCTTCATTTGAGACAGATGCTGATCATATGTCTATTTCTAGCTAGTTTTCAGTGATGCACATGTTAGTCCATTTCATTTTGCACGACAACAACTTGGGACCTTCCTAGCCCTTGTGGGCAACAACCAGCCTCTCAGGTGAGAGTGTTTACAGCAGCGTAAACTAGATCAGACAATGATCCTGTGGTCTCTGATGTGCTAGCACCATTTCTTGACTGACTGAAGCCAGTTCAGAGAATCAAACCAGTCTCTAAAAAAAAAAAAAAAAAACCCTGAGGGGGTGGTTTGGGGTGATTTTATCTCTGAACTGATTCATCCTGAAGGATAGGATATACAGATACTGGTGCCAGAAAAGGAATGGAAAAATCTTTCAGGAGTTGCCATTAAAGGTAGGACTGTGGACATGCTGTCTTTGACTGACTGAAACTCTCACAGGACGGTCACTTCTGGGGACAGTAATTTCCCACTGTAGGCAGTAGTCTCTTAAAACACAGTAGTTCAGCCACTTGTGATTCTGTGACCATAACCTGAGGTTAATGGCTGACATTAACTGTGTCATAGTTAATGTTATAACGTAGCTGGCATTCAGTGTAAATGACAGCAATTTTAGGCAATGGGTGTTTGAGGCAAGTAAACATTTCAAATCTAGGTCTCAATGAAGTTTCTTGTTTAGTAGCCATGACAAAACACCCTCTCAGATTTATTAATGAGCCTGACAGATATGAGCGCTAATGAAAATGGACAGGTAGGTAATGAGGGAGGTACAGTCAGAACACAGGATTAAAGTCAGGTACAATTAAAGTTCAGCTCCCTAGTCAAACACAGGCTCCTTTGGGGCCCTAGGTAAATCATTTATGCACAGCCTTTCAGTCTTTAAAGAGAGGATAATAATATTCATTATCTTCACACATACACCTTGAGAGTAGGAACAGTTTTGCTGTATTTTTTTTCCCCTTAATTCTCAGAAGTGCCTGCTAGATTACCAATGTCATGATTACAATATTGGGCAGAGCTGGAGCTAGGCAAACAGTGTGTAGGTTTCCTCACAGAGCTCCACTTTTGTATTGCAGACATCTTTACCCCTTATCAGTTATGCTGTTCCACTCTGAGCTTAAGACAAGCTGCCAGGAAAATACCTGCTACCTGTAGGAATGATGCCATATCATGAGACAGTCAGTGCCTCTCTAACGCTATTCCCAGTGGAGCCACCTTTAAACATCATGTCTCAGGAAGTGACTTGAAAGACTCGGTAGACAATGGCAGCACAAATGTCAGGTATCCAGTAAAGGAGAGAGCAAAAGAGCTGTCCTACCCAAAGATTGTAAAACAAAACCAAACAATGCAGACAAATTGAGGGGGAAGGAAAGGAGGGAGGGAGTCAGTGAGAGGGAGAGAACACAGTACATCAAGCCATCTGGATTAAAACCAGATCAGTCATTCTAAATTGGTGCTTGAGTGCTGAACAAATGAGCTAGAGGAAGAAGGAAATCTGCGTGTTTGTATAGCTGCATTGCAGGGCATTAAGGAAGTGGTGTTTTACATTTTAAGCAGAGGAAAGTCTATGCACAATCTATTAGCTCTGGCTGGTATTATGAAGCTGTTAGTAAGAAGTCAGGTGTATTTTGGGATATCCCCGTGCACATGTACTGCTGACCAAGGTCTGCATTACAGCCTTTCCAGAACCAAGGCAGCAGTTAGTAATTAAATCTTAATGGTTATCTGCTGAGATGAAAACACTTGGGACAGTGAGAAACTGAAGTTTAAAAGGCTCACCTCTCCACAGAGAGGGAATTTGGAGCTAGGAAGAGTTACCACAGGCAAAACAGATATGGAAGACGGGGATAAAAAAGACAAAAAGCAGAGAGATAGTGAAGAAAGAGATGGTTGCATTTGAAAAGAAAATCTTTGACTTACCTGGGGACAAGCCAAACAGAAGCTAACTCATGAGCTGCAGAAGCAGTTTAGATTGTCACAGAACAAAAAGAAACTCACAGTGGGAATATAAAGAGGAGTTGTTATTTTAGGTTGGTTTGAAGATTTTCTTGCTCTATTTAGCAAAGTATAAAGATAATTTGTTTACAGCACCACATGAACCTGAGAAACGAGTTGCAGCTCAGCATGCTCGTGATAGCTAAAATTTGGGAAAAGGTAATCTGAAGCAAGGACAAATCTCAAGGACTGAAGTTAATCCTAGGACTATACAGATTTTTCTCAGACTTCAGGGCTTAAGGCACACATATTCTAGTGTCTGGCCAATGTCTAGCCAGGGAGCTTAGCCAGATCCATGACACACGGATTATGTACTCGTGCCTTTAAAGAACTGAGCTTGCACTTTGCCTGGGTATAGGTTAAAGTGCAAAAGAACTGTTACTAGACTATGTTTCATCATATATTGATTTCTGTTCAGAAAAAAAAAAAAAAAAATATGAATACGTGTAGAGAACCATCCATTTCCTGTCTTCCATAGCGTTTTCTCCAGAAATAATCTGGATTCTGCTGATAAATCTGGTGGTCGTCTTTTAAAGGTAAAAGGTATCAAATGTATTTTTTTTTAAAAGAAAGGATTTTGTTTTCTTTTTGTTGTTACACCAGCAATATCACAGAATCACAGAATGTTCAGGGTTGGAAGGGACTTGAAAAGATCATCTAGTCCAGCCCCCCTGCCAGAGCAGGATCACCTACAGTAGGTCACACAGGAATGCGTCCAGGAGTCTTGTAAGCCCCTTTAAGATACTGGAAGGCCACAATAAGGTCTCCTCAGAGCCTTCTTTTCTTCAGACTGAACAACCCCAACTCTCTCAGTCTGTCTTCATAGGAGAGGTACTCCAGCACTCTGATCATCCTCTTTCAGCTAGTTGGTTTTTTCTATTAAAAAAAATGCATTATTTTCTTCAGGAAGCAGCTGTTAAAATCAAATGAAAAATCAGCTTCTAAACGAATCAGAACAGACCCTACTTCTGAATCCATCAGCTTACAATATCTGAAATGAAATTCCTTGCAGCCATTGTATCATTCTACCTGATTCCCTCTGGAAAAAAAACTTGAGCAGTTCCACTGTGTACAAGGGTGTATACACACATTTGCATCCTGCAGCTCATCTCAACTGTGAAGAAAAGCAGAAATCTTAGAGATAATTCACTGCAAGTTTCTCATAAATAGGCAGCAGAGAGAAATTCTCTGCATGCTCTGAGGGACCACTTGCATCATGAAAGCTCACTTTACAGATACCAAGAAATCCATGCTGCAGAGTAACTGAGCAAAGATCCCAATCAAAGCTCATGAATAACAAATCCATTAGAAAAAAAAAGTCCAGCACTCTCAGAATGACTTGTTAAAAGTCGTATTAGTTCCATAAATATACAAAAATAGTCTGAGCATGCTCTGCTTCCTTTCACTTTGCAGTTTGGAGTACTGCCAGAAAAAAGATGAAGAGCAAAAAGACATCATAAGGACTTCAAGCAGGTGCCACATTTGTGGTTTTGTGATTTGAAACAATGTGGTCCTTTCAAATGTAGATAAAAATTGTTTTAGCACTCTGTGTTTCCTTTCCTTCCTCTCAAATGTAATATAACAGTGTATGGTCAGAGTCCATAAAGTACATGCAAACTTTGGAGACAGAGGGAAGAACATGGAGCTACTGGAAACTGCTGGCCAAATTACTTTGCTGAGAAAAATACATCCCAGACAGATGTATGACTCATATCCACTGCCATCTGTTAGACAGAAATAAGCCATCTTTGCCTCATTAAGGTAGAAATGATCCTCTTTTGTAGTCAATGGTGACCTACTGACCTGGACTCCAACAGCTCAGATCAAGTTGGAACAGTTGATGCTATTAAGGCCGTTTCCTTGTCGGTCTCACAAACAATAATTTAACCAAACTTCCACCCTCTCCTTCTGAAATAATTCCTCCAGGTCACAGCATTAGGACTCAGCCAACTTTTCCTCCCTTCTGTGTTTGGCTGAAGGCAGCTAAATGTCATGAACTGTAGCAGAGCATCCTTAATCATTATAGATCCTTCACTGTCCCAGAGCCTTGTGAAATCCCCCTGGATGTGGGAGAGGTGTGAGGTGGGATTCACAACTTCTGTGAATCCTAAAGACCAATCCTGTGAGTATTTCCAAGATCCCATACCCCAGGCAGCAAAAGGAACTCAATCAACCCTTGTGGGGAACAAAGCGAGAGTACAGGCTGCTTTCCAGCTCTTGGCCGAACTGGGATCTTCCAGGTGCTCCCTGCAGCCATGGAGCCACAGCAGTGCTCATGAAGGGCTCCCGCAAAATGCGTGTCACCTGTGAGAACCACTGGTCGTACGGTGCTGGAGGCCATGGAGGGGAGCTGACAGGCACAATAACAGCTTTTGGGTTTGAGAATTCATGTTCAGATTCAAAAACAGACACGTTGCGCTTGGAGTCTGTATGGGTACGTGCAAATTTTATGGGTGTGCACAAACTGTAATTACTGGTTGTAATTCTTGGCCCTCTTCAATCTCAGCACCACATTATCATTTTGGGAAAAAAAAAAAAATATGACGACCCCACTTGTATGCACATATCCAGATAACTAGCTGACAGCAGCTGTAAGACACAAAACCATCAAATATACGGAAAAGGGTGAAGTTAAGTTTCCAGAATTTCCAGTTGTTTTACAGACCACCTTTCACTCATTTGTGGACTCCACACAGCTTGCAGGCTGAAGACACAACTGCTGAGCTGAGGCTACCCTGGAATTATGGCCTTTTCTATCATCATAGGTACAGTATTCAGTTTTCATAACATCAAAAGGGAATGTACATTCTGTTGCTGCAAGTTCTGTCAAAATTACCTCCCCCTGAAGATCAATTTCATAGCCATTGCCACACTACGAAGAAGATCCCTGCTGTCTGATTCCCTAATAAAGCAATAGAGGCACTATAAATAAAAGGTATCCAGGCTTTTCAACTTGCGATAATTTAAATGCTGGAATATGAATCCTTCTGTTTTCTCTAAGACCAGTGAATTATGGGATCAAAACATTTCTCTCAATCCCCCACCACACCAGAAAAAAAAATAAAGTGTTTGTATCTGTATTTTATAGAGCACCTCAGCTGTGCTGGAGTGTGTCTGACTTGATGCAAGCAAGCAAGCACAGCATGGTGCTTGCTTCCTAGCAATGTACAACCTAATTAGATGGAGACCCAAAAGTTCTGAAGTAGGGGAGATTCTTGTCAGCTCCCATACCAGGGGAACTTCTTTCTAGCTCTTCTCAAAGTAACATTATTCTCGCACACCATGAGAAAAATGAATTAGGGTCTCCATAAAGTACGGGAAGAATAGTTAAAATGGTTTAGAAAGCTCAGCGCTCCATGCAAAGATATTTGAGTACAGCAGGAGCTAGAGTGTGGTTGAGAGTTTTGGGATTATCACCTTCATGTGAGACTGGAATTTGTAATAAAATGGGATGTGGATGGCCCAGAGAAGCACAAGTGTTTATTTCGATCTTTTTAAATTGAAATCCTCACATAAATATTTGAAGAACTGCATTGGACAGTTTTGCATAGACGTTTCCCATAATTGTCTCTCAGAAGGTGAAGGGAAGAGATGGATAAATAAAATACGTGGCATTGTAGTAAAATATTTATTTGTTTTGTTTTACAAAATTGTAATTTCATTATTAGAATTATCATAATCTTAATTAGTACTGCCAGGAGTCAAAAGCTGGCTCCCGACTGTGCCTGTGTGCTCACAGGGACACATTATACCTGCTAACCGTGGGGGAGTTGCACGTGTGTGTGCTTAGAAATGAACTGCTTTCATGGTTTGCTTTCTCAAGTCTGACATCCCTGCAACAATATCTAAAACAGAGGCTGAGTTACCCTGAGCCTGGCAGGACATGTCTGTGAGACGGATGAAGGCTATCGTGGCTTGGATGAAAAATCCATGACTGACAGCAGGAGAAGAGTTTTATACAAACTCTTGCACTGATTGCTCATACCAATTCTAGCACTTTTTCACTATCATTTTCCTTATTAGAAAAGTTCTTATTTTCTTCATCTTGTAGTCCTTTGGTTTCACTGTTCCAGTGCTGAGTTTTTTCTTGCATGCAGGAATAAATTGTTGCTGGATGTCTGCAGTCACAGCTTTAAAGCTCCCTTCCTCAGCTGCGGAAAGAGCTAACAGCTCTGAATACCTGATGTTCACAGGGGTTTAGGTCTAAACTGGTTTTCTAACCCTTTAGGCACAAACATTTGTTCTTCTGAGAATGTCCTTCTAGTTGAATGATTTTAATATCCTGCTCCTAGAGTTTGGAGTAGATTTCTCTCTTTTTTTCCTTCCTTTTTTTTTTAAATCCTATAGGCACTTTTGTGTGTGTGTCAAACACTACTGCTACAGTAAGTGTGACATATAGCCTAGTGCAACTTATCAAATATAGGCTGTCTGGCAGTCAATTTACAGCACATAGGGTTTGTCTCATGAGCTGTGACTAAGGCCCATATAGTTTTGATTTCTAGACCTCATGACTGACCCCATACAACTGCTGTTTACAGAGCTGTCATATTCAGGCAGAGGGTGTTAGTGCAAACCTTCTTATCCTGCGAAGATTATCTTGCAAGAGATTAATCAGAGGAAGTAAGGAGTAGACTTGAAAAAATGCCTAGATATTGCAAAACTCTGAGTTAAAAAAAGCAATAAGTGCATATACAACACACCTACATACACAGACATACATAGACAGGTGGGTATATTTATATATCTAGGTATATATATAAGCACACTTCTATGATAATTGGAGAAAAGACTATAATATTCATGGATTGCATTCAGTAAATAGAATTCATATTCAAGTTACAATCTGTCAGTTAAGAAACTTGTTCCAGTACATTTTGCAGTCAAAACAGCATAAATTTCACTTGCAAACAAATACCTTTATTTTTAAGAAAATCTTTAAAATCTGCTTCCTTTACTGAATTTTTTTTTATGCAAACCCTTTTATAATAAAAGGGTACAGTAAGTATCCTAAACTAACAATTAGAGATGACGACATTCTCTTTCATTATCCGGGATAATAAGCGATTTCCATTCCTTGGAAACAAGCAGATTCTGTAGCAAGCCTTCAGCAAATAAAAATATACATAATAGATGCTAGGATCATATAATATTTCTCTTAATTTCAGGCTTTCTTCTGGATGACAAAGTTACACTGTAGACTGCAGATTATTTGGAACGGAGAATAAGATATCTTGAAAGTAAGATCTTTAATTGGATTTTAGAAATACCATTATGCTTTTAAAAATGATGCTGCCTTGCATGTGTTGCCAGAAGACACGATGAAATTCACAGTTCTGAGGGTGCACATTTGTTCCTTTTTAGCTGACTTTAGCTCCTTTTTAGCATTTCTGACATGGAGCGAGTCCTCACCTGGGCAGTCACAGGAGTTCTTCCAGTGTGGCCCATGAAATCAGTTTCTTTAGCAGGCAAATTTGCCAGAACAAATTTGCCTGCTAAAGAATGCAACAATATTAAATACATATAGCCACAAGAAAATTGCTGACAAACATTAGTAGGGATTAAATAGAAAATAATTCACTGGAAAGTGATAAGCTGAAGCAGTTAGTGTTGATTATCTTTTTAACACTCCTACTCCATGTGCAAACTGGCCTTAAATGGTAGCTTTAGTGAGAGCAAAACTGACAGTTGAAGAACATGAAGATTAGAAGCCATATTCTGTTACTGCTTTTAGAAGAAGACAGTAACTAATTTTAAAGGGGTACATGATCTACAGACTCTATCTGGTCTGTCTCACAGATCTGGCTCATTGCTTCCTTCAGCTCATTTCTGGTGCAAGCCCAAATTTGGGAAAGGATTTATGACTAATTTCAAGTAGATGAACAGTGGACATCTGAAGGACACTATTAGTTTGTTTAAAGGAAGGAGAAGTCTGAATCTATTCCAATCTATTCCTAGGAATAGATTTACCAGGGGACTAAAGATGTCACGTCAATATCTCCCTTCACCCTCACGAAAATCCCAACACTTTGGTGTGACCTTATACCATACATATGATTCCAGCTTTGCCATCCCATACTTCCATGCATAGCGGTGCTGCATTGCCCCTCAGTACTTCTCTGATTTGAGATATTTTTACCTTCCCCGCTGTGGTAAAACTGCAGGATGGGCTTCCTCCCTCCAGCTTCGCAGCCAGAAGTTGGCATGGAAAAGGACAGAGGCATCAGTTGTACCTCAAGATGCATCATCACCAAAGGGGAGGGACACAATCCAGCTCCCTTTCCGCATTTCAGAAGAACATCTGTTTATATGATGTTTGCCTCTTACGTGAATGTCGCAGCAGCAACTGAAGAAACTCTGTCCTGTTTCTCCCAATCATGCATGCCCACGTAATCTAGAGATAGACTGGGATTTGGTTTGCATTAAGCCTGTTTTGTGATTTAATATACGTTGCAGCCATAAATAACAAAAGAGGTAAAAATAAAAGAGAGGTCATTCGAAAACCAAAGGATGGAGAGCACATAAAATTTGGAAACAGGTATCAGATGGAGGAGGAGAGAGAATGACTCCAAGAATAGGATCTGCAGAGGGGAAGATTGGTTAAAAACCAGAAAATTGTACAAAAACTATCACACCACACTGCTGCTAGTGCTGACAAAGATAAAATTAATTTGTTCTCCTTTCACATACACCTTATGGTCGTATCATTAAAAAACAGTCCCTCTACACATATACCTCTTCTGGAACGTGGGACAATTTTTGTAACAACTGTTCCCTATCTTTTTTTACAAATAAATACAAGTCTAAAATGTTTCAGAATGTATGGAGAGCTAGTCAAGGCTTTAGCACATAACATGCGCTATCAAAACACAACGATTCATTGTTTTTGACATTTAACTAGGTAATTACCTATTTTCTCAAGAAAAGTTGCTCTTTCCTGGTTTTCAAATGGCGAAGGACACTAATAATTGAGTATTAAAACAAAAAATGACAAGAAAGAAAATATATACACCTATTTTATCCAAACTCAGATGTTCCTTGTCACTTAGCTGGAAGAGAAATTGCAGCACTCACAAAATGTTTTCCTCACTGGCACGATGAAGAACCTTCTTTTCAAAGGCAGATGTCTGGGATAAGTATTCATTTTGGTGAGCCTAGTGTTAAACACCCTGATTCTTTAGAAAGACTTCAAACAATTAAATAAATGGAGTTTCTTCTGAATTTGAAAAATTAGAAGATAATTTAGGGTTTGTGGTACAGCAGCCACAAAGTAAGACTAAGTTGCATGTAGGCAATAGAATGAAGCTTTAAGCAGGAAATTTGTGTGTTTGAAGCCATGGTATTTACTAGTCGCTTACACAGCATTCTGCTAGTAAACACCACATCCTTAGCACATGCAAAGTATACGGTAGATTTTGTAACTCAGAGTTCTGACTAATTCTATAGAAAGTGGCTGGTTTTTTCTTTAAGTCATTCGAACTTTCAGCTGGTGCAGCAGTTAAGATCTTTCTGCACCAGGTAGGGTGTTGTCTTCACATCTAGACCAACATCTAAAGGGAATAGGGATCAAACTGCACGACTGAAAGCAGTACTAATCATTTATGCATACTGTTTGGAAACAATTCTTAGGTTTGAAAAGTGTCTTTCAAATAAATATAGACCAAGGAAATGTAATCAACAAAAAATGACTTAGACATCACCCTGTTCAAAAAGAACAAATTACAATCACGACGTGTAATAGCTCTTGAGCAGCGTTCGCATCCCTGTCAGGAGTTTTGAAAGATTGACAATACAGGATGTGGATATTAAATGCAGAGTTTTTTCTTAAAAAGAAAAAATACATATACACATTTCCTGGCAAGCTGAGCTTCACAGTTTTTGTCACTTTTCACAGTCTGGCTTGATTTATAGAAAGTGTTATCTCCAGGACGCAAAGCTACAGTGAAAGGGGAACTGCTGTCTCTGGCCATGCAGAATTGACCCAATTCTTCATGTGTGGAGGTTAAAAGCAAATACTCTGGAAAAACGAACGGCCACTATCACAGCTGGGTTCTGGAAGGTCCACAGCGCTCTCAGGCTATGAACCTCAGAAGCAAAAGCTTCTTCCATGGGACTAATCTTTCCCTTTGGCATTTGCTAAAAGAAGAATGAGGCTATTTCTGGACGCTGTTTCCTTCAGCCCTTGTCCTGAGGCTGAAGCCCTGGGTTCACCTTGGGAGCCTTTTGACAAGTAACCTGGGCAGAAAGGGAACTGAGGAAAATCCTCTCCTTCCTCCCCACAGACGACCTGCACAAGGCTGTCCCACTAGCCGAAGGTGGAAAAGTTACAGTTCGTAACTCTCGTAAATGTACTTCACAAAAATCATACAAGCAGCCTCAGAACTGGCCAATATCCTCTCCATAGCTTCAGGTAGCATGAGAGCCAGACCACCAATTGCCATGGCCTTCCTCCTCCCACAAACAACTTCTTGCTTCTCTTTTCTGTTTGTTAGTTAGTTTTTTCCCCGATGCCAGGGGCAGGGCTGAAAGACCAGCACCTTGCCACCCTCTGGCTCCTCTGCACTTGATCCCCAGGAGAACTGGAAGAGATGGAGAAAAATGGGACTACCTTGTACATCTTCAGTGCACTGACCTTTGCTACAAACTGGCTTTTTGCTCGAATAATGTGGACAAAACATCATCAGAGTGTTTCTCTCCAATGTGCTGCCTACTTACCCAGACCCAGGGACAACCCCCTACCATCTCAAACTGAAATCTGCATTCACGATACTGGAGGTCACAATAATAACAATAGATATATCTCTTAAAGTCTGTTTTCAAAACACAGGGAATGAATGAATTCCTCATCTGTTGCTTTATATCCTGCTGGTTTAATCCTCTGAATCACTATCAGTGAGAAAGGAAGCACTGGACACACAAGAGAGCTATCCCATCTCCTTTCTGCCACACTGCCAAGGCTGCAAGAAGGAAAGCCACTCAAGCTGAAAAAGAAGGTGACGGTTGCAGAGGAATCTCTGCGATGAGCTCTCAGCTCTGGAGAGGACTCATTTTTCTGAAATAGCCTGGGTCTGATGATCTCCAGGGCATGTTGCAAGAAGCATCCTTCTGCTCACACTCATGATGACTGTGACATCTGCAGAAAAAGAAGAATTTGTGTGAGCTCTGTAACAAGTGAGGGGAGAGTGTGGTCGCCTGCTGTAAGTGTTGACAGCAAATTACCAAGATTTTCACTTTTTTTTTAAATAATTTCTTTTGAAAGAACACTTGTGTGCATCCCAACAAGATTATATATAGGCACAGACAAGTGCTGATAATTGTACCTTGATTTCCTCCTGCCATTCTCCTGTGATTTTTACTTTTTAGTTGTTATTTACTGGCACTGTGCAGTAGGTTCATATTTCCCTTGCGCAGGTATATCTGCAGCCTAGCCAACTTCTGTAGCCATAATACTTTCAGCTCAGCTTTAGCCTTTAGGCACTAGCAGCTTTTTTCTCTTTAGTAGGGCTGGGAACAGGTGTCCTTTGTTTGTGTTCATTTTACTTTGGTGTGGAGTCTGTGCTACAGGGAGGGAGATGAAGGCAGGGGATGGAAGGGTGATTTAGAAGTGAAGTTGTTAAAAGGGAGGCTAGTATCTCCTCTCAGTCCCAGGTGGATTTCCTTTTGTTTAGTCTACCAGAAAAGCAGAATATTTCCTGCTTTACATGCACAAACAAAAATATAAGAAAACAAAATCAAAGATGTTGAGAACTGTGGGCTCAGAGGGAAAAATAAAACAGGAACAAAACAGCTCACCTCCAACCCCCGCCCCAGCTTCCTCGGATGGCACAAAGCATCATAAACAAAGTTCTACAGCTAGTATGTTGCTGATATGCAGTGATGTATAATATTGCCCATAAAATTAGTCATGTGTTATTGCACAAAGTAGTGTGTTCCACAAGAGCTGCCTATTTAGCAAGCTTGATCGAGAACATTAAATATGAAAATAAGGGAAAAACATTTAACATTGTTGAAAAGTAATTAAAAATATATTTCACCATATGCTTCTCTGCCATTACTTCATTTCAGCAAAACAAATGCCTGGAGCATTTATTATCCCCCATCATTTTTTAAAGAGGCCTAATGTTCCCACTTGGCACAGGAGACACGCAGATAAAATGAACCAGCCCTGAAATGAATTGTGTGAAATGCATTTGTCTGAACTCAAACAGCTTCCCTCTAGTCAATACATGAATGAGTATTTCCAATCTCTCAAAAAGCATATGTCTGAAAAATAACTTTTTTTTTTTTTTGCTGGTAATATACCATGTGTAATCTTTGCAAAGCCTAAAATGCCATTAGCTTTATTAGGGTTCTGCTGCAGTCAGTATTACAAGGTTCGTGTTACTAATATGGAGCCCAAACAGCATTGGTATTAAAAAAGCAAAATAAAAGGAAAAACGTTAAGTTAAATAAAAAAAAGCTTTCAAAGCACAGCTAAACTCATGGGAACAAGTTCATCCATGGTGCAATTATATTCCCTCCTGCTCTGTGATACCAGGAATAAATTTGACTATGGGGTTTTAAACAATGGATTTTATGTAATTTTATTTTAATTCATGTTGGACAGAAAAAGAACATACCTTCTTTCATAAGTGATGATCCAAAGAGCAGTAGTTTGTAGGGTTGCATGCTGAGATTTTTTTAAAAAATGTTATCTACCACTGGCCAGTTAAGGGATGGGGGAGGAGAGAATATTCTCTGGAAGAACAATAGATTAATAAAAAGGCAGCTTAACAGGGGAAGAAAAAAAAAAAAAAAAAAGACTTTGTTTGTGTCAAGTGTTAGGAACACCCATAATAAATGAAAATAATATATAAACACAGCTGGATAAAGATATTCATGCTGTGTGGTTGATTTGGTAGTTTATGCATTACTGGCACTGAAACATACACTGTTTCTCTTTGTCTTTACATTGATTCCTTTTGAATATGTGAAACCTGACCCACCAGCCTGTATAACAAAGCTCTGCCATGCGAGACAACTCACTGGCACTGACCTGGCACATAGCTGTGAGACGAGTGACCTGAGACAGAAATCAAACGCAGCAGATTCTTCCTGGGTGAATGGAGGTGAGGAATGCGTTGGAAGTGATGTGAGAAAGCCTGTAATGGCCAGAAATATTCCATCCCTTTCTGGGAACAATGGGGAGAGACGGGGAGGAAAGAGTATATCAGATTAGTCCATACGATCTGGCTTTTTGTGTCACTACGTGGAAAGAGACACAAAGGAATATATGGTGGGAATCAGGGCAATGTGGACGTGGGATCTGGGACTGAGTAGATTTAGCAAGAGCAAACTTTCCCACCATACCACAAAGCCCATAGTATGCTTCTCAGGACAAATAACAGGTCTTTACTTCTCCCCTCTTCTATTCTATCTCAGAATGTAGTTTCAGTTCAAGCTCCACATTCTGTTCTTGTCTGAAAAAAATTTATGAAAGCGTGGCACTGGCTTCAAATGACATCTACAAATGGAAAAGTTGGACTGAAATGTTTCAACTGTAAACCACAACAGGACTTGGTGGCCTGGAAACCCTGGAAACTCCCAAGTGAATCATTGTAATTCACTGCTGACCACCATTAAAGAACATGGCTGACATCGGCAGACCAAGAAAAATGTCTACATATTATTGGATCTGTGGTAAAACGACTTAGCTAGCAGAACTGTGTGATTTGTGGCACTTCAGGAGATGGTTTAGTGTTAAGGTGGTGTAGGACTGTAGGTTGGACTTGATGATCTTAAGGTCCTTTCCAACCTTTGTGATTCTATGATTTTCAGCAGATGCAATTTTGTCACAGATCTAAATGACAAAAGCTGGCTGTTCAATTCAAGTTCTACAGTTGTGTTCTTTGAGCTCTGGAAATTCGTTTCTGAGCAGTGCTTTGTGAGGCAAGAGGACAACATTAGTTCAGAGAATAAAGGTGGTGAAGCTCGGGAATGTAACAGATTTGCATATTTATCAATGAAACCAAGGGCATATGCTGATCAATGAATCCCATCAATAAAATAATATAATTTGAGCACAAGGGTCATTTGCCCTTCACATGAGAAGATAATCTAAGTTTGAATGAGCTTCTCTAGCACCTTCAGTTCATGATTTGATCTTCACTTGAAAGTTTAGCTAGCATTACCAAGTTCAGGAGAGGCATGAAGAGAAATCACCCTTTAAACCAGAATATGCAGACATAGTTCCTCAAGGAACAGATTTTACTAGGCAACAAAAAAGGAACTGTTTTTCTAATGTAAGCCATATTTCCACTTCAGAGATGTGTTGGTATGGGTGGCTGTAGCTATATAGGTAGACCACTGCAGGTGCAGACCATCCCTGTAAAACAAATGAAGTGTTGAAGTACAGAGTCTAGGAAGCTTACCCGACTTTTGCAAACTGATGTGAGATCTCCAGGTGAAAGATGCTTTAGCAGTATAAACTACTACAAGAATAATATACTGCTAAAAACTAATATTTTACTAACTGAACTGAGAAAATTTCTGTGATTTCATTATGTCTTAAACCATCTATAATCTTCTAAAGATTCCGCAAGGTGGACTTGTGGTATCAAGCTAAAAAGCAGAGCGAGGAGGAGTGTCAATAACACTTGGCATGGCCACTACCCCACTTAGCCGTATGTGCCCATCAAAGGCATCTCCTATATACCGGGTTGGGATACGTGTTCCAGGGGCTTCTCAGATTCCAGGACCCTGCTATGAATTAGCACAAGTCATAATGTTGTTATATCTGTTGCACTGTTACCATGTAGATTACAGATAATAATGCAAGATCTGTTTTAATTAACTAGTATTTTTAGCTACTCAGAATGTCTGAAGCTCACTTTTCTAGCAAGGATATATACTGCATAAGTATAAATTAGCTCTATTTTGAGCTCAGAAGCAGTGCATAAGACTGTTGCTGTCCTGATTCAAAAAAGTGAACTTCTGCCAGAAAGAGAAGGAATAAATAAGTGTCATCTCCTGATGAACATAAAAGCAGAGGAGGAAACACATATGTGATTTGGAAACAGGATTACTCATAGATTCAGAAGTAATAAATCCAATTACTTAGCTTGATTCATCAATAAATGGGAAAGTAGTATTTGTTTTATTATCAAATTAAGTTATTCTTTGGAAGTAATCCACTTAAAATAATTGTTTCCTAGCATCAAGCAAAAGTAATCAGTAAAAAGGAACAAAAAATATCTTTCTACTGCTTTCTGCAGAAGGATTTTTCACATTTTTCTGAGCACCAGATTATCCTGTCATAAACAGCAGCAGAGAAATCCAAGGAATCTAGATAAGTCAATGCTGCTTTCATAACGTCTTTTACTCCAACTACCTGGTACAGTGGGTTGAAAGCAAAAGTTCTCACACCAAAGATTCAGAATAAAATACTCTTTTGGGAACACTGAAAATCAGCTAGTGTTCCGTCCTCAGTGGAGCAATGTCTGTGAAACCTTTGACTGTCGGTTCTGAAGCATTCTCAAGTGCATCTTCTGCTCACGGGGCATTACTCTCTGTGTGCAGAGTACAGGAATATTGGCAACACTGGTTCACCAATATTGACACAACAAATGCAGGTTCAGCTATCTCAGAAGAAATAGTTCAAGTAGGGGCAGAGGGAGATGAAAAAGCCTACAAGAAGTAATCCGTTGTGGCTAAAATGTGTTCCTATGCTTATCTGAGTGGAAACTGCAAATGTAATGTATGGTACAAAACGGAGAAAAAATATTAAAAATCTTAACCTTCTTTTTCTAAATCTCCTTTCTGTAAGGCAGACACATCCTCTACAGTCTTTGAGCTCTGAAACAGTAAGGTACCTGGAATACTCTCTCATATTGAAAGTTTGGTATGCAAAAGAATGATACATCTAGTTTTTAAAAAGGAGATCATCAATAACATCAATGTAGATTAGGCCTTTATTTACCATTAAAAATCTGGTTCACCTCCTGAAGAATGAGATCCAATAGTTGGTTTAGAGACATTATCTAGAAGCTACAGAAGTTTTTATGTTTGCTCTGTTCTAGCAAGACTGAGGAAGTTTTCATGCTTCTGCTTCACTGTATTTCTTTGGGAAAAGATGATCTGACTTGCATTGCAATGCTAGGCACGCCAGCATCGAGGTTAAGACAAGGCTGTGACTCATTGATGATAGATTAAATTTTAAATGACAAGTTTTCTAACTTTGGACGAGTCACAGTCTGGAGCAACCTTTTGATAGCATCAGCATCAAGCAAATGATCAATTTTAAGCTGAAATTTAGACGGTTTATAAAAGGTATTGCATGACGTCATCATCCATGAAAAGCACCGTGGTGTGAGGACGCAGTTCCATGACCTGGACACTTCTTTTTCACCTCCATCCTGTGCTCCTAAATTGCTAGGAGCTGCAGTGCTGTACCAGACCACAGTTGCCTAACGGAAGCTGCCATTAACCCTTCAGATATGCAGGCTGTTCATCTCTGGACTATTATGTATATGCAAGCTAGGAACCAACTTATTAACAGATGAGCTAGAAAACTCTTTGAAGTTCAGTAATTTCAACATGGCAATCTGTTTCTGAGCACCACTAATACTAATGTGGGGGTTGTATGTATTTTCTAGGACAGTAATTTTAGCTGGCAGAGACCCATCTGAAGGCATAGTTGCCTGTCTACAGTTGGAACCAAAATGTCAAACCATACAACATCTAAAAATATTAATATAATTACACAGAGAAAAGTGATAACCGTGCAAGTAGAAACAAATGGACCAGTCAAAGATAACTTGTGGAATATGTTATTTTATTTTTTCTTGTAATAGGCATTGATCGTGTTAATTTTTAAAGAATTAATGTCCAAATATTTGTACATACTCCAGTGAAATATTTGGGCTTAACTTTGAACTCATTATTAAACAGTGGATTTCTAATGTTTTTTTTAAAAAAAAAAAAACCTATAAATTAAAATATATTGTAATAAATATTAAAATATTTTACAATTTTAGAACATCTACATAATCTTTTAAATAATTATTATATCTAAAAATGCTGAACTGGAAATTCTCAGAAAATACTTAAGTGTTAGCATGGTGATTGTAATTACCATTATAAGCATTATATAAAAACTGTAACTGCACATTCCGTTTCTGAGATAGTTTAAAACAGCAGTTTCATTTAATGATACTCATTCTCAAGTGAAATTGCTGTATTTGAAATTTTAGGGAACCGGAATTCAGTGGAGAAGTGTTTAGGTAATGATAGTCGATGATGATGTATCAGAACGAAAATCTTAGGATAGTCAAAGGGAGAGAAAACCAACAGTGATTAAAATAAATGAAGAAAGAACAAAACTCATAGATATAAATTAAATCAAATACCTTTAGGCTTCTGTGAGGTCTGAAGCACAAGGCTACAGGCTAATTTCAGGGAGAAAATCAGAGGAGGAATTCTGCAGTGATTCTAAATAAGGTATACTGTTAGCACAAGGATTAACTGCAGTGCACTACATGAAAAATTAATCTATTTTTGTCATCTGGATTCTGTTCTTCCATATTTTTCAGTTCTGCTATAACAGCATTTGAGGTGGTTTTCCTCCTTTTTGCCACGCTTCTATATGTTTTTTTCACTGAGAATTCATTTGAACAACAGATCGAAAGCACCTCGGGAGTTTGTACACAACAAGCCTGCATGAAGAGGGTGGGCATTTTCCTTGTAAAATTCTAAATTCTGAAATCCAACACCATTTCATGGTTCTTACTATTCCATGGCTCTTATTCTTAAGTTATGCTGTGGACAGTATTCAATATTGAGGAGCTTAGCAATAAGAGAAGGAAACTGGAGAGTCAGGACCTGGCTCCCACAACATTTGAGGGCCTGGGCTGGCTGCATCTCTGCTAAAGACAAAAGAGCTCTGTAGTTCCTAGATATTGTGTGCCTCACCTGAATAGGAACTCCAAACTGGAGAAGACCCAGCCTACTCTGCACCTTTCCTATTCCCTGACTTTCTAAAAAAATGAAAATTACTTGTGGTTGAGGTGGAACCATTGCATGTTTTGATTGGTGCACAGAGAGGGAAAACAAGGGACCAGAACCAAAAGTCAGAGCCTCTGTGACAGGGCAGACTTTGAATCAAATATTTAGACGTGCTTTGGGTAGAAAAATCTAGTCTTTTCCTATCTTATTTTTAAAATCTGGAGACCCCCACAGAGGTTAATAGCACCTTTGTTAATCGTCCTATTCTTTGGACTTCTGCTAAGTTACTCTTATTCCACATACACAAACAAATCCAAACAGGGGGTGTGATCTTAGGAGACATCTGGGCTTCTTCAGCTCTAGCTTGTCATTTCACAGGACCGTGCAGAACAGAGTAGAAATTAAATAAAATATCAGATTCATGTTTAAAAAGAGAGAAATTATCAATGCAGACTCAAATACACAAACATTTTTAATAAAGAGCAGCTTACAAAAGCCTGGGTGATATGTAGAGTAAGAGTTTTACTCACAAAGGCTAATTTCTGGGTGCATTCATCAGTTCAAACTTCATTCATTATTCCTGAAGCACTTTGTGGGACAGATGAAAAACCTGCTGTCACTCTGCCTGAATGTGGCCCCCCACAAGGGTGAAACTCATGCTCAGAAGACATCAGAAACATTTAGAACCTCAGTGCCTTCAGAAACCAATGTGGAAGCTATCTTTGACACTCAGTCTTTCCTCAGAAACTCACACAGAGTGATCTTGTTTTTTCCACCAGCATGGAGAAATCAGATAGCCACAGGTAATCTCTTTCTGTAGGCCCGTAGATGTTGGGCTTCATCTGACAGAGAGCAGTCATTGTGTTTGCTATGTTAAAAGGTGATGATCTCAGTTTTGGTGTGCTGTTACTATGTGGCGTAGCTCCGTTTGCACTTCTTGAAGGTCTGGACCCCCGTCTTTGTCTTGGTTTGTCCTTTTGGTAGCTGAGCTCAGTGAATTTAAGCTCGTACAGAGAGCATAGACTTTGAAGTTATCCGAGGGAGGTGTCAATGTTATCATCAACAGCACTACCAACACATGACTTCAACTGGGATCCTAACTGCATTTTGGCCAATACACAATCATTTAACTTCCTCTAACTTAGCATAATTGCATTACAGGAATTTCAAAGAGTTCTTTGAACCAAGGTACAATTAACATCCTTTCAAAGGACATTGCCACCCAGCAGTTTACCCCAGGTAAACTTCCTTTCTGAAGAAAGAATCTGTTTAAATGTAAATCAGCTTCCTCACTTCTGGAAATTGTTTCCAGTCTCTTCTCAAATGCACTTTCACACTGAAAGTTGTCTTCAGGACTTTGCATGTTATAAGGTACATTTTCAGCCAGAAAGCAGATAAACAGGGAAGTTAATTTTAAAGATGTAATTGATTATAAGAAAATGAGTCTCTACCTCCGTATTACTAGACCATGGATTCAAGTAAGAAAAGCTACTGATTGTGGATGTCCTAGGTAAAATATATCAGTGGTCTTCCACCTTTAATCTATTTTTTAGGGTCCTGAGAAATCCTTACTGGAAACTTTGGTTGATTGGAAACTGAACAGAAGCTGTAAGAGACAGATGAAGAATAGCCTGAATGAAGCAAAGCCTCAATGATCCTGTCTTCTGTCCACTGCTGGGTAAAGAGGATACTTCAGCCTCCAGAGCTGTCATTTTTGTACCTTTATATAGCACTAAAATACACATTTAGAAAAGTCCAAGTGTCTTAATCTCTACAGTGTCATTTAGGATATCATCTGACATTAGCTAATCATGCACATCCTCCTCACTGCCTTAATCCAGGCACTGCTGCTGAATGGGAAAAGATAAGGAGCCTGGTTTTAAAAGCTTTTAAATGACAATGTTTAATTTCATAATTATTTTTAGGAAAGAAAAACCTTTATAAGCCTTTCAAATAACAATCCATGACCCTGTAGTAACATCTTGGCTGGCCATTATAGGTGAAGGTACTGTGCTATGAGAAACCTTGAAATCTCATAACAAACACTTGCCTTTCCTTTGCATCTAATCACGTTACAATTGCCAGTTTATGCGGCACTCAAGATGCAATTTCCAAGGGCAACACATTCATGTGCTCTGAACATTTACGAGTTAGGCATCATATAACATGTACTAGAATTTGGATAGGAAATGAAGAGTTTTAATTGTGAACTTGCATCTCATTTTTTTTTAAATATAGGCATAAGGGCTTGAACTATTGCCTCTATATTTTTCTTGGATCATGAAGGATTAACTTAATGATTTCTGTGGAAAACAAAACCCTCAAAAAAAAGGCATGAGAGAAGGAGAGGAGCTAAGCAGATGAGACAAAGGACAATTTCCACAACTTAGAGGTTCAGTTCAGGTTGAGTTAATTCTGAGCCAAATGTCCAGCCATTAGATGTCTTTGTATTAGAGATGTCATAAGTCTCATCTCTTTTCTGAAATATTTGATATTGTGAGTGAAATGCAATCTCCTCATAACAAGATTTTTGGTCAAGAAAACATTGTTCAAGGGTAACATGAAACTACTTTTGGCTGCTTCAAAATACCACTTAACTGTCAAGCCAGAGTCACACATTTTTTACTGGACTGCAAGGGAAGCAGGGTGCCACCAGATGACCCATTGTAAAATTCAGGACCTGAAATAAAAAATCTCAATGAGATTTTAACTGCTGGTATTAGTGATCTACACCACGTATTTTTTGACTCTTCAAGTCCAAAGCAGGAGTAAAATGCTTAAAAAGTTCCTCCTACATCTGGCAAGTACGTGATAGAGGAGATCTAAATCTATGTTCCTGAACTAATACTTTCAAAATGAAGTCAAAGGAGGATTTAATCAAGTAAAGTTAATAAATTCACCAAGCCTTTATGATCACTATGGTCATGCTTTTAGAAAAGATCACAAATCTCAAATACAGCTGCTCTCAAAAAAACAGAAGAAACGAATAAAGCATAACAAGCTTAAGTTCCCAGAAACTTGTTCCTTGCTGTGCTAGTTCATATTGTGTCTGGGGTGAGGAGATAAAATGCACTGGATTCACACTGCTCCAGGATTGAAGCAGAGCAGAGATGAATCAGTCTATTAAATTTGTAGTCAGATCTGTTGATTGTCCATAGTGCTTTTAGTTCTGCTGTTTTAAAATTACTGGAGTCTTGCTTGAGAAGACAGCATATATCACAAATAGGTTAGCAGCCCTGAAGAGCTGTTTTAAAAGCTGCATTCTCAGATTGTCGGACTTGAAAATCCCTTATAAATTCCTATTCAAATTAATCGCTTACAAAATCCATAGGATCTGTGGAAAGGGAGCAGTCCTAGGAGCAGACCTCAATCAGTGAGCATTTCTTTTCCACTGAGATCAAGATGTTTCTAAACTGCTGTATTAGGTTTCTTTGTTCTTTTATTTTTTCATTTGTGCTGCCAAGACACACCTGCTGGTTCCTCCCTCCTGTCCGGACAAAAAAAAAGATGGAAAAAATGCCCTAAACCTTTCTCAGAGTTTATTCAGCCGCTAGGTTCAAATTTTCCAATGAGAGAGACTGTATTTTTCATGCAAAAAAAAAAAAGCGTTCATTTACATTTACTCATGCTAATTTTCATACTTGTTTCTTTGCCAAACAGACATTTAAAACACTGCTTATACAGAGATATGTTTATATATGCATGCATGAAATCAGATTTCATGTTTAAAAGCTTTTGTCTTTACATACGTAATGTACTTCAGCAAAACTGCCCTAATAAACGTCAATAACAAAGAAGTTAGCAGGTCCTTGTGGGGAATAACCTTAAACAACTATGCTTTAATCATTCGGTGATCAACCTTGGATCGGAGACAGAGAGCATTATGTATTTCCCCCACAGCTATGTAGTCATTTGTCGTGTACATTATGAGTATATGGAAAGGACATCCTTTAAACAAAGGCAGCAAGAAATAAAGTCATCTTCAATCACTGTCACAAATATTCTGTTTAATTGCTGATGACTTTTATTTCACTGCATTGCAATGCCCGGTCTGTCATGTGGCAGCTGGGCTTTGCAGCAGATCAAAAGTTACAGTGGGCTTTTTCCCCTTCTCAAGAGGCCCAAGAACAAGAGCAGAACCTGCCAGTACAGACCTATATCTGTTATGGGGCAATGACAAGTGCTGCAGGAGGCAACAGATTTCTCCCTGACAAGGCAGAAGACAAATTCTCTTCCAACTCACTCTCCCTTGATTGAAATGACACATTGCTACATCTTTCTCATGTGCACAACTCCTACAATCACAGCTCATTATCCTTGACCTGTCCTTTACACTGTACAGTCTGCCTAAAATAAAGGCTGAGGAGTCTTTTTGACTGCTGTCTTCCCATGGAAAACTTCTGTTTGTTTTGTCAGAAGACGTATATTTTAAAAGAGTATTTACCTTGACGACTCCAAGAGACCTTGACTGTATCAGGGAAGAGTCCTGTCTTTTAATAGAAATATCCTCCCTTGACAAGAAGCAAATATATTGCCCATAACCGCTTCTGCTCCTATCTTCTGTTTGACATGCAAAAGTGGATACAAACAGAGCATGTGGCTAGCTGGCCATGGAGAAAATAGTAATTCTGTCCTAATGAGGAAAATAGGCAACTCTGGAGGGAGTGCTGTCTCCAGAGAGCAGGAACCAAAATCAAAAACCATGCTGATGTTGGTTGCCACATGCTGTGGTCTTTCCAGTTTAGAAAAATGCCACATTCTTGTGAAGTGCCCACAGAAACATCTGTGGGTTTGTGGGCTGGGCCCTGTTAAATGTTAACCACTTAGTGCCAGGGAGCAGGATCTCTCATCATAGCCTGTAATCTATTTGACAAAAATACTGCAAAAGAAGTATGATAAGTTTTGAAAAGCTGCCTATCCAAAATTTAGTAAACATAAACAATGTATTTCTTCCTGGCCTTGGTCTGCTTTAACACAGCAGCACAAAAGCAGACTTGCTGTTGCTGCTGAGTGCAGCTAATGGTCTTTTTGTCTAAATTACAGTTGGTCCCTCTAAAAGTGTGTTTCCTGCCAAGTGTGGTTTCACAAAATGCTGAGTCAGAGGAGCTGGGAGGAGGGACCAACAGCAGCAATGGCAGCTGGCAATGGACCCATAACGTTAATGGCACTTTTAAAAGAAGATTAAGAAGCAGGAATGGGTTTGGGCAGAAGGGGAAAAAAAAAAAAAAAAAAGTGTAAGGCAAATAAACTGTAAGACTAGGTAAGTTACAGCATATAATTTCCCAGAAGGGAATATCATACTGTAGTGGTTTCATGACATATAGAGTAATGCCTTAATATTTAGGAGCGGATCCTTTAAAATATTCATGCGCTTCCTATTGGACTAAAAGCTCAGATATAATCAGGTCACCATGCATCAGAACAGTGGTCTACCCTGAGAAATTTGAGGCAATTCGCCCTTGTTCAGCTTTATATGAGAGAGTCTTAAGTAAGCCAGTTCACTTTATATTTGCCTGAGGACACGCATGTTGGGAGCTATCGTACTTGAAGTGATAAGCTATAGCTTGTTAAGTGACAGTAATTCACACTATATCCAATGCACACAAAGTCTGAATACTTGTGAAGGCATTAGCCAACATTCTGACTTCCAGTTGGAGTAAACTCTTTGCCACCTCATCTGAATTTTGCCACCACCTACCTGAACTTGCCCACAGCACTACCAGACAGCCACCATTTCTGAAAGACAGAAGATGACAGGGCTGCATAGCCAGCAATGACAAGAAGAGATGAAATATAATTTGCTTCTTACACTTGATGCCTGGAAATGAGCACAGGAAAAACAGTAGGAAGAAAGTAAAGTGAGATGATGTTAAAAGTAGTTCAGGTATCTCCCAATCTCCCTGGCCTCTTGTCTCTGCTCTCTGTCACCCTTCCCACTGCGTCTGCAAAACATGTGTGGGAGCACAGAATGGACTACGTGACAGATCTCACATATTTGAAAATTAACCCCCATCAAAAATGCTTGGTTTTGACTCTTAAAATTAATTTAGCTCTATGTACAAGCTCTGGTGTCAGCAAAACAAAGAGGGCAAGAACAAGTGGCTGCAGGGCTGTTTTATCTAGCACTACAATAGAAAAATGTCCATTTAACTACAACCACCTTCTTAATTTTCAACGTCTTTTCCTGCTCCAAGCCCAAATTCCAGACACCTGGGACCTGATCTTGTTTCCACTTAAATAAACTGCAGCTTTGCCATTAACCTTGATAGGAGTAAGATTGATTCTTGATGTGTAAAGGATATGAATTTCCACATTTCTTCAAGGGTAACGTGAAGGAGTACACTGGCATTACTGAATTCAGTCCCTCACATCGGCTGCTCTGTAAGTAGATATTTGGTTCCAGAGAAATCAGAGACCAAACTCCACAAACCCTTCTAACACCTCAGCACAGGAGAGGAATGGTTTAGCAAACAGCAGGGAACATGACTGTTCTACCAGGACTGCGCTTTCATTAGCGCAGGAGGTGGGTTCCATGCAAGGGTGGGTTTCTGCAGCAGCTAATGTCACTCTAGGGCTGTTCTGCCAAAACCCCGCCACAAAAGAAGGGCCACAGAAGGAGGGAGAGAAGGACCACGTCAGCAATAACTGAAGATAGCCTTCAGTTACAGTGAAAACTACATGTGTAGGCTACCAAGTTGAGAGCAGATAAACACCAGCCTGCTTGCAGTTTTGCCGTGGGCAGGAAGCCAAGGCCAAGAGGACTGAAGCCTGGCTTAACCCTGCAACCAAGCACAATTACAGAACAAGTTACTTGCCCAGAGCAATGAAGAGTCCTGAGTGCCCCAGACTGGTCCTTTTTATCTCTATGAAGAAAGTAATCACAGTAAGGCTTTCTTTTTACCCTAGACACTGTTGCCGCCTGACCCATTTCTCACCTTTGACAGTGTTTAGAGGTTTTAGCTATAGTCTGCTCTTTATGCTTTTTTTCCATCCCTACTCATACTTCAAAATGATTGTTGATGTAGATAAGCAACACAAAGGGAAAATGGACCTTCTTATGCTCCTTTCTAACCTTAAAATTCATTTGTGGAACAGAATCAGCAACACCAAACTGGAGGGATCTTTCGAGAAGCAGCTAATGGACGGGTAGAGTGAAAGTGTCCAGCGGTGATGTTGATGTGTCCATTACGGAACCAGTTATACAGTGAAGAAAATAATATTATTAATAATAATAATTTATATTATTGTTATTTATATTGTTAATATTTATATCATTGTTTTCTGTATCATACCTTTGGTTTTAGAGTTGTTAGGTTTTGGTTAGGTTGATTTTTTCAGGAGATATATAGCTATTGCATTTAGCCAACTCTTGGCCCAGATTTTCATTCGTAAGGAATGTCACAATTTAAGAGTCTAAACTTATTCATGCTTGTCTTATTTATCTTCTCTAAGGAAACATTTTGCATATCAACAGAATATATAAGGGCGTTTTCCTTAAACCATTTATTAGGGTAACTTAAAGAACACTGCCCACAGTATGCTGAGAAAGCAAATGATACAGATGTCTTTGGGCATTCAGATGTCAGGCTGGACATTTGTGTGCTTCAGGAGCAACCTGTGAGCTTTCTGTTGAGGGGTCAGGTCTATTTTACATGTACTTTCTCATCACTACATTTTATTGTTGTTCATAGAAGCTCACTTATGCATTCCCTTTCATTCCTTAATATTTTTGCAGATGAAAATCTGCCCAAAGCATTTTGTGTACTGACAGAAGTTCTCTTCTTCTTTCTTCTGATTTAGGTTTTTATTTCACTTTTTCATAAGAAAACTAGGCAAAACTGATAAGCTGGGGTATGTAAGGACAAGAGAGATGCAAACATCTAGAGAGAGAAATGGTACTGTGGCTCAAGAAGCAAATGCAAGTTTGCACAAACACCAGGCAAAGCTGCCTGGAGTACACAGAGAGTCCGTCCAACATGTAACCACTGAGTAAGCTACTTTCTCTGCTGCTAGTTTGTTTACTTGTCTTGCCTGTGTTTTTTCAATTGTTCTTCCAAATGTCTTCCTTATTTTCCCTCATCAACTGTCACCATAGAAAGGTAACAAGGTGCAGGGTCTCCAAAGTCAAGAGGCAGGTTTGTGCTGTTTCAGAGTTGTCAGCAGTTGTGTTTTCCTTTTCTGTTTCACTCCAATTTTTAGCCTGTAGCTGTTTAAACAGTCCATAGGAGCTGACAATTGTATGCTGCTCTGTTAACAGGGGGCAAGTGGTAAGGGAAAAACATCCACTTTTGTACTTCTAAGACTGAAAGGCACATCTGGTAAACACATAGCACACTGCTACTCAGAGAATCCAGTTACAAAAGAACTTTAAATCTCTCTCCTCTCTTACTTTTTCTAGTAACGTTAAGGAGGTAGCACTGTGAGGGCTGCTCTATGCAGAGACACTTGGAAAAGTTATGGCCTGCTAATAGCCCATTTAACAGGTTAAATGTAGGATTGTGTGTTTCACAAGATTTAATTTTATTCTACTTTCTTTACTCATCAATTTTCCCCTTTTCTTTCCTTGAGCAGCACCCATAAAGAGAAACTCTGTAGGCTCACCTTCTTTGCACCCTCTTAATGAATGCATAATGAATGCAGTTAATTGCTTTAGGCCCCTACATTTTTAGCTTTAAAGAAATGCAGGACATGCAGAAGTACAATGAATGAAGAGCAGAAGAACTTGAATACCAGTTTATAATGGGCATTATTTGAAGCAGCTGCCTCTGGCATGCCCATCCAGGAGAGGTGCTTCTCTCCCTCTTTGCACTGAGCTTCCTCATTACCTGCCACGAAGGAAGGGTTGAGGTTGGGAGGAGTGAGGCTGACACAAAGTGTTCTACTGATGGGTGCAGATGTCTCCCGTGTGCACTTTGGTAGGCAGGCAAGGTTCATGGTGGCTGCTCACTCCTCTGAGGTGCTTGGACTTTGAAGTGTTAGAGCATCACCTCATCCCGTCTGTAGACTCATTGGCATTTCTGATAATTTTCATTGAGTAAGAGCAGATAAGGAGGAAGGAACACAAAAAAATCCATTTTGAAAAGTAAATCCAAAGTTTTGGTCAGAAGGGAGGATTTGAGTAATCAAATAATGAAATAGCTGTGCCTGGGGCAGGGTCAGAGATCTTACATTCTATGGCGTCCTATGACTGCCCAATACTGACAAAAATGATTTTGTTTTGGTTCTTGCTTGGGTCTTGATTTTTTTTAAAAGAACTCAAGATTTGCCCTAAGGTGCAAAATGTATGAGTTTGTCTTGTATCTCAGTAATACAGATTAATGATTAGTGGTACCAGGTGACTTTAGTTTATCCTGAGTCTAATATATTTGAAATCTGATTTTCTCTTCAAGTAGGATAGGTTCTTAAATCCCATGGTGCCTTCTTAATATTAGAGCATATATTGCCTCTGCTGAAATCATATAATTGTGTATTCATGGCCAGCTCCTAGAGTTCCCTAATCTTGTTTGGATAGTGCACTGAGTTCGTTAATAGCAAACAACATTTTTTTATAGCTGGCCCTGCCCTGGATCATTCCAAAGTCTGAAATTTATGGGTAGATGAGAGTTTGATGGTGTTCCAGCAACAACCAGAACACCTCTAGACATAAACCTTATTTCACAGATGGAGGCACCTGCATGTTATATCTTTGTGCTAACTTTGAAACCAGTAGACAATATATTTTAGGTAATATGTCATTAAGCGTAGTACCTCTTTGGGATTGATAACATTCTACGTTCCTCACTTTTATGTTAGAGTTGCCCCATCAATTTTATGATCTTAGTATGAAGTTAAAAGTATACTAGTGCCAGATTGACTCTTGATATTGCAAGACACTTGAAAAAAGCTCTGTAGCAGCAGCTGAGGATCTTCATGCAAGTTTTTCCATGCACTGCTCTTATGTAGCAAGAATGAGGCTACTGTAGTAGCTTAATGCAGTGATTCATAGGTGTAGTAACTGCTCCAGGGGACTAATGCAGTTTGGCAGAGCAGAGCAGACTTGCTTCTCCAACATTGCCCACAGGGTCTGATTTCCCCCATGTCTCCTGAAAATGGATCATTTTATCTGTGAAACTCAGCTGGCCATGAAGCGGAGCAAGAAAATAAAAGGGTGATAGGATGCACTTTTTGCTTGTGCGATAGCTGCATCCATTGCTGTGTTTTAGCATGGTCAGACCACTGATGCTCTAGACACAGCACTGCCAACTGCATTAATCACACCTCTGAAGAGGCAGAGAAAGCTGTAGTCCAGAGGTATTAAACAACTTTCAGGTCCAGTGTCTAGTTAAAATTAATGAGCCAAAGTCACCAACCAGCTCTGGCTGTTCTGCACTGCCCCAATTATAGAAAAGAGATGTAAAACTAGGCTGATGGGTCAGATAAACACCATTTGAGGTTGCTTTATATTTCTAACGAAGTACAAGAGGAGCTGGAACACCTGACCCAGGGTGTTCCCACTTCCATCTCTAAGCCATGATGGTGTTTAATTGCTAATCTTTCCAAACACTTTGAAAAAATATATTACTATGGAAAACAGGCAAATTAAGAGATCTAGATTGTTCTCTACCTTAGTGTGCTAATATTGATCATACTTTATAAAGCATGTAATTATGTTTCTGAGCACAGCAGTAAAATACACTGACAAGTTTTCAAGTACTGCTCAAAAAGCATACATTAGAGTGACAACACTATTCTTGGTTTTTGAAGGAATTTGGTCATATAATTACCTTCATCTCAATAAAGAGAAGAAAATAGACTCAATCACAGAATCATGGAATCAATCATAGAATCATAGCATGGCTTGGGTTGGAAAGGACCTTAAAGATCATCTAGTTCCAAACCCTTTGCCATGGACAGGGACACCTTCCACTACACCAGGATGCTCTAAGCCCCATCCAGCCTGGCCTTAAATGCTTCCAGGGATGGAGCATCCACAGCTTCTCTGCGAAATCTGTTCCAGTGCCTCATCACCCTCACAGTAAAGAATTTCTCCCTAATATCTATTCTAAATCTACCCTCTCTGAGTCTGAAACCATTACACCTCATTCTATCACTACACTTCCTGATAAAAAAATCCCTCCCCACCTTTCCTGTAGGCCCCATTTAAGTACTGGAAGGCTTCTATAAGGTGTCCCTGGAGCCTTCTCTACCCCAGGCTGAACAGCCCCAACCCAGTCTGTCCTCATAAGGAGGGTGCTCCAGCCCCCTAGTCATCTTTGTGGCCATTCTCTGGACTGGCAGTGCATGTCCATGTCTTTCTTACACCAACGGCCCCACAGCTGAACACAGCACTGCAGGTGAGGTCTCACCAGAATAGAGTAGATGGGGAGAATCACCTCTTTTGACCTGCTGGTCATGCTTCTTTTGATGCAGCCCTTTTGTTCCATCCCACCATGTGTCTCTGATTCCAGTAAAATCATAGCCCTGCAGGTGTGCACAAGTGTCTAACTTCTCTTTTTTATCCCCCATTCTACCTGTACTTGCATAGAGACATTTAAGTTGGGCCACCAACTTAATGAAGCTGACTTACTGGCTGGAATTCCTCTGCACTGCTCTTTAGATGTTCTCCTGCTGACCTGTGATCCCTCTCCTTGCTCTGGGCATCTGTTGCTGGCACTTGCATCAGACTGGCATGATTGAGATGAAGTTCCCCTCCCCAGTAACATATTTTCCAGCCTTCTTCACCAGCTTGTCAAGATGCTCTTCCCACTCTCTGACTAAATGGACCTCATCAGCCCCCAGCAGACCACGCATCCCAAAGCAACTCCCATGGCCTAAGAAGCTGAACCCTTGACTGTGGCAGAAGTCTTGTAATCCTTTGTGGATTTGCCAGATTTGACTGGTCATTTCAAACCTCTTCCCTTTGACTGGGAGGACTGATGTAAAAAGCAGTCTTCAGACTGATCTTGGTTATGTCACTGATGCCCATGTGAAACAGCAGGGATGGATAATAGTCAAATATGACATTATATCCACAAAAGCATTTAGGAGCCAGCGCTCCATAAAAATCAAAGGGACATAAATGTTTAAATGGCTTTGTGGATTCAGCTGGTATGGAAATGACAGAAACCTACCTCTTCTGGGCACCTTATGTACAGGTGGAGGATGACATCCATTGCAGGATCTGTAAAATATCAAGGGGGCAAGACAAAAAACATTCTCACACAGAGGGATCCACAGTACTAGGGTACAATACCTTCTGTGTCATGTAGGCTTTTTTTGGAAACAATTTTATCCTGATATTCAGAAAGGAGTGTTTCTGCAGCAAAGCCTGCATCATTTGATTCTTATGCCCATTTAAGGGAGTGTATAGAAAATACACACATCAGTATGTCAAGCAGTGGTTTGAGGCAAAAGTAGATGTTCTGGACAATTGAAATCTTTTCTGAGGTTTTCATACTTAAGAAAGGATTGATCTTCTGTCCCTGAAGTGCCTCCAGCTCCTATGGATTTCAGAACGGCTTTTAGAAACACAGCTATAAGGGTGATGGCAGTTGCCTTTATTTTCCACAGTTGTATACAACTTCTCAACAGTTTTATTAAAACTTTATTCATATGAAAAGGAAGAAAAAACCTCTGTGTTCATCTTTCGTTTCATGTACAGGAATTAGCAAACTGTATTTATTGAGTTAGGAAGGACCTCATTAAGTCAAGCCACTGAGATATCTACAGTTTAACCTGTTATGGAAAAGGAGGACAAAATGCATTCACAAATTATTTAATCATTGCATCCAAAAAAGCTTGTCAGATAAACTGTGGGGAATAGCAGATAGTTGGCTCTAAGTTTAAGAAAAACTCCTGCTTAAAGGACCTGTTCCTTCCCTCTTTAACAATACTATATTTAAAAATAATTCTGCAAACTTAATGGATTTACATCAGCATGGGATAAAAAAAAAAAAACCATAAAACGCATGTGGCTTCAGCTCAAACAAGAGATTCCAGATGGACTAGGAATAAAAGCAGGTTTGAGCAAACCTCACCCCGATCACAGACACATTCCTGCCACTGTATCCGTAACATGCCTTGATCATTTCAGAAGCCCTTGTAGCGCACTGCTACTGTTCCCAGATATGAGGGCAGCATCCAGCATTTGGCTAGACCATCAGAGCTGGAGCCAGAACAGCTTCCTGCTGAGCAGACCTGAATAAAATTATCCAGAAGGCTCTGGTAAAAATTAGTGGGCTTCAGTAAAATTACTCAACAGATCTTAGTAAAAATTAATTGCATAGTCTAGCCTAAAGCACAAAGGAAAGCAGTACCAAATGAACAGCAGCTGAGTTTGGCTCACATTGGAAAGAGCTAATTTGATGCTGGTCAAAGAAAAAGGGGAATGTATTTTGTTATTGATTCGAACAGGAAATGAAAGTAGAGCTTTTTTTAAGGTTGTTTGTTGAGTCATACCCCTCTGAAATTTTCTTCTTTGTACTTCTGGGAATTATATGCAATGCCAAAATACCTTCTTGTTTAAACAGTGTTTTGGATTGCCAAAGCAGGGAGGAATGTGTGCCATGTCACATGGTTTCTGCATAAAGAAGCAGAATGGGCAGGTTTGATCCCTGTGGAAACCCCAGCTATATTGAAGGTTTCTTGTGTAGCACTTTAATCAAAAGGTTCTGTATGATTCAACATCACTACAGTAATGGTTAACTTGAGAAAGTACAGGGATACAAATAGGAAAGTGAAGAAATTAAATTCAGCAAGGCTGCGTAAGACTTTAGTGGGATTATGGGAAACACAAAACTATTCAGGCAGCGGGCTGGGTTGCTTAGAAATGGGGTAACTGTTTAATGCAGTTTAAAAAAAAAAAATCATTCATGCTCCTGAGGCCTTTATTGTTAACAGCTTGATTATCTGGGTTTTTTCCTAACTGTATCAAAGTGTAGGTGAGTTCTACACAGTATAACCAACTCACATCACTTTGCAAAATAATATTGTTTTGTGCAGTAGATACCCACATTTCCATGGAAAGAGACAGGTTTTTCAGAGAATTATAGCCTTCGGAGAAAGAAAAGACCTATTAGGTCATAAAAACTGTTCCTCTGCCAGTACAGGATTTGTTGTGTCTATCTATATTCATTAGTGTTTTGTTCAAGCTGTTTTTCAGTAGAAGCAAGGGGACTTCCAGTGCTGAAGTACGGAGATTCAAGAGCTGTTGAGTAGACCTCACCAGAAGTTTGCCCTTTATATCCTGTCTACCTTCACAAATGTCATATTAAATACAGATTTTTCACTTTCAGTATTGCCTTTATACTAGCCAAATGCTTATTACAGCTGCAACTTAATTTAAATATTTTTTTTCTTTTTCAGACAGTTTTTGTGTCTCATATCTTGGGACAATTGAGATTATTGAAATTTAGGAAATGAAAATGATTCCTTTCTGAACTTTCTCATTTCTCTGAATATGGAAACAGGGATGTAGGGGTTAACAGGTGACAATTTTTAAGAATTAAAGCCATGCACTATATATCAACACGATGTAACATTTCACTTACCGGTGTCTTATCTTAATTTCAGACAAATCCGCATTATGGAAATTTATGTCCACATTTGAAAAGGGTTCAACCTATACTCTAAATCAAATAAGAACTTGCATAGCATTAAATTCAAGCCCAAATAAGGGCTGGAGGTCAAGCATGTATTAAATTGTTTTTAAACATCTTTAATGAGCTTGCTAGTTCAAGAAAAAAAAGCAGGATAAGTACAGTCTCTTGTTCTCACTCAGAGATGCTTTTTAGTATAAAAACATGCTAATTTCTCCTAAATCCAAATTTCTCAGGTGAAACTCAGCTCAGCTGTGTAAATATAGAAGACCTTATTAGGACACACTTGATCATATACCTTATATGAAATCACATAAAATTTCACATAACATCGTAGTAGACCCAAGTCTCACGTTCTGGAAACTGAACTCAACATTATTTTTATTTTTTGTAATTTTAAATAAGGCTTTGTATGAATTCCCAAGGGTGGTTTGGGGGTTATTTTATTATTGTCCCTACACTTTTTGTGGATGGTCTGATTGATCCGGTGATAACCAAAATCCCTGTGTCCACGCTGGCCATTCAAATCATCCTAGCGCTTTTACAGAGGGATAAAAGAGATAGAAAAGTGTTAAGATAATTTCCTTGGCTCCTTGTTCACAGGACTAATTGCTTAGTTTTTTAAGCCAATTTGTCTGTTGCGGTTTGGCCGCTTTGTGTTGACCAGCCCTGGTATTTTAGCACCTTTCTAAAAAAGAGGCATGCATGAAGACAATCCCCTAAAAGGGCATTAAGATAGGATTTTTCTTCTGGTGAAAGACGACCGGAACTTACTGCTATCATTTGCAAATCAACTTCGTCATCCGGCTTTGCCACAAAAATATTAGCAATGTCAATCTGACTGAAGAATAATGTGAACCTACTCGGCTATTGAAGATCCTTTCAGAGATACTTGCCTGTGGCCATCTATAATGACAAGCAGGAAAGAGACCTCCTGCGTGTGTGCCCATGTTCAGGAGCACACCATACCTCAGGAATCTGCACAAAACTTCAGGAAGCTATTAGCAAGGTTGCCAGGTTTATAGAGCAGCAATGTTTCTAGACACTATCATATTGGTCAGTCTTGCTGGTGCTGTAATCAGAAAAATTGCTCAGCCTGGAGTTCCTTCAGTATAAACAGGAAGGTGGGACTGACAAGGTATTTTCAAAGACCCCTGCTATGAAACACATATTGCTGGTTACTGAAAAATGAGATCTGTCAAATTTTTGGCTTCCTGCGTGTCTGTATTCCCTCTGGTTTCCACCTGAGGTGATGAAGATCGAAGGCGGCTGATTGTCTTCACAATAGCTGGTGGGTAGACACTCTGCTAAGGCCCGCCTGTCACATTATTTTTACAGGTTCTGACAACAGCATAGCCAAGTTTATGAAACAGATGATTCATACTATATGTAGTTTTTTATTCATCTGAAATGTACATACATATGTATTAAAAACATGGTGGGAACTGTTGTCACAGAATATGCCTGCACAAGGAAAGGCTGTAATTCTTCCTGAAGGGGAAGGGCCACAAAACTGAAGTGACACTCTGGCACACTGAAATGATGAAATCCTGTTCTAATGAGATAAGTAGCCATTTAAAATTTGTGTATTTTCAACTGCATGATTTTCTATGCATCTGAAATTTTATTAGCAGTGTAAGGGTTTGTCTGTAAGAAATGTGCATTTATTTGTACATATTTTGCAGTAAGAAACATATTGAAAATCTCTGATAGTCTGTTCTTTGGTTGAATGATGGTGATGTGGGATTTACAATTGAATTGTAAGGACAGGAGGATGGGCAGAAGACAAGTGACAAAGACAAGACTCTCTCTGCCAGCAGGGAAGAAGAGCTGTAATGAGAAAACTCCCAACTTGATCTAATTTAGAGCCAAGCAGAGCTTCAGAAATGTGTGGGAATTAATCTTTTTATTTATCCAGAATGAAGGAAAAGAATTAAGGGCAAACGGAATAGCACTGCAATAGACAGATTTGTATTTCCTCCTGAAAAACATTGCATCTGAGTGCCTGACAGCTAAAGTTCATAAGTGCAACAGCAGATTTTTAAGAAACTGTACAGCCTTTCTGCTTGTTCTTTTTTGATGGGGGATGGGAAAGGGAGTCTGGGTTTGACCAATAATGTGATCATTGTTGAAAATCTACTGCAGTACAAGAAATGAATGGGGAATATAGTAATAAGAAATTGGAAAACAAAAAAAGAAGACTAATGAGTTTTCCTGACTTAGGCCTCAGCTAAGCAAAGTGTCTAATCAGAGAACCAAGGATTTGCAGTGTTAGAACTCTCAGCTAGAAGGGATGTGGTCAGCATGCCTGCATGGTTATGTTTTCTTCTCATCTGAGTTCTTACAGTTTCCAAACAACCACATCAAGTCTCTACCTGTCTGCCCAAGCAATTCTGTTTAAGCCTAAATAAAATGAAATAGATGACTGATCCACAGAAATAATTCCATGTACGGAATCTCATAATGTTGCTACTGCTCTTTGTTATAAGCCAAGTCATACAGTTGGACGGAGCTTCCACGCTGACTTATTCCTACAGTTGCTAGCTTTTTGCACTCACGTGTATTTTTACATCCCCTTCTCCAAAAGCTTCTTTCTTCTTTCATTTTGGCTTCTTACCAGCACAGTAGCCAGATCCCCTATTACATGCCAATTAATCCCTTCTTGATGAATTTGAGTCATTTGTGTTTTATTGTACACAGCACGGAAATACATCATGGCAAAATGTGGTATAAATAGGGCGTGGGTTAGTCAAGTATAAAGCTTTTATTGTTCTCTGCTAGATGTGTATTTATCATTTCAAATTAAAATATCCAGTGTACTGCTAGATTAGCCTTTTCCAGTGTATTTGAGAAGCTTTTAAATAATCTTTTTTCCAATATAATGCTAACAGCATACCATGTTTTGTTTTAGAAACGCAGATGACACATAAAGATGAGATGCAGAGTTACAATACTGTGCAGTTCTAAAAAATAGAAATAAATGTGTAGTAGCAATATAATATAAGGGTGCAAAATTTAAAATGGAATTGTATCCAAGGGAGTTTCTGCATACCTGTGGTCGCTGCCCAGAAAAGATGTTTGCTCCTGTTAGCCAAAATCCAGGACAGTTGCATATTAACACCAATGCAGGGTCATGTGCATGGAGAGGCAATGATGGAGCAGAGTCAGGAAACATTTTTACTCAGATACCCATAGTAGATTGTCGAATATACTTCTGTTTAAAGCACATAGTTAAATCCAGCTTACTTTAGTGAGGCTGCTCCTGTGAGCTAGACAGGCTACTCAAGCAATTGCTGAGCTCCAGAGTTGACTTTGGCCTCTTTCGGACACAGTCCCACACTATGATTGAACTGACAAATGACCCACAGTGTCTGAAAAATGCAGATTTTGCCTCCTCCATCCTCTTCTTCCTTCCATTCCCCTTCATGCTCTCTCACTACACATTTACCCTCTCTTTCCTTACCCGAGGTAAACTCATTCAGTTTGCTCTCCTAGGGGAAAAAAAAAAGTCTATATTCTCTCTTTTGCCAGGTTATTTTCTGATATTTTAGTTAGCTTAGAAGCTGTGTTGTGCTCCAACAAGCACCAAAGCCAGTACAAAATAAATGGGTATCCAAAATAAATGGGTATTGCAGCTTGGAGTGAAGGAGGGGGGCTTCAGCCTCATCGCAGCTGTACTTAACTCATATCAGGTTGCATCAGCCAGTGTTAAAAAGCAAACTGACTTCTGAAATTGCAAATAGTGCCACCTCTTTAAACACACTTGTGTTCACAAAGCCATTGGATGAACTAATCTGGTTAAATGCAGCTTCAGTTAGGAAATCCTACAAAGGCATTTTATTGCATAATATTATTATGATGCCTAGATGCTTCACTCAAAAGTCAAAAGGAATTAAAGCTCTGTAACACAGCAAAACTATGAAGCCAATTAGAAGAAATAAACCGTTCAGACAGAAATGCCTGTATGTTTAAGAATAAGCAGGATTTCACTTTTAACCAACCTTATAACACATCCTTGTATGTATCCTTTACTTGCTAATCTGATTTTATTTAGTTCTAAAAAGGGGCTTTGCATACTAATTCAGATTAATCAGGTCTGACTGCATGTAATTAAAAATTAGTAAGACAAAGGCAGACCCTAAATCAATTCTTAAAGAACATCTTCCTTCAACTACAAAAGATTATACTGTATGCATCAGTTGCTCTGAAAGACAGTTATTACTGAAGAGCATGCTAGTATTTTACCATTAAAAAATGAAGCACGTTTGCCTAACAAAATTAAATGATCCAGACAATAAAGCACATTTGCAGAGATTGAGAATGATAAAACCAACAGTAGAGTAAAATCCAATGCAAAAAAATATTAAATCCCATTCCTGCAATGAGCTTCTGGCAAAGGACCTCTGTGCAATAGAGGTCATATAACATTTCAGTGTTTGTACTGGGTATAACCCAGGGAACTAATTCTGAGCCTACAGTGGAAAAAATATTAGGGGTTTTTGTGCAATTCATAAACAATGCAACCTGCACCTTAAGTTGTATGAAAATTAGGTAAACTACCTTAATTACCCACCTTTTTTTTTTTAATCCAGTTTGAATTTATTTGAGAAACCTTATTCACCCAATTTACTGCAGTTGGATACTGCTTATCATAGCAAAAAATCAAAATTTCCAAAGCTTCTTTGTCTTTTTGAATTTATATTTACAAAAGGAAACATTATGAAATCTTACTAAAAAAAATAAATTTTAAATTTACAAATCTCTGTAAAACAAAGAGCTTTGTTACAGAGCAAACAAAATGACCCAGAGCAGACACACAACTGTTCCCTTCACATCTCAGGTCACATCCTCAGTTATTTTATACGAAGGGAGCAAACAAGGGTTAAAATTCAACTTGGCACCCAGAAAACCGGCCACAGTTTGCCCTTTGCAAGTTCCATTTGTATTATTTAATGTCTTTCAAAGGAGCCTTCAGCCTGCACTAACACGCAAATAAGTATTTCCCTGCTCCCACCACCTCCGTCCTAGGTATCAGGGCAGGAAACAAGGCAACCCCACCCACAATGAGGTTATGATCACGGTGGCAGGAGAAGTCTTGCTTCAGGGCACGAATACAAACCACTGAGGCCCACGCAGGAGAACCTCAGGGAGCGATGAGCCTCCACGTGCTCACCTGCAGCCACTCGTCCCCACAGAACGGAGAACCAAACTGGCAAAGGGTGGAGGAGCGGGACGCAGCGCTCCCTTCCAGCAGCCAGCACTGCTTTACCACCCCTGGGACAGATGCTGCACTGCAACCCAGGGAGCCTATAGCCCCAGAAATACGAGTAGGGAAGACTGGCATTTACTAAATCTTCCTTGGACCACAGAGTGTAGTTTGAGCGGGTTTTTTTTAAATTGATGCCAAAACTCAAAAGCTGTCACTAAAATTAGAATTCAATGTATTGAAATTTACTTCTTTGGGGTCCGAATTTTATGACAAACACTGTCTTGTCCATGTCACCACCTGCTTACAAATGGCTGCTGCAAGCATTTGAATGAGGGATTTCAGCATATAACACAGTTACAGCTGCAGATACATTAAAAATAGAGCTTAAAAATATCTCAGAATATATAAGAAATCCTCTGAGAAAGCTGTGAAATACAACAAAGCTTTCTCTTTTTTTTTGGCAATAATTAAACTATACTACAAAGAGTTATTAGACTAAATGACATTGTAAACCCTAATTCCTAATATGATGTTCTTAGTCCTGTCTCATAGCTCATTCTTTTCAGCTCTACTGCAAACGAAAATTAAGAGTTAATGAAAACTAAAAAGGTATGCTTTCTTATGGATGGACTAACATATTTAGGCAGGTGAGAAAACAAATACTGTTTACTGTTTTCTGTTCAAATGTGCAAATCCTTCCTGCTGCACAAATTTTTTAAGTAAAATTGCTCAGTACTTACACGTCTCTCATGCTTATCTTCTAAATCAAGTGATAAAAACAGAATTTTGAAAGTAATAGAGTGTATAATAGGAAATTCTTTTTGTCACTTGCATTAACACTGTGCAATGAAGTACAAATTATAAAAAAAAAACCCCTATGATCCTGACAATAGTCACTTGGAAAATAAACTTGGCATGGATTACATATCTTCTTTTAAATAATACATCACATGCTTTTCTGAACCACTGCAGCTCCTTCTCAAGGTGTTGTAAAAACTGAGCAACCTGAAGCATATTTATACGATTAAGTGGTTTCTAATACTCCAAAGAGCAGTTAATCTGCATGAATGTCCTTCGTGTTGCTATGTGCCTCTAAAGCCTGAACAAGGAGCCTAAGTGATTCTGAAAGTCTGCAGCACATTTGTATTTTGATAAGTCAAACAAAGGCAAAAATGGAAGAAATATGTTAATTGTCCCTGGCACACAAGACAAGCAACTGGCAATCAGAAGCTTTCCAGCTTGAGCTTCTTATTCTCCAGCCATGTCCTTAAAACATCTCAAATTATACTAATAACACAAGTTATTATGCTAATATGGACTCAAAAATGAAATAATGCTGGAAATGATGTATACTTGATAAAATGTTCCATAATCACCATGACTAATGTTTATTAAAATGCTGCCCTAGAAACTGAAGCAAAGGCCAGCTGTTTTACCTTAAGGGTTCTTCTATGGCATTTTTCAAATATTCTGTGTCTATCACTTTTTCTACATGGACCGTCTAAATGAGAAAACAGTGGTAAAACACTCAGCAAAAGAGCCTTCAGATTCTGCCACCTTCCTCCAGCAGAGCAAGAAGTTGGTTATTCAATAGGTAGCCAATATATCTATAAGGTATGCTGAAAGCAAAGTGCATGCATAGGAAAAGAGAGAAATTCAAAATAAAACTAACTGATCTTTTTACCAGTTCTGCACTTTTACCAGTTCTGCACTTCCTCCCTTATGAGGAAAGGCTGAAGGAGCTGGGTCTCTTTAGCTTGGAGAAGAGGAGGCTGAGGGGTGACCTCATTCATGTTTGTAAATATGTCAAGGGGGAGTGTCAGGAGGACGGAGCCAGGCTCTTTTCAGCGGCGTCCAGTGACTGGACAAGGGGCAATGGGTGGAAGTTGGAACATAGGAGGTTCCACAAAAATATTAGAAAAAACTTTTTCACTGTGAGGGTGATAGAGCTCTGGAAGAGGCTGTCCAGGGAGGTTGTGGAGTCTCCTTCTCCGGAGACATTCAAAACCCGCCTGGACACATTCCTGTGTGATCTACTGTAGGTGATCCTGCTCTGGCAGGGGGGTTGGACTAGATGATCTTCTGAGGTCCCTTCCAACCCCTGACATTCTGTGATTCTGTGATTGTCCTTTATCTATCAAAATAAAAGGAAGAAAATATACCAGCAGAATGAGCACACGACTGATTGCTCTCTCTGGTTAGTGCAGGGGAACAGACTCAGCAACGTGTTTCATCGCAGATGTTCTTCCTCTTCCAGTGTTTGAGATGAGGGCACAGAGATGTCTTGTGATGTGCAGGAAGAAGATATTCTCCCCCTCTCTTTGCTTGTAGAAATTGAGGAAACTTGGTGGTAGATAGGTTTTGAAGACACTGTGGCGTATATGAAAATGCTTTCTCACACTGTTATGGAGAAAAACTTTGAAAGATTGTCAGAATATAGGAAGTTGTGCTGTTTAAGTTTCATATAAAATACATACAAAGCAGCAGCACCTTTTTTTTTGGTATCATTTTGCTCTATGCAAAGTAAGAGTGTGTGGGATCTCGTAGAACATGTAACAAATACTCAGTACAAACTACTTTTTCAGCAGCTGGGTCCCAAAGCTGTATAAATATCTCCAGAAAACAGTGCCCAAGGCTTTGAGAGTATGTGAAATGAAAAGGATACATCTGTCAGCTGGTATGTAGCACAGGAGGCAAACTGCTGAGTGAATTGACAAGGGAGAACAGAAGATGATAATGAAGACAACACTGAAGTCACTAGAAGAAATGGAAGGTAACATTTGCTGGTCTTCAGTTCAGCATGGTTCATAGCACTGGATCATTTGGAATAGTTCATCAGTTCCTAAGGCATAAAGGCACTTTCTTCACAGAGTACTCATCCCAGATATCTTCTACTGACGCCTGTCCTGAGAGACAAAAGCAGTTTTCTGAGCTAATAAACAATTCACAAAGTGCTTGCCACAGTAGAGCAAGGAACATTCGGGGTTCATAAAGGGCTACTGCAATAGCTGTAGGGAGAAAAAAGAGAAGAAAAATGATTAATGACTCAGAGGTGCCATTTCTTTTTCTTGTTTGTTTTTTTTGTAAGTTTATTTATTGTAATCCTAAAGTAGCTTTCTAAGCTGGCCTCAACCTCGGTGCGAAATGAGAGGTCTCCCAAAGTCTCTTCGAATGGGAAAGATACAAGACAAGAAAAATATAGGTATATAAATGGATGGTTCAACCTAACAGGCCACAATACTAAATTATTTCCACAAATACATTTGTGAGAGATGTTCACTGATCTCAACTGTTCAGACATCCCCATGTTGAACTGGGCCTTTGTATGCATAGAGACAGGACATTTTCTACTTTGTCAGTTTAAAATGTTAGACGTAATAAAATCAATGCAATGTGCAATGCATGGCACATACCAGACTGCTCCTTCTTCACATTTGTCACTTTACTGAAACCATAAAACTTGGGTATGCAGTTGGGGGAATCAGTGGTGTTTGGTTTTTTTAAATACTTGGGTGCAAGTGTGATTATTTTAGTGATGAAGCTGGGTAGGTTTATAGGTAGAGCAGAACAGGCAGATCCTCCACCTTTTTTGGGTGCTCAGGAGTTGAACTCTAGTACCCATTTCAGAGGTGCAAAAGAGTTTTCCCTGCCATCATTAATGATGTCTTATTATTGTTACTTGAAGGTTTTAATATACCTCTGAGACAGGCCAATGTGCAGTAAAACCTTTGGCTTTTGAAAAAACAAGCGTAGTATGTTTAGAGCAATAACACTACATTTGATTCACATGCTGTAAGATGTTTTTTTCCTGCATTTTGCCACACACTGCTTCCAAAGAAAATTAGACCATATGGTGAGCAATTTGCCTGTGTGTGCAATTTACCAGCTTTGGCTCTGACAGGTGTGGGTATCCCAGCAGGAATGGACTAACAGGATTTTTGTCACTCGGTTGTTTGCCTGCTGTGAAAGGGCACCCTCCCTCACTGTTAGTCTCCACCTCCCCATCCTCCAACCAACTGAAGTGTTCAGTGCAGCATGTTGCCTGATGTTTGTCTCTTTGCTACGTCACTGCTAGGTTCCTTTTTTGAACTGGTATTTTCAGTCAGCTGTTTTCAGCTTTCCCACGATCACATTGTTCAAAACATGCCATGCTACTGTGGTACAGTGTCCTTCTTCAGCTTCTCTACCACCTCCCTGAGCCCTGGTCCTGCCATCCTGACCTCCAGAGATACAGACACACTGATCCTTCTTCCATCTGGCTGTCAGGGCCAAGGGATCCAGCCAGGTCCTGCATCACTTTTGACCTTTCTTTTTGGGAGATTAAGATCAGCAGTGGATACAGGGACCACAAGGCCCTTTCATAGCAACAAGGGATTTCCTTGTCACTGCTACTTCTGTGTGCCTCTCTCTCTAACCATTGGGAAGAAATCATAGCACAAAAGATGTTCAAAACAATAAGAGCAATAACCTTTTTCAAGTTCACCATTTTTTTGTATCACCTTTCTTAGACCCAAAGTTCCCCAAATTCCCCCTTTCTTCTTCCTCTACCTTGTCTCTCTGGCTAATGAATCCAACACCAGCAGGCAAAGCAACACAGTAATCCAACCAAGACAAAGTAGTCATAAATTATTACAGGCAGCTCCAAATCCAATCTGCTGTTGTCTTGGTGACTGGCTGGGAAGCACCAGTAATTTTTTTGTTTCTTCTCAGGCTGCAAGATGTCATCCGCATTTGTCTGTCTTCCCTTTCCCCCGCTCCCCACCTTTCCTCTTCCAGGTCTTGATGCCACCCCCTCTCATCTTGTTTTCTGATGAGATAGCTTTGCAGCTTGAACTTTCACTATTATCTGCTACTGTATCTTTTTCTTCATCATTTTATTATTTTTTAACAAAAGCTAAGAGGCACTGGACTCTTAGTCCTGTGAAAAGCCCCCTTCTCCCTGTAGTTCTTGCATTTTCTTTTTATAAACTCTCATGCAGCCCTGTGTGACGTGTTGACTCAGTCCAGGAGCCAGTACGCCACTTTGTCACCCTGCTGCTTTGTGTTCCTTTGAATCCTTTCTGTCAAGCACACTGATATTTCTACAGACGATCTCTGACTCGGAGAAAGCAAATAATGGAGCTGACCTCATCCTGGAAAATAAAGCAGTCTTTTACCTGGACACATGGTGGCAAAGGAGCTCAGGACACCATTTTCCCTTGGCACTGCTTCTTTGTTCTCTTTTTTATTGCCACACATGCTCTGCATAGCAGAAAACTTCTTTCTCTGTGGTTTTTTTTTTTTTAAATCCAAAGTTAATATTTGTGTGGTTTTCATTCTCTGCTTTCTAAGTTGCTTTTTTTTTGGTTTTTTGCAATGTTATCATGTTGTCTGGAAAACACATAGAGGTGAGGTGGCTTATACCTTCTTCAGTTATGCTAGCAATGATGGACACTAATATATCATATATTTACTTAAAATAAGTAAATATTCTGTCTTCCATCATGAGGGAGTAGAGAAATTTGCCTAGACAAAGCATATATCTAGTACAGAAAGTCGCAAATACAGAATGTGTGCATATTTGATGCCACAACATGTTAGAGTAAGAAGTTTACAAAAGCAAAAGGAGATATCTAATTCCCATCAACCTGGCTAACTGCCTTTGTGTCCTTTGAAAATTTCCTCTTTAAAAAGTGAAATGACTATACAAGAATATAAGCACACATTGCACCTAGGAATTAGCTGGGGTTTTGATGTTATTGCCTGTAAGGTAACATTTTGAAAATTTGGCACTCTATAAAGGCACAATGCAGAGATGTTCTTTATAAAAGTGAAAAGGGGAGAGATGTTCTGTTCAAAATGGGTCACTGCAATAGTATCTCAGTACCATGTGCTAGAATTAAAAAAGAAAAAAAATGTTCTGGTGTTCCTATTACTAACTACAGTTTACAACACAGGTAGGTTACTTTCACCTACAATTATATAGGTGACTCTTACAAGTTTCTCTTTCGTTTCCTGAACAGGAACATGGGAGTGAATTTCTTGAATGTTCAGTTTGGATTTTTAATTTCCAGTTCCCATAAACAGTTGCATTATTAAAGATGACACCATGATTACTCACCTGAAACAAAGAGAAATTCTGAAGATGGCTCGAGTTCAATTTAACAGAGCAAATACTTTTAATACAGCTATACGTGCAATAAATTATTCTTTAAAATTCTTCCAAAATGTGTGCTTGCCTGAACACATATCAAATTTACATCTGACATCAGAGAAAGACCCAAGAAAATTATGCCAGTCATATTCTTGGCAGTCATCAACAGGGTAATGCTGTCAAATACAGTACAAATTTCCTCCTAACACACTGTATGTTCTGCTTATCTTGTCTCACCCACAGCCACACAAACCAGAGGATGCAGAGGCTGAATACAGCTCAGTGGCCAGGGAGGACCAATGGGTGGTCCCTAAACACTCAACAGCACTGACCCTGTCAGTGGCCACATCCAACCAGCCCAAAACAAACGGCTGATCTCCACTAGGAAGAAACAAATGCAGGAGAGGTCTTTCAGCTGATTGAATAAAGCAAGGAGTCAGAGTCACAAAACAACAGGAATAAACCCGTGTTCTTGGTGACCATAGCATAAAACACATCTGTGAGCAGAGGATCCAAAAGGAGGTTGGTAAAATGACAGAGAAGGGAAGAAAAGCCAAGGAGTAGCATCCAAAGAAACAAAAGATGGAAAGAGCTAGGTGGAGAATCAAGAAGACACTTGCTGTCACGACAGAAACAGTTAATGGCACCCTCTGGCAATAGCTGTTCACTCAGCAGCAATGTCATTGAGGACAGTTTTGGGAGTCTCCACCTACCTAATTTTTCCCTACCACACCCTCATTTGTCCTGGCACTGTCATTTCTTGTAACCTGGATAGAAGAATTGCTTCCACTTGAAAAACAGTCTAGCATAAATAAAAGTAGATGAAGGGGTGAGGATTGCTCAAGAGGGCACCATTAGTAGACAGTGAACTTTGCCATTCTGTCCTGCATGTCCCCACAGTAACACCCCCCTCTGATACTCCTGTGCTCTGCTCTAAACCCTTGCAAAGTTGGAATAGGTGGATGCAACCAAAGAACCTACCCCTCTAGCCTGCCTGGGCCCCCTGTTCCCTCAGACAGGAGCAAGGTGGGTTCCTCTGGGAGCCCAAGGAGACAAGCACCCAGGGCTCAGGCATCTGAGGGCAGCTCTGGTTGCTTCACTTATGTGAGAAATCTGATTCAAAAGGACAAGCTAGAAAGGTCGGTGGAGTAGTCTGACATTCCCCCCTGCACTGCTTCAACAGAGGAGATGAAAGGCAGCCTCGTCTTCCTAACTCCTCCCCAAGCCAACCCAGCCAAAGGTTTCATTGTTAAAAGGTGGGATGCTTAAAAACACATTTTAAAGATTAAATGGCTTCAATCACATTTTTGGAAGTGCCCTGCATGGTGGATACAGGTTGGTGGGCAGTGAGAGCACCTCCACACACAGTAACTCTTCCTGGTTTGGAGATTTCAGGTGGGACAGGTGTCATAACTGGATGCTAGCATAAGCAGATGCAGAAAGCCAAAAGATAAGAAGAGCATTTCCAGAGAACTGCCGTGTTGTGCAGGAACACAAAGAAGCCACAAATCCCACCACTACTGTTCAGTGCACATCACTGTTAGGCTGTGTTACCCCCTAGCAGGTCAGTGTTGCACAAAACCCAGCAAGTCCTATTTTAAGCATCTTCACTCAAATCTGGTCTCCAGTTCTCAGGTGTATCTATATATGGCTTCAAGTTTCTTTCAGAAAATTCGAGCTTAATGCAGTCTTTCAGAGAGGTACTCAGACAAACTCTGTGGATGTCCAGTCTGTATCATAAGAGCTACCCTGGACCCTGAACTGGTTTATGTCTGGATGCTATAGGGCAGGATGTCTGTAGGTCATGCTTCTAGATAGTCCTTCAGGGCAGGCATAGATGGTAATGTAGAAGAACTATGCTGTTGAACACTTGAAATTTTGTCCATGAATTTCGCAGTGAAATATTTTCTCATTTTATTAAGTATCCTAGCTATGCAGTGATCAGTTTAGATATAAATATTTATGTACACATGTGTATGTAATATATATTTTAATACATATTGTATATTATATTATCTTCTTATGTATAATACCTTTTCTAAACAGATGGTTGCACAGAAAAATCCAGCAGGTCTTGTGGGGTAAGTACTAGACTTGTCAGTGGACACAAAAAAATAATTTTATTACACGGAGTATTCATCTCATGTCACTGTAGGTATGAATCACATAAGAGCTCACATCTACCTGTTTGTACACATCCTAACTAGGAATAATTTACTACTACTTAAGAAAAGGATCACTCTTTTTTTTTGTGGTGTCCCCATCTTATTTGCAAGTTAATGCACAAGGCAGACCTCAGGCAACCTTAATTTAGTTTGCTCTCCTAGCTCTCGAATCCCTCATCTGTACATTGCCATTCAGCACAGCAGGGGTGTCAGGTTCCCAGACCAGAACAACTCTGGTCCCTCTAATTATTGAGTGAACTTTGTCTACAGCTTTCACTGAGGTAATGGAGCCCACAGGGAGCAATGATCAGGTCTGAAGTATAATGAAGGTCACTCTCATCAAGGTATTTATTTCTTTAAGTTAATAGGAAGGCAGAAAAACACCTATCCTGAGCTGTAAAAACCCTTTGTTGTTGTATAAGCTACAAGCAGCAGATAAAACTGTATCGCATGAAGAAACAATAAGAGCTTCTGAAAGGGAAAATGAAGAAAAATGCATCATGTGCACTGCACGTTACTCATTAGACTCTCCAAAGTCTCGTTTTACCACTAGTATAACCCTGCTGAGGTGATTGGCATGCAGCTTCTGATGTGGGATAGCTGCTTAGAGTTTCCCAGGTTTCACGAGTATAAGCACAGATAAGCAACCAGAGCAGTTAGAAAGACAAACACACAGGACAGAGAGAAAATCTTTGTGAATCACATTCACTTTAACTTTAGTCACGTGGGGTAGATAAATCAGCTGCAGGAAACGTGGCTGCATTTGCTGTCTAGACAAAGTTAAGCTAGCTGAAAAGGTAGATTCTTCTTTTAAAGAAGGGATGTGTTTGTGGAAGATCCAGCCAAGATAACCTTGGAGAATGAAGTGTCCCCTTCACCCACAGCACAGAGAGCACACAAGGCGTAAGCAGCACTGCTGAGACTCCCGTGCTGTGGAGGGTCTCTATAGTCATAAATTCAAAACTATGGACTGTAAATCACAAAATCTAGCTGGAATATGGGGATAGAGAATGATATTGTATTTTAAACACTGGAGAAGAAATCATGGAGAACATTATGTTTCAAATAGCTAAGCTCAAGGAGCAAGGTTAGTGGTGTTAAGGATAGGTTCAATTTTAACCTTCAATGCCTTCAAAAAACAGCAGAAGACACTGCCTGTTAGTGCTGCAAATCTAAGCATTGTTGGTATCAACAAAATTGATACCAAGGTGACTTTTCTTTTAAGTCAATATGCTTTAGCAGACTCGTCTAACGCAAACAAACAAACAAACAAAATAACCAATCAGCTAACCAGTAATAATCTCTGTAAAATGTCATTCCAAGAAAGTCAAAATGGTCTTTGCAAATTAAGTTTTCTTTAACAATATTAAAAACATAATATGTCTCTAAGATCTGGTACGAAGGGGGCACATGGCCATAAATTGATACTGTTTTCTTTTGGTTTGATTCTTTAGGGCTCTACTTTCCTCTTACCCAGAATAAATGAGGACAAGAAAGCCCTTTGTATATTCTAATTAATTGTAAAATAGATAAGAAAAACCTGGTATATTACTTCTTTGAATTCTTGGAGGCTCCTAAACAAAGTACATCTTCCCCACTGAAAGATTCACAGTAGCACTGAAGAATCTTTGAAGGACCCAGCTTTCTGTCACACAGAGTATCTCGTATTATGTTTCCATCCCTGTAGCTTTGATTTAAACAGATATTTGAGTGCTAAATCTTCACTTTTTTCTTTAGTCTTCTAATATAAAGCTATCAAAACTTACAATGGCTTTTAAATTCTGTTGCTGGTTTTTTTTCTGTTTCTAGGGGGTTTGAAGATGGGTTTTACTTAAAAATATAATAAACTGAACGCTTGCTTGCTTACTAACCACAATGCTGTTGACATGACTTCTGGACAAGCTGACCTTCATATCTAATGATTTCATAACTGTGTCCTATTCTGATCCTCTGGACAACCCACCCTGGCTGTGCCATGCAAGCTGGGAATGTCTTCCTTGAAGGCATCCTCTAGCCTCTTCCTCACAGACAGAATCATCTCCTCAACACAAGCATGTCTGAGATTTTCTTCAAAAAAAAGCACACTTTCAAATTAATTTTTCTGCCTGGGATTTCGAGATAATTATTTTCCTCTATTAGATTTCTTGGTTTACAGCTATAAATATAGGTGGCTTTTTTGCTTTTTTTATGAAGCTCCTAGTTTGTTTCCTTCTGGTATCTCTGTTAACTAGGATTTTCCTTTGCGGCAAGCATTGTTCTTTTTTCACAGTTGGGAACTTAAAGTAAAATTTCAGTACTCTATTTTGTCACATATCTGTCACTCATAGTATGTAATGTAGCCAAGAGGAAAATAAATGCAACCCTCTTGAAAAATTCTGAACATCCTCCAGTCCTACTAATTTCAAGGGATCTGTAGCCAATTAACAACTCTAAAGTCTGATTTCACCATCCTTGTTTATGCAGTCTTCTGCAGCTTTGCAAAGCACATAGCAAACACCACCACTTGTGCCTGGCAAAATTTTGCTGCAGTACAATGACTGCAATCTGCTTCAATTAAAGTAAATGGGTTCAAAACTGTCCCTTTGCATTTATCTAGCAAAGTTCTATTTATCATGTCCTTCTTGCTTCAATTACTACTTCCTGGAGTGCCTCCTATATGTAAAGATGGGAGCGCTTCGTTTAGGCTTGTGAAGTGCACAACTGAATTATTATTTCTGCATTTCCAAAATATTGTTTGGGAACCATGTCACAGTAACAAAACAGCATCTTTAAATTAATTTAAACACTAGAGTATTCTATTGGTGTCAGTGTTGAAACACTAATTATTTTTTTACATATATAATTTCATATAGCTCTTTTTTCTACTGCATTTTAAGGTGCATAACTAACTCTCCAGATGGTTTAAATGCACATTTTTGCTAGTTTTAAACAGACTTTGACACATCGTACTAACTGAAGTTCTGGTATTTAAATGTATAGCATTAAAAAGGAAATACTTGTCTTTTATGTCTCCTTTTTTGTGCTATCAACATGTTCTATTAAATAGTCCCACAGTCTTCTTTCTACTACAAAAGATACACACGTCAAAACCAAGAAACTCAGTGAAGAGTTTTATTGCCCATAGTATCTTCATAGATTTGGATCATTGATAGAGTATAATTCTACTGGAAAAATTAAGACTGGTAGATATCTAGTTTTTCAGGAGCAATGATGGGACCTTTAGGGTCAAGACAACGTAAGCCAAGATTTGAACTTACGCCTGCTCTATGTTCTTCCACCTTGGCTACTACCAGTGCAAAAAGAAAAAAGACCTTTTCAAATAAAAATGAATGTTTGTAAAATGTATCATTGGTGGTAAATACCTAGTAAAACTTCTGACCTTCAATCCCACTGAATTCAAAACACAAAGGCAGCTTTGAAATGCTGCAAATTGGGCCCAGCTGACATTTAAACATCAATTCTGAATGTGTCCACACCCAAATATCGATGCACCAGAAGTGAGACTATTGATTTTTTTCAACATTTCAGCCATCTGCTTTCCTTCACCTAGTTTTACTTCTCTCTGTTCTTGCAATTAATAGACTTTAGTTGAGTGTTCGCATACACTGAAACCTCTCAATTAAGAATAAAATTGTACCAAATAACTGCATTTGCCTGAAACTAGTGCCCAGACCTTGTATCACCATACTGCTAGCTCTGCTCACCCAAATCTTGTTAATGGGAATGTTCTATAAAACAGATGTTGCCCGGAAAACCGTTGCATGGAGGACTCTTGCCCAGAAGGACAGCTAGGGTCCAACTCATAAGTTGCTAGGATCCTGAGATTCCTGCTTTTGTGCATTCAGGCTCTGTGGATTAATAGTAACACATGGCTTAGACTGGGCTTTTTTTCCTTGCAGAATTCCCCAAGCCATTGTCTTGGAGAGACTGCTCTTCCTCACTCATCAGCCAAGACGAGTAGCATACCTTAAAGCACCTTGGCTCCCCTTCATCCAGCATCATACGGAAAAGGAAAACTCTCCTGGACAGATACATCTATGAGTTTCATCAAAACGTCCTTCTCACCCTCACTGAGGTGTTCAATCACTCTCTCTTCAGGTCTTGGTGCCTCTGCTCCCCATGACAGAGGGTTTCACTGCTGGGGACAGAGGCTGCCAAAAACAAGCTGATGATTCAACTTGAAGGATGTCTGAATTAGGCAAAAGCTCAGGCCTAAGTCAAATACAAATTCATAGATGTAGCTGTATTTTTTTCCTTGTTCCCTCCTAGAGTATAATTCTTTCTATGCAGTTTCTAAGCATTCTTGGTGGATCTCTGGAAAGAAAAGCTGAAAGGCAGGAGGGAAGTAAGATTGGGACCTGATGTTGTAGGTCTGAAGAAGACAACAAAAGCAGGGATGTATTGGAGGAGAAGCTGTGCACCACACTGCAGGTACTATTATTCTGCGGGTACCAGCAGGTGGGGACCTGCAAGGGAACATTTATTTGGCCGAGCATTTCTGAAATGCATTTTGTTTGTTAGTGCTAATTAACCCTTTATTTATTGCTTGCTTTGTTCTGTTTTGTTTTGTTTTGTTTTGTTTTGTTTTGTTTTGTTTTGTTTTGTTTTGTTTTGTTTTGTTTTGTTTTTCAGGGTGGAGTTATAATTTATTTCGGCTTCTTTACCTCTGAATGTTGGCAACCTGGCTGGCCATATGGCACTCGAGCACAGTTCTACCTGGCTCCATTGTGCCCTACCACTCTGCATTCAGATACACCCAGGTGCTCTGCAAAGACAGGCAGATCATTGTCCCCATTTTATGAATGAGGAAACTGAGACAGAGATCACAGGGTGTGTTTCGTCCTTCCTGGGACACAGGTCCAAGAATAGAGCAGCTGAACCCTTGGCACACTCCTCGCTGAACAGCGCATTGCCTGGGATGGCAGGATGAATGGCACAGGTGCTGGGGAGCCAAAGGTAGGCACAAGCTGTTCGATTTAGATGATTATCAGGTTTTAAGTGCATCCTCCACTTTACATTTGAAAAACTAACTGATTGTGCTATTATGTTTCCCCTCACTTCCAGATGCAGCCAGATGCATTTCTGTTCACACCTGAGAGCAAGCGGCAGACTCTCCAAATCCTAAATGTAGATACTTGTAATGTAAAGGAAAAACACACTGATTTTTTTTTTATTTTTTGTTTATAAAAAACCCAAACCAACTCAATTAAAACATTTACCAAAAACAAATGGATAGAAACTTCCAGTGAAATAAAATTAAATAGAAAAGCAACAGAAAGCAAAAATGAAGCCTACTTTTAAGTCTTTGAGACCTGGGATGTAAAGTGCCATTTTAAGTTAATGGAGAACCTGATGAGAAAGCTTTACTCCCTGATGTCCAGCTCCATTTGTAATGTATTGTCCTAAGCCACTTCATCTGAAAAATGATTCAAAGAATAAACACGTTCACAGCTTTTTGCTGTTACGGCCCAGTATATTTAGTCAAAGAAATTGGGTCAGTGTGCTTTTTATTTTCTTTCCATTCTACTAACTCAACAGGATACTGGCCAAATTCCAAGCATGCTGCGTCCCATTCCTGATTTCATAGACTCTGAAAAAAATAACACCAATGAAAAAATGGACTGTGGATGGCTCAGCTGACACAGCTATGGGCAGGAAATGCCTGGTTGTTGCAGCATATTATCCACAAAGCCAGCCAGACTGTAGGTTTTGTTATTTTACATTTCACCCTGCCAACCATGTCTATTGGTTGTTGCAGCCAGAGCTGCTGCTGCTGCTGCTGCAGGGTAGAAAGCAAAAAGTAAAATAACAAAGATGGAACAGCAGAAATAATGGCTGGTGCTGAGACTATACACAGTGGGACAGTGTAGGTATTACCTGTTATTCACTTGATTAATTGTCTCTGATGCTTATTTCATTGTATCTTGTGAGAAGACTAGGTTATGTTCATTAAAACTGGTTATTCAGAGATGTGAATGCTTTGTGAGATAAAATAGCTTGTGAAAGGGACACTCTGTGGTGTCTTTTTGGTGTACAGGAGAAGGGATGAAGGGGCTACAGTTATATGCGTGTGTCCATATATATGTGTGCACATTATATACGTATATTTGTATATAGGACTAAAAGCTCCTGAAATCTAAAGGCATTTTCCAAACATTTTTGGGAGCTGTCTTCTCTTCTTAGTCATCTTAATATGATTATGTACCTACGCAGTCTCACTGTAGAGGAGGAAGCTTTGTACACCTACTCTTGGCATAATGGTAATATACATAGAGGGTGGTTGAAAAAAAAATTAAGAACTAATTAGCTTCACCATATCACGCCTGAATAAAAACAATTGTGTCTTATGATTTCTAATCCCTTAGAACAATTTATCTCTAACAAGAATAGTTTTTTTAAAACTTTCCTTTTCCTCAGTTGTTGGGACTTTTGGGATTTGGGTTTCTGGGTTTGGTGGGTTTTTTTTTTCAGTCTGGACAAAAAGGACAGAAAAGTAAACACTATTAAATGTGTGTGTGTATTTAGGCATGTAAGGGCCAGGTGGGTGGTGGTGTGAAAACAATGGGAAGATTTTAAACAGCTTGGGAATTTAGAAGAGAAAGATTCAAAGATCAGATGCTGCACACAGCCCCTTAGATTCAGGTGTTCACATTGCCACAGCAGCCCCCAATACTCCCACTTAACCCACAAAGGGAGCACCCAGTAGGTCTGAGACAGTAGTGATACTCAGTTTATGCACAACACTAAACACCAAGACATAGGATGTTACTTTCTGTATAAGAACGATGTCTTCAGTCATCGCTTGCTCAATTAGTTGCACGACTGATTTGCCCTCAGTAAGTGAGCAGCCTCATCTTTCACTGACGCAGCAAACAATCCAGGGATTTTCCCAGTATTCGTATCAAAAGGTAAGTAATACCACTATTCTAGTAAAATGGAGGCACTGAGAAATCCCTAAGTAAATCACTGACACAGCTGGGAATAAAAGCTGGACTCCCCAATTCCCAGTCTCATACAATAACCAGTGGAAAACTCATCTCCTTTTACTCAGTGGGGAAAGACAGCTGAATTCCCATGGAGGAGCAGGGGATGCCACAATTATTGCATATAATCCTACAATTATAAAGCGGTGGCTTTATTAAGAATGTAAGATAAATTCTATTGTAATACACACAATCTGTGAAAACCAAGCCGTGACAAAATAAGAAAACCAAAACAACACGGTCCATTGTTAATGGACTGAGATTGTCAATAGTGTATTCCCACTTATCAGAGAGCATTCCTGTTCTCAGAAAGCTCATTATGGACCAGGACCATCGCATAATAGTTAATGGAGATCTCCAGTCCTCCCTCCACAAGAGATCTTGTCAGATGTAAAATTGACTAAAAAATGATTGCGGACTATAAGCTGTGAATTCTGCCAGGCAATACATAAAATAATTTTAGGATTCATTTTCCTCATTCCTGTTTACTCTTTCCTCCTGGAGTAAATGAATATTCTGCATGACTAAAACTCTCAGGATATATCCCCAGAATGCACTGTCTGAGCTCAGGATGTTTGTGGCAGAATCTGGAATACAATCCTAACCCCATGAGATTGGGAGCTCTCTCATCAGTGGAGAATTGCAATCAGGGCCTCACAGCAGTAATCAAACAGAAGTGATTGTCATGAGGACAGAGCACATGGAAAAATAAGAGAAAATTGGATAGGACTTAGGACAAGTAAGAGATAAAGAGGTGTTGTTGAATAAGACCTGGTAGCAAGAATTCCTGACCTACTTATGACAATTTGATTAAGAAGGTGAGAAGCAACTATCAAAGTAGGGAGATAATTATGGGACAGTAAGCATTGGCACTGTGTGACTCTGCAGTGGAGTTCCACTAGGTGAAACTTTATTTTAAATAACAGCATTTTTTTCCTAGGTTAGACAGGTTTTGGTTTTTTTTTTTTTACTCTTTTTCCTGTTTGACCTGTCAAAAGAGTGATTCTATCACCCATCCTTATAAAAGCACTGACATTTGGAAGCAAGAAGGCACTGAAAGAGACAGGTTCAGTGCTTTTAGCTCAACACCTTCAGCATAAAGGTCGCAACCCACAGCACCAGCCAAGTAGAGGAGGTGATAGGCAAGGTCCAGGCAACTCAGTCACCTAGCTCAGAGCTTGCATGCAGCTGAACTGTCATTCACCCCTTATCAGTGTTTGCTCCAGAAGTCCAATGTTGAGGTCAGTTAAAGGGCAGCATGGGAAGTTCACACTCACCAACTCATGGGCTGCACAATGGCTAAGTTTGGAATTAATCAAGGCCTGAGGTTTTTCTACGCTACCAGCCATTTAGCCTAATGCAGACAGTAGCTCTTAGAAAATAAAAAAAAGTAGGTGGTAAGCCTGCCTACACTAGATAGTTTAAAAGGAGTTTCACTTGGGTTCTGCAACAGCATCATAACAGAGTTTTCCCCCCCTCACTTGTATAAAAGCCAAGTGTCGTGCAACCCTATCTAGTAAATACAAAGCTGCTTGAGTCAAGAAGCCACGACAAAAATTCAAGTTCCAAATTAACCAAGTGCTTAATATTACACGGTGAAACCAGTTATCTGCAAAGAAATCAGGACAGTCCTTCACCAGTGTGACCTGAATTTTATTTCTTAGCTTCAATATGCTGTAAACCACTTCCATTCCAAATGGAGTACATACTTAAATAATCACACTTAATTTTGTATTTTCACAAAATAAAAAAAAAAGGAATTACTAAGGTTCAACATGTTCAAAAGAAGCAACTCTTCACAGTCTGTCAATTACAGCTATAACAAGGAACTTCCAAAATTAGTTATTCGGAGGTGACTGTATTTCTGTGGTGAGCAAAATGATTTCTATTATAGCTTTTGCTTTTTGCAGAAGGGTAGAATATTCACTGAAAACACAAATTTCCCCTCCTTGGGTTTGGTGGGGTTTTGTGCAAACACATTTTTTTGCAAAATGTTCCTAGGTCACAAAAATTTCAGCAACACAGTCATGATGTGTTTTCAATTGTCGGTAGATAAGCAGAAAATACAGGACAGCTTTTTGTGCATTTTTGACTTACAGAATAGGTTGCTGGGAATCAGACACATGATTTAACATATGTTAGATCCTGCAGACAGATTTGAGCTTAGCAGTAACCATGTGGCTAGTCTAATTTAGAGGAATTATAAAATTAGGCAGGACTATTTGCAGGATTGGGTAAGAGATTCATTTTTAGACTCACAGCATTTGAAGAATCTGATCGGTCCTCTTTTTCTTGAAGGATAATTCCCTTTGCTTTGTTGCATTAACTGGCTTATACCAACCAGCTCCTCAGTGTCAAAGATAAGTGTCTGCTCAGGAAAACAGCTTGGGCTCCTTAATTCGTCTGAGTAATATCTCAGCAGTAGATGCCTTGCCAGTACTGAGAAACAGATATCTGATTTCAGCAGGATCCATGTTTTACACTCAAATATACCTAGTATACCTGACCAGGCACCTCACCTTGGTAGCACTGTCTCTGATAGAAAAATGTCTCTTATATTGCTACGGGAAATAGGAGTAGCTTCTTCCTTAAGCCATTGACTCTTAATAGATGTCTACAGAATTAAGTGTGTTTTGTTTATCCCTTGTAACACCTTTACTACCTTGGTATTTTCTCTGAGAAACCTCCCACTGACTTCAAAACAGATGATATTTTATTCTACATAGTTGAAATTGTGTATTGCATACTTGCTGGGTTTATCTAAGTGCTGGAAAGGGTGACACAGCATAAACTGCTAATACTACACAGATAACCTTAGCTTAACCTTGGATGATATTCTATCTCAGAAAATTTTAAAGGCTGAACTTGCCAAATAAATATATGCTTTTAATAAAAACTGTTATTAATATAAGGTTTTTTCCCTTTTGTCCATAGGATATATAGTGAGACTAGACTGAGAACACTTTAGCTTGACCTTTTATAAACCTACAGCACAACAGAACACAAAGGCTTCATCACATGTCAGCATGTGGAATTGCGACTTAATATTTAGCAAGGCTTTCATTTATAAAATAGAGTTTAACAATGAAAAAGCACATATAACATAGCATTTTTGCCAGCAAAATATTTTATCATCTTCTCTTGAAGTTCAGAATAGAGAAATAACACGGTGAAATGGCAACAAATAGCCATCTTTACCACAGAATTCTTCAACAGTTTCTTCTAAAAGAGAAGTTCAGAAAAACATTGTGCAGATTATAAAACTTATTCTGGACTACATTAAACTGACTGCTATGTTAAATGTAAGTGTTAGTAGGTGTCATTTGCTATACTTTGCATTAAAACTTTGTGCCTTTCTGATTTTTTCCCACTTTAAATTACTTCTTCCTCAAAGGCATGAGGAATTAGCTGTTGCTAGTGTACAGGAAGAAAAGATTTTGTTGCTGAGCTCAAGTTCCATTTCACACTGCCACAAGCATTGCCCACTCTTTCTGAATCATAAAGCACGACAATCCCAATTACCTAACATAAAGTTTCTTTATAAATAGGGTTTAATCCTCAATGAAATGTCCATAACTTCTTTTACTCATCAAACCCTTTTTCATCAATTACCACTAGATGGAACAAACATTATCTGGGCTTTTACTCTAACTTACATTTCAAAACAGCTTCAGGTAAGTTAAAAATGTCACAAGTTAATCTATAACAACCCACAGTTTTGTATCCAACAAGGCGTGATAACTCACTGCATGCTCAAAAAAACATGCCTGCTAAAAGAACATTAAATTTTCACCACATACTTTTACTAGTTCCATACCACTGCATAATTTTTCTTCTGCTACCAAATATTTACATTTTCTAAACTTCCTGGTATTTTCTGCATGATACTTTTCCCAGGTCTTGAAAAAGCTCTTCTTCACCATAATGCTTATACTAGCATGAAGAACAAAGCAGCACAGGCAGGAGAAAAAAATGGTCAAGAGCAATCCTAACAGAAATGCCTGTCTAAGCCAGATTGAGTGATTACTTGATAGAGAAAATCCTTGTAAAACACCCATATACAAGCTTTTTAGGTTTTTTTTTAAATGTCAGAAGTAGATACCAGGTCCTCAGAATTAAGTAAAAGTGCATTAAAATACAGTTATTCCACTTAACACAAGTAGTGCTAATATGTTTCTAGTCAGTAATGTATTTTTTCCTAGTAAAATCTAATAATTTTGGCATGAAGAGATTGGCCTAAATATAGCTTCTGCAATTCAATAATATTCGTGTTTAAAAATTAAGTTTCCCATTGGGTTTGCTAGACTGCTGAAATACAAGCTTAAAGTAAATGCAGCCTGTGTGCCAGTTGTAGCTTGATTTTCTCCCTGGACTCACAACATCAAACCCCACAGCAAAGCCAACTTGCTGCTTTTTTTCCCCCCTATTCGGGACTGGGACTGTCAAGCTAAAAGGATGTATAGTGTAATACCTCAGAAAGGGCCAAGGGCAATGATGTCCTAATGCCCTAAAAGCAAAAGGGGTTTTAAATATCCATCTGGAGAAGTTTGAATCTGGAATTTTTAGTGTTCAACGAACAGATGAATCCTCTAAGGATACACAACAATCAGTTCATCAGGTGGACTAAAAAGATGAATACTCAACAAGGATATTATTGCAATAAACCCTGATGTATCTGGATAGGTGACTCCACTACTGGCTGAACGTAGAGCCTTGCTGTGCGCCATGATCTCGGCTTATGTAAACACAGACATGCTCAAGCATTGGATAGGGCTCTTTTTCATTTTTTATAGCATTACTGGAACCTTCCTGAGAGTGCACAAAACAGCATTTGTTGGAGAACAAGCCTCATTAAAATAAATGACATTGTTGCTACTTCCTCAGATAACTTTGCTCATGTCTCAGCAGAGGTAGACCAGTTCTGTTACTGGGAAACAGTCCCTATTGCCAATTCTGTGGTAGAGGAACGGCATTCTAAATTTAAAAATCCGTTTCTATTGATCCGTGTTTATCACATCATTCTACACCGGCTTGCATTAAACAGAGGAGATACATTTTCATCCCTATGAAGGGAATTAAATGCCCAATTCCTATTATTGTTAATAGTTGTGTGCCTAATGCCCAGTGTGCCTGCCTGCAGACATACCCCCTTAATTGCTTAATGTGCAGTCTTGAGAGAAGCAGATTATTCGGCTTTATGTTTCTGCATTCACAAATATACCAAGGAACTGGTGGCTGCGACACAAAGAACAGATTTGTCAGTTTGTTTATTTTCAAAACAGGACAGCACAGGGACCTTGTTCTAGCAACTCTTGGCTATAGTGCTGTGAAATTCTAAAAAAATAGGAAGTATTTTAACATATGGATTTCTACAGTGTGGGAAGGCTTTGCTTTGCATTCAGGACTCTTTCCAATTAAACTGAATGTTAGCTTAGCCCATTTAAAATGCATATAAACTGTACAGGTTTCCAGTTATGCTTACCCTTCTTCTGAAAGTTACCACAAAGGGCATGACCAGAAATGCAGAAATGTTTTAACCCTGAAGTTTACAGCTGGGTTTCTCTTGATTTGCTGGGTTTTTTTTTTGTTTGGATGGAAAAATGTAGATCCCTAAAGACAGTATTTACCACTGTTTTCAAAACAGTTGAGAGAGTTTTACAGGAAAACTGTACATTGAAAAGTGTACAGTGAAAAGAATACAATGAAAAGCATACATTCTGAACAATGATTTCTATACAGCATTACACCAGGGTGAAAACAATTTTTGACCATATTGAGCAGCCTAGGGAGAGCTTCATCAGCTTCAGTGGAACTATACCTGGCATCACATTATTCCCACAATGATAATATGAGAACTTAGTTGTTTTAAGTGAAACATATTATTAAGAGTTGTACACTTGTAAATACATTCAAGTTTGTGAATAAAATCATGCATGTGATTTCATAGTGACTATCTATTTTGGAATTCAGAGTTTACTTGAGTCCATAACACAGAAAGTCATAGCATCCTTGATAAAATCTTGTGGCTGAAGCTCTCTTGTAAAATAATGAAGACATTTCAAACAGATTTCTCAGAGAAGCTGTCACGAGATTCATTTAGTGCAGATCAATCTGTCTGCATTAAATCTATTCACACATTCCAACCACCTCCATTGTCAGAGGGAAAAAAAGCACAGCCCAGAAAAACATCTAAACAAATAAATAAATCCCCTTTCCTGTGCTTTGACAAAAGCAGAACTATTTCCTCCCAGAGAAGTCACAGAGAAGTAGGTGGCTAATGGAAGAAGGGCATGTTGGCCAGAAGTCTCAAGAGTAACAAGGGTGACGAGTCACTTCCTCAGAGGCAGACAGAGCTATATCCTGAAACTCTCCATGTGTCTAAAATAAGCAATTCTTCTACATGTTCATCTGGGGGGAGTGTTTTGCTCAGGGAGCCTCCCTGGGTGCCTCAAGCCATCTCTCGTTGAGCTCTGCCTAGGAAAGCAGCACTTGGCTGTATTCCCTCTTGGCTGTTGCTCCTGGGTGTTCACCTTCATGCAAAAACATCCACCCTGCAGCTCACAGCATCACTGTGTCTCTACACCATGATTAGGTAGAGAAGAGGACATTGGTAGCTGCCTAATGTTGTCAAGGTTGAGGCAGGCCAGAGGTTTACAATGCCTCACATCTATTTGCTTGAATATTTCTCTCATTTCTCAGATGGGGCAATAGCACACTGAGAAATAAACCTCTTTACTCTGTCGTATCCCTATAAGTGAGATATCCTCATTAGCAACTGCATGAGCCAGTCAGTCAAAGTTTTCCCAAATGCTTCTTAGCACCAGCTAAGTCGCATAATATTAATACCACCGATGTCTGCTACATCTCTATGGGATTTTAGGAAAGAGCGAATGTTATTAGAAGAGATAGTGTGGCTTTCCTTTCATTTGTTCTTACACTATATTTGTTAAACAAGAAACAGTTCTTCAAGTCATGCCAATCACACACAGCTATATCTAGGACCTAATGTTCACCGTGAGACACAGATAGCCAGTCCCTGAAAAGCCATCTGGGTGCCCTGGGGTGGTGTAATGGTACCAGGAACTTTTCCAGGTCATAAGATTTGAATCAGTCCTGGCTAGCGCTGACCGAAAATGGTGTCTGCCGCTGCCTCTATTGAGTTGACACTTTCTCTCCACTGTCCAAAGCAGAAAAATCACTATCCCTGGTGGCATTCATTAGAGCCACTGTTGCCCTCCTCATGTCCAGGTCCCATAAGACCCATGCAGTTCTTGGCAGTGCCCAAGCTTCATTGGTGTAACTGGAGGGGATTTGTGGGTGGGAAAGGGGAAGCACAAGAAGAGGCAACACACCTTCACAAGAAAATAAATTTGTCCGTTGCACGGGCAGAAGCAAGCTGACTCGAAGCTGCATGAGCAAAAGCTGAAGGCTCCTGTAAGCTCCCTATACCACTTTACCTCCAACAGGATACAAAGTGATAATTTATCCAAACATTGAGACAGAGTTCCAGGGCTAGCGTAAACAGGGGTTTACCCATTGGCTCTGGCCCTCCTGAGAACAAACTCCCATTGACTGATAAGCGATCCCGAGGATAAGGCACTATTGTTGGGCTGTTTCTAAGAGCTGGCCTTCATAAACTAATCCTTTCATGGGTGCCATAGACATCACATTCTAAAGCACTAAATTCACTTGAGAAATCTCACAATTAGGAAGGCAAATTGACTCACCAATTTTGTCTGTAAAGGTTTTATTTTACTAACCTATATTTAAGAGGGTGCAAATCTAGGCACGATAAGATTAGTAGTGCACAAATAGGTGAATCAGAGGCGGGGCTACCCCAGTGTATTTTCAGATAGAATCTACAAAGAAATTCCATGTGCTCAAGGGCAATTATAGTCATGCAACTGTAGGTGACTGAAACCCATGACTAATAAAAATTAAATTGGCCCAAAATTAATCATATGCAGCAGGAATGATTTGATTCAACCAGTTAGCTGCTAAAATGCCTCTGGAGGGTTGGATTAGCAGAAGATATACCCTTCTATTTCAAGGCTCAGGGACTAATATCTTACAAAGGCAAATTAACAATAGAATACCATAGCTAGTCCTTTCTTCATCTCCACAATGAAGAAAGCATGGGAAAACATGACTGTACGTGTTGGGCTGTTCCTGCATTTTCAGCTCCTCCACCAAACTTACTGCAGCAGGCGCAGCATGGCATGGTTGATTCCAGACTGGGCAGTCAACAAGAGATCACCCAGTGGTAAGTGTAGCACCCCACGTTTTGCATTATTTAAAAGTAAAAATTGGATATTCAGGACAGATTTCTAGTATTCATTATATCCAACTTTAGATCAATGAGATGGGCTAAAACTAGCTGATCTTCTCAGATTCCCTCCAACCTTCTCTTCCATCATCTGAGCAAGTTGTGGTCTAACAGACCTGCTGGCTGGACATCCTTGGGGGTGTGCATGCTAAACTACTGGGCAGCTCACTGGGCCAACCAGCATGCTCAGGCTGACTGAATTTTCTAAAGGAAACCTCCTATATGGGAAACCTCACTTGCAGACTTGCTGTTCAGACAGTCTGATCCTGAGGTTGGCTACAGACTGTCCCTCAAAACACACCAGGGGTATGTGACCAGCACTGTCATGCTTTCTAATGGCAGCATCTGAGCTATACATACCTCCTGTGGTGGGAAGTGGTGAGAAATGATCTAGCTTTCCACAGTCCCTTGTGTACCCTCACTCCTTCTGAATGTAAGTAGCAAATGAACAAAGGAATAATCAAGAAAGTGATGTGTAAAGACAAAATGCTGCAGAATATCTTTTCCGACTTTTTTTTTTTACATAATGTTTAATTCGCATGAAAATCAAGCATATAATTCATAACATTTCATATTTACTTGCAGGGTTAATACAACCTGAGTAGTCCAACTTCACATCGTATGATGTCCTTGTTTCACAGCTACAAACCCTCACTTAATTGGTTGCTGGAAGTCCGCTTTAACAGCAGGACTCCAATGTCTGGCAACCTCTGTGTTCTTCCCAAGTGGTATGAAACAGATATAACAGACACCACGGTACACTTTCAGTATGTCCAGGAATACTGCAGATGGGTTAAGGGTTGTATTTTGTGAACTGCTGCCCAATTAAATAGTCCCATTCATTCTAGTTTCATTTACAGCAAACCAGGAGACACAACGGCAAAGAAAAGCAGCCAAGATACCTTTACTCTTTACTGCTCTCTTTCCATTTCTGAATCTAGGATTAGATATTCACAGGTTCTTGTTTTGTTCTTCCCCTCTGTAAAGCTTTATTGGTTCAGTAAATGCAGTAAGTATAACCAAAATGTAAAGAAAAAAAAACCAACCAACAAACAAAAACTACTTAGTTACCTCAGAAGTAGATAGGTCTAACCTTTGTATATCTAGGCCTAAAGATCAGCCTACACATCTCCAATAGTAACTTAAAAGACTTCCTTCTCCATTCTCCCAGGCAAAGACACACAGCTGGATTTCCATCAGAGTAAAGGGCACTGCCCCCTTGGTTAACTTCTAAAGGTGGAAAAAATATAATCCTGATCTCTCATGGTTTGCTCTGGATTTCTTGCATTTATTTGTAGCAACCACCACTTCTACTCTTTATCTTGTAAATAAATAATTGCACAGAGTAATTCCCTCCATCAAAAAACAGTATGGTTCTGATAATTCCTGAGGTAGTCTGTACCCATCAGTCATTCATCTATTCATGGAGCTAAAAAAAAGAAGGAAAAAAGAAAAGGCATATTTTCTTCAAGTCTGCCCTGCCAAGATAAAACTTTTGCTCTAAGTAGGAAAAATATACATTTAATTTTCTCAACAGCTGGATCTAGCACTGAATAGGAATTTCTCCAGCATCTGATATAGACTAGAACTATAACATACATTATCCTAACTTTTCAGCTTGCTCAAACCTTTTAGTCCAATCACCCGCACAGGAATGACATCAGTCCCATAACCCTTTCATTTTCCCTTCCAGGGCATATAAAAAGAATCCCCACAGTTCTCAAATGCTAGTTAGGAACTGTAGCTCTAATGAAACTGTTTTGTAATGTAGCAGGGTAGGTTGCACAGTGGCTGGTCACTGTGCTGGAAGCTGTTTTTAAATTTGATCCTAACATGGACTGACTGAATTCACCCAGAATATGGACAGGGCCTCATTTATCTGAACTCTGACTTACAGTAAATAGAAAGAATTCAGATTTCATTTATATAACTCCCTGAAGAGGCATATTATATATCAATTTACTCACCTGTTCCTGTTCTTTTTTATCAAACTGTGCAAAGATGATCTCTCCAAGAATATACGTTGGAAAGCATGGGGAAGAAAATAGAAGAACTGATATGTGTGGATGATTTTTTTAATGTTGGTGAGACATTTAGCTCAAGCAGTCAACACTTTTATATTTACGAATAGTATTATTAAGGACCTTTCATGACATTAAGAAAGTTTCATTATTATAGCTTTCCTTGAAGTCACTATTGAGTCAAAGATAGCTGCAAAACCTTCAGTGTGTTTGGTACGTAACATCTTCTAAATTTTTCATAAGCGATAATCCAAAGGGAGTAAAAAAGATGAAGTCTCTATAAAGATTCTGTCAATTAAGATAACGTTTTAAAAATTATTTTCTTATGTAGATCAAAATATGTCCAGTGTGAGTATGAGCTCTTTCTTCTCCCCTTACAGGAATTTTTAGACAAGATTTTAAGCCTTCAGTCACCACATTTGAAATGCATTTACAGTGCCAATGGTATCCAACACTACTTACAGAGAATCATGGGAAATTTAAGTTGGAAGAGAGTCCAACCCTGCACTCAGAGCAAGCCTATTTTCAAGGGTTGGACAGACTGCTCAGGACCTTGTCCAGTCAAGCTCTGGGTGTCTCCCAGAAGGGGGATTTCATAGCCTCTCTAGGCTCCTGTTCCAGTGCCAAACCTCTCTTGTCGGTGAAGGATTCTTCCCCTAAGCCTCACTGCACGGTGCCTTAGATGTCTTAGCCTTTTGGCTTGCAAAGGGCATTCTGCCTGCAATTTTGTGCTTGTCTTTTCATGCCCAGCTTTGCACCCTTTCACCCAAGATGCCAGGGCAGTGCTTTCCAGAACCTCTGCCACGGTATCTTCCCTTTGGCACTCTCATGCTCTTTCTTCATCCTGTTTCTCTTACCCATCTGCAAACACCAACAGCGTTGTTGGAAGGGGTTCTCATGGGAAGTGACTTCTGTTGGTATGACAATCACCTCTTCTTTCTCCCTTTATCTCCTTTTCCCTTCAGTCGTAGTTTTTGGGTTACACTAGGGGACCAGAAACGTGCATGCACAAAGCTCAACCCCCAAGCAGCACACAGCACCTGCCGCTCACTAGAGTGTGCTCCAACCAGCACTAACATTCCTCAGTGGGAACCACCAAGGAGCTTGAGCAAGGGCTGGTGGAAACTTGTAACAATATCGTGAAAGCATATAAAGATCTTAAAAATTAATGATGTCTTAAGGTTTCTGAAATTTTCTACCAAGACTTTTCTGGAATATGTATGGCACAGCACTTCCAAAGGGGACATCCTCATTTCCATCTTTTGAAACAGTGGGACAGTATTCTCCAAAGCAAGGTTGCTCTTTTAGTGGCTAAGATAATGTAATAAGTGAAATTTTAAGGGCCATATCCTCACTTGTGTACATCAACCCATGCCCTTTAACTTCAGTGCAACTGTATTAGTTTATGCCAAAAGAGAATCTGAGCTTCAATTTCTATTTCCAGTTTGCTTTTGCCTGTGTGAATGCAGCAGTTAATTCAGAACATATAGAAGAGGTGGGGGAGGGAGTTCCTGCTCACAGAGCTCATGCAGCTAGATCGATTTTCGCTAAAACTTGCAATAAAGCACAGCACACACCGTGTGCGACATTCACTGTCCTGCATTTCTGATATGAATTATATTGTATACGAAAATTTGAGTGCTAAAATTCAGTAGCATGGCAGTCATGCTACGCAACACTTCACCTGCCTGGAAATACAGTTATTTCCATTTTCATAGTAATCAGATATTGTATCCCAAGATGTGCTGAGAGAAAACACACTAATGGGATTTTATGTGAACACCTGGAGGACCAATTTATACAATGGAACTAGACCGGAATTATTTGATTAAATGCAAATCATTAATGTTGTAAACAATACAAGTAGAGAGTAAACCAAAACTGAATGTGAAATAATGAGAGAAAAATGGGCTTTACAGTGTTCAGAATGCACAGGTCAGACCATGCTGCTTGCACAGTACCTGCTAAGGCAGTTTTATAGTAGAAATGCATTTTTTTTTAATAGAAAAAAACAACTTTCATATGACCGACTGAGAGAGATGTATTGCATTACTGAGTGTGGTCTCTAGGTCCATGGAAGTATTTACCTCCATAATTTCCCACTGAAATCAAACGGAAGTATGAATAAAGTACAACTTTTTAGATCTGAACTATGGCAATTGAATCTTGAGTTGGAAGCTTTTCTCCAGAAGTGAAAAGAAAGAGTATATCGTAAGTGAAAAGGAGAGGACATCTCATATTTCATAGTTCCCAGCTTGCACATGGCCCATTGCCATGTTCCCACAGAGAAGCTAGGATGCTTAGACAAGCAAGATGGCAGGAGCTAGAAGAGATACAAGAATTTACAATGCAAGGCAAAAATATTGCAAATTAGGAACAAACACAGTGAGAACGGGAGTTAAGTGCTTATAAATACCCATTTCTTATAGCAAAGCTGTAATCCAGATACAAAGCTGCTTGCTTGTGTCTTTTACTGAAGTTTTACTGCATCTCCAGGGGCAGGAAGAGAGGGCAGAGTGGTGCAGAAGTGACACTATGCCCTGGAGTTTCACTACAGTTCTGTGCTGCATTGTCTCAAGTGGAACACTTGAATTGTAGAGGTGCAAAACACGGTTCCCCTCAGGTATTGCTCATATTTTAAGAAGTGCAGAAATATGACCACCTTAGGAAAGATTTCTTTTTTCTTTCTTTTTTTTTTTTTGGTTTTGGAGGGTTTTTTGGTTTTTTTTTTAAGTACTCACAATCTAGATTTAGGTGCCTAGCTTTAGACACTAAACGAATTTTAAGATGTCAGCTTTCATGCCCAGCTCGAATGCTTTTTTTGTGATAATATATTTAGTTGGGTCAAACGTATCCCTGAAGTAATCTGGTCTATTGTGCTTACAGTCTGCTTAACTTTTATTTTCTGATTATTTCTTCTTTGGTTTACCTTTGTTTTTCTACCCTGTGGCAAATAAACAATCCTTTTATTGAAGATAGCTGGAATTGAATGTGAAGACTTGTATGTATTACTCACTGAGGCTGCCTTGGAGCAAAGGGAACTACCTTACTTTTTCTCTTCCCTCCCCAACCACTCTTGTAATAGTGCAGAGTATTGTTATTGTCATGGCATGACTCAGAGAAACAGCCAAAGAGACATTTTAGCAGACAGGATAAACAACTTCTGAGGAACCTGGGCCCTATTTCTGTCTTTTATGCATCCTTTTCAGCCCCTTGCTGGGCTTTCACCAGATGCTCTTTTCAAATCTTGAGTTATGGGGCTTCCCTACATAAGAGGAAGCTCAAAATTCACTGCTATCTTCTTTCTCCAGGGAACCCTGGAACAAATAAGATTCAAAGACAACATTCAGCCAGACACAAATTAGTTTGGGGTCGGTTTGAGATTCGGCTTGAGGGCTGAACCAATTCTCCCTGCATCCCCTGCTAAGCCAGGTTGTTCAGCTCTCATTTTAAACTCTAGGTACTTTACAGTAGTGTGGTATGCATTGCTTCCTGTCAAGCTGATATGAAAAGACTTTCATATCTGAAAAACGTTCAGATACAAAATCACCAGGAAATTTGGAAGACGGAAAAATTCCAGCCTTACAAATATTCTCCCAGAAGGATTTGCTGCTAAATTGAGATCTATTTGTTTACTGCTTTTTTAACTCTCTATGGGAGACACAGCACTGGGACAATGAGCCATATAGATAATGAGCTGGGAAGAAGAAATGCTGTAAGAAATATTTCCAGCTTCAGGGGATGTAATCCCTCACCATATGTTTTTTTTCAAATAAATTTTTCATGCTGAAGGCTGTATCTCGAAGACCACTGGATTCCCAGCCCTTAGGAGACTAGAGTTAATGATTATCATGATAACAATAATAATTATAAATGTTATTCCATGAACAGCAGAACTCATGAAGACAGATTTCTTATCTCTGTTCTTTTATCCTCATGTCCACCTCACTACAGGCACCCTCAGGCAGTCTCTGTCTTTTATGATACCTGTAAGTTGTAAAAGATGATACAAGTTATGGCCACTTTGGAACTAAGGTCAACCAAACAAGTTTTTTATACTCCTAAATAAATAAACAAATGCAGAAACATTCATAATACATAGAAAAAGTCTCCAAATGAAAGAAAAGCCTGGAGTCATGGACCACATATTGCAGTAAATCCTGTCATTCACCACCAGGACCTACCATATCAGCAGAAAGAAAAACTTGCACAAGGAAAAAAAAAAGACTAAGTAATAAAGGCAAGTTTATAAGTCTACATCTGCTTGATTCAAGCACTGCTGTATTTAAAACATTGTCAGCTCCTAAAACCTACAGTGCAGCTCCATTGTTGGTGAAACTACAGGAATGCCAGGGCAATAACAGTCATGTACGGGTAAAGTGCCGATTTAGGAGAACAAGACGACATGGAATGAAGGAGCTTCAAGCAAAAAACCTCCATCCTTCTCAGCCTCAGAGCATAATCTCAGCCACATCAGTTATATGGGACTCTGTTAATGCCTTTAATATAGCAGGAACCATCAGTGTTTAAGATACCTCTGTAAATTCCACCTTCCTAGATTTTACAGCCCTAGAAGTAAATCCCATTGTGGATATGCAGTATTTTTATGAATCAGAATTTTGCCAAGGTATAATAGCAGGAGACAAGGTTCACCCACAGTTAAAAGTCATTGAGATCCAACACCAATTAAGAAAGTCACTGTGGAAAGTTAATAGTGCCCTACTCGAGTCTCTAAATTATTTCAAAACTTAGACATAGGACTCTCCGTCCTCCTCAGAAACACACATCAAACAGATTTCATAAACTTGTGATAGGGCTGGGAAAATCTCTATTCCCTATTCAAATTCCTTTTGGTAGTACTTTAATTTCTGTTTAGCTTCCAGTATTAGAATCTTGTGAAAGCACCCTGTAATATGCATATCCGTAATTCTCTTTTGACGTTAATATTTGTATTAAAACCCTCAAGTTCTTTCCAAATTCAACACTAGTAATCCTAAAATATGTCTGATGTTACACAGGGCAGCTAGCTAGCTCAAAGCTCAGAAATATAGTGGTATTTTAAGTGGTATTATCATTGCCTTGGGGAACAAAACCATCTCTCTTTTCAGAATTACTGTTTTCTTATCTAACTGAGACTCCAGTGGGTAAGGTGTGGCCATCTTTTGGCATCCTTTGAATGCTTTACATCACATGGGGAGGGATATTTAAATGATAACTCAAGTCACTTTCATAGATACTGATTTCAGTCTTCTCCTCCATGTGACAGCAAGTGTAATACGGAAACAGAGAATCAGGACCTGTGAGAAGAGAACAAGATACTATAGAACTAATCCTTATTTCTTCATGAGAAATTTCCTCAATGTCTAGTTATGAAAGACTTTTCCCAGACCTTTCTAGATCTGTTTCTTAGGCTGCAGCTTTCTGCTATGATAAAACACTTTCATAATATAAGTGAGAAACTCTTCTCTCTTCATGCCATTATGAAAAAACTGCGGCAAATCCCATTGATGTTAAACTTGGAAACGGTTAGCAGAAAAGCAGCACTGCTAGTGTATTTTCCCCCTTTTGTCAGATGATAAAATAGAAATACCCAAAATGGCAGAGAGTCCAAGATCAGATTGCTGATTGTTGCAGTTTCCTCTGAAGAGCCCAATATAAAAATAATGTCTCTTCCTCATGAACCTATCGTCCCATAATCATGGCACTCCTTGCAATGGGGAAGATCTCTGTGTTCAGGCAACACGCCAGCTGAAGTTGGCTGAGGAAAAGGCAACTGTTCCTAAATAACCATTAACACACTCCAGAGTGCGCTTTTGTCAGCCAACATATACATATAATGTGTAGCTGGAGAGCTTTCAGGCTAGGAACATTTTTGAGTGCTTATGAATAAAACTCCACAACCGTACTCACCAGTATAAATCCAGATGTAGGTCAGCTGCATTCTACACAACCAGGTTCTAGGAAGCATCACCTGTGTGATGCAATATAGAGGAAAGGAGCCTCACTGAAACCTCTGCTTTGTATGAAATCATCACACATACATGAGTTCACATACACGTAACTGTGCTGACACGGTTAGATCCCTTCAGCATTTTTGAACCACCTATGCACTCATTTTGACTTTTCATCCAACTTTGGAGTGCCATTAGCAGCAGCAGCAGACGTCACTCTAGCAAAGACTGGATTTATCAGAGGAGGGCAGACTTCTCTTTTACTTCATGCACATCAGTGCTGTCTGTCCAAAAGGCTCTCACTTTCGCTGCTACCAAGAAAACCTTAGGACTGACACTGAGGGTAATAACAGAACATCCCAAGTTAATACCAGTAACTTAGCAGCAGGATGTAAGCAGGTTGGCAGGTTCCAATCTGAAAGGTACACAGCTCCTGCTACGAATGGTGATACTCTCTCAATAAACAAGTGAGTTGTGGTCATCATTCTTACACTACGCCTTTTTTGGTTTCTACCTGTACTGGCACTATACGATACTATTCCTTGGCCCAAGAAAGTATATTTCAGATGCCTCGAATGTCCAGTGGGAACCAAGTCAGAGGAGAATATTCTGGTATTCTCTTTCACCGCTTCCATGATTTCACAAGAAATGCCATAACAAAGTCATACACAAACTGTGTTCCAGTCACAGTTGCCTTCATCTTTTCATCCCATCCCTTTTCTCTCTGTTGTTTAGCAAGACTGCAGAGCCTTTAGTGGCAGAACATCTCTTCCTATGTGCTTGTGCAATAAAGAAAAATGGGCTCCTATCCCAGATGAAATCTCTGGATGCTGTTTTAGACCACGAAACACTTCTGGATCTTGGCCCAAAGCAGAGAGCAGCTGTAACAGCCTACCTCTGCCTTGTTCTTTTTCACATGCAGCAGTTTCCTTGACACTAGATCTGATAATCATTGAACGAATGGCCTCTTTCACTCTCATCCCCCAGCAACCATTATCTTAATTACAGTTAAGCTGGAATCAGTCACAAAAATCCCACAAAAATCAACAACATCAAGATATACCTTAAGCATACAAAACTGCAACCACATAAGTTGAGTCTGAGGTGTGACATAAATCACCTCAGCATATTTCAGTTGTGCTTTGGGTAAAGTTCTCCAACTTACATAAAAGCATGTAATGTATAAAACATGTTCAGCTGAATGTGGCTATAGTCATGGTGAAATCGCAATCCGTTTGTGAAAAGCAGATTTCAAAACACGCCCAGGAGCAGGGTTTTTTTCACCAGTTGGTAAATAACTTAGCGCCCATTAACTTCTGGTGACTTTTCCCTAAAATGAAAGTTACACACGAAAATTGACAAGTACTGTCATCTGGCAGATCTGGATTCACGGTGATATTTTAATTTTCCAGCAAGTATAAGAAACTGGTTAGCAGGTTGCATATTTTTGCTCCTATACTCCATATTTACAGGAACAGTACAGACCCAGATACAGCACTATTACCTGGTTTATTCTGACAACACAATATGTAATGAGTGAAAGAACTTGTTACCAAGGAGATAATTGGACTTGAACAGCGAGAATATCTCAATGTAACAATTTTCAGCATCAGTTTTTCTTTTGCTGCGGCCATGAATTGTATGTATCTGGCCACATTTTTACAATAGCAAACTAAGGTCTTTGTCTTGTTTTTGTATGGTAGATTCCACGGTCTAATATATTACTCTAACAGGGACTTTATGCAAGGCTTGACCTGCTATATACTAATGCTTTTTTTAAAAAAAAATAAATAATACATAGTTTAATAATAGTAAAGAATGACAGTTTACAGACACATCAAAAAAAGATTAAGGACAAACCAATATTAATCCAGACATCTTCACAAGAAAAAATCAAAGAGTGCACAGAAAACCTTTTGCAGAAGGCAGGAATGGCACATATTGATGCCACGTAGTGAAAGGACTCCTGCTCACCTGTCTGGTCAAACTTCATTATCATGGTAACCTCCAGCCCTATTATTTTAAACTCTATTACCCTTTACTTACTAATACATTTTTCTAGGCCTCTCTGATAACCACTTTTAGCATATTATCTGTACATGAAATCTCTTTGCTTTTTTTTCTTCTCTTTCTTTCAAAACCAGCTTCAAAACAACAAACTTCTGAGACATGCATATCACATAGAGTATAACAAATCAATTAAATTGCCTTCTTCTCAGTCTATATCAAAGCACAAAGACTAAGTACATACGGCAATTACTTTTAATCTTTAGTTGAAGTTTGATATTTGACTGTTCACCACGTGGAAGGATGTCCCCACTTACCTTATTGTTTTCTGTCCTACTTGTTGAATGTGAAGCAATGAAAACCACCATTTTTTTCCTTACCAGCTGCAGTCTGTATCCTACACTTCAGTGTTCTTGAGTTTGTGTATCACTGAATTCCTCCCCAACACACACCAGCTGGGAATAACTGCAAAGAATAGCCTAAAGGTTTGTCTTTCATTACTACCTTAAAAATTTTCTTGCACCTTGCTAAAGTTTATGGCAGTGTATTTGTAAATGCTGGATGCAATTAAGGCTATGCTCATTTTCTAATACTATGAATGCCAGCTGAAGACATCTCTCTCCTCAGTGGCTTCCACTGTCCCCTTGAAGACTGACAATCCTTCAGATCCAGTGGACAAAATGTTTGTGCAAGTCCTCCTTAATCATTTGCAGTCCAAATATGCCATGTTGGTAAAAGATAGTAAAATGAGCAAGATAGCCCACCTCTTTCTGGCTGTGGGTAAACAGTACTCCCATGAGCAGCTTGCTGGTGTCCCTGGGAGAAGCAGATCCCAGAGTAACCTGGAACTTGTGAGTAGTCATCAGAGGGAGGAGCAGGGGATGGCAGGCTTGGCTGTTGTCTCTCTGAACACAGCCTGTGCTGTGCTGCTTCTCCCCATGACAGTCGTTCATTCAGATTTCCTTTCAGCCTCTAGGAGATTGTTCTAAATTTCAGAAGTTCAGTATTTCTCTTTTCTTTTTCCAAAGATTCACTGCCAGTCATCCAGATGCAGAACTGAAGGAGAACGTCTTTTATGTTCAAAGAAGAAACACACGTTTTGCAATGCCTTCCCTGACACTGCCATGCTAGCAAAATACACGCAATGACTACTCTTCCTGAATACTTGTTTCTCATCCAGTTTCTCTCCTCTCCCATAGTTCCCCACAATAAACCAGTAACATTACAGGATCATTTTCTAACTGTAGGTACACCATTTATTATAGGAGACAAGGAGATTTGCTTTGCAAGACGTAGGAAAGCAGTAAACAGCTGTGAAGACAGAAATTAGTCTGTCCTCTCCCTAATGGAGGTATCAAGAATAAGTAGGGAGCATCACTTAGCTCACTCACCACAAAACCTGAATGCCTACATACATAACATAACATAACATAAGAGCAGCATGTAGGGAGAGCAGGTTTTACCCCACAAGGAGATGTGACAGCATATACGCTGTCTAGAGGCTTACTGTTACCTACAGAACACCTCTTAGTCCTATCTGTCTCACGTTTGAGGGTATCCTGTGTGACAAGCGACAGATAAAAAGCTGCTTAACCACTTGTTTTAGTTTCGTTTGAAGCCCTATGCTGTGTCAATTAGTAGTGGGACATGTTTGGTGTGGTCTGAATTTAATAGAGGAAGCAGAGTTAAGCATGGACCTCTTAAGCTTTTCCTGAGCCTCCTGAGCTCTGTGCAGCTGCACTACTTACACTCAGAAGTGATGCCCACACCTCCGGAGACCTTGACAGCTTCTGTTTATTTTACTTTCAAGCTCGTTAAGGCAGATGGGAATAAGTTCCCTGCCAAGATAAAACCTGTTAACTGGGGTCATTCTATCACTGCTTTATTGTCTTGAGTACCCACTAATCTTCAGGCAGCTTCACAAATGTGTCCCGTTCCATAGCTATTGAAACTTAACCAGCCAGTGAGTTTTCAATTGATAAAGATGGGAGAGGCAAGGAAAATTATATTACTTCTCTTTTTTTTCTCTCTCCAGACTAATAACAGTGAAACTCAGACAGGAATTTAAGTCAGTGGAAGCACTTTCTTTTCAGATTTCTCTCATGCTGGATTTTTTCTTCCTTTTCATCAGTTAAATGGCTAAGAAAAATAGGTTGTTGATGTACTTATGAGAATGCTGCACACCAAGTATATTCTGATCTCTTTCAGTTTCACCAAGGAACATTTGTCATCACTTCTGATGAAATGGAATTAAATTGTAGTTGGCATATAAAGCATCAGTTGAGAAATAAAAATGTGGAAATTCATGCAGAAAATAGTAGTATTGACATCAGCATGCCGAAGAATGCAATGATGCAGAGACTTTGTACAGAAGTAATATGATATAGTCTCTGCAGAAACCTCTTATTGTCACCATGCAAATTAAAGGGAGAATGGAGGATTGTGTGGTATGGAAGTAACATTAAAATAATTTTAGCAATAATTCTAATTCCAAAATGAAATTTGGGAAAACGTGGTTTCTAGCAAATTTAAATGTTCCAATTGATGAAATTAAATTATTCAAAATTTTAGCTATTTTCAGTTTCTGTTACCAATAGGGAAGAAACAAACCTCAAAATGAAAATGTATTCAGTTCCTCTCTGATTTCCAGGTTTTGGTCAAACTACACCGTTAAAATTCTGCTCAATCAACAAGTCTCTCTTCCCCCCTCCATTTCTGGCCTCCTTTGCCCCCAAATCAATAATTATGCTGTCAATTGCCTCCAATGCCTCTCCTAGGTATTTTCTCAAGGCTTTTTCCATCCTACAGAAATTTATGTTACAAAGAGCTGTGCCGGGCTTCTAAGGATGCTTGTAAAACACTTCACATCCATACGCCAAAGTGCTCCAAGTGGTTTGTATTTCTGCCAAAAAACACTTGGATTTTTCTTGCGTTCAGCAAGGGCTAAACTTGGCTCAAGGCCAGTGGGGACAGCACGAAAGGAGATAGGATACAGCATTCGTGCTGCTGCCCTGCAGAGGCACTCTGTACCTCCCCAGAATCTGTCCTCTGTCAGAGTTGCACTGGGAACCTGGAGATGGGTGCTCAAAGGGCTTCACAGCTGAAAAGCTTTGGGGATGTGAGCAGAAAAGCTCTTCTTGGGAACAGCAGCTGACAGGATAGGGTTGGATACAACAAAGAGTTTGCATTTAGACCAAGGAACACGGACAAGCTTAATGAGGACCCTTCTAATTACCAGGGTATTAGTAGGGAAGTGAGAAAATAACACAGGCAAGAGAAGGGATGCTGCTGCTCACCTCCTCCACCCTACCTGTCCTCCTGAGCCTTGCATGCAGAGCTCTCCCTACTCTTGTTTCAGTCAGGATCTAGGAGAGCAACATGATGAAAAGGGGGAGCGAGGGGGGGCTCACTTTCAAAATAGCAGCGAAGAGCTCCTCTGCAAAGTGTGACTGCAGGTACAGAAGATACAGCTGGCAGCTTACACTGCTTTGCTGAAATAATGAGACTAGAGTTGTAGAAGCAGCCTACCTAAAATGGGCATTATTAGTTTTCTTTATTAGGGACCTGGTGGGAGAGTGAGGACGAGCAGCACTTCCCTGTGCTTTGTTCCTGTCACTTGACAGCTTTTTTTCCCTTGAGATATTCTCTTGAGGGGCAAGGAGTACATGCAGGCTCCAAGTCACTCCAGGATGGGGAGAGGAGGGTGAAGCTCAGCACATCAAGGGAAACATGTGCACAGCACACTTGACTGTTTAAAAATAATCTAGAATAATTTTGTCAGGAAAGGAAAATTCAATTGTAGAGAGGGATTTAAACCCAAATTGGAAGGGATTTTAACTGTCATTACTAAATTCCCCACGTAACATATTAGGCACAGCGTTGGGAATCCTGATTTAACCTACTGACCAGACTGACCAGATTTTCAAAGTGAAATAATGGGACTCCTGCAGAGGAAGGAGCTGGGTTCAGTCACGGGGATTTGGAGTGAAAAGTAGTGCAGAAAAAAAGCAAAAGACAGCCAGTTTCCCTCCTTCCCTGTGCACTGCTCTACCTTTCCTCCACTTTATTTGTGAGAGGCACAAATTCCTCACTGGGTAAGCCCAGTGACGGTGAGTAACAAACAGTAATGTTGATAAGGACAGTCGGCAATGGCAGGCTTGTTGTACTGATGAGATTAGCTGGAGGTGAGGCAGAGCTGAGCAGGGATCCAGTCTGCCCATCACAAGAACTCCCTGATCAAGAGCTGATGGCTGCACGATGAGTGGACAAGATACACTGACTGATACCCCCCCATACACACATACTCACACACAGAGTCAGACCCACATCCTTACTTTGTTGTACAAGTGATTCCCCTATAAAAGGTTTATTTCCCTGGCTAATAGATTCACCATACTCTTTCTATGATAACGATCAGAAAGTCTCGATCTCGTGTGTGCTAACGTCTTGTGTCACACTCAACCACCTCGAGATTTCTCACAAAGCAAATCTGTTGGGTTTTGACCAATCCTACTCAGCATCCTTATGTGAGGGCACAGGACATCCTGACCTTACCAGCAGCTGGGATATAGTGAGGGGCTACCCAGCTTTCTATTCTTTCCTGCATTATTTGAAGCAAGGCCTGCTGACCTAGCAGGCTGTTAGCTGAATCACCCCTCAAGGAAAACTTTCTTTTTTCCTGTTCCCTATGTTCCCTTTCTAAGTTGAGCCTCTCCTCCTAGGACCTCAATTGCCATGAGAACTCTCTTTTTCTCCAAAATTATTTGCCCTTATTCTCCGGCACAGAAGAGACCCTACAGAGAACAGAACTGGTGGTGGTGACAACCACCATATTGTGTACATACCTTATACTATCCACCACTTGAGTTAGTTGCATACCATATTTGTACATCTTATATGGTAAGCTTTTGTCAAATAGGAACACAATTTTTACATTATTTTTTCTCCTCTAAAATTCCTCTATTGCAAATAAATGCTGAAAAACCTAAATCCTCTGCACTGAACTAGGGCAATTTAATAGCTAAAAAAAGAATAAAGCCAAGCTCAAAATAAGGCTTTCAGTTTCTACAGCAGATGTAAAACACATATGGGACTGATAGGACAAGCTGGAAATATGTTATGACGGTGAGCTCACAAGTACCTGGCACTTCTGAGACTCATTTGGTATACAATAACATGCTGATGCCATCCTAGAAAAAGACTACTGGAGTATTTAAGAGTGTGCATAGGCACTACATTTTGCTGCCTTGCCTCCTGTCTCCCAAATCCAAATCTTGCTGCTCTGTTCCTCACAAACAGTATCTGGTCATTTCTGTCTGTTCAGTCAAATAATAACAATGGTAGTAATGGTCAAAACAATAATGATAGTCTCCAGTAGGTTTCTCATTTCCAGGCTTAATTGCTGTAACCATATTTTTTCTCATCTCATTAAAGTCCATGTTGCTTCTATTTGCTTATGAAGATGCTACTGCTGAAATCATACTTGCTGACAAATGTCCTAAACAACCCTGTCTGAATGTTTTTGTCTCCTGTTTCTTTCCTACACTGATCCCCAAGTCTACTCACTGCTGGTTTATTTGACTTCAGTATTTGGCTGCCACCTACTCTCAGTATATAATGTCGGCTTTGAAACCTCAGGCTCCCCACTATTTCACTGTGCCTGCTATAATCCTCCAAACGTGCCAAGTCCATGCAGGACTCTCTAGGAGACCATCTTGTTCATTTCAGTCCTCCTAATGGTCCTCTTCTGCTGAAATGTGGACTTAGGCAATGAAGATATCTATAAATTGTGAATACAGTGTAAGTTCCAGAGTACCACAAGCTCACCATGCTACGCACCAGTTGCAGGACCTTGCATTTCATCTTATTGGCCTTCACGAGGCTAGCATGGGCACACTTCTTAAGCCTGTAAAGGTCCCTCTGAACGGCATCCCTTCCCTCCAGTGTGTTGACTGCACCACGCAGGTTGGTGTCATCAGCAAGCTTGCTGAGGGTGCACTCAATCCCACTGTCCGTGACACCAACAAAGATGTTAAACAGCTGCAGTCCTAATACCGATCCCTGAGGAACACCACTAGTCACTGGTCTCCAGCTGGACATTGAACTGTTGTCTGCATCTCTTTGAGTGCAACCATCCAGCCAATGCTTTATCCACCAAGTGGTTCATCCATCAAATCCATGTCTCTCCAATTTAGAGACCGGGATGCGGGACAGCATCAAATGCTTTGCACAAGTTCAGGTAGATGACATCAGTTTCTCTTTCTTTATCCATCAATGCTGTAACAACATTGTAAAATGCCACCAAATTTGTCATGCATGATCTGCCCTTAGTGAAGCCCTACTGGCTATCAGCAATCACCTCCTTATTTTCCATGTTCCCTGGCATAGTTTCCATGAGGATGTGCCCCATGATCTTGCTGGGCACAGAGGTGAGACTGACTGGTCTGTAGTTCCCTTGTTCTTCCTTTTCTCCCTTTCTAAAAGTGGGGGGGGTCATGTTTCCCCTTTTCCATTTAGTGAGAACTTCACCAGACTGTCATGATTTCTCAGATACAATGGATAGTGGCTTAGCAACTTCATTCACCAGTTCCCTTAGGACCTGCAGATGCATCTCATGAGATACATCTCATCAGGTACCATGGACATGTACCTTCACGGTGGTCTCAGACGTGACCTTCTCCTACAGTGGGAAGTTCTTCATTCCCCCAGTCCCTGCCTTTGCCTTCTGCGACTTGGGCAGAGTGACTGGAACCCTTGCTGGTGAAGACTGAGGCAAAAAAGTCACTGGGTACCTGTGGCAGTTGCAACCACCTTGATAAAAGACCTGGAAAAAGACCTGTCAAGGTCGGCCATTAAGACCTGATGATCTTGCTTTGGGTGCTTACCTTGCCTTTTATGCCCTGGTTCCCAAGCTAATTAGAAATGATCACAAGGCAGACTTGAGTTGGATATAAACAGGGCACTGCCAGAGACACAATTGCAGTTGGTCCTCCTCAGAGCAGCAGGTCCCCTTTTGTGAGTGAGCATGTGCACATTTTTGATCACATTTCTAAAAGAATAGTTGTGAGTTCCTAAACTAAGTTGTGCAGCAATAATTCCCAATGAGGATCTGAATCTGCAATATACTTTGTCTGTGAGAGTGCACAGTGGTTTTCTGGTTGGAATAAATTTTGATTTTTGATTGTATGGTTTAGTTGAGGACTTATCAGTGTTAGGCTAATGATTGGACTCAATGATCATAAAGGTCTTTTCCAGTTTAGGCAGTTCTGTGATTCTGTGATTCTGAGAACAAGGTCCAGCATAGCACCTGTCATCATTGGCTCCTCTATCACTTGGAGAAGGAAGTTATCATCAACACATGCCAGAAACCTCCGAGATTGCTTATGTCCTGTTGTGTTGTCCCTCCAACAGATATTGGGGTGGTTGAAGTCTCCCATGAGGACCAGGGCTTGTGAACATGGGGCTGCCCTTATCCAGCTATAGAGGGCCTCATTCACTCGGTCTTCCTGGTTGGGTGGCCTGTAGCAGACCCTCATTATAATGACAGTTGTTCCTGCTACCCCTTTAATCCTGACCCATAAACTCTCGGTCCATCCTTGGTTGGAGACTCCAGCTGCTCACTGACATAGAGGGTAACACCTGCTCCTTGTCTCCTCTGCCTGTCCTTCCCAAAAACCTTGTATCTTTCCACTTCCACAGTGTGTGTACACAGCACTGGTGTGTTGCTCTTCAGGTGCTCTCCTGACTCATTCTAATGGTATCAGCATTTATTACTGGCATTACAAAAGAAAGGGTTATTTCTTGTAAAATGAAACAGTTTGTTCAATTTTAAAAGATGTGTTTCACTTTGGTTTGAGTATTCTGACTTATTAACACTTTTTACATTGCTACTTTTAATTAATTTTTAATTATGAGGCAAAATCAAATAAATATTTTTACCAAACATTAAACTGTTGCAACCTGTATCATGTACATCAAATCCAGCACAACTGTCTGCAGAGATTTAGCTGTACTCAGAAATGTATTTTTCAGCAAATATCATTTCATAACAAACATCCTCAACTCAACATATCTCCATTGTTGCTTCCTTAGCTATCATCACTGAGGACACCAATTCACACATTATCAGATATTATGAAACCAGAGATGCCCAAAATATCAAGAGATTTGATCCATCTCCCTTGCTCTTCAACTGTCAATAGAGGGAATCCAGCCATAGCACAGTTGGGATAACAATAAGTTTTCAGAAAAGTAGGCTGCTGACCCAAAGCCCTGGAGATCTTCCTGACTGCCGATGCCACTTCTTCTGCCGAGGGGTCAGTGGGATGTCTGGGGTGAAGTACGGCCCCAGAAAGAACACAGTTTGTCCCCTTATCCACAGTACGAACAAACCTCCCCCGCCCCCGGCTCCCTTTCGTTCCATCTCCACGAATTCCAGGACGTTGGTCTGGCCCCACTTTTTCAGACTTCTGGTAGTAAACTGTGTTTTTGCTATGCAGCTGAGAAGCTGTAAGTTGGCACTGCGCCAGGCCCACTGTATTGCTATGCTTTGGAGGTTTTCACAAGGATGAAAGAAAGCATTTAGGGAGGTTCCAGAAACGATGCTGATGGCTGCCATGCTAATGCTTGTAATGAATTCTAAATTGGTAATGGGACCACTTATGGATAACTAAAGGCTTATTCACTCCCCTGGATATGTTTTTTTCTTTTAACACTTTTTGCTGGATTTAGTGCCGGTATTCACTTAGCACTTTCTCTTTTCCTCTTTTTCAGTTCTTTTATTTTCCTACCATCATTTCTCATGCTGTACTCATCATATAAAAATTATCACTTCTCAGGCTCTCCACTTATTCTAGTGGCCTTACTGCAGCAAATACAGGCCCTGCAAATCTCTAGGCACAACTGCTAGTTCTCTTTTCCCATATGAGAATTATGGGGGACTAATTACTCAAGTTTGCATGATTTTGAAAGAACACAGTGCGGATAATAATACTTCTGTGAGCACATAATTTCATTTTACATTTACTGGATAATGCAAGCTGCATTTGTACCACATAGTGATAGGTGGTACAATAACAAGTGGTAAAATAATAGGTGGTATAATAACAAAGGATTGCATTGATGGGCAGCAATCATAGTTTCTAGATGATGCAAATTTAAAAGATGCTAGTGTTGATTGTGATGTGTCTTACTGCCTTAGGAGATAAGTGTTAAATATAAAGGTTTGCAGTTAAAATTCTGTGAGGCACAAGGCTCCTCTGGAACATCTATTATGTCAGCAGAATTGCTAAAGTGTAACTCTGGTCAAAAAAAAAAAGACACTAAAAAAATGACATCTATCATGTACTGTATTTATTTTCCCTTGGTGATTTCCAGATTAAATCTGCTCAGTTTAGAAATCAAAAGAGACTCTTTTAAACTGCCTTTTCATCCAACAGTCTATGTTTCCTGTTCAACTTCTGCCTAAAAAAAAATTAAACTATGTTCTTTCTCTTCCGTACATCATTTTCCATCCACACACAATAAAAATTCTCCAGCTAAAATACAAGTTGTATTTGTACTGACATGGAATGAATCAGAACAAACCATATCTCACTCACCTTTCAGATCAAAGTAAAATGTGGTTTTTTCTCCCCAGTAAACTACACACATATATAGATGACATGGAGTGATAAAATTGGTCATTTTTACCATGGCAAACTGAACAATATTCCAAACTAAATATGTAGCTAACTACATGTTACACATCTATCTATAAATGCACACACATACATATGTATGTATGCATGTATGTATAATACACACTCATATATTGCTAGATATATATTTGGATATGCTTTCAAGCATAGTCCTAACTGAAGGGTGTCAATGACATTATATATCCATTAAACACTTGTGCTGATATCTTTCTGAGATGTCCTTCCACATACAGGAGAAACTGGGAAAAGGACAATACCAGACTTTAGTAGCACCAAATGACTTCAGCCCCACACTGCTTCATCTATGTTGAAAAGCATTAGCATTATTTGCACCATTTCCTAATCTTTTCTTATGTCTCCTGTTTGCTCACCCATATTTCATTAACTCTCACTTTTGACATGGCTGAACTATAGCAAACCATGCATCTTTTCAATCTATAATGAGTAATACAGTTACCTAGTTCTTGGTATCTGTTCATAGCTTGAGAATTACGATGTTATGCACAGCATTATACCACAGAAAGGACATAGCTAGTTAGCAGGTGTTTTTCCAATGGCAAAGGAATAGAACTTCAATCAAAAAACTACTATAAAGAATGCTGCATTTAAAATATCAAGATTATGGAGAAATTGAGAAATGCAGAGAAAAAGCTGGTATTTTAACATTTAACTCTATTTCCTTCAGCGTTAGTCACTAGGATGGCAATCTGATCATCTCATCCCATGAATGAAGTATAGCCAAATGGAGGTGAATTAAAGCAAGGCAATGGTCATGCAGGTAAATAGAACAGATTTTGTGGAGTGTGCTTTTCCATGCTTGAGTGCACTTTGGCTGAAAGTATGTGTCAGCAGTTGGTCAGTCTGACTTAGTTTTTGAGCATTTGCTTATACCAGGTTCCTCCAACACTTTATTTGTGAAATATCTGTTCTGTTAACACTATTTGGTAATGTACATCTGGTGGTAATTCCTTCCTCCATCACATGCCAGAGGAAAATGACATCGTCATTCATCCTCTTCTCCCATCATAACTTTATTTATCCTCTTCTATGAGGATAGGCTAAGGGAACTGGGATTTTTCATCCTTGAAAAGAGAAGACTCCGGGAAGACCTAGTAGCTGCCTTCCAATACCTGAAAGGAACCTAGAGGAAGGCTGGAGAGGGACTTTTTACAAGAGTGTTTACCAATAGGACAAGGAGAAATGGATTTAAGTTGAAGGAGAATAGATTTAGATTGGATCTTAGGAAAAAATTCTTCACTGTGAGAGTGGCAAGACTCTGGAAGAAGTCCAGAAGAAGAAGTCCAGAGAAGTTGTGGATGTTCCTTCCCTTGAGGTGTTCAAGGCCAGGTTGGATGAGGCCTTGAACAACCTGGTCTAGTTGAGAGGTGTCCCTGCCCATGGCAAGGAGGTTGGATTAGATGATCTCTAAGGTCCCTTCCAACCTAGGCCATTCTATGGTTCTGTGATTCTATGACTCTGTGATTATTGCAGGAAGTTACCTGAAAATACCAGCCGTCAGGAAAGCTAATTAAAAAAAAGAAGAAGCTGAAGCACCTGTCCTCGGTAATGTAACCTACTATGAGCACATCTAACCTATTTTCCACTCCCTGTGCCGGGCCACAGTCCTTATCTTCCAGACAACTCTTGGTGTGGAGCCAAGGAAACTGAAAAATCACCCAAAGCTCTCAAATGATGACTAATGGGTGGTAGTACTGTTTTTCAGACACAAGGGCAATTTAATGATAGAAGTAAAGCTTGTCTATGCAGGAGACACATTTTAGGACTGTCTATGAGACTATGAGGTAAGCTAACATATGAAATAATAGCCTTTACAAATCTTGCCACTTTCTGCTACAACTGCATGTGATCAATGTTAATCATTTCATTTAATGGAGTGCTGGAAGCTGAAGGGGAGAACAGAGCTGAGATAGAATTTAAGCCTCAATTTGTCTATATCAGTGGTTGGCTTACAATATGGTTTCCTTTTTAAGTCTTAATATATTTGTGTCAGTTAATAAATTTGCTATAAAAATGTACAATAAAACTAAGTTAAGGTTGACAGCATATATCTGAAATCTATACTAAAACATATTCTTATACTGTTTGAAATTAAAACAATATGGGAAACAGTTTAATCATCATGAAAAAAGGTCAAGATTTTTTAATCTCTTCCTATCCCAACCTAAGAAAAAATTGAGATCTCAAGAATATTCCTATGTATAAAATGTCAACCAATGACTTTATTTAAAATATTTAATTAACACAAAAAATATTTTGACTTATAAAGTGATTGATTCTGTTATTTTTTAGACAAAAAGACTTGATTTGCAATTTCTGAAATTGTCAAATACTTGTCAAAACAGAATCTTCTGCAAGAAGTGGTTCTGCTAAAAAATCCTGTTCAAAATTTGTTTGACCAGCTCCACTGTACTTTTTTGCCAAAAGCCATCATAGATAATATAATCAAAACAGAGCTTAGAAGTACAAAATATAAATACGAATAAGAAATGTTAAAAGTTAATTCTAAAAAACTAAGCACTGGCAATGAACAGCGGAGGAACACAACCCCATCTCTGATCTCCAGTGCCCAACGAAATAACGCAATAACCTCACATTGCAACTCAGGCATTTGTCTGGATCCTCATCTTCAGTGGAACATTTATTAAAAGGAATGACTCTTCCAGGGCTCATGAAAGTAGCTTTTTCTTCCTCCTTCTTGTGGCACAGGAGCTCACGTGGTTGAGGTGTCCACGCCAGGCTCCCTCATCACCACCTGCCCTCCCCTGCAGGACCCTACCCCAGCATGTGCTGTCCTCTGATGTGCTCTTTTCACATGCACTCTCATACACTTACCTCTCCTTATCCTGCCTTCCTCATCTCTGCTCAGAACAGATGCAGTATAGTATGCACATAGGTAGCCTTTAAACTAACAATAAAAACAGAGCCGAAACTTACTTTCATTAGATGCCGCTACATTTTTTTCCTTTTTTTTTTTCTCCCCGCAAGAGAAACGAGAGAATTGCTCTCTTTCAAAATGGTTGCTGTTTCCCACTGCCTTTGGCAACACTGATGCTAAGCCATGTATAAAGACAGAAGCTTCCTACGCTGAGAGAGGAAAGGGTTTTTAGAATGATGTTTGTAAAAAGGAATTAAATGTTGAAGTGTGTATCTGCTCGGATAAGTGTAGCCACAGATTTATTTTGGCTGTACTCCAAGCTAGGAAGTTGTGAGTGTGCTTTGGCTCGGCAGCCAAAGAGGCAAATTAGCAGAGTGCTACTACACCCTGCCTCCAGCCTATTGCTTCAGGTACAACTCCAGACCAGGCTGACTCATACTTGGGAAGCTCAGAAAAAAACATGAGAGAAGAGGAAAATCTGGCTACTGTTGACCCTCAGCTGTGAACCAAAAGAGATCAAGAAGTTAGTTCCAGAACATATATATATATATATATATATATAAAAGCCCACACTGATCTGGCAATAACTTTACAGCAAATATTCATAAGTAGCAGCGTTTTAACATTCGTAAGTAGTATCATGTTAATATTCATAAATAGCATCACCATGTCAACTTAAAGTAATTAAAGGAATTTAAGTGGTGAAATTCTCAGAGTTTTAAGATGTTAGGTGTTAGACAACTTAATGGATAGCAATAATTGTGCCCCAACTTTGATTGTCAAGTTGTGAGATAAGGAAGACCTTGCTGCATCTGCAAGGGGGAATGCTGGTGGGACACGAGTTCAAAGATGACAACAGCCTCACACTGACCAGCCCTCTTAATACCCTCTGATGTATCCCGCACAATCCTGTACATCCAGCTTATCTAGGCAGCCTTGAACATGATCATCCTCTCCTGGTCCTTGCTATGAGACATAGAGACCTGAGAGGTCTGAGAACACTTCATTCCTCGCCCATTCCTTGCACTTTCTCTTCTCCTACGTACATTACTCTCCACGGACACAAGGGAACAACAAGCAGCTCTTTACATATTTGAAGTTCATAATCACGTCCTTTCCCTGACTCTTGTCTTTATGGAAAACATCTCAAGGTTTTGCAGTCTTCCTTGGAAAGTCACATTTTTGAAATTCTATATTACACCCATTCTTCTACTTTTACTAGTTGGCATCATTCCTGAAATCTAACAACCAGAACAGCACTCGGTCCACCATCTAATACTCTAGTTTCATTTAAAACACGTCAATTTTCCTGCACACAAAATAGGTACAGTGACTTTTTTTTTCATTTATTCCATTATATTTCCATTTTTTTTCCATAATATAGTTCGATATCATGGTATTTAATTTAGAAAAAAAGCTGCATAGGACTGATCCTGTGCAGTGGACTTGCAATGACAATTCTCACTGATTTTAAATTTAGGTTTGGGGTCTCTAGGAGTGGCTTCAGATATCCTCCTGTGTCACTGTTAGTTGAAAAGCTTAACCTACTCCCTACTTTTTCTAAGATTTAGGAGTAGGCAAATATATATACTCTACCTGGATGAAACAGTATGATGAACACCTTTAAGTGTCGCTCAGTTTAATCCTCTTGACTTAAGGCTGAGACTGTACCACACTGCAAAGTTACCACTAGCTCAATAAAGCACACTTCAAAAGCTTAGTTTATTTTTCCCTGACCAGAACTGGGTGAAAGTTGACTTGCCAACCATTGAAAGTAAAGATTAAGATGTAGTTAGGAGGAAATATGGGTATATACCTAATGTTTCATCTTTTCTCTGTTTTTCTGTGTTCTTTGAATGAATGAATAAATACCTCAGTTTGAGTCATTTTTACCCAGTGCGCTGATCACGAAGTCTTTGGCAGGAAGAGTTTCACTTTAGCCAGATATGGCCAGGTCCATAATGGTAACACAGCTGAGAATACAGAGCTATGGGACTGTAAGGTTTCATCTTTTGTCCAGGGTAAAGGAAAATAAGCCTGCCACTTGACAAATATCCTGGCAGGATCTAAAAACACAGTTTACCATGCAATGATAACAACATGCTTGAATTTTCTGTACCAGATACTTAAAAGAAACCTGAACTAGTTTGTACCAAGTCCATAAAGTTCAAACCCATCCTTTCCATGCTTTGTGGAAACTGCATAAAGTTTTTTTTTCTGAGAGCTACTTGCCGCTGTGTTTTGAAATACAGATAATACAGGTAAGTGCATCAGAACGCAGATGCAAAGACCTTCATGGTGGAGAGATAATGACGTGATGTGACAGCAGTACCAGTGCCGACTCAGAGCTGTAGGAAGCATGGAGCATCCCTGGGCAGTCCACAGAAGCAGATTATCTGGCAGAGGAGCCATGCCCACTTCCTTGGTTGACACATACAACTGGGGCTGTTTAAGGGAAGAAATAGTACTCTTTCATCCCCTCAGTTATCTTGCCCAGAGATCGTGCATCTTATGTTTCCCACTGAGAACAAATTACAAATCGCCTCAAGCCTCATTTCTTTATGTAATATTAGTACATTTCAGTGGATGTCATTATATAAATTTTCCATTACAAAAAAAAAAAAGACAGGAAAAGTTATTATGCACACCTACATCATCTCCAAATGCTAACAACAGTTTTGGTTTTGTGGTTTTCTTTTCTCAGACTAATACAAAATTCAGTTTTTACAGTTGCTTCTGTGGGTGGAAGGATGTAAAAGACATGAGTAAAGCAGGCTTCCTAACAAATGTTCTTGAGATTGAGTATACTTTAATCTCTTTTAGGAGTCAGAAATTCTCCTTAATTTTACTTTGTTGTTGAGCAATTTATGTTTTCTTCAGCACAAGATGAAGTGATGACAAAGTCCAAGAGCAACAGCAATGAAAAGAAAAAGTATTCTTTAAAGCTGAGTTCCATTTTGTATAGCCTCTTATTAACATCATTAATATCTTCTGGATACAATGAAGAGTGGGAGGGGGAAAAAACAGCTCACAATTTTAGTACTTGGTTTATCTAATACTGACCTATTTTGGTTTAAATACCTTGACATTTCCCTGCATTATGAATAGTGTAAGAAACAGAGAAAGATGAAGAAAAAACTGTGCAGAGAAGAAAGCAAGCAATGAGGGGAATGAACACAGAACATTTAATGAATATGAGCTTTTAGATTTGAATCAGAATTAGGACGCAATTTTCCTAGATATCATATGAACATATAGACACACACAGAGAAGTATAAACTAAGAGGGGGCTGTGGATTCTTTCCTTGAAGAACATACAGACTGATTAAGTTCAGTGTGGTAACACTAGAACACTACAGGGAAACTTATTCTTCTCCCTTGAAGCATTAAGCAGTTCTAGAAAAGGCTCCAGGACATCTGAAGAGACCTTGTGTCTAAGCAATAGAAGAAAAAACTTCCTTAATCTTTCAATTTCCATTTCTTGACCTAAGAGACAAAGTTGAGGAGAAGGCTGAGAGCTCATAGCAGAGAAGGGACTTGGAGAGGACTGAAGGAATGAGAAGAATATGCGGGAGTAGGACAATATTGCTGTTTCATATTTAAAGCATCTAGAACAAGAAGATACCATCTTTGAAAATCAAAAAGAAAAATAGATATTTTGCCCTTCTGTTTCTTTTTTATTATTATTTTTCTGTTAATAGAAAGGATAATTGAATTATTTTCTTTAGCAGTGAGATCTCAGCTTTGCATCACTGAGAATTATTGCTTGAATGAGAAGAAGACCTCTCAGAAACAAGATTTTAGCTAAGCAGCTTTTGCAGTTTTGGTCCATACCTTACTTATAATTCTACATAACCTTAGTTTTAAAAGAAAGCTGTAATATATTCTCTACTTTTATCAAAAGCCAAAAATAACACAGCACTCAGTATTTTTCTGTGCAAATATTAAAGTTGGGGGAAGGAGGGAAATAAAACCAACCTGAGCAGAATGAAAAATTCTGCTGCAATTAAAGAGACTCAGCTGTAGCAGAGAGAGAAAATAAGAAAAGGAAAAATACAGCAGCATGTAAGAAATAAACAGCAATTAGTGAATGAGAGTATTGCGGCTTAAAATTGGTATTTAAAACTTGGAAGAAGATCAAGCAACTTTTTTGTAGCTTTCCTATATTAACACGTACAATAAAAATTCCTATCAGCAAACTGCAGCAAAAAGAAGTTAACATGTTAATGCTACCACTAAAAAACCATGAAAAAGTCTTGGAGGGGAAAAGAAAGGAATCTAGGGGAGAAAGGTTTCTGCAGTTACACAGAATTATTTATTTTGTCTCATGTGTATTTGGCAATGAAGATTTAAAATTTAACAATGACAAGGACTGTTGGTATTGTAGTTAATGTTCTAAATAAAGGTGCTTATATTACTTAGGTTTCTGTTTATTAATGTTAGAACACTGTTATTACATAGAGACAGGCAAATCCTGCAGAATAACAATATATCTGCTTAAAACTGTATTAGCGGTATAACAAGAATGCTTCTCAAAGCATACTTTATTCATTTTTAAAATGTCATAAATGCCTTCTGTTTCAGAGCTAGAAGTAATATTAATATTAATATTAATCTAAAATGTTCCTAACATTTCTTTTGCTTATAACAACACAACTTGGAAGAGTTTGGTTGCTGTAATGCATAATAATACACCTGTCCCCAAAATGTCTTTCAAAAATGTTTAGGATTTTTTAGCTGTTGAAGCCCCCACTCTCTCTGGAAATTGTTTCAAATCTCATCCTATGTGAAGGCCTGCTTTAGCTGACATTTATGTGATTCTCTTCACAGGCATTGTAGGGAGGTCACAGTGCAAAATCCAAGTGTTTGTTTTTCATTCCTAACAGCAGAGAGGTTTTAAACATGAAGCAATCGCTCACTCCTTCAAGAAAGATAATTTATTTCTTCCCTTAGCACAGTCAGATCCTGGAGACTTGCCACTTCAATTCTCTGGGACTTCACAACCCACACTACAATATTCAAATAAAATCTTATTGTATTGTGAAAAGGGGCGGGGGGGGGGAGAAAAACTGTGTTAGTACTGATAAAGTTGAAACTTCAGTTCTGTGAAGGTCAGAAAATTCAAAATAGCTCCCTATAATATCCTTATAATATAACTCTGCTTCAGCATGTGAACAGCTGTGTGTTCCTACGACAAAATGCTCTTTTACATTGTTTGAAAATAAACTAATTTCAGGATGATCAAGATCTCATTTTCAAAGAAAATCTTTAGAAATGTCACTAACTTTTCCTTTTTAATCAGCACAATAAAGCTGAGTGTTCCTTGCCCATGATTCTTGATAGGCAAAGTTGGTGGCACTCAAAACAACTGGCTCAAGAAAACTTAGACTTGTTATCAAAGATATTATCAATATGACTTTCAATAAAGCTGAATAAAGTAGGTGAGATTGTGAAATCCAGACAACTTACTTAAAATGTACCCTTTAGCATGTCAGACATCAATTTGAAAGGCAGATAAATTGTCTATTAAGTCCTCAAAGTCAAACAAATGAGTACTGTCTTAGTATTTCCAGTGTTTTCCCGAAAATTAAACTTTTGTATTTTCTTTAAAGGCAACAGTAATCATGTCGTTGCCTTTGGACATAACGTCCAAAGCTGAGCCTGTTTTTAAATTTAATCCCATTATTCTGTCAGACATGTCTCTGCTTTTATCATTTGAAAAAATAGTCTCCCGTAGAGAGTCAAATCTTTTATTTTTCATTTCAGTGCTAGCTACAATTAACTTTGTTATTTTAAAGGAGTTATCCTCTTATTGAAAAGACCTGAAGAAAAGAGTCTTTAGTTAAAAGGACACATACTGTCAGCATTGTTAGTCTTTGAAAATTGCCTCATATTGTGTTGTTTTGGTTTTTTGGGTTTTTTTCAGGAGTACAGTATGTAATTCATACACACATGTAAGTGGCTGGAGCACTGAATAATAAATATTAGGTTTTCTGTATCTTCCTCTGAAACTAAATTGATTCCCTATGCATCTTATCATGTAGCAATGTGTCCCTTCTAGATTCATTAAAAAATATAACTACAGGCATCTTCAAAACAAGAACTTCAACACTAGTCAGCTATCCAAGTCTGATCACCTTGGCTGCATTTGTTTAATAATGTAGTAGCCAGTTCCTCACGTAACATTTGCTCAGAATCTAAGAGAACATCAGTGGAGTTCAATGGAAATGAACCTGAAACTGAATTCAAGGAATTAGGAAAGATCTTGGTGGTATTGGATCAAGTCAAGTGAAGAAGCAGACGAGGTAAGTAAAGTGCGAAACAGGAGAGGGACCACTGCTCATTCCCTGCTGCGGAGTCAGAGGAATGGCAGATTCTCAGACCGGGACAAATTTAAAGATGATTGAAGTCAATGGACTCATTATTGGCAGCATGTGTTGCTTGGGCTTCACTAAGGAGAAACAGGGTTCCAGTGTGACCATTTAGTATATGCTCAAAACATTCACTGCTCTTTTTTTTTTCCTAGTGACTTCTGGATTTTATTAGCAAGTTCATCCTAACAGCATGCTTTTTCAGCAAGTCGAAGCAAACTCTTATCCCAGCACCCAATTTTGGGGGGGTCTAAAATTTCTGATTTCTTTTTTATTTGTCTATACAGTGCTTAATTTAACACTTCTGGAAAATTAAAACTTTTATAATAGAGAATCACCAGTTGAAAAAACTTGGCCATAAAGGCAACAATATAAAGCAGAAACAGATTTCTTTATCCAAGCCTCTGAGACCTTCCCAGCTTTAAGGTTATCTATCTTTAAGATGATTACAGGAGTAGTTTTGACAGATCCGTGTTTGAACTGTTAGCAAGACACTTGAAAAGATATTGCTTAATGCCTTGAATATAGAAGGCCACAAATAAAATGTTTTTTTGTTGTTTGGGAACTATTTTATTTGCTCTGTAAGAACTAAGAAAATATCCCCATATTTTTTCTGTACACTTCACGAATAAAGAATAACAGAACTGATTGTTAGGTGGTTAGAGATCTATAGAACCATGATGGTTGTAGATAGATGAATACATTGGCTGGCCACAGTTATATTTCTGATTCTTCCATCAAGTGTCCTGTGTAGCACAAACACACTAAATGGGTTTGTTCTATTTTATTTTTTAAAGTGAGTTTTCTTTAATCTTGTTTATTTTTTTTTCAGTTTAGATTTAGATGAATCATTACCTGGGTGGAGTGTCTTGTGGTAACGGGATTATTATTATTTCATCTCCCTTTAGTGTGAAACAAACAACAGCTTTCATTCATATCATATTCAATATTTTGCATTCAGAGTTTTCTTCAGAAGCAGCATGACATGAACAGAACTAATGATGTCTTTCAGTTGACACTGGCAGTGTTTTAATTTTTTTCTAAGATTGTGCAAAGAGTTCTTAACATGTGTTGGCACCGTACTCCATCATGACTTCATATAGCTAGGATAATGTACATTATTTTCTACTAACCACTGACATAATTCTGTTAAATGGGATTTTGCCTTGTAACAGTACTTTATTGGTGTAAAACCACACTGACTCTGACTGCTTAAGCGGTCCCACTAACTTGCATTGAGGCTAATTTCAGTCTCGATTCTGTACCTCTCTGTGTTTACATGGCTTTTCCCACTTTTTAGACAAGAATGGGCATGGGGAGAACCATGGCAGTCTATAAAATAGACATTCTCAGTACTTGTAAAATACTTTTTTAGTACAGGTTTGAACAAAGCATAGTGAGTAAGATCAACTGAAGAAATGCTTCACACATGCCTATCTGAGGCTGCACCTGTAATTGACTGTACATGAGACAAACCAGTTTAAGCACAGCAACTTAGCAACATAGCAACCATTCTACAATCTGGGAAGATGACCTGTGGTACGACATTCCACCACACGCCTCTATCCTCCATGTTTGGGTTGTTGTTTTGTTTTTTTTTTCACAGTGCATTATAGTCTCCAAAAAGGAATTTCAAACTGTGACTCAGACTAGCACTATCATTGGTTTTTTTTGGCATCCACTACTTTTGCCATTTCCATTTTTGAGCTGCTGTCAGGATGCTTGAAGGAATCTTGATTAATGTTGTGAATATAAATCTTATTGATACAGCCTATTGGCTGTTCCTATGCAACTGGAATTTTATAGCAGATGGCTATCACTGTGCAGTATTGTACACCTTCAGATGTCATGGTCATCTGGCTCATGGAAGAGGAGTAACAGGCTAAGCAGATAATCCTAAAGAATATGGTGCAGCTTTTCCTAGTTGGCTTCTACTCCTGAGATAACTGCAGCGACAAGGACCAGAGCAATGATGCTGTCAACAACGCAGCAGAGTTTCAAGATTTGAGTAGATCACAGGGGAGCAATCACAGAGAAGATCAGAAGTACTGGAAGGAGCAGTGGTGTTGTGTCCTATCAGTGAGCTGCTCAGAGAGGCCTACGGATTGTGTTTTAAGGTTTCATTCCTGATTCCATTAGGACTTATAGAGGTATGCACATCACAAACTTTCAGCAAGGTTTTAAGCCAAAATCTTCATCTACAGGACAAGGTATTGTTTCATGTTGCTGCAAGGCCTCACCAATTATTAAGGAAGGTTCACTAATATTAGTGTGGAAACATCAACATTGTCAAGAACTGGGGTTCATTTCCAGGAGTGCCCAAAGGAAAATCTGCTCTCTGGATAATCTGGAAGTTAATGGTGTTAAAATGTCACACTTCAGTAGGGCACATCCGGTTTATTTTCAGTTCCCCAGCATATGGTGCTTCCTCTGGGTTCTCAGGCAGAAGAAAGAATAGTTTGGCTTCATTTTGCTTAGTTTGAAAATGGAAAATGCTTTTGGACTGCTTATGGTTAAATGCGGAATTTCTCCCAAAGATGTGTGGAAATGACTGTTTTATTCCACAGGGAAGAAAGAAGGAACAAGTGATTGCTGTGGGAAGATCCTACAGCTGTTGCTCAAAAGGGTGCTCCCCACACTGTCAGCAACAGAGATCAGGGCCATGCTGCTCAGCCTTTTGCTGAAGATGCCCACTGGCATAATTTTTCCATTCATTTTCTACATTTTGACCCCTTCCTGAGCCCTTTGCTCCAGCTTACTCCCTTGGTCCTAGCATAAGAAACTATTTGCTTCTCAGCTGCCTCCTCACAGCTGTTTTAGAGCAAATACAATCTCTTTTTTTAAAAAAGAAAAATTTATTCTTTCTTTTCCTGTTGAAATCTGGCTGCTTGTCAATGGAGAAAAGCTACCCTTTACAAAAGCTGCAGCATTACAGAAATATCCCAGGCACCTGGTGACACCTCTTCATAATATCAGCGCAAACAACACAGAATAATCTTTTTCCCCCTTCCCACCTCCCCCATAGTTTTGGGGAATCCATTTCCAGCTACTCCTCGATCTTGGGATTTCTTTTGACTTCCCTTGAGAGGCTGAGCTATATTTGAAATTATTTTCTCCTACTTAGAGCTTCTGCGACAGCAGCTGGGTGTTTGACCACTAGTATTAGACTTTGGTGGGTAGGTACAAAAGAGAAAACCAATTAGATGGTTGCTAATAGCATTCTGCAGTCATCAAAGCTATTCTTACTTTTCAGGATGCTACCCAGAGGCAAGACTTTCCTGAAGTATAGAAGGATCTTACTCAAAATAGCCAATAGGCAAACTGGAAAGATGCACAAGGGTGCTCTTTATCATGATCCCTTCCCCATCTTACTCTCAGTCATGGATGAACCTCAGTTGCTAGAACAGTAAAGGGAAATACTAACTATATGAGAAGGCACAGGAGGATTTTTTCTTCCTTGAAGTCTGTGCACCTCAGCTTTCAGTTCTTTTTTATTGCACCTACAAATAATTATAAAATACACTGCAAAATTAATGGCATTCCGCAGTAACCATTTAAGGGCAACCAGTTTACATGTCTTAAAAATCTCTACTCATGCTTGAACTGTCTCTGTAATGTGATTTTGGCCATTTATGTTATGAAATCTCAGTAGCAGAAAAAAACCAAGTGCACTAATGAAACCATGAGCCAATGTTCTCTCACTATTTTTCATGCTGGATCTTTCACTACAATAAGCATCCTTCCTCTGTAAAGCATCATACTTGGTTGTGGGTTTTTTTCCCTCCAAAGTCCTGTTTTGTCAGCGTTTTGGAGGAAAAGTGGAGAAAAAACAAACACTTCATATTTCCAAAGTCCAAGTGTGAGCTGTAGCCACAGCCCACCTCCATAATGAAATGACACCTAAGCACATATTAATCCCATTCACCTGTTCTCCATTCATTCAGGAGAAATGATGACCAGAAGACTGAGTCTCAGAAGCATGTAACTTTTAAAAGGTTCTCACAGGAATTAATTGAAGGAAATTGCTATTCCATAATAAGACTCATGTTAAGGAACACTTATTAGTTAGGAAGGAGACATGTGTTGAAATGATCTTATACAGGATTTTCTGGCTTTATTGGACATGTGATACCAGGAAGAAAAATAGAAATTATTTAGACGAACACCTCCTAAATAACATGCCACTTGCTTCATCAGGAATGTTAAAATACTTAGGTGGAAATACTGAGAATGTATATTGTACCTCTCACAGACTAATATTCTTTCATACAACATGATCACTGGAGTTGAAAGGGAGAAGAGTATGAATGCTTGATTGCCTGTATCACAAAGTTGCTGCCAAAGGGAAACAGAGCAGTTAAAATCTCCCAAATGTTTGAACTCTTTAGAAACATGGGAAGGAGAAAGGCTCTGTACTTTTAAGGTCAGGAGTTTGCTTTTGGCCAGCACCCAGCAAAATATTGTCTTCAGCAACAATAACTGCCAGATTTCTGTTTCCCTAGCACTTCTCAAGAAGAGTCAGTACTGTGATTTGAGGGGGCTGAGCCATGATACAGATGCGTATGTAAAATGTGCAGAAGCCACTGAAAAAATGAACCCTTTCCAAAACTTAAATGTAGCTCAGTGGAGTCATCCAGTTCAGGTTGAAGTTTATGGAGCTTTCACAGCACCCTGACTCTAGGGAGACAACAGTACCACAGAGAAATAGATGTGAGGCAGAGTAATATGCGTGGACAAAACACCAAGCCAACTCAAGTCCTGGCACTTAGTGCAGGCAAGACAAAGGTACAGCCATGGATCATATAACTTGTGGGCTTTATGGACAACCACATTTGGTTTTATATAATCATGATCCAGCTCCTCACAATTGCAGCATGTCCAATATCAGCAGTCCTCTTCTGGTCCCCTCATTCTTCAGTTTCTCTTAACCACTTCTTAACCATTGACACAAGACCCAGATTCAGAGAGACTTCTTCACTAGTTCTGAAAATCTCCTATGTGTTTAAAATTTACTGACTCATCTCCAGGTGGGATTACACGTGCTTCTTCCCAGAAACCTAGAACATGTTCAGGCAGAGTCAAAGGGGACGTGGCTGCTTTAATAGATACAGAAATTCGCTTTTACTTAGCAGTGGAGTGGGGCACTCCTGGTTTCCCAAGGGCATTTCTTTGCAGAGGCAATCTGGTCATGATGACTCCAAATCAGTGCAAGGAAAGAATACGGAGGCATGTAAAGTGAGGAGCGTGGGATGGAAGTGGAAGATTGCCAGAAGTGGAGCTGCAAAGAATGTATTTACAAAAGCTTCAGCACGAACGAAAATGAGGGTTCTTCCTGTAAAAGTCTGGGAACAAAAACTGAAGGGTGTGTTTCAGAGCAAGGAATACTATTCTGGGAGTCATCTGATAACCAAAGCAACGGTGTGATGGAAGATTTAATGTGATCACTGTACATGTTAACACTGGAGCATTGAGTAGGAATCTGATATGTGTATTACTTCTGCTTTTCAAAGGACTTCAGCTGCTGGTGAAAGACAGTGTGCAGTTCTAACCATGTTTCAAGCAGCATATTAAAAATTAGAGGTTTGGGGAAGAACTGGAACATTTATTAAATGATTGGGAATCATGTGTTTGAACGAAATACTCAAGGACTTTTATTTAGCTAGCTCAAAGAGGAGAAGCTTTGACTTAACAAAGCTAGCTCATCTGTAGTTCCAATACGGGGAACAGACACATGAAAAAGCAACTCTTCAGATTAGTGCTGAAAGAAGTAACAGAAGTGAATGCTTGGAAATTAGACAAGTTAGATAAATGCAACCTACTCATAACATAGACATTTTTAAAGAAAAGGGTAACCATCCACTGGAACAACTTAGTAAAGGTGACATTAGAGTCTTCATCACCAGTAATTTTTAAATGAAAATTGGATTTTTTTTTTTACATCAAGTTCAAGTAGCAACTACTTCAGCAACGTTTTATAACCAATATTACATCAAAGGTCAGCCTATAGACTTTTGTTCACTTTATCTAGGATATATAACATTTCCAGTCTAACAATCTTAGGGTAAATCACAAGCATGCATAAAGAATACCTGACTACAAACCCTGCGAGGCATATAAGCATTTTCAATATTTATTTATTCTTTTCTGAAAACTGCTCTTGGATGTGCCAAAACTGTGGTGCACTGCAGGAGCATCAAACCACGTAGCAGCAGCGCAAAGCTCAGCAGTGGATTCAAAATCCTTCTGCAAATCAAAGCAAAAACACTTGGGTGTTCAGCCCATGCTGAGCTCCCTGTCATTGCCTCCAGCTCAGGAACTATAAGCAGACGAGATTGTAGCAGCAGCTTATACTTCACCTTCTCCAACGTGGTTCAAAGAAAGGCCTAGGCAGAAAAAAAATCTCTGTCCCTGACCTGTGAAGTATGACTTGCCACAGAAGAACCATATTCACTGGAAAAATTTAACTGCAACAAGACTTGTGGTGGATTCTGTCACTCTAAATCAAACTTTTGTGTCTGTCTCAAAAACATCCCCTTGCTCTACACAAGTCCTTGGCCCTGTTAGGAAAATCACTAGGTAATATTCTTATTGTTCCGATGACGTAAAAATAAATTGTTAAAATGTTTTTTTCTGACTTCAGAAAACATAGAAAGCAGTGGATGTGATCCATTAGCAGTCGGGGAAAAAAAAAAAAAAAAAAGATTTTGTTTTAAAGCCAAAGAACTAAAGTCCCAGAATTGTTAATTTGTTAGTTATTTTCAGAATCTGCACGTGTTGAATTGTGCTCCTTAACACAGAAACAAACTGGGGTTATGATTTTTAAAAAAAAAAAAAAAGCCAAACCAAGACAAGACAAATCAAAACAAAACAAAAAAACCCTGTAAACCTTAATTTCAACTCCAAAATACTTCTGTTAAGACTCTGGGGAAAACCATGAACAAACTTTCCCATTGATCCTAAGGTCAGAAGCAGCAAAACGGGGTTTATAAGGAGGAATGACGTAGATTTAGGGCTTTGACAGAGGAGTCCTGGCTCATCTTGGCATGACAGTTGTTAACACCTTAATCCAAACAACCCTCCTGCCCCTTGGCCTCAGCGTCACCACGCTTTTTTTAAATCCACTGCCCAGGAGATACCTGACACTCAGCTGACACTGTTGATGAGTTAGAACTAACACGGTAGACTGCAAACTGGTGAAGAGGGGTCGAGGCACGGGTTCCCCTCAGCGCTGGGGATGGAGACCTCTTAGGAAGTGACAAGATGGGTAGCTGTTAAGAGCAAACCAGAGTGCCACAGGAAAAAGGGTGGGTTTTTTTTCTGAAGCTCAGTTTCGGACACAGTTGTGCCTGCATGGATGTCCCATACTGTGAGGACAAAACCCCAACACTCTAGGCTGCCAGGGGTCTAATGTAACCAAGGGAGAATATTCTTCCCCTACAAAAAAAGTGTTTAGAGACTCCTAAAGTTCAGGTTATGATCCAGTCATGTAAATTCAGATAGCATTTGGGAATATTTTAAACTTACCTTACTGTAAAACAGAAAGATCTCCATGATGCCATTGTAGAGAAAGAAGCCATTTTGAAGTCCTACTAAAGTAAAAATAATTTTAAAAAAATGGAAGACTTTTTCTAATCATCAGATTTCTCTGGAAGTATGTGAAGTATTTCTGCATCGCTACTTTGCTGTGTGTCAAATTTTAACTTGGACTGAATTTCTGCAGACAAATTGTAAATGATTTTAATAAAAGCACTACTATTATTAATCTTGTCAATTACTTGTCAATAAAAACAATTTTTCAGATGCTTGAATCCACAATTTCTTAACTTTCTAACTGCTCTAAACTTCTTGAATCCTTGGAACAAAGCACGTAATATGTTTATTTTAATCTACAATTTTAGGGAACATTGACTGTGATCTTAAACTCAGTTTTTGTAATTGCTTTTTCTCTCCTTGAAGCAGAAAAGGGTTTCAACAGCATAACATGCTGGGATGTTTTATATTCTAACTTTGCGTTTCCTATGGAAAACATAATTATCATTATTATAATCCATGGCAAAGGAAGGCATCTATGAAGTGTAACTACAGCTTCTACTGACAACAGTTTCTTCACTGGAAGAAGCCACCACAAAATTTTTTCCCATAATAGCATGCAAGAGAAGTACTGTCTCAACTCTTTCCTTCAGCTTTCCCTTTGATACATCAGTCAGGCCCAGCTCCTTCTCCGTGCTGTCGAGCCATTTCAAGAGGAGCGAGGAACTCATGAAAACAGACCATCTCTACCATCTCTCCTGTGCTTAACACAACAGATATCATTGGAAACTCCACAGCAGCTCCTCCAGTCTCCAAGTAGCGTATGTTGATTTGTCCTATGAAGACGGCTTGTTTGCAGAATTTTTGCAACACAGCAGTTCTTGGGGGAATAAGAGGTGTATTAGATGCAGAAGTGTATTAAATGCAAAATTACATATTTTCCTTGATCTCATTCTTCAAAAAGGACAAAGGATTTTTTTCTAACTTTTCAAAAAGCATTTGGCTTGAACACCCAACCAGTCAAGAGAATCTTTTAAATGAAAAAGGAAATATTATAATAAATGAAAATAAGATTTGGTGATAGAAAATACCAGGCAAAGCTAACTGTATGTGTTAAAAATTCTATCTAATAATGAAAGTGGCAATCCACATGACATCTCTTGCAATTTCATTAAACAAATTATTACAATTTCATTGAAGTAAATTATTATCTTTGCTGGTTTACCATAAATGATTAAGGCTGCAGTTTCTAAATTTCTATTACTTAGAACTCAGGAGCAGTAAGATTGCTCTTCTGAAAAATTCCAGTGTTTTGGGGGGTTTTTTTAGGTGTTACACACATACCTTTTCAGAAAAGCTAACAAGTTAAGTCATGCCAGTGAATTCTGGCTATGGTGGGAGTCCAGGGCTCTGCAGACTGCATGAGCTGGAATAAAAGTAAGACTTCTGATAGCAAGCAATAAAATGATTACTTGATTTCACTGGAAAGTCAATCAAGAAAAAGGAAATATTTGACTTCAAATAAGTGAATTATCAGCAAATTTTTTTTTAAAAAAATTACTATTTACTGAAGCTAGCTTTTTAAGAGGCAAGTCCACATCTCTCTGCTGGCCTATTCGATACGGAGCAGTTCTATAAAACTGTAAAACTTTCTTTTGTGGTGATTAGAAATTACCATAGGCACTTCTTAGAAATCGTCATCCTTTCAGCACTTTATCACACCACATGATTAAGGCCTTGTTCTGGAAAAGAATTTTTTTTTGCTGAAGATATCTGACTGAATAGAGATACTATGCTGATCAGAAGATCTTCTCTATCTTGATTTTCAATAGAAAATCTCCAGGTCAAACAGCTTGCAGGCACTGGGCAGCGATGTTGAATGAAATCCCTGGAAGAATGAATTACAAGCACTAAGCTTGACTGTGTTGATTCCCAAATCAACACACTGAGGGTATAGACATAAAGCCAATTACACAATATGCTAATATATTGTATCACATCTGGATTGCATATGCTCAGCTTCTTCTCTATAGAGAAATCCTTTGCAAAAGTTGCTAGCCATTAACAGAGATATAACTAAGGGGACAGACACAATTCAGCTAACAGAAAAAGCAAAAAAAATCCTCTTCCACCAAGTCATATATATATAAAATGGATCATAGAAAGGTTTGTGTTAGAAGGGACCTTAACGATCATCTTGTTCTAACCCTCCTGCTATACATATTGCTCTCTCTCTATATATATATACACACCTAGAAACAGAAAGACATATATGCTGCTGAGGATTGCTAAAGCTGAAATAGAACTGCTATATACAACATTCATCCTAACCCAGATGATTTTCCAGTTTGCACAAAATAGCCCACAAACTGCTGCAGCTGTAGTTATCTTTCCATGTCTTGCATTGTCTTGATGTAAGAAACAGGCTGGAGAAACATGCAGGGCTATGCATGTTAAGTAATGATAGTGGCAGAAAACCCCATGAGGTTAGGTTAGGTTCTCTAAAAAACTACAAGATATAGGCAATTAAATACTACTTATTGCTAAGACTGCCCTTTTTTCTCCCATCTTTCTGAGACTATTTCCCTAAATAAAAGGAAAATTAGAACTTCCAGGTTTTTTAGTTCACATAGGTCATCAACATAAAAAAGATTTAGAAAAAACACTCAGAGACCAGATAATTACAAGGGTCATACTTACTATACTGAGGTAGAAGAAAGACAGCAGCACTAAAATAAACACCACATTTTAATTATCACGATTTTAAAAATATATAAGCTGTTTTTTGCACCTGTGACACTCTGTTTTTGTTTCCAGCCTGACACTACCTACATAAAACTGCACTCTTCCTGGCCATGCATGATTACCTAACTCAATTCTTTTTCTTAACCTAAACCAATCATTTTCAAGGGTTGCCAGGGACTAACAAACTAACATATGTCAAGTTGCTATATAGAATATACAAATTTGCATTTTCTCCATTGCCTGCCACAGACTACTCAGAATAAATATGGGATTTCATGGGGCCCACAGAGCCCAAGTTAAAAACCACTGTCCTAAAAGTTGGATTTTTGTTTTTGTTAGTGCTTCTTCCTATTCTGTTAAAATAATATCCTGAGGAATCTGGGTTAGCTGACAGCGTGCACAGCCTTCATGTCATAGTAAGAAACAAACCACCGTTTTTTCCACTGTTGTGATAATGAGCGTTAAATGCCCTCAGACTCGTTAATTAGGTGCTTTGGGTTATTTTTGACAAATAAAAATAATTCTTCACATGTAATGAAGAATGCAAGGAAACTGGGTAAACCAATATGCCCCTAGTACTTTTCCTTGGTACAGCTATCCTTCCATCTCGCAAATACTTGGGCATAGGGACAGTGAATGGTATGTCTGTGTGCAGCGTGACTTAATTTGCTGAGATCACATGTATAAATGTTTGTCAGATCAAGGCCTAAACTGCCTCTAGAGTGCTTAATTTGCATAATTTGAATTGAGGAGAGTGGTAGTGGCGGTACCTGGCAGATTAAATGTAAGGATAGACCCATGAGGGAAAAGGCCTTATTTTTTTTTTTCTAAAATATTTGAAGCCATGAGCAATCTAGTATGTTCCAAATCGAAAATATTCATTTTTACAGAATTTTTATGAACCCTAGGAGTGAAAATTAATTTGGACAAGTTGAAAGAGAGACTCAACTCCATGACTAACACGGGAATTACCCTAATCCTCCCTTCAACTTAATCATGGAATTTTAACAAGGTTTTTCTGGAAGCCCTTGAGAACTCCTAGGTTGAACCTTAACTTACGTCTGTTACTTTTGTACTTAAAAACACACTCATAAATGCAATCTGTGGCCAAGTTATGAGATAAACTCTTTGAGTTCTAAATCACTTGTTTGAATCTTGGCCAGAAATTGCCACTGTTTGCTGGCTTTTGAACGATACATGTGAAAAGGGTTGATGATCTCCCTCTAGCAGCAGTTCTAACTCTGAATCTCCAGCCATGCCTACTTAATGTTAGATTATTTCTAAATAGGAGAAAAGAGAAAAAAAAAAAAGAAAAGAAAAATTGTTCTTGTGGGCTTATGCTACACAGGAATAGCATGAGCCCTGAGGAATCACCCATGTCTGGAAGCAATGCACGAGTTTCTCCTCTGCTCTGCTCTCCCAAACATAGGCCTCTCGCCCATAAAGAGATGTGGTGTGGAGATTATACCTCAAAAGGTATAACCAGCCCCTGCTTTCTTAGTTTCTCTTTATCATGGTATCAAGAATTAGGAAACTCTGTGAGCCGGAGGAAACTTTTGGTTATGACTATGTAAATGAGGGAAATCGACTGCTTGATATAAACTTGTTCTAGGCTAAAAGATTCAGTGAAACGATGTTGGCGAGAGCAGCTTTTCTGCCAGTGTTGCTATTTCTGCTAAGTAAATTTAAAGAAGCATAAGAAGCATCAGCCAGAGCCCAGATCTGGTAACTTTCCAGATATGCTGCAGAGCCTTTTATTTTTTCAGGCCTTTAGGGACGAATGGGTTGAGGGATATGAGGGGCCAGGCTCATTGAGATGATAGGTAATTATTCTCACTGGGCAGTTGGCTTATGGAGTTGTTTATACCATGTGCTTTGCATTTTGCAGAACACTTGTAAGAGCAAATAAATGCTCAAATATAGTAATTGTAAATGTTAGCATTATGTCTACCTACCAGAAAATACAAACAGGAACCTATTACTCGGGAAGAGTCACCACTTCATAAGCAAATCTAAGCAAGGACGTTAGAATTGCTGAAGAGACCGAACACATGCTCCATCAGGTGCAAACCCGGCAAACGGGATATAAACATCAGCTGTGCCTTTCTTGCTTACTTTCTCTCAGTCCTGGGCTACATTTTAATGCAGGAAAAACTCATTACCAGACGTTGTTTCCCTCATTTGTTGTTCTTCTTCACAACTGTCGGCTTCGGCGCGATTTCACGGGCTGCAACTTTAAAGCGGGCGCGGGAAGGGAGGGAAGAGGGAAAAAGGGTGGGGGAGGGTGTTTTTCGAACTGAGACTGCCTCTCCTCGGCTGGGGCTCGTTTGGCTTTTACCGCTCGCAGGTGGCTGCGGGCGTGCCCGCTCCCCCCGGCCCGGCTCGGCCCCGCGGAGGCGGCTGCGGCACCGGCATCTCCCCCGCCGCCGCGCCCGGCCCTCGCTCCCTCTGCCCTGACTTGGGTAAACAGCTGCATCGCAGCTCGCAAGTGGCCGATGTTTTCAATTTCGCAGCTAATGAAATCGGCATCGTACGAGCACGTACTTACCGCGCCTTTCCCCCGACAAGGTATAAAAGCAAATCCTGTTTCCTTTCAAAACATGAGCATGGCGTTTTGAATTATCTTCTAGAGAAGGGGAGGAACAAAAGAAAAAATACAGGCAGAGTGTTTTTCTTGCGAGTTCAAGTGTAAAATAAGATGCTTTAAAATAAATAACGCACCATTTTGAATCAATGCTTTATGAGATTGTCTGGGGGCCAATGCCTACAAATCCTCCTCTGATTACGTCCCAGGATGGGAGCTCTGATGCATGGACACAAAACAACTTTGCTCAGTGACCTGTGGTCGAGGGAGAAATCCTTGCCAGCTCTGCAAATGACCCAGCACCGATACTTGCTTCTGTAACTGTTCACTCAGCAACACTCCCCAGTTCCGTTATTCACGCTGACATTTTTGGAGCCGCGGACTGTAGCTCAGGCCAAGCTTTTGAAAACATTTGCTGATAAAAGTCAGCAGGTAGTTTGGGAAAAAAAAACAAACAAAGAAAAACGGAGTGAGGAGGAGCGAGACCTGGTGGAGCGTAAAAACTGAAGGGGAAAAGGAGGGGAAAAAAAAAAAGCCACCCCGCTAGGTACTAACAGCTGAGCGAAACTTGCGGAGGCGCCAGCACCCCGAGTGGCGGGCAGCGACGTCCCAGGACCCCCGGGCTGGGCACCCCTGTAGCTTCTCGCCGCATCGTCCGTCCCAAAGCACGGCGGGGACGGGTCTGTCCATCCTTCCTTCATCCCTCCCCCAGCAACTCTTCCCCTCACCCCCCGAACAACTGCAGCACACCAAGTTGTTGGGTCGGAATTTGTTCCCTCCCCCCTCAGCTGTTGGCTTCGCATCGGCGAGAGCCCCCTGCCCCACTGCCCTCCGCGCACCTAGGAGGGGCAGCGCTATTCGCAGGCAGCTGTGGTCCCCGGCGCTCGCCGTGCCGTTCCCATTGGCCGTGCGGCCGACAGGGAGCGACGGGAGGCGGAGGGGGAGCTGGCAGCAGCAGGCAGGCAGGGAGAGAGGGAGGGAGAGAGAGGGAGGCAGGCAGGCAGGCAGGCAGGCACCGGGCGAGCGCATACACACAAGCACGGCAGGCAGAGGCTGCTGGGGTATTGTTATCATTGTGCTTCAGCGTGAGGGTTGTGCGTGCAGGGGGAGGGGTGGAGGGAGGAGAAGAAAGAGGCGGGGGGGGAGAGAGAGAGAGAAAGTGCGGGGCGAGCATGCAGCAGGGCTGGGGCCGGAGCAGCGGCGGTGCTGGCGTGCCCGGGCTGAGGCGCTGAGAGGAGCCGCCTGCCCGAGCTCGCTGGGGGGCACCGGCAGGAGGAGCGAGGTGGGCACGATCCAGGCGTGGGGAAAGCAGCCAGCCGAGGGGAGCCGCCGCCGCACCGGCCTCGCAGCAGCAGCAGCGAATACTTCTTTCTTATCTCCCAGCCTTTTGTTCGCCCATCCTCCCCCTCTTCCCTGCCCACCCTCTGCACCGCGGAGGGGGCTCAGCAGAGAGAAAAGCAGCCTGACCCAGAGCTGAGTTTCACCCATCCTCCGCCCCCCTCTCTCTCTCTCTCCGTCTCTCTCTTCCCTGGCTGCATCCCTGCCCATGAGCTAGAGCGGCAGCCGGCAGCCAGCGCCGCGGCAGCCGGCTCCGGCAGGCGGGGGCAGACGCCGTCCGCAGCCCCCAGCAGCTGCCGCTGCCCGACCCTACCCGCTTCTCCCTTCGCCCTGCTCCGCGGGGCTTCAGCCGCGCTCCGGGACTGCTGGGGGCCGCCCTGCCGCCGCCCCTCCTCGCCTCCATGTGCCGGATAGCGGGAGCGCCGCCGCGGATCCTGCCGCCGCTGGCGCTGATGCTGCTGGCGGCCCTGCAGCAGGTAAGCGCCGCCGGCGGGGAGCGGGGCCGGGCTGCGTCTCTTTGTTCCCCTGCGGGCGGCTGTGCCCGGGGAAGGCGGGAGAGCCGGGGGGGTGTGTGTGGGGGGGGGTGGGCTCCGTCGGCCAAAGTGCGGTTCCTCGGGAGGGGGGCAGGGGAAGGCGGCAGCCGGGCTGCCCCGGTGTAGCCCGTGGCCGCTCGCTCGGAGCCACCTGCTCCGGGCAGCCTCACTGCCGGGCGCCGTGTTTTGGGGAGAGGGGAGCTCGTGCCTAGGGCCGGCTGAGAGGGAGGGGGCTGGTCCCCGGGGCGTGAGGGGTTGCGGTGCCGCTGCTGAGGGGACGCGGATTATCGCCCCTCGCTCCCGAGAGAGCAGGTGCTTTCCCGGGGGGGCGGGGGGGGGTGTCCGGTATCCACTGGGCCGGCAGGAGGACGGGACCGCGGTGAGCGCGAGGGACAAAGTACCGGAGCGGAGGGACGGAGCGGGCATCACCTCCCCCGCCCCGCGCGGGGAGGGGGGTGCCGGGCAGGGATCAGCCCCCGCGCCCCTCCTTAAGCGGCCGCGGGCCGCGCCTCGGCCACCCCCGGCTACTCCCGTGGCCGCTAATCCCTTCCCGGGAAGAATTTAATCAGCCTCCGCCTGGGCGCCGGGCTTCCCCACCCCCTGCGTTAACGGGAATTTCCACTAGGACGGGCTTGGACTCCAAAGTGTTTAATTTATTATTATCAAAGTCCTGCTGCCGCCTCCCCCCGGCGGTGTCGCCGGGGCGGCCCGAGCGGCGGGGTCCTGGCCTGGCAGCCTCTGGGGCGCGGGGCAGCGCCGGGTACCGCCGGCCGGGGTGCCCCGGGGGGGTGTGTGTGAGGGGGTGCGGGCTGTCTCTCCGCAGAGAAAGTAGCAGGAGTCTGCGGGTCAGCGCCGCTGAGAGGGAGTTTCTGGGGCGAGATGGGGCTGGCGGGACGCTGCGGGGGGAGCACGGGGACGACAAAATGGAACCCGGTTGGGGCTGCGCCCTTGGGGAGATGGTTGAGCTGGGTTCTCACCCCCACCCCCCCTCCCCCCCGGCGGCGCGGGGTGTCCGGAGCGAGCGCGGAGCCGGGGGGACCCCGAGCGGCGGCCGGAGGTGGGGAGGGCGGCGGTGGGTTCTCCCCTCGCTTTGTGCTCGCTGAGCTTGTATCCGGCGCGGCGCTGGGGGTGGAGAGGGCGGTAAGTCTGAGGGACAGATGGCGCAGATCATCGCCTCTTAATGGTATTTGCGGTTGGGGCATTTCTCGCGGGCCGGGGGAGCGGGTTGAGGCGAGGCCGGCAGCGGGCACGGGGTGCCGGGGGCGGACGCGGGGCCCTCCCGCCGCGGCCGCTGGCGCAGGGCGGGGGCGGGGGGCGGCGGGCGGCAGCCACTGTCCATGGTGCAGCGCACCCGCTGCCGCCGCCGCAGTCCGCTCGTCCTCCCGTCCCCTCTTCCCCCCCCTCCCGACACCCCCGTCCTCTGACGAGGTCCCCGGTCGGTGGAGACCTTCCCCGCAGTTTCTAAAGGCGCTCCCGGGGGCTGGTGACTTGCGGCAGAGGCAGCGAGGTGCTGAAACGCGGCTCCGCGGCCGCCGGGGATTTTTTTCCCGTCAGAGGACACGGGGCTGGCTGGCGTGACACGGCGGTGTCCGGCTGGGCAGCAGCAGCCTCCTCCATGTGATAGGAGCCACCCCGTTCAGAAACTTGTGATATGCCACTTGCCGGCTGTTGTTGTGTTGGTTTTTGAGTGCGCGATTTTTTTATTTATTTTTTTCCTACTGGCTGATTATTGGTTGGCTTTGTTGCTTTTTTTTTTTTTTTAATATCTCCTCTAAATGCTAGTATCTGGCCAGATTTTCTTTTTTTTTCCCCGGAGTCCTTATGTTCTGTTTATTGCATGTGCTTTCAGTCCTGTGTAGTCTTCCTATCTCAATAAATCTTTAAAACAAAAATTCTGCAGTAAACTTTTATTGTTTTTTTGATGGTTTTTTTTTTTTTTCCCTACCCAGGGCAGGTTTGAAATTAAAGCACAAGCTATGAATTAAGGCCAGGAACTAGCTGTATTACTTTTATGTATCACTCAGTGTCAGTGGCACGATACGGTTGGGGAATCCAATTTCCCCCTTGTTTGGGTATCCATTAAATCACGTTAGGGTTGATTTTTAATAGTGTGTAGCAAAATTGGAACTTGGGTATGAAATCAGATTTATAGACCTGTGTCTGTACAACACTTTCATTTAAAAAGCTTTTTTTTTTTCTTCTCTTCCTTCATGCATACTGCATAGAACCCTCACGAGCTAGATGCAGTGCTAACTTTTTTTTTTCCTGTGTCATCATACCTACTACTTTTGGTTTGTTGAAGGTTATCTGTATCGAGTTATTTTGAAATGTTGAACATTTCTACTTAGTTTTTCCTCTCTGTAACAGAAGAGCTATCTGCCTCTATTTTCTGGAGTTACTGATCACTTCGTTATTCATCAGTGGTGTAGAGAAGCTGTCGTTATGGAATTACTTGTAAGATCATAGCTGGAAGCAGGTTTCAGGGCTGATCTGTGAGTGCTGCTCAGGAAACTGGGCTTTAGGTTTTCGGTAAGGTGTGACTCGTATGGGACGTAAGAGAATGAAATCTGTGCTTCATTTTGCTGGTTAACAGATTAGCGTGAGTCTGGAAGTATTATGTGTGGGGGGGGAAAGGATTAAAGGAGTAGCAAGGTTTTATTTTCTTTCTAGAGCAACAGATACGGTTTTTGGAGCTGAGATAACAACAGGATTGAAGAAGCAGTGGGGAAGCTCGCATGAGTTTACAGGAATGAAACTTCTCATAGTTAGGAATAAACTGGAAATTCAGTGCTCAAAAAGGGAATAGTTATGGGTTTTTTTTAACATATAAAAGGTGGTTGGATCACTCCATGAATTCTGTCCATTTCTAAATCAGAAACAAGTAAAGCAGTTTTTGGAGCCTTTTTGTGCCCAGGTGATGGGTTTGAATTTGAATTATGATGACAGAGGAAATAAGTTATTAACCTCTGCAGGCAGTTTTGGTCTTATTCCAGGTCTTAGCGAATGCATCCAGGTGATAAAGCTACTATCCTAAATGACACTCCTGTTAAACTGCCTCTGCCGAGAATTCAGCAATGGCATTTCTTGCCAGCTGCACCCCTCCTGTAGTCGCTCCCGGCAGTAGGCACTGGCAGAATTGGGGTGAGGCATATTAATGCGGATTTGTGCAGAAGTGCTAGTGAGATCCCCTGTTGTGGGTGCATCTTCTGTCTCTCATCATACACCCCAGTCTTTGTTATTTTTTTTACAAAAATCAGTTTAAGTAATATAGTGCATATGATTGTATAAGCACAAAAATGAGTTTAAGGTTATCTTTCTAACAGATCAGACTCCAGCATCATTAACTCCTTTCCAAGTGAATTGAATGCATTTTTATAATGCTTTTCATAAGCCTCAGAACAGGATAGTTATGTGAATGGCTCAGCCTTTTTGGATGTAGATCCTTCTGTTCTGGTTTTGCTTTGTCTTCAAAGAATCTATCTGAAAAGTTAAAATGTGGCAGGATATTGCAGGAAAGAGCTTTCTAATCCTTGTCTGTCTGGTCTAGGTGATAGGGATACCACTGACATATCCTCAAAATTCAGATAATTGAGGAACTGAGGAAAAAAAAAAAAGATTTCTCTTTGGATAATAAACGAGATACATTTAAAATTTTCTTTTGTGAAAGGTGGTGGTTTTTTTTTCTTCCTCCTCAGACTGCTTTTTACGTGTGATACAGGACAGATAAGGTTGCTTAAGTTGACAGTGAATTTTTGGAATTGAAATCACTGATGTGACAAAACAGGTGATAATTTTGTGTATTAAATGAGTTCTGATTATCTGAGCAGATATTGTAGCAAGCTCAGAAATGTATATGCTGCTGCTGTAACAGAAGTATTTTCTTATATTGCCAATTTGTCTTTTTAATAAATGTTACGTGTCTTCTCTAGATAGCCTTCTACTCCACTCTCTCTTCATGGGTAATACTGCTACCTAGGCATGCAACTTAATGTGCTAGAAAGATGATTTTATAGGTTTTTGTGATACATATGTATAAAATATTGCCTACAACAATCATATTTTTGAACCATATATAGCTGAGAATGTGTAATTCAAAAACTTCCCATCTATTCTTTTTCTGCTCCCAGAAATTGGAAGAGCTCCCAGAACCATCACCAGAAGAACCCCATCCTGTCCTATCTTAATTAGTTTCAATGATGCTTTTATGTCAATAATATCATTTATTAGATTTTTTTTTAATAACAACACTCTTAAGACATAAGACAATTCAGTTGTGACAGAAGTGTATGTGTATATTTAAAAATAGCTTGAGGAAGTAGTGAGTAAAGCTATTTTTACTCTACAGACAGCCTTGCGTAAGGGACTTCTTGTCATGTGATAAGGAACGGGAATTGTTGAATGGCTTTTCTTGCCTAAGAGGATCATGTACCAGTTAAACTCTGTTTCTGTCTCTTGCTGCTTTTGTAAATGCTTTCTTAGGTTAAAAAAAAAAAAACAAACAACCCAAAACACTGTAGAAAACTTGCAGTAGTTTCAGTAGTTCACCAGTGTTCCTGTTAGGATGAAAATGTAATTTATTTCAAACAACGTGCACGTACAAAACAGGAGCCTGCTCCCCAAAGGCTATGCAACCTCTAATGTTCCCTGGCGTTTTTATTTTAAATTGCTTTTTGTTATACAGCGTAGGAGGAAGCTGTAGTGTCCTTACTGAATATGTTGTCTACTTCCACTCACCCAGTGGCACTGGTGCATAGGATGCAGTGAGACATGTCAGGGGTGGGGGGTGATGAAAGCAGCAGGAATAATTAATGTCTTTTGCAATAGCAATGGTAATTATGGTAGCACTTCTTCTCACCTTCCACTGAGCCAAGGGTCACTGATTGTCTGAGTTGATACTGGCATCCATAGAGGTGAGGCTTGAGAGGAGAAAAAAGACGACGTATGTTACTGCAGGATTAGTTTAGGGAGGATTTATATTTTGCTAAAGTGTTTGTAGTTTTTGAGTGATCCATGAGGGACCTTTTCCACTTGGGTGCTGGCCGCGCTGCCGTTCACCTTGAGAGGTATATAATAGCCAACCCTGCATGATTCATCATTAGATTTGAGCCTGCAGTTCCCCCTGAAAGATCATGGGAGCTCCATCTGAATAAAGAGGGGAAATTAGGCTTTCTATTTTTAAATGGTTTCTGAAAACAGATACTGGATCAGCAGCTTTCAAGATGGAAGGTATACTGCTGCCAAACCTTTTCAACGTTTCACTTAGCCTATTTGGGTTTAGTCAGTATTCGTGTATTTAATTAAATATCATGTTTCCAAAAGGCGCATTTATCCTCTCCTCCAGGCACTCCTTGACATATTTAAAAATATATTTTTACCAACAGACTCCTCTAGGGACTCCTCCATTCCTTATAATTAGCATATAATTATCACCCAGCAGCTGAAGACATAGTTAAAATTTTGTGATTCCCCAAAAGAGTTCTGCCAGATAGGCCTTGCAAGGCCTCCCCCGAAGGTCAGGAAAACACAGCATCGTCCCGCATGCATTAGCAGCAGTTTTCATGGGCAGAGATGTTCAACATGAGCGATACGATGGCTATTATCAAATCAGAGGGAGCAGGTTTCCTCTCTGAGGAATGAGAATGTATAGTCAAATGTAGGGCTGCTTTTTTAGTTTTTTTTTTTTTTAATATATATGTGTGTATATATATATTAAAAAAGTGACTTAGACTTACAGAAGTTTTATTACTGCAGTTGAAACTTACAAGACATCCCTGTCTCGTTGGAGCTGTGGCTTTTATGGAGAACCACGTCTTAGAAGATGCAGCACCCCATGTTCTCATAATTGAGGAGAAGGGAAATGTCCAAACCAGGTTATGGCTTTGTGCTGTGTGGGATATACCAAATAAACATCTCCACGTTTAATAAAGCTAATGAACGTTGTCCCTCAGTTGGGGTTAGCAGAAGAGGCTACGAACCCAGTTTGTGAGACTGTCATTTGTAAACCTGTGGTAGCCTGTGATAACTGGTGATGGTTTACAGCAACTCATTTTAAGCCAGATGGTAGCATAAAAGTTGCAGATCCTGCTATTTTGGGAAAGTGTTTGAGTGCTTTAAGTGTTGGTTTAAGAAGCTGGATTTTCTGGTCTAAAGTCTCTTGGTTCACAAAGTAGAGCACTAATTAGAAGTGAAGGTGCCATAGCGAAGGCCCTTTCTGGTGTAACTGAATGACCTTTGGGAAGACGTAGCCTGGCACCCTCTTGGGAAGCTTTTGGCTTCCAGAACAATTTGAATGAAAGGCACTTTTCCTTTTCTCCAGTTGCAGGCTACAGTTGAAAATGAATTGTACTTGACTGCGTTTGCTGGAGTACCGAGTACCGTGAGGGTGTAAGTTGTTGCAGCTCTTCTTTGCAGCAAGTTGGAGATTAAAAAGGAGTTGCTGGAAGTTTTCGGGTTTAGCATGTAAAGCATTTCAGAGATGTGTCTGTCATCCTGCAGAGTATATTTTGCATGCCTTAGGGTAGCAAGTAGAAGCTCGTCATAAAATAAGACCCACCTTGTACAGCGTATCCCGCTGTGTCAGTTGATTTATGTACACAAAACTAAAAACTGATAGAACGATCCCTTGAGTTACCCGAGTTGTGAATGAGTATTGGGTACTATCTTGGCCTTTAAATTAATGAAGAAACACCCAGTCTTTAAACACAGTCACAAACGTTTCTGTGATCTGTGCTTGAGTATTACTGTTATAATTGCAAATTAACGTTGGTTATTCAGGAGGAAGAGCTCAAATACCCCGTTCCTGCTCTGTTGTACATATAATTATGTCAGACGTTGTTTTGAGCTTCGCACAATAATGCCCTGTGAATTGGCTGGACTTGGCAAACTAGCAGCTGTATTATGTCCAATTATAAGAGTGTAGTATGCTATTTTCTCTGATGCATACCCCTCCGTTTCTCATTTTGCTACCTAGGCTTATTTTCCAACAGGAGCAAGCTACACAGAGTACCAAAGAAAGCAGTCTCTCAAAAACAACTTCCCTTGTGCTTTGGTACAATCAATATTAAGAAATCTTATGTTGTAGTACATGCAGATGAAAACAGTGGAAAAGCAGAGACTTTGATATTTCAGATTAATAGCTACTAGTGAACTCCAGTGGTGTATGGCGTATGCAGAGAGGAAAAAATCAACCCTGTTTGAAAGCTGTGTTTAAGAGCCCAATTCTGCAGATTTGGTATGTGTGTTGTGATACAGAATTGCTTCTAAAGTCCTGTTGTGAGCTTGCATTTTTAAATAGATGTTTCTTTACAGAATTGCATTCTACAGGTGCCTGCTTTTTAGAAAGTACGGAAATTGTCCATAAACAGTCCAGAACTAACAACAGTAGTGGAACAATCCTGTTTGGTTTTATTCCTGTTTTAATTTACACTATTTTCACAAGTGTGAGGCCTGTATTGTTGGAAGGTTATTACTGGTGTTGAAAAAAATACATAAACATAAATCCTTTAAAATTGTGAAGTTGAGATTTTCAGCTGGTTGTTGCTTGCTTGTTTGTTTAAATTGAGCTGGAATAGAACCCTGAAATCAAACCACAGGTTTCTATATACTTATATATCTAGATATGAAAGTGAAGTATCTGAGGATATCTAGATATGAAAGTGAAGTATCTGAGGAGCAGGGTATGAAAACTGCAGGCTTAACTGCTATATCGAAACAGCCAATTCTTTTAATTGATTGAATAACTTTGACAGAGGGCTTCTAATTTACATCGTGTTGCTTCATAATTGCAGTTTGCCTATTGTATTTAATCTGAGATCTACAGTACTGAGTTGATATGTGTGATCTGACACCATGTTTGACTAGGTGTTAAGCTCTTTAGCCTCTGGTGATAGCAGTGCTTGTTATGCATTTAGCAGTGGAAAAATAACTAAATAAGCCATAAAGGATGAGGAAAGCAGAGTAGTTTTTCAGTAGTAACCCTCTTTTGCTTTAGCAAAGTCTGTTAGTACTTGAGAATTTTCCAAGTGCTGAGCTTGTTCAAAGCTTTGTAACTCCATTAAGTAGTTTTTATATGGGTACAAGCTAAGGTAATTGCTTTCCATCTTAAACCACCATTTTTTTTAGTAGTATCCTTCTGTAGATGAATGCACAAGTAGTATTATTTTATGTTTCAAATAGTCTGGGGAATTGTACTAATCACACAGAATCCTGTAAATTACAATAATGTGCCCCATAATCTTCACTAGGTTTCCCCTTTTGCCCCACATAAGGAGATAAAAATATTTCACCATCCTCTTTCACTTAGAGTTAAAATGGTTTAAATCTTGCCGTACTCTTAGCCTGAGCTTGATATGACCCAGTGTGTCTGAAGCTACAACTTCTACTTAATTCAAAACGCTTAACATAGGGCAATTAAGAATTGCTGAAAATTTGAATTCTTTCTTCCCTTGTGTTTTTATGCTCAAACAATCTTTACAAAGGGCTGTTTTTGGAGAGCAGAGTACAAGCTTTTGTTTCCAGATAAAATTGATGGCTGCAAATGAAAGAATAAAGAAGGCTCTCTATTCATGTCCCCCAGCCTTTGTTTCAGTGGGCATTGTTTCAGTTTATAAGAGCTGTTTAGTACATATAGATTGCTGGAAAGGCTGAAAGATTCCCAGGCGCATCAGTGCAGACTTGTTCGAAATCCTGCCATCTCCTCAGCTGCCCACCCAGGACCTTTTTGTATTTGAAGGATACCGTGAAAGGCTATTTTTAATTTTATGGGTTTTTTTCCCCTTCTTGGTCACATTTGCTTTGAGGTCACCTTCTGTACAGTAGTTTAAACAAGTCTTACTGTTTTTCTTTCAAATTATGGAAGCATTATCAAACCCGTGATTTGAGTTCTAAAGCTGAGGAAACTTAACAGTTGGGATTGTATTTATTTTTTATTTACTATCTTTTTGCACATCAAATTTTTAAGGTAAATGGGCTGTTGGAGCTTAGCTACAGATCCAAGTTCCAGCTTTGCAGGTAACATAGTCCCCTGGCAGCTGTTGCTTTGTGTTTGCTTTCTCTTTAGAGTCCTCAGATAAACATTTTAAAGTACATAAGTAATTGACGTACCTGTGTAGTACTTAAGACACAATTAAACCCACTGCACAGTTCAGTTAACTGGACACTTGATAATTACAAATTCTCTTTCCGAGTGCTTACCTAGATAGTGCATTACCTTGGAGTTAGTAAATTTTTATTTTAATTTTTTTTCTTGCTTGTGTCAGCTTTGAGCTGTGTAGGTAGGACTGTGTTGCTGTAAGTGTAGTGCAATGTGTTATGAATTCCTCCTTGTATTAGTGATAAAGTTATTCTACTAGGGTTTGGCATTCTGAGCTTGGCCATGACTACCAGTGGAGAGATAATACCACTGCCAGATCCTTCTTCCCTGAGGAAACACTTGTGGTTTCAGATGCTCCTGTCCCACCTCCACTCTAATGCTTTCTTTCCCTGAGGTTACTATGATAAACAGTTATGACACTATCATCTCCTGTTTCTCCATCCCTTTTTTTTTCTTTTTCCTGTAAGGCTTGCCTTTGCTGAGTGTGTGTGCAAACGTGCTTACGTGGCCTTGAGTAGGTCTACTTGATGGAAGCTCATCTGGGAAAGTGAAAAAGAAAATCTAATTTTAGTCTTGATCAGATTTGGGTACGATACAGCTGCAGGATTGCTTCTGCTGTCAAAAGACGATGTTCTGCATCTGGGCGTGCACCTGGATAGGCCTTCACTTGGCACGTAGGAGCGTCTGGGATTGTGCAAGGGCTCTGGCCACTTCTCGGCTGTGTCCCAGCCCAGGCTGGCGTGGGAGCTGCCCTCTCCGCCTTGTGCGGCGTGAAAGGGCTTTTGCAGTGTATGGTCACTTAGCCACGTGTAAACTGGGCTGTCGTTTTCTGCAGCATTAAAATGAGACAAAAAGAATCCACTGAAAAGAAATCTTCGTCCTTTGCCACAGAAAATTGAATGTTGTTGTTGGTTGTTTTTTTTCATCTGTGGGGATTTTTTTTTTTTTTTTCCAAGTAGGAAACAAACTGTCCTGGAAACATCAGATGTATCTTCTGAACATGGAACACTACACAACAAACAAGCTTCCAAATGCCATATTATCTTTCTTAATAAAAAGGCATTTATGAAACTCTTTAAGGACATGACTTTAGTGGAAACTTTCTTAGCAAGTGAGAGAACAAACAGTTTCCGTGGCTCAGCTCTTCCCTTGTTGTGCAAATTTAATAATTAGCTGCTTTCCTTTTAACTTAATATTCCTTTGAAATAGAAGGAGATTACATTGGAAACATTTGGCTTTATATGGTATCTGTTTGAATGCTAACACAAATATAAATTCTGTTAAGTTACTGCAAATGTAGCATTTTATCTTCGTTTACTTGTTTTGGTGCACCCTCACATAGAAATACACTCAGTAGAGTTCTTCTCAAGTAATCTGTGTACGAAAAAGTTGCCGATGGATTTGGTGCAACGTTTATTTCCAGAGTAAGGAATGTTTTTGTTCCCCCTCTGATTCCCCTTCAGTCTTGATGGCTGGTTTAGTGGAAGTGTTCAGTTGTCAGAAGAATCAAGATTGTGTATTATTCAGATCTTACCAGACAAGTGGGATTTGTTCCTTCCATTCCAGTTATCAGAAAGATTAACCCTTTGCCCTTGCGGTCCTAATTGCAGCCATTCAGAAACAAAGATGCTGCTTGTACAAGACAGCAGCAAAATGGAGTATGTGCCGTCTGGAATGTTTGTCTGGTGAACGAGGCTGGCGAGTATTACATAAATTTTGTCTTGTGTTTCAGGCACCGATAAAAGCAACCTGTGAAGATATGTCATGCAAGACTGGATTTCCTGAAGATGTTCACAGTGCAGTGGTGTCGAGGAGTGTACAGGGAGGACAGCCTCTTCTCAATGGTATGGTTAGAAAATATTTTTTTTGATTCTTTTATTTTCTCCAGTTGTAACCCTAAATCACTCTGGAGCATTTTCATCTTTAAATAGGCCACAAACTCTTGCAGGAAAGAACGTCAGTTGCTCTGTGATTTTTTTTTTTTTTTTGGTTACTGTCATAGGACTTGGAAAATCTGTTGGCATTAATGGTTGCACATGCACCTCTGTTGACCATAATTTGAAAATCCTGAGTGTCGTGAACCTTGCCATGATTGTCCCCTAATTCTCTTTCTCAGCACAGCATTCACACTGTTTCTTGTTACCACTGACAAGACGTATGCCATCAGTCTGTACTTACAGCACACGTACGATTGATGGGAGGTAAAGAAAGTTTCCCTTCTACTTTACATCTCCTGTAGAACTACTGCACTTACACCCAGTCTTAGCGCTCAGGCTGAGGCAGAGAGAGTTCTCTTCCTTTTTCCTGGCAAGCTGAGGAGAGATACCAATGGAAATTAAGACGTGAGACAGGCAGCAGCATGAGAGAGCAGTTGCCTGTGAGCTGTCGGTCGGTGACTGAAGCATTGCAGGCTCTGCGAGGAGCCGTGCCAGGAGAGGCAGGACGGTGCCGACCCTGTCTTGTGGACGGTGCTTTGCTGTCTCACCCTGGCACCCACCTGTGCCTGGATGACCCGGTGCCCAGCCTGGGGATGACCCGGTGCCCAGCCTGGGGATGACCCGGTGCCCAGCCTGGGGATGACCCGGTGCCCAGCCTGGGGATGACCCGGTGCCCAGCCTGGGGATGACCCGGTGCCCAGCCTGGGGATGACCCGGTGCCCAGCCTGGGGATGACCCGGTGCCCAGCCTGGGGATGACCCGGTGCCCAGCCTGGGGATGACCCAGTGCCCAGCCTGGGGATGACCTGCTCCTGAGCCTGTGGTGTGCTCAGTGAGTGCAAACCCTTGCCTCTGCCAGGGACATGTTGCAGTCAGTACATCTGCCTGTGGGTCATCCACGTTGGGAATTCAGTTCGTCGCTCTTTTTCTATCTGTATTTTTCAGGTACAGAGTAGTCATCTGTAGGACATGCAGGCATGTGCTCTGAATCTTTCCTAGATTTTCCAAACAGTTAAGTTTCATTATGCAAGTTTGTATAAGTATAGAACATTTTTTTAAAATGTGTGTTAAGTTGCCTGCTTTCTCAACTGCTAACACTTTTTTTTTTTTTTCCTTCCCAATCTAATTTGGAAAGTGTGGAACTGACTAAGAACATCAGCTTTAGATGGTTTCAAATACATCTGAAATAAGGCCTAATTTAATTTAATTTGTTGTTTCTTTCGCATATAAATATGGTTACACAGATCAAGACATTTAAATGAAAAAATTCTAATGAGTCTGCAAAACAAATGAACTGAAAGCTGTAGTCTTGATCTTACATGCTGTATGTAGTAGTCTCCTTAATTATATTTTACAGACCTGTTTTGTGCTTTTTTAGAAGTATAATAGAAACTTGAATGCAGGATGAATTGATTAGCCTTAGTGTATTTCAACTTGAATTATTAAAGCTTTTTCTGTTCAGTTTCAAGGAATTGTATTCTACCACCACAGACTTCCCTTTTATTAAAGGATAGCTTAGAAATTCATGTATTAAAGTAAGTGTTCTGCCAATTGAGAAAATAATAAAGAGGAAAGAGAATTTTTCTCGCTTTCCCACCAAAAGGGAGTTAATAGATGACTACTGTAAGCTCCTGCAATAGCTGTCGGCACTGAGAAGTCTTTTGGTAGTTGATGCACAAACCTGGGGAGAAGGGCAGAAAGAGAGGCAGAGAGCACAGTGGGCAAGTGCTTTCCAGAGGTGCCGCCTTGAAGTCACCAAATGCTTAATTATTGGTTAATTGTCATGCTGTCAGTTCACCTTAAAATGTAAATCGCACAAGTTTTGAGACCTGCCCTGACCTGTGAAAGCTCTATTTGCTCTTCACGGAATCAAGACCCTTTCTGCATTTTTTCCTCCTTTTTTTGATTTGCATCGGCTAGGAGCCACAGTGGACTGCCCACGACCTCTCTGTTGGCATTGCTTGTGCAAATCTCATGGTGATGACTGACCAGCCTTAACTGAGTCTGAACTAGTAACGTAGGATGGCAGACTGACTTCCTTTCTCATTACTCATCGCGTTCACTTCCCTTGCTTCTCAGAAGTGAGTGAAGCATGGCTCTCAGTTTGTCCTTGAATGGTATTAAAACACATAGCATTTTAGGGAAGTAGGAACTGGAATAACTGTATGAGGCATACAGTGTGTATCATATTATATCAGCTGGTTGAAAAATGACCTGGGGGAGTTTTTTTTATCCTACCACTGTTTCTTCAGTTGAATTACTTCATTGGTTAATTCTTTTGAAAATTCTGACATGCTTAAAAGCATATAATTTGCTGGTTACACATAAACATACGGTCCATCATTGCATAGCTTTGACTTTAAATTTAATTATACTGTTGTTTTGAAATACTATTGCTGTCAAAAGCCTATTTTCTGGTTATTAAACTGGATTCAGATGACGCTGCAAGTTAAGTATAGTTACGTGACATTTGCTTCTTAGGGATAACTGTGGGCCTGATTCTGATCCTGGTTGTCTTGCCTGTCTAACTTCTTGCTTATCCTGATATGAATTCAGAAGTGAGGCATATAATTGTGGCTTATCTGTATGGTTTAAGAAGTGAAAGCTTTTTATTTTTTTTCGTTGATACCACAAGCACAGAGGCTTTATGGCCCTCTTCGGGAGCTGCAGAGTAGTTTGAACCTGACTTGATGCTTTCTTGAAAAGTTGCTTTTAAAATATTGACCAAGAAAATGACAGTATGCTTATTATCTGTCTTGTTCATTTGCTTTTGTCTTGCACAGTGGGGAATGAGTTTCTCCTAAGGTTTTCAGTTTCCATTCTTACCAAGACTTCAGTAAAATTAGAGCTAGCATATGACTTGTTGATCTGAGCCTTTGGGTTGTTACAGGAACATGGGATGTGTTTTTTAAAGCATTATTACCTTAGAGTATATTACCTTAGAGTATAGGCAGGGTTCCACCATGCACTACAGGATATTGTATTTTCTGGAGAGGCTTCTCCTTCTAGTTCTGTATTTGCGCAGTGCTTGGTTTTGAGGGAGAGTTGGACTTGTTTCTACTATGTTAAAAAAAAAAAAAAGTCTGTGGTAATTTCTTTGTCTTTTCATTCAGACAGCTCAGATAATTTATCAGCCTCCACTGATTTCTCCTTCTGTGCATGAGAGGCCACTACACATTCATTTGTCACAACACGTTAAAAATTGGTGGAGCAATACCTTCAGAATAACGTAAACTGCAAAAGAGGGGAAAAAAGCCCCTCACGTTTATTCCTGTGAGTAGAGGGAAGCGAAGAGAAAGATAGCTGGTGCCCTTGATTTCTGGATGAGGAAATAGGGATTCTCTTGCAGGGAAAAGATGCAGTTAGTTGCAAAGTCACAGCAGAAGCAGCTGGAAACTACTCCTGCAGTAGGTCCTGACTGAGCTGTGTAGGGGAGAGCCTGCAGTGAAATCGGTGCCCTGTTGCCTCCTCCTGGCACGGAGTCACCCATGTCCTGTGCTCTCACGTTCCCCTGTACAGACTTCACCAGCAGTAGCTTTGAAGGCTCTTTAAAGCTGATTTTCTTACAGAAAGTGTGGCAAGTCTGGCTTCAAGATGCAGTACTCTCAGGTCTCTAGACATGTGTAAGCTAAGTACTGTAGGTCTAATTTTTAATTCGTAACGTTTTACATGTTATTCCACTTGGTAGCAGGCACTTCAGGGAAGTTACGGTGATTTTTACCAAGGAACTAGACGAGCTCTGAGCTAGTAGTGTAATTTCTGTGAAGAGAGAAAAAAGAAAGTAATAACCTGTGAAACAAAATTAAAAAGAAAATTCACGTCTCCAAAAAATGTCCTACCGATAAAAACATGGAGTTATTTGTGCCTCCAGATCTTTTAGAATTAAACTTTTAAGTATTTTAGGACTAAATATTCCAACTTAAAAAAATATGCAAATTACCTCTTGCCAGCCATCACCTAGTATAAGTAGATATCTAACCCAAATTGACAAGCGCAGTACTTCTGAATTGATTCTGTAAATAAAACATGATTACTGTCTGGAAGACCATACATAAGATGTAGTATTTGGAGGAGAAGAGATTAAGTTAGAGGAAGTAATTTTTAATACATTAAATGCCTTTTCTTGTGCTGGTTTTATCACAGTTTCGTATTTCATCCAGGAAAAAGTAATTGTGGTAGTCTGATATGTACGTCCAGCCTGTTTATCTAATCTTTGTTCTATATGCTGCAGATATTAAGATAAAAATAATGCATTTCTACTAAAATCATTCACCCAGGAAGGTTACTTGAATGGTTATTTGCAGAATCATATCTTAAAGTTAGAGATTCTTACTCCGATAATTTATTTTAGTGCTTTCTTATCTTCCGAAGACTATTTTAACGTTGTCCTCATTCTAAATGCATTATTTTGGTTCTCCGCTAAGCAAATTCATTGTCTAGACAAGATTGTTAAATGCATCCTTTTGAGCGTTGAGTAGCTATAAAATGTTTCTAAGCTCTTTTGAGTTGCACAGTGATAAAGGGGAAAAAAAAACATGTTTGGGTGTTGATCACCGAGATAAGCAGTGATTGTGGATGGATAACAGCAGAGTTTCAGGAGCCATTTAAGCTGGAGCAAGGTGGCCAGAAGAGGCACGTTTACACCTTTCCTCCTCTTTGAGCCTGGTACCAAGTGATCATGAAACCATAAAATGAACAGGGTTAACTTTTATCTGGGGTAAAACTCCTACTCTCTAGGCCTTTTCTGAAAGATTTTATGTGCTTAAACAGAGCCGTGGTGTCCCTGCTGCCTTTTCTATTCTAGCAGTGCAATACTTAGAAAATAATATTTGTTTTGATGCTTTCAAACTGAGTGACAAAACTTGATTTTGGTGTTCCCGCTGACTTATTTTGTAGTTTACCATTGAAAATACCAGTTGGCCTGAAACAGTCCAGAAACACGTTGCTGAGAATGTGATATTTGGGAATTGCTTGGTGTTTAAAAGTAACTGATTTTATTTTTTTCTTCATGATGATGCGAAAGTTGCATGGGCACTGTCTGTCCCAGGTGGAGCCACTCGGCTCTTTTTGCTGCTAGTGGTGTTTTAACGGTCTATGTATAAAAATGCCCATTGTCAGCCAAGAATAAAATTTTTGTCATAATGCTTAAAGCTAAAGTCAGCAACATGTCCTTTAAGCCTTATGTCTCATTCCTTTCTATAAACAACTTTTATACAATTATATTCTTACTATGGTAGCATGCACTGGCAGCTTTGGTATTCCAGTGCACTCTAACAGTAGAGCTAAGGAAGGTATTTGTAGAAGAATCAAATTTTCCAAGAGGGAAATTAGTCTTTCCCCACCAAAAAATAAAATATGGAGCTTGCTTTTTTCCCCCCGCCATGAAAAAATATGAAAATGGTTACCACTTTGTTTGAAGTATCCTTGCCTTAAGCAAAAAGACAAGTTGACAAGTTCCTTCCAGGCAGACAGCCAAAGAATCTCAGATGGATGGTGTCTCTCTGTGAGCTGCTGGCAAGCTGGGAAAAAATGTTTCGATTCTTCCCAAATGTATTTTTTTTCTAGAAATGCTCTTCCTGTATTATCTCTCATCCCATCCCCCAAAACCAAAACAAACTAAAATAATAATTACAAAAAACAAAGCAAAACCTCAGAAGATTATCCTTCTACTTATTCTTGTAAGCTTTAGTGGGAGTGAGAGAATTTTTTTTTTCGGAAGCTTATGTTTGGAATATATATATATGTCTATATTTAGATATATAATTTTTTTTCCCCAGTCTTGCTTAACACTTAGTAGGTTTAGTTCTGCCCTCTTCCATGTGAAGCAGCGTAAATTTTAATGCTGTTACTTGGTGATGCTGTGCCTTGTTGATTTATTTCGTGTTAAAGTTGCATTTCAATTCTCGATCTCTGGCCTTCTTAATCCTTTTCCTCTTCTTCCCTCAAATGGCTTTCCTGTTTGTCTACTTTCCCTACCCTACAGCATCCTAAATTCTCCTACTACACTATCACGGAGCCTGTTTTCTGATGCCTGTTGTCTGTTCATGTACCAAGTTCTTAACGTATTCTCAGATACTTGTCCCCTGAAAATCAGAGCTTTCTTTTGCTGAAATAAGAGATTGCGTTTCTTGACGTGGCATTTCCTTACTCCCTTTTCTCCACTCCTTAGTTAAACATAGAATATATCCTAGAGTATACGTAACAAATGGTCATATTACAGAATGAACAGTGGTAAAATATCCATTTGAATGATGACTCCTTTTTTCTAACTCCAATTTCTGTGAAGTACTGTGTCTGAGTTGTACGTGATATCTCGTTTTACTCTGTAGTTTTAAGCTACTGATTAATGTTGGTATTTTCTCATTGCAAGTTTGTATGTAGAGCATTACATATATATGTAAAAGAGCGTAAATGTAAGTAATCCATGTTTTGGATGTGCAAAAAGGACAAACGTTCTAAAATGTGTCTTCACTGTCTGGTGGACCCTAAAACTGTTACGGAATTGCAGTATTAGGATCAATTTGAATATGCAGTATCAAAGAACTTATCTAGTCAAGAAGTTATTCTAAAACATATTTTCGTTTTATGGAATATTTACATTAGAGGTGGAAATATATTTTATAGTTAAATCCTAAATGTACTATTATGTCTGTTTTTTTCCAGAGAAGAAATTTGACTCGCATTTATTCCCTGCAAAAGGAATGCTGCTTCTATTTCCAGTGTAGACTCCTTTAACTACACCTTGATAAAGAGAAAAATATTTTACAGAGAGATTACAGAAATCCTGAATGGTTGCAATGTTCTGGGATGTGTAAATTACTATCTTGGTTAATTAGTCCAGCTCTGATAGTCATTTCTGTTTATGGTGCATTTACTTGGAATGTACTGAATTAATTAGTACTTATTCCCTTCTCCTGTGTTCAGCTGTTTACTTACGAGGATCTCAAACGTGGTGTCCTTTCTGTGTGCAGAACATGAATAAGGCGAGCTGTCAGCTGCCCCAAAAAGCTCTGAGCATGGCTCAACGCGGGGGTGGCAAAGGCGATGTTTGCTTCTGCCTCTGAGGCTGAGTCTAGCTTTATCTTTATGCTGTTTCTAACACCATTTAGTGTCGCCTTAGCTCAGTTTTAAACTATGCCATCTGGCCTTGATTCCCACGGGGCCATTATTTCTCTTGGAATCGCTGTAGTTGGAGCCTTCTCCAAGGCTGACCTGTGCTCTAGGGGAGGCTGGCAGGAATGGCGATTGCAAAGCTGCAGAAAGCCTCTCCAGTGGACAAAGGTGCCCTTGGGTATGGGCGATTAATTATTTAGTGACAGAAGAAAAGTTACTGTTGCTTGCAACAGCTGCATTAAAAAAAAATTTTAAAAATTATTTCCCTATGTGCGTAGATCAGTATATGGAATAATACACGGAGCAAAAATTCAGGTGAGGCCATCTGTGTTAGCATAGCGTGAGATGCACAGTATGTATAATTACGCATTCAAATTCTCCCTTATGACTATAATACATCTCTTGTTGACTTGTCATCTTTCTAACGATCCAGAAGACAAATTTGCTTGAGCATCCTATTGAACCGATATTGTAGGGAAATGCCCTTTATTACAGAACATATTACCATACTAAATAGATATGAATTCCAGTAGTATTTGAACACTACATTAAATCAAATACTGCTGTGTTGAAGACTTGGATGTCAATCAACAAATCCAAGTACAGTTTGAACTGCTCTAATATTGGTTGAATGCAGCGAGGCAGATGCATTGCTTTTGTTTGAACTTTTGTTTGAACATAGGGCCATTTTTTAATGTGGAAATTATAACTTTTGAAAGAATTCACTTCTAAACTTTCAGGGTATGTCCTAGGCATCAGAGTCAGCCCTGCTGAACTGAGAAGATAGGAGGGGCGGAAAGAAAGTTCAAGCGAACAGTGTCAGATTTTTGATAGAAGGGAAATCACTAGAGTTGCTAATATCTTCTAATCAGGCTGTAGAAGGAGTAACTGGCCTCTGGTACCCTCTAAATCTTTCTGATTTAACACAACACAGATGGTTTTCCATTATTCTTCATGTACCCCAGCTGGGTGATTTGCCCTCCAGAGGGCAAGTGTAATGTTGGGGGATGAATGGGGTGAAACTCTGGAGTGAAGAAGGAAGTTGAGGCAAGGGTTGAAAGCAGGAGAATCTGGGTGGTTAAGGGTGCTGGAATGAGTGGGGGAATGAATAGAGTCTCTGATGTACAAGGGGAAAGGGAAAATGCAGATTTTCCACAACTCCAGAAGGAACAAGAGAAACTTGGCATTGGTTGGAAAAAGAGGGCAGAAGCAACCTAAGGTAGGAAGGAAAGTGTCTTGGAGTACTTCTGTATTTTCTCATGACATCCAGTTTGAGCTAGTCATGGGCATCTGATATCCATCCCAAGGGAAATACCAAGGAGTCAGTGGAGCTCACCAAAGTGAATTAAGTGAGCAGATAGCGCTGAGAAGCTTTTCTAGGAGAAGATGCTAGACCTTTTCAGCATCAGAATGATGACACAATGCCCACGCCTCCCCTTTTTCTGCAATTTATACTAATGCCAGGAAAGTTAATTACCTTGAGTATTCAGACAAGATCAGAGCATACATGCACAAGGAAGAGCCTTTTGAAGATAACCGGGTCTTACAGGCAGGGTACCTGTAGCTGCAAAGCATTTCCTGTCTGCTGTTCTGGAGGCAGCATTGGATTTGAGCGTTCAGAGTCCATCATTGTCTAAAGAGTGGGCTAGAAACCCACTGCTGCTTCTTGCTACAAGTAAATTTCTACCAGTAATGTTGTTTTTGTTGTTTCTCACCTTGATTATAGATGTGCAGTTTAAGAGCGTGTGAAAGTACCAGCCGTAAGTAAAGCTAGCAGAAGATAGGCCAAAAAATGCAACTTACTTTGCTTGAGTTATAAATGCATCTCAGTGAGGTGGCTGTAGGGCGAGTTAGATCGGCAAGCTGATGTGACACAAAACTATCCCTGCTTTTTGTTGTGGACTAGTTCTCCCCTGGGTTAGCTTGATTTGTTGATTTACTGGGACCTGCCGTGGAAAAGTTAATGAGCAAAGGGGACTGTTGGAGTGATGAGAGAAAAGGAGGTCATAGCTGATTGAAACTCCGCTGCGTTAGATTCTGTTAGGCTTTTTTTTTCTTTAGCTTGTTGGTTGGCTTTGTTTTTTTTTTTTCCCTTCTCCGTGCAGTGCAATCAGGAACTTGCTTCCTGCCGTTACAATTTTTTTTGTCCAGGATTAGGTAACTGAGGATGGGCTCCCTGCCCGTCCCTTGCTGCCTGCTATGTCCTAGCCCCGTCCAGGCGTAGCGATGAGTTGCGCCGGCGGTTCTTAGCTGGGTTGCAGATGACAGGGAGCAATCCCGTTAACCCGCTGAGCCTGGCTGCCGATAATCCCGGAGAACCGGTGCACCAGGGGCTGCCCACGGCCTCCGTCCCTCGCCTCACCGCAGCCCCTGCCTGCCCGTTGGGTACCCGTGCTCTGGGCACAGAGTGGCTTGAGTGCATCTCCTCCTTCCTTGAGCTTCCTGCCTGTAGAGCTTCAGAAATTGGCCAATTTTGTTATTTTTAATATTTTTCCTCTTCCCTCTTACTGTCCACTGCATTTTTGGCAGGCCTGTGAGCAGATATTATGATCTTGTCTGCTTGCCTGAAGGAGCAAGCTCGCTCTTATGCACTGTGCTTGCTTTTTAAGAAGTTGGTTTTGGAAGTTAATGGCACATGCCACTCAGGTTGTGGAGAAGAGGAATTATTTAAGACCCTCTGTGAGTTCTAGTTTAACATTCTCTTAAATAGGAAAGTTACGAATCCCTAAAAGCATAATTTGTAACATAAAAGCTATCAAAATAGCAGTGCAATCTGTTAAAGTGTTTAAAAATTTGATTCTCTGCAGTTTAAAATGTGGAATAAATGTACACTAATTGTTTTGAATGGAGATGAAGATGGTGTTTGAAGCCAGTCTTTAAAGGAATTAGTGAGATAGCACTGCAGTTAATGGTGGAGCCCTATTTTTCTGTAATGGGCTCGGCAATGTTCCCTAATTAGCTAGCAAATTGATATTCAAATACAAGTAAACTGGCAATCAAATACAAGCAAAACATCTATGTAAATAGGCTTTGATTTCTGCATTTAGCATACCTGTATCAAAATTATGTGTGGGTGGAGAACAAACTCTTTAGTTGTTTTTCAGCATGGAGCTTTTATTAATGGTGGCTCACTGGTTGCATTAGGTCAGTATTTTGGCACAAGCACATAAAAGGGGAAAAAGGTTTTGCTTTCTTCCACAAGTGAGTGCCTTTTAAATGTTAGTAACATAGCCCTGAGTGTGTATCAGGCTTTTCCTGTCTTCATTTCTTTCCGGTTTTGTTAGCTAGTTGTGCACATAAGATTTGGTGCGTAGCTGAGTCAGTGAAAATTATTCTGGTGGCTTTCCTGGATTTGGATCGTATTTATGTCGTTATTAAAATTGTTACTGTATGGCACAGCCATTTAACTTCCAAGCCTTATGCCAGAAACTGGATACATAAAATTTTTGTGTTTGTGGTGTAGGGTTTTCTGCTGCATAGAGTGGGGGTTCCTAAAACTTGAATTTAACTTGGTGCCTAGCAGAAGTAGTTTGCAAACTTGTTTTTCTCCCTAGGAGAAAAGCTGTTGCGTAAGCGTTGTCATCTTTTTAATCTATAAAACATCTCTGTCATTGACACACTGATAACTTACTAACTACCTTCTGTAAGCGACTTGGTTTTTGACAGATGGGAGTGTGACTGTATCAGTGGGTCAACTACGTGGCTTTATCTTCCCCACATGCTCCTTTAATCATCTGTCCATGTTGTTTGTTGTTCAGCATCATCTTTTATGCTGAGTTCTTTCCCAAAATCAAATTCTTACCATGGTGCATCCATTAAATCCAGTTATTATTTGCAGAGATTTAGGTTTCAGTGCTGGTTATCATCCGAGTTGTTCAAGGGAAAAACCTAAACAAAGCAAACCCCAAAAAACGCAGGTTAAGGGTTTTCTGTGAAGCTGCTAATATGCTTTTTACACTGTAGAAATAATAGGCGAATAAAAATCTTCAGCATTCCAATTCAGTATGTTTTTCTGTTCAAATAACCACAATTTTCTCTTTACAGTGCTTTAGTGCATGTTTGTGCTTTTATAAAAAATTGATTGATTCAGTTCCCAAGGGATGGCTAATGGGGGAGTGTAGGTCCCTTGGAGGAGGTCACAGGTTCAGATTCAGTCCATCACATGCATCCAGTAGCCACTGATAGCTGCTTGGTAGGCTATGCAAAAAGAACCTTGGTTGGTTTGGCTTCTTCTGAAGGAGTCTATGTTGAAAAGGTATTTATTACAAAAGAGCGGAAATACGTCTGGAATTAGTGGAAACTGGGGCAGCACATGGAGGTAGGGAGCGTTGGTGTATATGAAGGTAGATGGAAAAAATCAGTATCACTGTTTTCCAGACTGTCTCGAAGAGAGAAGCAATGAAATGGAGTGAAGTTTTAACCTCTTGGAGTGCATTTATGTAGAACTGAGATATATTAGGGAAGAAGCTTCAACAGCTTGGAGCAAAAAAAGCATATCTAGCATTTCAAGTGTCAAGGGTGTTTTTGCCTACCTGTAACTGATCCAGCATGTTTTGCAGAACCGAAATGAAGTCTGTATCCCATCGAAACTTAAAAAACAAACAACAAAAGAAACCCCTCCCATTCTTGTGTTGCATGTCTCTATCTGCACTTAAGACTGTGTCACGAATCATTTAATTAAAATTTTGTCACTATGCTTGTGTGCAAATTAAATTTTTATAATGACATGCATCATTCTTAAGTATGGATAATTTCCTTCTTAGAGAAGATTATTTTATGAGATGTTGCAACTGCAAATGTTGGTTATTTCCTCCTGTTTTTTGCAACAAAGGCTCTGCAATTTACAGATGTCAAACTATTGAAAATGTGAACTGGATGCTACACATTTTTCATGAGGACTCTCTTTGAAAATGCCATGAAATAAATTGATAACTGCTTTAATTAGAAAGAAATCCAAAAGATCTTTGGAATGCTTTGTTGTAGATCTGTTTCCTACTTGTCATTGGAGATGGTCTGTGTTTATTTCTCTGGGTCTGAGCCTATGTTTTTAATTTGCAAACAAAATATTGTGCATGTGAGCCTAGCAGGTGAGCAGTCTGGTTTTATATGGTTCCTTATATGTACTTTTTCATTGCAAAACTTTCTTGTAAAGCATAGCTTTGTAGAAGGTATAGAGATAGATAAATTGTTTGATAGGCTGTTACACAAATATTTCAATAATGACTGTCAGCCACATGTATTTATGATGCGGAGAATTTTCCAGGCTATACATAGTGTCAAAATGTCACTGAAGGTCAAATCATGGTTTGTTTGCTTAGAGGTCTTTGTTTTTATTTGGTGCTAGACTTCTTAAGTCTCTGTTTATATTACCGCTTTGGAAGGAATCTTGTCTTTCATTTTAAAATTTTTGCCAGCCAGGCTCTGCTCTGCCACAGGATAAATTGAATTTGGAGTATACTGTGCCATAAACTGAGGTGAAAAAGGTAACCTTTGTGCAATAAATGCAAACAGTGTTGATACCTTTACTCATTTCATATCACCTACTTTATGTTAACTTTGCTAATTTTACCAGCAGCAAAAGGGAAAATGTTTCATTAATGAAATGGTAATACAAGTCATTAGAAGAGCTGAGGATGTTGAGAGGACATGCAGGTCTGTCATATTTGGTAAGGGACAGGCCAGTGGTTTTGGTTTATTAAAGATGTACCCACTTAATTCTGATTAAGTGATTGGGAAGGTTAGTATTCATTTATACACAGTCTCATTTTATACACAGGCATTTGACACTGTCCTACGTGACATCCTTGTCTTTAAGATGGAGAGACATGAACTTGATGGGTGGACCACTCGGTGGATAAGGAACTGGCTAAAAGGTTGCACTGAGAGAGCTGTGGTCAACAGCTTGATGTCCACATGGAGACCAGTGACAAGCCGTGTTCCTCAGGGATCTGTTCTGGGTCCAGTGCTGTTCAACATCTTTGTCAGTGACACTGACAATGGCACTTGAACGCACCCTCAGCAAGTTTGCCGACGACACCAAGCTGTGTGGTACCGTGGGCTCACTTGAGGGAAGGGATGCCATCCAGAGGGACCTTGACAGGTTTGAGAAATGGGCCCCCAGTAGAGGCACCCAGTTCTGGTGTCCCCACCGTAAGTGGTGTCCTGACCTCTACTACGAGGACAAGCTGAGGGAACTGGGATTGTTCAGCTTAGAGAAGAGAAGACTTGGGGGGGATCTTAGAACTGCCTTCCAGTACCTGAAAGGAACCCACAAGAAGGCTGGAGAGGGACTTTTTACAAGACTGTCTAGCAACGGGACAAGGGGAAGTGGATATAAATTGAAGGGGAATAGGTTTACATTAGGTTTTAGGATGAAATTCTTCAGTACGAGGGTGGCAAGACTCTAGAATAGATTGCCCAGAGAGGTTGTGAATGCCCCCTACCTGGAGATGTTCAAGGCCAGATTGGATGAGGCCTTGAGCAACCTGGTCTAGTTGAGGCACCCCTGCCCATGACAGGGAGGTTGGATGAGATGATCTCTTAAGGTCCCTTCCAACCTAAGACATTCTATGATTCCTTACTGCCTTTCTGAACTCATGTACATGCAGGTGAACATGGTATTAGCTTTTGAATTGATGGTCCTGCAAAACATTAAAAATAATTCTTCTTCACTATAGTGAACATGAAAGTTAAAGTTTATCATGTAAAATGGCTTTGCTGCAGCCTGCAGAATTTTTAGTGGTGCTATGATTTGAATCATCAGGTGTCCAAAGCCCTCGGAGTTCAATGTTGCATGTTCCAGGCAGTATCGTGGCGCTTTTTTTTTTTATTTAAAAAAAACCAAAACAGTTAACTTGCCTGTGATTGAAAGGCTTAGAAGATGCTGTCATGTGGGGTTATGGACAATGGCTGGGAAGATTAGGAGGCCAATTTAGGAGATTGATTACCCCAAGCTCCCTCACTTAAGAGGACATTTTCCCCAATTTGAAGCACATAGGAATTGCAGAGGAACAGCAGCAGTTCTCGAATACAGAACTGTATCTTACTAGTGAGAGACAAACAAAACAGATGTGCAGTAAAATAAGGTTTCCTGATACTAGTCCTGCTTGTGCCTCACTCTTCCAGACGCAAATCCATGGTTTGCTGCAGAGCCAGTTGCTTTGCTGTGAATGGGGCGGCTAAAACAGCTTTAAAGCTTGAATTTGATGTGGGAATTGAATGGTAATACCTTCCTGATGCAAGTCACACTTCACAGAAGACCAACTAGTGCATTTTAACTGATGGAAGGGTAGCGGGGGCAGACTTGCCTTGTGTCTAAGGCTGAAGTTTTGTATTACAATTAAAGTGATCTAAGGGTAAAGTATTATTGGAGAGGGCTGTCGCATGGCTCTTCTTAGCCCTACCCAGTGGTCCAAATGCTGCTTTTTTCACTGGATATAGTGGTTGTGCAGCCTCAGTATGAATCAGTGCAACGGGTTGATCAGACAGCAGGCTTACCCCGGAGCAAAAGAGAAGTAATATTCCTTTGGATCGGCTGGATGGATCAACTTTTGTCCCACAGCTGCGCTGCAGTGGCTTCTGGGAGAAGAGGGAGATGGGACTGTGGGCTGCAAGACCACCTCCTTTAGCAGCGTCTTTTGCCTAAATCATTTATTTTAATTGTCATACCGGAAGTGCATCCTAGCTGTGTCTGTAAATATCACTGTCTTCTGGTGAGGTCTTCATCCGACATCTCTCACTGCCCAACAGTATTGCTTTGCTGTCATTTTAGATCCGCAGAACCAGAGTGGCTGATTTGAGCATCTAGTATGCAAATAAGATGACCTTTTCGCTATGATTACATTTTTTTATTAATATATAAATCATGGCTATTTCACCATTAACTCGAGCCCTCCTGTGAATTATGGGAATAATGTGCAGCATTTTAATCTTTTCTCCAGCCTGTCCGGTCTCGGTCTCTGTCTCTCTCTCTCCGCTGTGACAATCTGGCAGTAAACCCCTAGACAAGCAACAGTCTCTTCAGACAAGAAGAGTCAAAGGTCTTACTGCAGATCTACAAGACAAAACAAAGCAAGCAAAGCTGACTACTCCAGTTGTAAGCCACTTAGAATCATAGAATTGTCGGGGTTGGAAGGGACCTTAGAGATCATCTAGTTCCAACCTCCCTCCCCTCCCCGCCATGGGCAGGGACATCCCCCACTAGATCAGGCTGCTCAGAGCCCCATCCAGCCTGGCCTTAAAAACTTCCAGGAATGGGGCTTCCACCACCTCTCTGGGCAACCTGTGCCAGTGTCTCACCACCCTCATGGTGAAGAACTTCAAGAAGAAGAAGAATTTTTACACGTACTCCTTCTTGAACTCTTTCTCTAGTTACCTGGGGTCAACATAAAGCGTGACAGTCTACCTGGGCTGCTCCATGAGCTTCAGGAGCGTGCGTGCTCCTCAGACTCTTCTGTGTGTGAAGAGCTTTGAGGGACAGCTCTACTCTGCTGGATTCTCCAGCTGCAGCTGAGGGTGCCGCTGCAGAGAGGCAAGATCGGCAGCTTGCAGGGGGAAGGCAGAAGAACCCCAGGGCTCCCCTACTTTGGTCACAGGGACTTTTGAAGTGGTCTTCAGAAAGAGGTCCACAGCTGTTTTCTGCAGTAAGTTGCTGTGGTGGCAGGGCATGCTGTTCTTAAGCTAAGTCTTCTTCCAGGTGTTTCTACTGTGGCAATTGAGGTTAAAAAGAAAGAAACATTCCCTGTGACTCGTAATAATCAGCTTGATAAAGTTTGGGTTGAAAACAACAGGAATGCTTCTTCTAAGCTGAAGTCTGTGGTTTGTTTTGGGCAGCATTTTTTAAAGCTTCCCATTAAGGGAAAGAAAAAAAGGAAAAAGAAGCCTTTTAAACTATCTACTCTGGAGATCTTTATATAGCACCATCTACTTCTCTTAAATTAGTGGTCAGCATAAAAGTGATTCATCATAACTGGTGGATTTACATAAGTATAAAATGTGGAAAGAGGAAAATTAGTTCCAGAGCTTCTGAGAATACTTGAAATTCAAGGCAAATCTGGCTAGTCTAAAATAAACCACAAACTTAGTAAGTTTCTAGTATTCAGGGGGGTTTTTTGTTTGTGTTTTTTGGGGAGGGGGGTTTGTTGGGGTTTTGTGGTTTTTGTATTTGTTTTTTGGCTTTTTTTTGATATATCAACTGGAAAAGGGGGATTCTGTAGAATCTTGCATAGACCTTACATTCTGGAAAAGATTTGCAAGTCTTTGTGTTCTGTGAATGTTACAGGGAATGACAGTGATCCTGGCTTCCTCTTCAGGGATGAATGGGAATAAGGATGTCTCTGGAGATTAATAACTACTGTGCTTTTGTGTATGATAAAGAACAGAATGTATCTGGTGGCATAAATGTGTTTCTTCAGATCAAGTTTTTTTCATATTTTATTTTAATCTGAACTAATGGTCAGGAGTTGTAGTATTCGCTTCTTCTTACTATGCAAATGTTTTCCTAGGATGGGTTTTCACCTAGAAGGTACTTTGAATAGTACCTTTTCTTTTTCTTTTTAATTAGAATACTGATATGCAACTACATAATCTAAAAATCCGAAGTTACATCCGTGTTTCATACTGGTTTATATGAATTATTTTTTTATTTGCCCTTGACTTGTAATTAGCCTATTAGCTACTAGCTATCTCTATGCCCATAGGCAGATTCTGATTCTAAAAGTAAAAGCTGACAGCTGTGGCCAGAGGGGACTTTTCAGTGCAATACAGTGTGGCTTTGCTAATAATTTTAATTTCCTGAACAGACTTTAAAAACGGAGGGGAGCTTTCATTGTCGAGTCAAAAATGAGAGAGACATTTCTTTTTCATTATTTTTTTTCTTTACATTTGAAATATTTTGTGTTTTTGTGAAAACATTGTGAAAATAAGTCTGCAGTATTTACACAGGAGTAATACTGAATGATTTCGTCATTTGAATTCAGTGGCTGCCTGCTTTACATGGTCGAATACTTGTTGTAGTCCAGAACTTCAGAAGCAGAGTATAATACTGGAAAAAGTAGAGTGATTTCAAGGAGTACTAGAAACTTCGTATTTTTCAGGTTTTCTGGAATGCTGTATGAGGCACCAGGTGTGAATATTATGTTTTAAAAGAAACAAGTTTGATATATTTTTGTCTGTACACCTGTTAAGTGGAGCTTAATAAACACTCATGATAGTTAACGTGTATCTCAGTCTTATTGCAGTATTATGGGGGAGAAAGGAGGAAAACATGAGGAAGAAACCAGATTTGAGAGACAAGTCTCAGTTATTTGGCTTTACCGTGGGTTTTTCTGTTATTTCAGATCACAAGTTGGTAAATTCATGGTGATACAAAATATGGAAATCCGTAGTTTCCAGCATGCTCACCATTAAGTTAAGTTAACTACAAGTTAAGATGGGTAGTTAGCCATCAATTTTGTAATTTTTTCCTGTATCTGTCAAACTACAGTAGATACAAAATGAGGGTTCTCTGTTTTTCTCAGATGATAAATGCAGTACCTCGATGGCAGTTAAGTTATATAGGCTTAGCTCTTGTTAGATGCAGTTTTTTTTTCTCGCTTACATTCTTGAAGCAGAAGGAAATAGTAAATTTTCATCATTTATAGTTGACACAGAAGTTGCATTCAAAGATTAAAATTTATTTTACTTTGTAGAAATTCATGGCTAACGCTGAAGATAAATCTTGCGATCCAGTACTGAAGAACAGAACATACTGTCAGCTGATCCTAACGTAGAAGCTACAGGGAGCTACCAAGAGCATCACACTACTTTTGGGGAATCCTTCCATTTTCCCATTGCTGTAGGGAGCAAGAGCCCACATCCTCTGGGTGTCATCAGAATTGCCAAAGGGTTCGAGGTGGTTTGGAGATGGAATACTTGCTGTGCTTGCTGTGGCAGAGGTTGGCTGAGAGATGGCACCTGCCAAAAAGGTCTCTTAGTTTGTTCAAGCCACACACCTCCCTCGGGAGTATTTCCTGATTGCTTTTACCATCTCCCCTAAAAGGAGGGCCAAGAACTGCCTCTTTTTTTTGTTTCTTTTTTTTTTTTTTCCCTTCTTTCTCCTTCTTCTCTATCTAGTTCATTGCTTCCTGCTTAGCCTTGTAGGAGCAAAAAGCACTGGAAGACCAAGCCCTAACAATTTTAGCATTTCACCAAGTCTGTAAATGATCTGTGGGCTTTGCAGAGCACATATGCAGTGCTGGCAGTACCACTTAACTTTTTCATCTCGGAGTTCATTTGACTGTCAAGAGCTATGTCGTTCATAACTGTATAACAGAAAGGATAAGCTAGTGCCAGTATTCATATTTTTTCCCCCTGTCATTCAAATCCAGCACAGGTACTAGTACTGTGTGTCTCTAAACACCTCCTAAATTTCAAAAGCAGTGGTGTTTGTTATTTGGGAACACTTTTAAAGCTGGATGACATTGACTTAGTGAGCACAGCTTCGGAGAAGAATGGTTTAAGAAACGCGGAGTAGTGTTCACAGTTCAGAGTAGTGATGCCTGAAAACTTCCTATTGAAAACGTTAAGAAATGCGGGTGGACTTTTAAGTAATGCAACAAATGTGCTGTGTACTGAAGACTTTGAATTTTAAAAACAAAACAACCCCCCCCTTTGGTTTTATGTAATCTGCTGTGCAGCATTTTGACTCCACTCAATACATAGTACTAGCTTTTTTTACACCTAATCCAGTTTTTCATTTCTTGTGGCGCAACCCTTGCTTTTAAAAGGATATAGTCATGCCTACAGGAGACAGTATGTAGCTCAAAGTAAGTGTAAGGCTAGCTGGAAGTCATCTGGTTGCCTTTACTGAAACAAAACCTTTTCTTTTTAAATGTTGTGATTTGCCACAGTCTCTTCTGCCAGACTGTGCTTGGCTTTGTGTCTGTTATTGGTGAAGGTAGCTTGCGTCCTGTCGCTGCTTCTGCACCAAACTGGTTTCCTGTCTTACCAGCAGGTCACAGCAGGATTTTTTTTCAGCATTGATCCATCAGAGTTCACTGTGAGTCTGGTGGTCTCATCTAGAAACCTTTGTATTGTGCACCTGGGAAGGAAAGCCCTGGGATCAGGTAGATGTGAACAGAGCTCCTGTGTTGCCAGTGAGGTCTTGCTGCCCACCAACAGGCATGGTGTGAAAAGCAGGGGCACGGGCAGCCCCCAGGCACGGGGGCATTTGTGTACCATGGGAGGGAGGTCAGCAGGCAGCTGGGTTTACTGGGGCACGGCGTGCCACTGGTTCTACCATGTAAGGCTAATCTCTGCCTAAGGAGATTAGACCTGTGCTCCACCCTTGCACTGGGAATGAAGACTCGGTTGCAATCTTCAAAGTCTTGGGTGACTTGAGATGCATTTCTTAAGAGTGCGTTTAAAAAAAGAATAAAAAAGCAAGGCTCAAAGAAGATAAGCTTTCTATTTAAGAAGAGCCTAGTTACAGAATAAGCTTCCAGAGACTCTTGAGCAGAATAGCCTTTAGAGAGGAAAAATAAGTTCTCAAAGAGCAACTCTCTGTTTCACCCATTGCAGAATAAGGACAATGCAAGAAACCCTAATGTAAAGTCTTTTTACACGTTTGGCTGAAACAGTCCATTGTAAAGAAAAAGAATAAGAAAAATGAGGGAACCACCCTCACCTCAGCAGCTGAACTCGTAGAAGAGAGATTTCAGTAACCTCTGACCTTTTGCTGTCAGTATTTCTAGCACAGAAAGCTGAGGATGATGGTTTAGTGTCTCATTTTTGGTTTTCTTTCCTATTCTTTTTTTCTCTTCCCCTTTGTTTTTTTAACCTCGGTTAATCTACTGTTATGCTTTGGAGAAAGAAGTTTTTTGTTGCTAGCAGTTCGTGTCTGTTCTTTAATAGAGTTCTTACTTTTTTTTTACGTCACAGAATATAAAGATAGATAAAGAAGTATTGAGTGAGTGAATTCAGAGCGAGACCAGAAAGCACACATACATCAAACCTCTCTTTAAATACTACAGATACTGAGGCTATTTACAGCAAATGACATAAGCGGTGTGGCAGTGAGTTGGTGGCCCTTATCTCTGGCCGTCACCTCGGTGTCGGATCCGAGGAGACCTGGGCACGCAGGCGTGTGTGCCGCACGCCCAGCCGCCGTCCTGCTGCAGCTGCGGGGAGGTCGGATGCTGAAGACACCTCTGGTCACCTCCAGGCAGCTGGCAGAAAGCGGCTGTGGCTTATTTTGGTACAGTGACTTTGTCTCTGGTCACAGCAGAGCAGAGATATGAAACGAGGACTGACTGCGTGCCTCCAGGAGCCTGTAGTGGGTGTGATTTAAGAGGTTATCTGCAGGTGACAAGATTTTCCATAGACCTCAGCATACCTATATGTCCTGTCCTTTCTGCTAGATGTATTATTAGTTAATTGTCATGATTGTTTTGTGCATTAAGTAATGTTAAAACATGAAATTTTCAGTCAAAAGTGAAGCAAAAAATGAGATGTCAAGGGAAAGTGGCAGTACACATTTAAATGCTGAATGCTCCAGTAATGTTTTAATACCTTCAGTAGCTGAGTTTTGTCTCGTGTTTTTGTGGGCATCCATTTATAGCTGAAAGAGGAAGAACTGAGGTCAAATTTTGCCACGCTAGATGTGTAAGTCATTTGTTTCTCTACTGGCACAGTCCGCACTGTATGACAATAAAACATGCAAAGGTGGCTGCAAAAAAAAAAAACAACTGTCAAAGGAAATGACATAACCTTAAGGTGGTGATGGTTGGTAAAAATTTTTACAATGTGAGCAAAAGTCTGGTGCTTCTCATTTGTCTGTCTGGCTATGTAAAATCATGTAGATCTATTAATTTAAAGTGACCAGGCAGTAATACATAAAATGTTTGGTCCTTAGGTGGTTAGACCTGACATATAACCCAGCTGTCTGTACTTTTTGCCTACTAAATTAACCCAGATTTCAAAATGCCCAGAGAAAATATTTAAGGGGAGGAGGTGCAGCACCCTGGAAGTTATTTTTGATGTAGAAAGAACAGAAAATAAACTGTGTGACAGCTCTGGTAGCAGGATTGGATCCACAAAGCTTTCTGGGTGAGTGTTCCAGCAGTTGTTGACAACTGAAGTTTCTGTGGGTGTAGGGTTTTTTTGTTTGCTATGAAGATTTGGGTTACTACTGAAATACATTGAATTGGAGGGAATGGCCTTTATCAAGACGGTTCTTATGCCAGCTGTACACTGCTCTTTCTGTAGAACCTGCCTTGATGTTCCATTGTCCTAAGAGAAGGCAAAACCCTTCCATTTCCCAGTGTTAGACCAGTGAGCCTCTGGCAAGTGTTGTTCAGAGGTTTGATACAGAATTCATACAGGAGAGGATGAATGTGCCATTGCACTAATCAGGATGGTCTGCTCTTGTCTTTAACATTCCCTGAGAGCAAAGAAACAAGTTGGCATACTATTTGCCAACTCAAGTCTAAAGAGGGATGTGGTCAAGAAGAAGAATTGAGAGGAAGATGACAAGGGTTTACAGCTCTTTCATATTCTTCCAGGCAAAATTTTGTTAGGAGGGATGTTTATGGTGATGCTTTTTTTGTTTGCAAGGCTCACCGACAATGAGAAGCCCTGTGTAGCATAAGCCTGTCATTATCGCTCTCCGTGGTCTAACCATTCCGCAGTACGCAGATTTTCTGATGTCTATAATCTTCTGACAGGACAGGGCTGTTGAAATGCTGCGTAAAGTTCCGTCTACCCTTTTTACCAGTTAGTTAAATTATCTTCAAAAATCTGGTTTTGCTTCATTACAAACCTTGGAAGACATTCTCTAGGGTTCTCTGCATTTAAGGACTAATGACAGTGTTACAAAAATAGCCCCAAACTTCTTTGATAGAATCGTCTCACTCCACACTCTTCGTTTGTTTTTACGGTAGTTGCGTGTAGGATAAATTAACCTACTTGAATTAAGTTTGCGCAACGAGAGACTCTGAAATTCCTTGAAGGATTCCCAAATCTGTCTTCCCTCTATACTCCTGCTATATTTCTACCTACCTGAAAGCCCTGCCCTGCTGCATGTTTTCATCCAGCTTTTCTTAAATGCAGACCCCAGGATTGTTCCTGCCACCATTCCTGCTGTCTTCCTCCTCTGTTTCCCCAACCTACCAAACCAGAAGGGCCTTGTCTTTTCCATGTGTACCTCAGGAGCCAAATGCACCTTTGCTTCAGCATTTTAGGAGCGGTGATCTCCTACAGGAACAGGTTACTGTTGTCACTTAGCAGCTGACAACTCCTTGTGCATATGCTTTAGTTGTAGCACATCCAGAAGGTGGCAAGCTGAAAGCTGCCATCCATTGCTAGTGTATGTCAAAAACATTTGTAGGTGTAAGGTACGTATTTCTAGTGCTATTGGTTCTAACTGGATCATGCTGCAAAACTAACTTTCCTTTCTCATACAGCCTTCTCATGTCTTGTAGGCAGCCCTCTGAAGCGTGTGGTGTTGGGAGTTGGGACATCAGGCCCACCTGAGGTTTTCGTGCTAAGGACTGATCGTCTCATAAGGCTCACAGGAAAAAAAAAAATCCCTGCTTCGTTGTCTCAAGAGTTGTATGTAAATGAGTTGAATAGCAGATTTTTTTTTAACAAGATTTAGTGTGCATTCTTGAGACTGTAATGAAAGACCAGAAGTGCAAGGGTTACACAGCAAAGAGGCATAGATGATCCTTCAGGAATAATGAGAAGTTATACTGCAGTTGTGTCCTGCTCTCTTGGGATGTGGTGCAAGACCAAAGTTAACTTATTTTCTCATAAACCCCATAATTGTGTCAAGTTACTTAAATGTTTGTGGTTTTGCTTTGGAGGAAGCTGTTCCACAAGATGCAGTAGTCAAAGGGCTGTGCTTATTCTCCAAGAGAGATTACAGGGTGGTGTCAGCTTAAAAATAGGGAGGGAAATTCACTCCCTCTTTTAATTTTCTTTGTAACAATGATAAGCCTAACTAGACTTTGAAGTCAGCTTATATTTTAAGTTAGTGATTTGCTAAGGGAGGAGGGTGTGGCTGGTTGATTTTACTAGAAAGATGTCCAAGATGACCAGGATACAACAAGTTTTGAAGAGTTTTTAGATAAACGCCGTAGGTTTTTAGAGTACAAACGAAGCGTCAAAGTCCACCCATCCTCATACTCAGGCAAACCCGATTTTTAGTAGCTCTGGGTTTGGCTTTGCTGAGGAGGGTTGACTCTCCTGAGGGGCTGCAAAGAGATGGGCAGCAGCCCATCGGGCTGTGCTGGCAGAACCCCAGGTGTGAGCAGTTGCATTTCTGCTGCTCGCTATGGCAGCAGCTGGGCACATTTAGATGATCCTTCAGCACCAGCCAAAAAAAAAAAAATTAAAATCCACTGACTTTAGATTGCAATTAGAAGAAAAAGTTAATGAGGGCATATGTTAACAGTGAATAAATGTCCAGAAGAAGTTTATACGTACAGATGTTTTGAGCAGTCAGTAGCGTTGCAGGTCTTTATTTCCTTGCCAGGAAGGGACCTCTTGGTCAAATGCCAAGACTGAAGTGTTAGAAAATGAGTCTGTTTTATCTCTTCACCATTTTTCATGCTCACTGAACATCTAGATTTTTATTTTTTCTTAATTAACTGGCTTGCAAACTCCCTCTCCCACCATATTTCTTGCTCCTCCCCACCAGTTGCAAGTTATTGTTTTGTTTGTTGACTGAAACAGTGCTAGTGAATTTTAAACAGTTTTAATTTAAAAATAAAATAAAGATCTGGACAATTTGGTATAATTAATGGAAGAATAATATCTCTCTATTGTAAACAAGGAGTTCTTTCAAGATAAATCATGTCAGTAGCTGCAAGAATGATACTGAAGGAAAACCACTCTTTCAAGGCCCAAAATGTGAGGATTTTCTTTTGGTAGACAGCAAAGGGTGAGCTCGAGAAGACGTCAGTGGTTTGTCTTCATCTCCTTTCTGGTTTGCAAGCTGGCTAACTGAAATACATGAAGAAAGTTTTGGCTTTTAAGAAAGTGTTTGCAAATGCATAATTCTGAGGCAACACTAGTTGTTTTCTTTCTGTAGGTTGTGTGCAGTTTTGGGAACATAAATTAATGTATGTACATCATTCTGTGATGTATGTACATCATTCTGTGATTCTGTGATTTATCTGCAGCACTTTTTTTTATGCATACAAGAACTGGAAATTTGTAAAAAAACTTTTTTTAATACAGTAAAAGGTTATTTTCTTAAAACTAATTTATACTCATTTGTAAAACAAAATGACCAAAAATAAGCATTCTTGTTGAGTTTCTTTTGCAAATTGTTTTTCACAGATGTATTAACTTGAGAAAAAACAGAAGGTTGTAATTTCTTTAATGGTTTGTATTTAAAAAACTGTTTATGATTGGGTTTGGTTTGGTTTGGTTTGGTTTTTTAACTGAAGTTTATTTGCATTCTGTGATGGCTATTTTGATTTCAAACCATGCGTTCCCCAACATCTGCGTTGGTTATTTGGGCATAGATTAAATATTCTTGCTTCCCACAAGGTTTTTTGAGGTGTTGGGTAATTTTAAGGCAGTGGTTTAGTAATCTAGAAAGGAAGGGCCAAAATGCTGTGATACGTAGTTATTACAGATACTGTTTTCTTTTAATTTCTTTTTCAAAGAGCAAACTTGAACTATATAATGTTAGCTCAGGAAAGCAAGTGTCTATTTGACTGAAGACCCTATATGCTTTCTGCCCTTTTCCATTGCAAATCAGATAATCTCATTTTCTAATGCTGCTCGGAGTTGCACAACATAATTCTGAGTAGACTAAATGTTCAGCTTCATCTAATGACTTCTGTGTACTTCTGAACTGACTGCATAAATTATATAGTAGAAGATTCATGCACAAAATATACAAATACTCAGTAGCAGTAAATGGGGTTTGTGGATGAAATTCTGTCCATGTTGATGGCCCATTAAAGACACTTCTACTTGACAACCTCTGTCAAAGGTACATTCGCAGGAGGAGGGAGGGTGGGTAGTTAAAGGATGAAATGTAATCCTGGCACGGCCTAAAAGGACAGACTGTAAGTAAGCTTACTTGACAGCCTGTCCAGGGTTTGGGCATCAGATAACTTGGATGCATTTCTTTCTCTTAGCTTTGCGTTTGTTTTGGAGACTGCAAACAAACGTTACTTGAGTAATAGAAAGAAAAGTAAAATAATCTGGATTTTGCTTAAGAACTCGGTTATTAAAGGGAGAAGCAGTCAAATTAAGGAGCAGTCACATGGTAGTCTGAGTGCCATCCTTCAAACAGCGTAAAATCTAATTGCTATCTGGTGTGCTGAGCCAAGGGACACTATATTGAATAAAGATTTAAAATTAGACTCCCAAGAAAGGAAATGTGAATTCTGTGAACTGTGCTGAAGCTACAGGGAGGGGAAAAATCAGAGGGAACGAAGAGTCTGGGCAGGGCTGCAGGGCTGTGCACTTTGGGACAGCACTTTGCCATAATGGTGGTAGGCAAAAACGATTATGTTACTAAAATAAAATTGACCTTCAAAATAGACTTGGTTTTTTTTATTTGAGGAAAAAGCATCATATAAATCTGACATTATTTAGGACCCTTATTTATATTTACAGATATCTATCACATTTAGGGAAAGTAATGATGCTTTTCTCCTTCTAAAATATGATTACTCTAAGCAGCAATCATCAAAGGTCAGTGTTGCCAGAAAAATCTTCTGGATATTCAAACAAGTTATTACCAATTAGGAAGCTATATTCCATGCCTAAGGGCTGTGCTTTTTTAAAATACAAACCCTTAGGATGGAAGGAAACCTTGTAAAAGGTATTGTAATGGGCCTTTTATCTAAAATTGGAGGCTTGCATAAGCACAGTAATGTTTCATAGAATGGGACTCATTCTAGAAGTTGAATTGACAGCCATGGTATGTACAGAATCGAGACAGTGAACTAACAGAAAAGTTAATAGAGGATGCTATATTCTGTCCTTGCCCTAAAATGTGCATGTTCTGGAAAGCGCGTCTATAAAAATGGCTTTGTACTTCCCAGTGTATTGTTCGTCAGAGATCTACATCAAATACGCTTACTGTACAAGTTTAATTATGTTCCCTCTAATTGCTAACCTTGCGTTTTAAATCTGGAACCTAAGTTTAAAGTGCATTTTTTTCTTCAATATTAAAAATTGTGTGGATTCAGCTAAACGTGATTTTTGCAGCTCCAGTTCTGGCAGGTTAGCCCAGTGGTACTGCTGCAGCTGTATTGTTAAGAAATAGGCTGTGTATTTACTTATGAAAGAAACTGCTTTCTTCTGGTACATAGGCAAACAAACCCATCACCCTCCAAAAATAATTTTACTTTACTTTGTTTAGAAAAGCATCTTTCTGGAAAGGATGCTAGAACTCCATTCTTTGCCTTTCATTTTGTATATCTACTTAATTCTTACGAAGTATGTATCCAGTGACATCTGTTGTTTGGTTTTTTTTTCCTGGAAAATTAGGTAACTTTTCTTATTGCCAGATATTTTTGATAGATTTATTTTTTGCATCTCTCACTCTAGTTTAGTAAATCTGAGAACCGCAGACCCTTTCAAAGGCTTTCTTACGGAGTGTGATGTTGCTAACCTCAAACCTTAGCAGGTACCTCACCCTTGATCTTGTGGAGTCATATACAGGACTTAATGAGCGAGACATTGTCTTTTTCTTTTCTCATGATACTTTTATAAACTGATGCCAGTTAGAAAGCCAATGTGAGGAAATTGCTACATCTAAGTGCATAAACTACTGGAATTTAAGTCATTCTGTCATCTACTCTGTCTTACACTGGTTTGACTCTGCCCTGTTCAGTGCTGTCTGTGGAAAGTGGTTCATAAAATGTTTTATGGATGCTTTTCAGATGCTAATGTAGCTGAAAAAAAAAGATGGGCTAAGATTTAGTAAATCTTACCCAACACCAGAAAAAAAGAAAGAGATGAGTTTATTTTTCCTCTCACCCCTTTGTCTGTGGTAAGGTGTTCATTCCTGGAACATGTCAGAGTATTACCTGTGGGTTCTTCAGGGGAAGCAGGTTGGAGTTTTGTTGTTCTTGTTTTGTAGTCTTGGTGTGGTTTTGTTGTTATTGTTTGCTTGTTTTTTTCCCCAGAGGTTTGAGGTTTTCTTGTGGGTGGTTTTTTTTTCTTCCATATTTGAGAAGGATTCTCTAAGGGCTTTCTTATTTTGCTATTCCTGTTTGTTTTATTTATTTGGAGGGGAGGGAGGAAAATGTCTCTTGTTTGTCTAGCCAGTGATAGTGCTTTCCAAATCCATGTATTATAATTCCTGCTCTACCAGAAAAGCCGATGTGGGAAGACACCAAAATTGCAGAGAAGAAAACAAATTCTGCAGGTGAATGGCACAAACTGGCCACCGTCATGTAGTTTGCGAAGAGCTAAGAGCTGTTTCCGAACAAAAGGCTGTTTTTCTCGAGAGATATTGCAGGGGTTTGGAAGTTCAGAGAGTCAGGGGAAGTGTTACTTATTCAAACACAACTGCATGGTAAATAATTCTTATTCAGGACTTCCTCCTCACAGACTGCTTCCATTGTCCTTATCTACGCAGGCTGGTGCTCTCATGGTACCGTCAAGGGTTATGCGGCCTTACAGAATTCCTCCTCGTCCCTCTTCTGTGTCCTTCAAATAGTTTGCAGATAATCATGATGACTCCCTCATGTGTTGCTTAGTCAAGATACATAGTATGTTCAGCTCTTTAATATTTCAATATTAATTGCTCTTGCGAGGCACGTTTGTAGGTTTGTTGCTTAACTTCCTTTGGTTTGTCTTTATGCTTCTCTTGCTTAGACTTGGACAAACAAAGAATTTGGAAGACTAGAGAGAGGCAGTAATGGACTAGATTGAGCCTTTATCACTAGTTATCCTGCCTATAGGCTTCCTTGATGATGTAGCCACAAACAGCATAGGCCATGTTCTTTTTCTTCTGTAGCTCATTAGAAGAAGGAGTCTCTAGTTGACTTAAAGGAAGGAAGTGTCAGCATCCAGTAGATGCAATGGGTGCGAGAGTTTTACTTCTGAAGCAGAGCAACTTAGCCATACTCTGGTTATGAGGGAGGCCATAGATTTGTAGTCCTTTTGTAACTATATTTTCTTGACCTGGTAACCTGTAGTCACTTTGTATGTTTGAATGGTGTTTTTAAAAAGAGGAACAGTTGACAGAAAGGAGGGGATTGTTACAAATATGTAAATGATGACAACTCTTATTTTAGTGAAAACTAGTAGATTTTTTTTACAGCGTGGTACAGAAGAAATTTGTATGACTTACTGCCAGGCATTTTATGTCAGACAATTAAAATTATTTAGGAAAGCTGGATATCTGAAACAGAATCAGAAAGCAGATGAGTCTGGGGAACTGTCCCATCTGCCAGCTGTCTGCAAGAGATCACTGCAAGCAAGCATGATCTTTTCTTTCCCCCAAATAACATATGCTTTTCCAAATTTAATGGGAGCCTTTTAAGAAATATGTGTTTTGAGTTTCATTGCCCACACTGGGGGCAAGAAAGCAATGGTGAGGAAAGACAGATCTCCAAACTGAAGCAGATTAAAGAATCATTGCCCTCCAGAGCTGTTACCTAGTAGGTAAAGTCTCTCAATCTCTCTCTTTTTTTTTTTCCTTGTGGCATAACAGATTTTTTCTGAAAACATCTTATGGCAGAGTAAAACAAATATTTGAAATGCATTGAGCAATCATGACTTCCTTGTCTCTACAGCCAGCTAATTTGCATCAGTTGTAGATCTCGCTTGTAATGCAGATATCTGTCCAATTGCTATGTTTCTGTCTGTTGTTCGTATATCGTGGAAAGGCTGCTGGAGAGATATTAAGAAGTTCTGCTATCAGAAGGCTTAAAGTTGTTAGACGGAGAGGTACACATCCAGTTGAAAATGTTCTACGCCTCCACAAAAGGAAAAAAAATCAAAAATTGCTGTTCTCCATGTGTTCCTAGCTCTTTTTGGATGTCCTGAGGAAAGAGATGATGAATCTGTTCTTTTTATTTTTTTCCCTCCTCTGGAAACTTGCTTTGGGAGTGGGGGAGGGGAGGGGAGGGAAAGAAGGAAAAAAAATTGTTAGGCTGAATATTCATCAAGAATTTTCAACTTCTGTGCTGAAATTAGTGCTCCTTTCCAAATTCTGTGTTTCCTTTCATGTGACTTGAAAGTGGTACATGAGAGCATATAATCATTGGCAGGTAGTCTTCCCCTTGACACACTTCAGTGGGAGGTGTAATACTTGACAACCATGTTGGCAGTACAATTTTAAATGTTATTGTTCATTAAAGAATTGTTGGGATTCTTTTAATGTAAATAGCCAGCTACCTCAGTTCTGTGTGAAATACTTTCCCCTATGCTTGGAACAAACTGCTTGGGTGTTAAATGGTGGATATTTATTTATTACTGAAATAACCTTTATAAATTCTGTAACAAAAAGAATATTCAGGATAGTAAAGACTTATTTGAAAACGCATCCATTTTTTTTACATGGGAATTACTTTTAATACACAACTCATTTGCCATGTTCTGGCTTTCTCCAACTTGATTATTTCCTTTTGGAAGTTATTAACACCTTATTGACTACTACATGTAGAGTAGAATGATCCCTTATAGTAAGAAGATGACTAGTTAGATTTAAAATTATTTCATGCATAAACCTTTGCTTCTGTATGAGTGTATGTATTCATAATCAAAAGACTCAATACTTAAGAACATAATAGTACAGGAAAAGAAGCTCACAAGTGGTGGATCACAGTACAGTTTCTCTGGAAGTTTGTAATTTAAATTCAGTATTTTCAAGACAGGTTTTCTTTACTCTTTTTTATAGCAATCATGGCTGCATTACTTTTGCCCTACTCTTAATGGCACGGAGGTGGTGTCATATGCAGGGAATTGAAGAACTGCAAAGACAGAAACCCTCAGCAGTAGTTTAGGCTGTTATCTATGTCACAAAGACCAAATTCTAACACACATTACTGGTCTACCTAACACCAAGACAAACCTGCTTACCTAATGAAATCATCACTCTTAGATGCTTTAAAAAAACCCAAAGAAATAATATAGTAAGGTATAGAAGGCCCTTCCTAGAGGTCTCTTTTTTTTCCCAAAAAATAGCAGTGCGATTTTAGTAGTAGTTTTTTGCTCTTGCTCTCGTACTGGTGGAAGATAGGCTTAATTTTACCCAAAATTAAATACTTTATTTTTTTTCTATGTGTTTGTGCTTCTGAAATGAGCACCAGAGAGAACCATGCATTATGCAGTGTATTTTTCTACTTTAGTCACAAACACGATGTTTCTGCCCTGGCTGTCCCTTCAGCACATACCAGTGCTGTGCTGTGCGAGGTCACATGAGGAATTTTAGCTGTTGTGATGGAGCTATGGGAGGCTTTAATTGTGACCCAGGATTTATACTGTAGTCTGCAGTACTGTGAAAACGTTATTCAGCAGAGCCCTATACTCATAAAGAAATGTGTGCTGGGATGTGAATTCTGCTCTGAAGTGAACAATATGTTGCCTTTCTGAAAAGAGGATTTGCTTGTCTCCATTTGTGTAATTATTCAGAAAGGAAAAAAAGAACAAAAAGGCATCCCTTTGATGCACCATGTCTTAAGGTGTTGAAGTAATGTATTTCTAAATGCCTTTAGTGTTACATTTCAGACTTATTGCAATTTTGAGCTGGAGTCCCTTCCAAAATAGAAGAGATTGGATGGCTCAGCGGTCACCGTTATGTCCTTAATAAAAGCCTGACCAATATTTGGGTTTGGTATTGACAAAAAGTGTGTATTTATGTATTTTTTTTTCAAGTGTAATGATGGTGATGACCTTCTTTTGATCAGAATTTATTACTGTTTAACTATCCTTGAACTGAGAGGTAATATTTTAAAGTTGGATCTGGTACCCAGCTCTTAGATACCTGCTCTTTATTTATTACGACTGTGTAAACAGCTGCAAGGTATTATCTTGCTGTGTGTAGGAAAAGCGCATATTTCCTGGTTCCCAGAAACGGAAAAATGCATCGGCCACAGTTTTGCTCTTCCGAGCATTTGCACATTTTCTGCTGAAACTGTATTATGCAAAGATAAACTCCTAATACCACCAAAAAAAACCCCAAAACAAACAAAAAACCCTTCAAAACCGGCATCAACCAAAAAGGTAGCCTTTGTCAAAAGCTTAAGTTAATCTACTTGAAATGACTTGTGTTACCTAAACAAAAGCTTTATAAAGGCAAAAACTTGTTGGGGTAAGAAAAAACTCTAATGTTTCATTGCAAATCTTGTAATGTGGTAGTAATAGTGATGCACACATTTTGTGTTGCTGTAAAATGTTGCATCTGTCATGTTGTGTGAGTTTGGCATCGTGCAGCTGGGGAGATGCACAAATGCAAAAGAAGAGAACGACCTGACCGAGCAATTAAAAGCTCCTCTGTGGAGACCAGGCCTAAAAGTAGCTTGCTCTGGCCTGAATTTTTTGTTGCCGTTGTTGTTCTCGTTGATCATTCTATAAGAATAGGGACAAAAGGGCTTTTATGTCTGAGTGAAGAATAGAGTTTCTAGCCAGGTGGAACCAATAACTGAGAATTAAGAACCTGGTATTTGGAAGAGCCGTGAGAAGGTCGGGGTTTCCAATTGGGAGACACATTTATTAACAAAACACACACAGGCACACACACACAAATTTATTAGGAGTCTTCCAGCCATCTTTATCTCTGTCTCGGAACCTGATTTCCCATAGATCTGCAAGTTTTGCTTTGGCAGGCTGTTTAATGGATGACTACATTGCCACATAAATTAAACAAATTTGAGACTTAAATTGCAGAAATGAATCCTATCTGGCATCTCTCTAGCATTAAAATTTCAGTGACCACCGCTGCTAAATTTTTAGGAGTAAATTCTTAATATACACACTTAAACTTTTATCTATGTGAGGAAGCAGGCTTTCACATTCAGTTTTCATAGTAGGATGCTCTCAGGTCTAGTACATCACATGTTGAAGCAATCCCAAGTTTAGCACAACTATGTCCTCCATTGATACATTGTAAGTCAAACAGTTTTTTTTTCTGTAAGTCAGTTTATTTATATAAACTGTATTTAAAAAATGTTAAAAAGGACAGTAAAAATTATGTGGATAAAATGATTGTTAAAGAAATCAAATTTAATAAAGTCCTTTGCAAATACTGAAGTAGAAAATTATCTGTAGCTTTGTTGATCAGACTTTGTATTTGTTATTTCAGGGAAAGATTTGTGTATTCTGTGATGCCTCTTGCATTGTGTTTTGTGGATTGAAACACTGTATATACTATTTCAAAAATATGTCTTCCAGACAACCGTTCTCTGGGAGCTTCTGAGGAAATGTGGTACATGTCAGCCTGAACCTTCTGCTCTTAGAAAACAAAGTGGTCTCTTCAGCAAATTGCCATTTTTGTGCTTCAGTTGTGTGCTCATCTGCTTTAGTGGGGGGAAACTGTTCTAGAAATAGTTTTTCATGTTGGATGTATGTTTTTATTACCAGCTACCCTCCCCCTTGCCTTTTTATCTGCCCTGTATACTCCTCCAGTAAAAATGCATTTTGCGTGCGAATGATGATAATGAACCTTTGCAAATCCATTTGACTCAGTTTTACAGGAGCAGAACTGGATTGATTGAAGAAGGAGGAAGAGAGTCCTTGAAAAACTCAGGATATTTGGTTCTTGATATGTTTCTTTCTGCATTTTCATATAAAGCAAAATAATATATGAGGGAAAATGGAAAACAACGTATCTTTCTTTCTGTGCTTGGGTTTAAAGAGACTGCAGTAATTTTACTAAGAATATTCATGTTTGATTAACCAGTTTGTTAATTGATTGAGAACTCGTATTGCTTCTGAAAGCAATTCCACTTACGAACTTACTTCATTACGAGTATTTTTTCAGATGAGGATTAGCTTTAATATAGTGTGATGTACTTAAATTGTTTTCTTTATATGGTAAATTTCTTTGAAAACTACATTTAATAAGCCATTAACATGAAAGACTAGAATAGTACATTAAGAGAACGAATGTTTGACAAGCATGATTTTTTAAACGTACATTGTTTTTTCTTTTCATGCGACTGTAAAATTAAGTGCTCTTTGTGCAATTCAGCTTCAACAAATGGTGCTTTTAGCCAATTGAAAAATAATCACTTTTTCTTTCTATTAAGGAATTTAAATATTTTTACCAAGCAACAGATTATTAGCTTAATAAGCATCAGTTAATTTGACCAACACAATGGAGGGGAACATGTGTAGTTCTTTAAATATATTCAGTCTGTTACAACAAAAAAACCCTAAAAGTTTATGTAGTAAATCGTGAAATAATTTCATAGTATAAAACCTATCATTTTGTCCCACTAGCATAAGTTTGCATAAAAAGAATGATATAGAGGAAGTGGGGAGGTAAGTCAGAACAGCTGAAAACTAAACGCCATGTCTGTTTAAGCTGTTCTTTGCTCCATGACATTTTTTGAGAGGGTGACTACAAAGTTAGAGGCAACACTCTGTGTGGAAATGCAGGTTGCTGCAGGTAAGGTAACCGTACCGACACAGTCTGATCTCTGGATGTTTCCATGCTAACTTGATTTCAATATTAATAACTTTAGTCTGAGGTTTTATTGTTGCTGTCACAACTTTGCATTTTCAGTGAACTACAGATAAAAATGAGTAGGTGGATGTGTAACTATTTACGTGTCAGTTGACATCAAGCATGATACTTTAGCATTAAAGATAAACTTGTGAAAATTGGTTTGGAAAAAGTGAGTTTAAATCGAATACTACAAGGAACATAACTATTTTAATGAAGAACAGTTAAAAGGATAATTGTGAATCTTTACCACATTTTCAGCCCATAGATAGTCTTCAGATACAAAAACTGTTATTTGTCATTTTCTGTTTCCATCCGTAGTTGAGTGGATGTGGGTGGAATCTGCACTGTGCAGGTGTAGAAGGGCCTGTTTGACTTGTCTTCCAAAGTTCTGGTACCTCTCATGGACATGGAAGAAGGAACTTGTCCGTGGTTGTGTGGTCTACCACATCTTGCTTAGGCTGGTTTTTGTCTTCCTGCTTATAGTAACACGTTAGTATTTGTGTAATATGTGCACCATCAGCATTGTCTGTAGAACTTAAAACACGATGATGAAAGTAGGGTACTTCAGAAGAACTTGGGCTGTCTTTTGGGATGATAGGCCAATATCTTTAAATATTTTTTTGATTAGTTTTGTATTGCTGTGGCTCGATTCACTTCATCAGCAGCAGTTTCCTCTTTTCCAGAGCAAGCAGCTCAGTTTCAGTCATAGAATCATAGAATTGGTTGGGTTGGGAAAGACCTCAGAGATCATCAAGTCCAACCCTTGGTTCAACTCCAGTCCGTTTACTAGATCATGGCACTAAGTGCCATGTCCAATCTCAGTTTAAAAACCTCCAGGGATGATGAATCCACCACCTCCCTGGGCAGGCCATTCCAATGCCTGACCACTCTCTCTGTAAAGAATTTCTTTCTAATAACCAGCCTAAATTTCCCCTGGCAGAGCTTAAGCCCATGCTCCCTTGTCCTGTTGCTGACTGCCTGGGAGAAGAAGAGACCAATCCCCACCTGGCTATAACTTCCCTTCAGGTAGTTATAGAGAGTGTTGAGGTCACCTCTAAGCCTCCTCTTCTCCAGACTAAACAACCCCAGCTCCCTCAGCCTCTCCCCATAGGTCTTGTGTTCCAGTCCCTTCACCAGTCTTGTTGCTCTTCTCTGGACCTGCTCCAGCACTTCGTTTCTTTTTAGTATTTTTGTGCATGCTTTTTTGTTCCTAAGCTAGCCAGTTTCTTTGATAGCCTCGATTTACCTACTGGCATCTTGGTGGTTCGTCTTGGATCAGCAGCCAAAGTGCTTTGTCGTGCTTTCCTTTGGGCAGATGGGCAGCCCTTTGTGCGCCTGCCTTCCACCTTCCATCCCGCCTCTTGTCCCTCTCTGACGTGGAAATTGATCCCTCCTCAAAAGCGCGGGTCGAACTCAGCCCAGCCGGTGGTGGAAGGATGCCATCTCAAAGCTGGAGGAGAAAAGCGCCAGGTCCCGAAGGGTGAGCCTGTCTCACCGCGGCTGCTTGGCTAAAATATTAAAGCCGGTGGTGAGCAGCAAAACCCCTCGGTGTGTGTCATCTTAAGAATTTGTCAGTGTGAATAACCCCCGACCCTCTGACTGTATGCAAAGCAAGGAGGCCTGAATAACAGCTTTGTGCTGCAGAAACTTAGCAGTGCACGGAGCAGGACTGAAAGCCGGGTTTCATTGGTTATTTTGGACATTTAACATTCAAGGCTCGTAAAAGAAAGAGGCTCGTTATGACTCAGTTCCATTAATTAGACGTAAATTACTGTCTTTAGTGCCTTAACACAAAGGAAGGTAAGGGGAGTTTTGCCGGACCGGAGGATACAGAAATTGTAATTAGATGAGGGCATGGGCTGGGGAAGGGTGGCTGAGCACAAGCCCCCATTGAACGCGAGGAGCTCGTGTCTGCAAGGACTGGAGTCGGAATAATCACTTTTTAACCTCCACCCAGATTTGTTGTGTTTTATTCCAAGACGACTGATGTGGCTGACTCTAAATGATGTGATGAACAGATGTAGTTCATCTAGTAAAGATTTTATCTACTGCGGAAAGCTTTAAGCAATCTCTCTTTTAAAAAGGAGATTAGCCTTTAATTCTTAAAAGTTCAAAAGGATACAAAATATTTCCTGACTTCATGGTCCTGGGATAGCCCTGGGCTTCTCATAGTATTTAGCATCTCTTTATCATGTGTAGGCTGAAAATATTGTGCCTGTTGCATATTGTCTAGCATACCTTGTCCTGTAAATTTTAGTTTAGAAGCAGGAATGTAAAAGCATTAAGGAAGTGAGTATACCTGTATCTCTGTTAAGGAAGAGGTAAGAATTTCAGTTGAGGCTAACGATCCTTATATAAAATGCAATTTTTTTTCCCATCACTTGCAGAATTAACCATGTACAAAGTGTATGACTTTAAAAGATGCTTTAATCTACTAAAACAGATTTCTAAAAAAGGTTTTGTGGTTTTGCTTGTTTGTTACTTCAAATTCAAAGCTGAAAGGATTGTTTTCCATAGTGTAAACCTGGGAATGTTTCTTGTTCACCTTAATAATGAATAATAATAGCTGTAATCTTCCTTTTTCACTAGGATTTTGTCCAGTGGTAGCACTATCTGGCCTCTGCTTTCTGCAGTTAAGTCTCCTAGCTTTGTGTCCCCCTCCCTTGAGTTGAATTCAGAAGTAGCATTATTAGCGTAATGTCTAAATGATCAGAGACAAGGCAATGGAGCAGTGTTTTTTGAGAGACTAAAAGAAACAGGAGTACTTAAAGCAGTATTTGGGTTGGGGATATTGGTATCTAGTGAGGAAAAGCTGGATGTAGATAAATAATACAGAATGATGGTGCAGGCTTATCATTAAAAGAGGGACATGGCGAATGTTTTTTTTTGTTCCTGTGTTTTTGTCTCGCTGTTCAATGAATGCTTTTTAGGGCCAAAGATTAAATCCTTCTGTAACTTTTGTGCTGTTTCTCTAAGAATAGTTTTCTGCTCTTAGGATAATAATGTCAGCAAGTAAGTAGGCTGGATATTTGTGGAACAAGTAGGATTTGTGGTCTTGCCTCTTGATCTTTACTTTCTTTGCTCAGCAAAAAGCTACTGAAGTATTAATGAAACAAACCAGCACCATTCAGAAGCCCATGGGGAGGGGGGTGAGGCAAGTGGACAGTCCATGTAAAGTTTCAGGCTTTCTTGAAAAGAAGATGGGACAGAGTTTAAAACCAGTTGGGCAACTAACACCTAGTATATTACAGAATGCGTGAAAAGGGTTTGCCAGTTGGAATATCACTGTTTGAAATGCAGGAAACACAAATGTTACATTTCTCTGGAGGCTGTTGTTAAAGCAAAATCATGATCTACTTCGCTCCTAAGAATCACTTTTGGGTTTATTTTTAATTGATACTCATTTTCTAACCCTTAAACTATCTCTGGAGTAACAACCTCAAAAGGACAGAAACAGCTGAACAAACTTTTACTCCAGAGGCAAATGAAACCCTCGGGCACATGCTTACCTACAGGCATATTTGGTACTGGAAGTGCTAAGGGTGACTCTGAAAGCAGCTCTGTAGCATCTATGCTGTTGTAGAACTATAAAATCTTAACTTGTTCTGAGGTGTCCTAGAAAAGCAAATAAAGTGATTTGTTTGAACAAAGTGAATTCTTCTGTTCTTATCTCAAACTGGCTTGTAAATTCCATTTTAGCCTCATCAGTTACTTCAACAAGTTGATAGGGAAACACTGTGTTCTTCACTATGCAATGTTATTCATTACGTGTGGTCACTGTAAATCATCATCATAGCGATCATCTCTTAGTGACAGGATGGGAGATACCATGTTTGTCCATGCAGCTGGAAGAGCATAACTGTTACCTCTAAAGGTTGTTTTTGAATGCAGAAGGAATAGTGAATATCTAATTTAGTAATAATTTTTGCATGACTAGAGTTAAATGTTTCGTATATATCCATATTTTGAGAATGTTTACTTCAGATAGTGAGTGCAGTGTTGTTTTTTGTCATTGCAATGCTGCCAGCTGAGAAGATGTTATTGATGTGATGCTGTACTGATTTTTTTTCTGGTCAATCAGTTTACTATGTAGGCCATTTAGTGAAAGGCTTACTATTAAATAAGAATTCTTATGAACTATTTATATAATTTGAGAAGCAAATCCTGGAGCAGATCTAGGAGCCTTGCTGTGACAGCCTATGTCCCTCATGTCCCACCTTCTGCATCGCATGTTGCTAATCTAATATACTGAAGCAGATACAACATGAACCTAGTTAAGCCTATAGCTATCAGGTTTCTGTCTTGAAAGGACCAGCCTGGTACTTACTCGTTTGTCGTGGCACATGGTTTTCTCCCTCCTGTTAGTCCGTGGAAGAATGACTTCTGCAGATCTCAAGGGTTCGCTTTGGGATGGCCCCTAAATGAATGACAGATGCTGTCTATTAACCCTTCTCCCTCCCCAAAGGGAAGGGAGAAGGGAATAAGGCAGAGACTTATGGATTTGAAAACTAAAACAGCTTTAGTGAGACAGTAATAGTACTAGTAAGAGAGTAATGAAATCTGTACAAAGCCAATATCAAATCCAACCCCCTAATGGCAATCACCACTGATGCTGCAGAGTGGGCAGGCACTGGAGAGTTCCAAGATGGGACAGCTGCCGACTGGAACTGGATTTGGGAACTCATGGCTTGGGACTGATGGTTTATACAGAATGTGACGTATGTAGAATAGAATACTTTGGTCAGTCTTGGGTCTCCTGTCCTGTCTACTCTTCCCCGGAGGTCCAACTTTTTATTTCCTTCAGACTCTGTTATTTTTTGGCTCCCCAAAGTGTAACACAAGATTTAGCAGTGACTTTGTTTACTGTGAGAGCAAATAGAAGCAAGAGCCTTTCTGCATACCAGTCCTTGGTAGTAGCTAAAAACTTCAAGCGTTATCACTTCTAGAAGCAGAAACTGTCTGAAAAAATATACTGTTAACTTCAGAAAGTGCAGTCTCTTCTAAGAGACATAGCTGAAAAGGAAAATCGCTGAACAGAATTGATTGTGTTCTAGCTTAAATAGAGGCAGAAGGGATTGAGTCAAAGTAATTAAAAATATGAATAGAATGAGGAAATATTTAAACATGTTATTCTTTCTTAAATCTCAAAGCACAAATAGAGGGACGCCTCTCTCATGCATAACTTGAACAGACCTCATTCCAAGCAATGAATCTGCAGTTCAATATTCGTTAAAAACAAGTTTTGTGATCTCTTCTGCCAGCTTGTCTGAAGGGCTTAGCTTTCTGCTGCTAATTTTGCTCCCTTCCATCTGTGTGCATTTCTTACCTCAAATCTCAGAAATTTTCAAAGAGTAAGGCCTCTGAAGAAGGAAATGTCTTTCTCCAAGACTGGCTTCTCTAAGACTACAAGTGCTGCATAGGGTATCTTTGTTAGCCAGTGTTCAGAACATGAGACTCTTAAACTGGATGGGTCCTAATTGGGAAGTGCTTTGTCATAGCTGTCCAAGTTCAACTTTTGGTTGGCTGTTTGGGAATTTTGAGATAAATGGTATTTTTTCAGTAGCTTCAATGGTTATGTAAGATCTTACTAACACAGAGGGAAGAAGTATATCCAGGGGCTCAGAAAATCAGAAAAAAAGGTAACAACATCTCTTCCATGTTGTACTTGACTTCCCTCTGCAATCACAAGTCACCTTCTTCCACAAATGGTAAATGCATGAATTGGAAACTTTGCACCATCTTCTGAGCCTTGTTGGATGCCTTTTAATGGTTTCTCTGCCACTGTAGCTCTGTGAGATTGTACCAAGAGTGAAGCAGAGCCTCCCCCTCTTTGGGGAGGTGTTGCTTCTTTCCAGCCTGGCTGCAGTTCTTAGTGGCATGACGTCCAGTTCTTAAAACTTCAGACTTCCATTTTAGAGATATCTTACAGGTTGTGGAAAGAGGAGGAGAAGGTAAAGCAGTCAGCAGTTCATTTCTGTGTGAACCTCTGCAAGTCTGAGAGTGGGCTTGTGGGGCCCGTTTGTTGGGAGGTGAGCTGGAGCTGGTGGCATGGTGCCATCTGCTGAGAACGAGGCGGGGCAGCATCTCTAGATACACAACAGAGCTCAGCGCTTTTCAGGCTAAATGCAGCGGGAACCTGGCACTTTTATCTGATTCGTTGTTCTAAGAATTGTGTTGTGATTGCTCCTTTCCAGCATTAGCTCCTTCCTGCTTCCAACTGGCACATCTTCTCCTATTAGGCCTTATGCCCTTGTTTTGCAATCTTCTTCTATTATTTCTATTGCTGTTTCATACTTAGCTCATCACAGTTTTCTTCAATGGCCTATTAAAGCTTCCCTCCAGATTGTTCCTGCTCTGTTGGGCACCGCTCAACAATTTCTGGGAAGTCTTTTGTTTGTGCCCGTCAACTGCAACACAAACTAGAGAAGACGTTACTCCTTGTCAAGTGGCAGCGCTAATTGCGACCCACAGTGGGTATATCGTCATGGCTATTTCGGATCCGGTGGTAAGAGCCTTTGCCAGGCCAGCTGGTATCCATTCAAGGTCAGGACTCGTGTATGAGTCCCCAAGGGGTGAGTACACAGATATCTAGCTGTAGCTCACTGAAGGGTTATATCAGATTAGAGACTTCTGAAAGACCAGTCACCCTGAGACACTAATTTCCATCTAGACTATTTACCTGTAGGCAGTCTCAACGTCAGAACTGTAAACAAATTTTTCAGTAATTTTTCCCCCTGGGTATCTGTATGTATAAACCACTTCTGATCTGTGCTGACTCACTCTCTCCATTTTAGAAACACTGCCTAAAATCAGGCTTTTGTTTCAGTTCAGTTAATCTTATTAAGAAAAAATATGTTTCAGTGTGAGGTTATAATTTTTATTAAAAAAAAACCACACAAAAATTCCCACAACAAACCACCAACTAATGAAAAAAACCTTGTTCCTCCTTGCAGTGGCTGTGCTTTGACTTGGTGGAAATACTTACATAGGTGGATTAGACCATTTTAAAAACATACACTGTATTGGTGAGGCATGGGATTTTCCTCTGACTTGAACTGGTTTCATTTGTTATCAGCAACCAATGTACTTGTTTGGTGGATGACACGAAAGTACCTTCATGATTTGAATGTGACCCCCAAAAACTCAGTTAAGACATTTTCATGAGTCTTTCTTTGTGCAGCGCAAGCACTCCAGAAGTATAAGAGAAGTGATGTTAGCTAGGAAAGGAGCCCCCCAAATGTACCTCCGGAACCACTTGATCTTTGATCTTAGTTTTGCTGGTGGTTTGCACAGTAGCCGTGGGCAAATCTTTTGCCTTTCTTCGTTCGCCTTTCCTTAGTTCCAAAATAAGAATGCTTGCCCAGCTGAGAATGACATTGTGAGGTTTTTAAAACAGAAAAGGGTTTGTGTGTCCCAGATCTTGTGCCATTTATTTGAAACTATGCGAGTTGGCCTAATGAAAGATACTTCTTCATGTAAAACTTATCCTTCATTGTTAAGCATCTAGTGTTTGTTGTCTGGGCTTCTGGCCTCTCCAGTGGAAAGGGAGTTATTTCGAGATGGCAGTTTGCCCAGCCTGTCTTAACCCTTTAGGAAGGCAATTTGTCTTTCAGCTGAGTACAGAAAGCGTCCAGATGATGAGACGTTTGGACTCACTACAGCTGGTTGAAATGGATTCCATCACCTTCAGTCCATCATTGCTGTCTTTAAAATGTTTATATTTAATTGGTAATTTGAATAGAAAATGGGGTAAAAGATATGCCAGATACTTTGTGAAAGTCTGATTCTTTGGACCTTTACATGAATACTACAACATCAACAGCATCCTCATACCAAGGGGATTTAAATATATATTTCACATAAGGCTGGAATAAATAGCACTTGGTGTCCTGAGGCACCAATACTAAACTATATATATTTATTAGTATGTGTGTGTAGAGCAGGCATGTATATACAAACAATGCAGATATCCTAAGATAAAGGAAAACCTGTTGTTTTACGAGTACACTCTACCTTTTTCTCCATCCCTAACTACAAACAGTATCAATCTTATTGGGGTAAACCATAATTCTGGAAAAATGCTTGTTGATGGTCTCTTTGAATGTATGTGACTTTCTTTTAGGTATCTAGTACTTGTCATTGGATAAAGGCCAAATGAAAACATTGTTTTAATGGAAGCAAGTTAGTACAAAAAGTTTCAATTCACTGTTTATCTTTAATTCTTTTGTTCTGCACTCAAAATGGAAATGAGCTTTTAATATCAATTGCAGATAGAGTCTTTGAAAAAATCAAAGTTTTTCACTAGTGTTACCAGCAAACTTGGACTCTTTGCCAGCAAATTTCTAATGGAGGAATGTGACCGCTTCAGAACAAGTGTAAGCAATAACCTATATATTTTGAAGTCTTAAATGCTGACATTATTTTGAAAAGAAAATTTCTTTCCATCAGAAACTTGAATGACTGTCCTTTAAGAACTGGTTCCGAGTCTTAACAGCTCCACAGGCAACGAGATCTTTTCTCTGTATTGTACTTATTTCTGTGTTTAGCTGAAAAGGAACTCATTAGGCTTGGTGTTAGGAATATCGCATTAGAGGGGAAAAACATTTAATTATTAATGTATAGTTTATTTGACGTTACTGAGTTTAAGCAATGATTTACTCCCAGCTCCATGAGCTATAAACACCTATAATATGGAACCAAATTGGAACACAGTTGATTACAGAACGGGCATTCCTGTTGCTTCTGCTTAACAAGCTGTTATGCACACAATCAGCATCTGTAATATTTATTATGTGCCAGGATTCCTATTTTGCTTTTCTCCACCCATACACACTTGCTGTATGCTAGAGCTTTGCATCTCTGTTCCCTCTTGTACAGTAAGACTCTCTGTGAGTATCAGTGGGAGTAGAGCAGAGCTGAACAGTATATAATTCTAGCAAACTTCCCTCTGCTTTGGCGACACAATCCCACAGCAGGAATGTAGGCTCATTTTGTGTTATTTTTTTCATCTGCACAATAGAAAAGGGATTTAACTGGAGAAAATAAGGAAGGGATATAATACACAGATTAAAAAAAAAAGTAAGGGGGAAATCAGCTAGAGGAAATGTTAGAATTTTGTATTAAGAGCCTGCTCTGGGTTTGAAGTGATGTATTATTTTTTTTTCTATTTTAGAAGCAGGTAACCAGATAAAGCAATCAGTTATAGATGCCTTTTTTTAGCAGCATCTCCTACAAAATTTTTTATCCTGCCATTTTCCACCGCAGGAGCTGCTTGTATGTAAACACTAGGTAGAGCTATAAAGGTGATCCTAACAGCAGGAGTGTAAAACTTGAGTATTTCAGCTACTGTACGAGTACAGAGATGTGTTAACGATCCAGGACTGCATCTCCACAAGGACTTACACATATGTCCAATTCAAAGAATATATGAATAGTCCTGTTGATTGAGAATATTTATATTAATACAAAAATGATTTTACTGGTTCATGCTTTGCTTGACAGTCAATCACCCAAATCCCACAAATAACCTCATGGTGATTTGTATTGGCTACAACTGCAAAATATACTTTTTTATTGTGTGGTATAATGCTGTGTATCTTTAAATTATGAACGTCATTCTTCCATGATCACCTTTTGTTCCTGTAATTCTGACTTTATCTATTAAGATGAAGGTTTGGCTTTGGAAATTGGAAGCAGACCTGCGTTTAGAATTGTATTCGTAAACCATGAAGCCCTTAGTGCTGAAGCCTAAATAAGGAACAGAATTCCCATAAAACGAGTAATAGGAGCAAGTGGCTTCTGCTGCAAAGAACAAAACAACCTGTTCTACTTAGTAATAAAAGTTCCAATATGTTTGCATATATTTATTTTGGGCATCGGTCTTATGGAAATTTAAGTCTGTTGGCTGGTTATTGTTGATATAGAAAACATACAGATGTTTATTGTCCAGATGTTAATAGGTGCAGAGAATTCATTATCTCCTATGAGTAATGGAGGGAAGAAAATATCCCAGGTTCTAGTTTTTACAGTTAGGTACCTTTTTGTTGGTTTTAGGTTTTATTGTGCCTAGGACCCAGTAGGTGGGTCAGTAGTAACTTCGAAATTGAGCAATCTGTGTACATGACCTACGTGGAGCACAAACCCTTACAAAAGGTCTGGTAAACTGAGCTGCAGTGATACTCCGAGGTGGGGCAGAGGGGAATGCTCTTTGAGGAACTAACCTTTAATTTACTGTTTCCCAGCTTTGCTATGGTGAAATAATTTTAATAGACATTTGATGTACTGCAGGCACAATGGAACAATTCAGCTATCAGTAAAAGTATGTTATCTTTTCAACTGCACCTGGCTATAAATAGATGTGGTAGAAGATCTTAATTAGAGTTTGCCTTAAAAGTAGGATTAGAACTTTCAGAATTTTTTTTCTGGGAATCGAAAGGAGACTTTTCTGAGTGGTTTTGAGGTTTTTGAATTGAATCTAGGGAAAGATTAAAGGGCTAGCTAAGTTTCCTTGCAATGGACGGACCTTATGGTGGTTGTGTAATTGTTTTACCAGCATGGATTCAGTGTGTAAAAACATCTTGTGCCCCAATTCTGAGCACCATTTAAAAGCATCCTCTGAAAGAATGAGGTAAGCCGCAGATGGGCATCAAACCTGAAAAAGTGATTTTGATGCAAAAGCGTATGCAAGTGCCTGGCTTGCTCATCCTCCAGTTGCTTTGCCTGCATCTTAGGATGTGTCTCTAGTGCAACATCGTGAAATGGATGCTATTGGTTTACTCCATATGAGCCTCACATTTCTTTAATTTATTTTAAAAATGCGAGTGGATGGAGGTAGAATGGTGTGTAGTGTGTTCTGCCTCATGCATCATCATCATCAAAACATTACTTGTGTGTTTCCGAGCCTTATGGGATCAACATCCAAAATGGTGATAGCACAGCTTGACTGTTTAGTTCCTATAAACTTCACGACAGGAATCATGATACCATGAGTGCAAAATTCATCTGTATCCCTATTAGAAGACCCGTCTGTGGGAGGCAGAATCTTGCACTGTACCACTGGTGTTCCCTGTTGGATAGTTGGGTTTTTCATTTTGCTAACTGAGGGAATAAAATATTTTTTTTCTCATAAATCCTGCCAAATTGTACTTTCACAGATGCCTCAGGTATATGATGTAGCTGCACCAAGGAATAGGTCATCTGTACGCAGAGTGTATTGATTTACTCATCACTGAAGAAACTCTAAATGGTGAACCAGAGAGACTTTTTTTTTTTCCTGCTGAATTTACCCAGTGTAGGAAACTAACACAGTTTTCAGATTTGTACTTGCACTGCCAATTTTTTTAAATTTTTTTTTTAAAGGAAATACTGGCAGATTTGCATTATACAGATGATTGATAGGTCGAAGACTGCACTTCAGAGAGCACGACCAAGCACTCGTCATTAGGATGCTACAACCATAAGCGGTCAATCCAAATTCTTTGCATTTTTGGCTTGTACCCAAAAAAAAGCTGGATGCTGGGTAGATCTTGTTTGTCTCAAGTGCAGACCCATGACATTACACACATAAAAAATGGGACTTGTCGGCATCAACCAGTTAAGCCTGCTTTGCGCTGTGAGTGTAAAGAGGTGTAGCCAATACGGGTGGTAGTATGTCCCGTGCCTAGTATGTGTGTGCAAGAAGCTATTGCAGGAGGACATGGAAGCCTGAGCAGAAAGCAAGCGCCACAGGCTGACCCCTGGAAAGGGTACAGTCAACCAGTGTTCTGGGTGGTGGTTGAGTTACGTTTTATGGAAGGGATGGCATTTCTCGATTCTGTTTTTTAACCTTGCTGAAATCATGGGCTCTCCAGCTGGAAGTTATTCTGTTTTGATATTTGCCAACATCTGGATATGTCTAAACTATGTGATGCCTGAAATGAGATTCCAAAACCCGTATCGTGGTATCTATAAATAGTTGGATTTTTAGTGGTCCCAAAAAACACAGCTGCTGTCAGCAATTCACTTAGTACAGTATATTGTTTTGCATTTAGTGGCGAGAGAAATAGGCCAAAATTAAGAGAGATGGTGAATTCTAACGCTGCTTTATTGTGTAGGCAGATCTGATTTAGAAATACACCAGCAGCAGTTGATCTCATCAGGTTGAGTATCTTTTTGCGTCATTTGACCCAGGTTTTCTGCTATAGCCAGTCACACGAGAGGGTAGCAATCATCTACTACAGATACGTAGTTTTACGTAAAGATGTCGAGAGGTCTCCCAAGACATGATGATGGTGGTGCTGATTATTCCAGTATCCCGTTGTCAGGTACCTATTATCTGTCCATTTTATAACCCTTCAGAACAGACTGGGAAGGCAAGGAGTTAACACCTCTCCTGCGTAGCCTCGCTCCTTCCCCCCTTTTCAGTCCACTGTACAGACAAAAGAGAGGAGCAGCATGAAAGAAGAGGAGGTTATGATGTGGAAAATTATCAATTTTTCCCTGTTCGTCTCATCTTCACCTGTCTTACTGTCAGTCAGAACTACGTGTTGATATATCATGCGCAAGTTTTGGTGTACTCACAGAATTTGAAAATGGGCGTATAAAAGTCGGCAGCCCATGAAATCAGGAATTTATAAACATTCATGCAAGCAGGTGACCTGTGGCAGGGGGAAACCTTCCATCTTTTTCTTCTTTCTTGTGAGAAATTGTTACAACATCTGAGCTCTGTTTACAAGTAAGAGTCGGTATCATGCTTGTGCTTCAAGAGACTAGGAGACCTTGCAGCATATGTATTTAGGCTTATGTTGTCATGCTCTCCAACTAGACCCGAGTGTTGGAGTTTAATTCAAGGGCTGATAGGTGCATGTGGCAGTGTGTATCTAAAGCCAGCAGTTGTTGTTGTTGTCATGGCATCCTCTAATGTAGGTCTGAATTACATTATCAATGAAAAGTGCTGCAACTTGAAAAGAACCTTGTATACAAAGCACGTATTACAGTGCAGCATAGGTGTCCATTCAGCCTGAGTGCTGCTTCATGTTCATAGCCTTCTTCTCCAAGAAGATTAGAAGGGGACAAAAATTACATGCATGGCCTATCTCGTCACACAGCTCAGATCTGATGGGTTTTGCTGTGGACGTTACACGTTACAGACTTACTCGATAGTTGGAAGGATTTGCTGTTTATGGCCTTTTTAGAAAAATGAACTTCCACTGAAATTCTTCTCTACACTTATCTCGGTGACATCGAGACAGAACTTGTGTTTTCATAGTTACAGCCTAAATGCCACTAGCTGTTCCTCTGCTAGTTGCTGGAAACCCTGTGGCTCTGTTAGCTCAAAGTACATTGCCAGACTTGTGGCAGTAGTTTCGAAGGAGCCTAGCAGAAGACTACTCCGATAAATTGTGAGAGTCCCCAGAGCAACTCCAGGCCTTGCACAAACCAGGAGACACTGCCTGTTTTACTTCTCTTGAAGATCCTTTGGTACACGGGTTTAACGCTTGTGCGGAGATAAACCTTCAGAGTGAGCAAATGCGGGTCTCGGCTGCTGGACCTGCCAGCTGTTCCTGGGGATAAAGGGTGCTCTGGGACTGCACAAAACGCCGTCCGAAGCGAGGGCGGATTTCTACCTCAGTGAGCTGGTCCTGCTGCCAACATTCTCCGCATACCCATCCCAGGGAGGCCCTCCTCGGTAAACTCCACATAAAAGAGAGCGGAGTAAAAAGCCTTAGAAAGTGCATCGAGCTTTTTGTTTCCTTTGTCATCAATACAGTGTGTTCTGGTGTCTCCAAGACAACCATGTCTAAAAGGCTGACTGCATCTTTCACTGCTGCTCTATAGTGAGCTTGCCGAGATGGGCTCTGAGGACCAACCTCTAGTCGTTTTTTATACATGAGTTTTCTGAGTACTGCCCAAGTAATTTGCGTGCTTGTTTCAGTTTTACTGCAAGAATTAAGTTTCAGTTTATCAGTTTTGAAGATACTATTTTGGGGTCGTCCCAGCTTATTTTTATTTGAAAAATAGTAACGAGCAGTTAGGATGTTCCCAGTAATGCCTGCAACAATGCTGGCTTTCTTTGCGTTTCAGACCCATTCTGCGTCTGATAATAGATGCCTTCCTGCTACTGAATAAAGATGTACTGAATCTTGTGTTCCGTGTGTGCTTTGTTGCCCGTGTGTGTTGCCTTCTTGGAAGGATTGCTGATTTCAAATTTAAGTTCAGGTGGCCAAAATACTTGTGGTTTTAGGATTTCTGTATAGTTTTGCAGATCTGAAAATCTGCAGAATTTGGGTTGGGGGAGATGATGGTGTTATTCGTGGTGCGTGTTCTCTGAGCAGCAACATCACAATCCTTTTCCAGTGCTTATCTGCCTCAGAATTGTGGTCTCTATATCCCTTCTGTGTAACATACTTCTCTCACACTTGCTTAGAGAGATCTGGTGGTGGAATACAGTTTCAAGGGTAGCACATTGTGTCTCCTGTGAGGTCAGGAGCATTGGGAATTACAGTGGTTCCGTTTCCTTACATTCATGTAGGAGAAGCTGAATCCAAGACTGGTCTCTTGGCTAAAGTGAAGAGTAGTTAAAGATAATGTAATTATTTGTGTTTTGTAGCTGAAGCAGTCAAGACCACCACCCTGTCCCTGCAGTGGGCATTGTCAAGGTAGTTAGCGTGGGCATCTGTTGGAGTAAGGCAACGGTTTTTCCTACTGTCACTTTCAGAAATGCCTGACACCCATATGATGAGACAAAAGAAATACAATCCTCTCATGACAAATTCCAACCTGAGTGGTGGCAATTTTGTTCTACTGGCAGCCTCACTGCACTGTAAAAGTGTATAGATAAACATCTAGATAAATAACATTTATATATATTGGAAAATCTTTATAAAGGATCTGCTGTCAATTCTGCTTGTGTTACGTATACCTTCAAATTCCATCTCGGATCCCTAAGATACTGCATCCATTTACTGTTTGTTGTAGACTGTTTTTTTCCTTTGTATGTCAGAATCCAGTATCGAAAAGATAAAATTGATTTCTGCAAGCATTGCGTTGGTATGGTTGATAAGGTAAGTAAGGGCTTGCCTGTAGATGGTAAGAAAGGGTTGGATTTAAGACAATATTAGTGGAGCTGTAGTTTTCAATCGGATGAGTGAGAGCAACCTGTGAATGTGTATGACCAGGGCAGTAACCAACTCGGCAGAAGTATTTCTGCCTTGCCTGTGTGTGGTTGTTGAGACCAGTCATGTATTCCATTAGCATTGTCTGTGCAGGAACATTTTCACTGTTTTTTACCAGGGTCTCTGCAGAACAGCTTAACTGGGGGACATGGGAATGAGGGAGACTGGGGCATGCTTCATGCTGCCTTTTTTTTTTTTTTTTTTCCGCCTCCACTCTTTTTCTATTAGCCATGAGAAATTTTAGGAAACATTTAGGACCAAATTTGCCACAGAAGCAAATCCTTCATTTGTTGTAAAGATTGCAGGCATAAGAAACCACGTGATGGCTCCGTTTCCCTGGGATGCAGTCTTGCAGTTTTCATGCATACCAAACTCTCCCAAATCAATACCTGTGTGTAGTACAGAGAGGTTTTTGGTATCTGCTTGTTGCCCTTTAGCGCTTTCTTTGCGATCACAGTGACTTAACTCTGGAAAACTGGTCTTTGGTTGTCAATGTTTTATTTATTAAGTATCAATTTGAGATGCCTGTCCAGGAAGGTTTTTTGTTTAACTTTCAAATGAAATCACAAGTGAAAACTCTGACATTTCCCTTTTTTATAGCAGTTTCTTTATTTTGTCCTCTCCTTCATCATTTAAAGCAAGTATAAATAATGCCAAAATTACTTTAATGTGTTCAATCTTTGGCATTTTTTGGACACCATCACGAACTCAAATTTCCAGTAGATGCCATGCAGCAGTTTTAACAGAGCAATGCAGTAAATAGTACCTAGAAGTTGGAAGGAGGAAAAATACTTTTTTTTTTCTTTCCTTTTTTTTTTCTTTTTTTTTTTTTTTTTTTTTTTTTAGGTTTTAAGAGTTTTATACAAACTTGTAAGAACTTCAGGTTGATTTTACTGGGCTTACTACATTAACAGGCTATGTCTGGTTTGTTCAGGCTTTTCAGGTCTTACTTAAATTCGTCCCGGTGTTGTGGCTGCCCTCCTTTAGTCGTTCAGTTGCACCAGAAATCATTTGTTTCACGTGTATGTCATGTTTTCAGTAAATTGACTGACTTTGGGCATTGAATTATGTAACGATGAAGACCTTGAAACTATAATTAGTTTTAATCTACTACTGTGCACTATCAAAGTAACCCGAAAGACAAAGAACTCTTCTCTGAGTTATTGTTGGTAGTTGCATTTAAGAATCACAATTTATAATTCATTAATTTTTAGTCATTTCAGTGTTTCATGTTAAATGTACATTTTTGTTTCGAAAGGTGAATTTTTCCTTTCTATAAATGGGTCAGTATTAACCAAAGTCGCCTTCTTACTCTTCAAAGAAAGTAATATTTTACAGTTGAGTTCAATTTTAGAAATTTAGATGAAAAATGCACTTTTACCTAGCTAAGGGTTGGGGGCAGAATATAAAAAGATTGTTCAGGGTTATTACTGAAATTCCTTGTTGTCACCAGCTGTGTTGTAATTTCTTGTTCAAGATGTGATAGTGGTGCAGCATGAACTGTATAGTGGCCCATAAATAAACATCAAAAGTCCGTATTTCTGTTTTATCATTGGTAATGCCTGCTAACAGGCACTGTCACTTAACTTATGCCGAGCTGTAAATAAAGTTATTTTTCAGCCATTTATCTCTTCCTTCAACTTCGCATGCAAATCTTCAGCCTTAGAGAGATTTTTTTCACAGGGAATCTGCCTGACCTTGTGTCTTCCTATGAAGATGCAGGCAAATTCTTTCTTAAACTGTAAACCTTTGCAAAAGCAGCTTACTTCAATATTGAGTGTCGGAGGAGTTTATTTGCCTGCTTTTTGTTTGCTTTTGGACTGTCACGCTTAATAGTTTCTCATGTTATGTGGAATAATTGGGTCAGGGGGAGAGAGGGGGTAAAAAAAAATAATGCAAAAGTGTGCCACACGTAGCATACCACTTGGCAAACTTGATAAAGAAACAGACCTAGGACTCGATCTGATTTCCCTAGATACCAGTCAAGTAAAAACGCTTTTATAGCTTTCACTGCCCAAGGCAAGCTGGAAAGAATTACCACCCTGCCTAGTGAAAAGCCACTTGGACAGTAAACAAAATAGTCACTAAACAATTTGCTGCCCTTGATATTTTGCTGTCCTGTGTGACCCGTTGTCCCTCCTGTGTTGGCAGAGCTGCCCCTGCAGCGGCGTCCCTGGAAAACTCAGGGCTGCAGCATTTCTGTGTCCTTGGATGTTGTGTTCTCAAGCTGTGTGTTTGTGTGTCAGAGCATAAATTCCTCGTCTGAGGAGAGGCTGAGATGGCTTCTCCTGTCTGGAAAGGCAGAGGTCTGTAGCGGTTATGGGCGGAGCAGGAGCTGCTCGTGATTGCCCTGTGCTGTGTGAAACTGCCCTGCTCAGCCCTGGCAGAAGTCGTGGTGGATCCTCCTCACCTCTCATCTCTGGACCTCAGTTTCGCTTGTGCCTGGAAACTCCTTCTGCTTTGGCTCCAGGGAGGGATGTTCCTCTGGGTCACCGAGTAAAGCAGCATTAATGCGGACAGGGATAGACATTGTTCTGCCCCTCTTTCCTCTCCCCTCAACAGTTTTGGTCATGTTCTGTAGTAGATGCGTTTCAAGCCTCTGAGAAGTTTGTTGTTTGTTTTGTCTTTGAATTTATCATATGTGATAAGGAAATAGTCACATCATTACTGTGTGTGCTCGATGTCCATGAGCAGATGAGAAGTGTAGAGTGGGCTGTTGGTCCAGAAAGTGTAATAAAGTACTAAATCAGGAAGCATAAATAGACCTTTTAAGAACTTGGTAAATTTAATTTTGGAAAACATGAATATTTTATAGCCAGCATTAAACAATATCAAAACTGCGTTTAGTTTTGATGAGCTAGTCCTCTATTTCAAAGTTACATACATTTGTTGATTAGGCATTCTAAACGTATATCAGGCTTGGGTGAAAAAAGTAAAGGACAAAACCTTCTTTCTTATATTAATTAAAAAAAATATGTATCTCAGCCTTCTGCAGCTGATGACCACAACCAAGAAAAATCTCAAATATTCCTAATAAATATTTTTAAAATAAAAACTCTACCTGACTGAAGAGACATTTAGGCAAAGACAGTTCTTTTTTATTTTCATCTAGAAAAATGACATAGCTTTTTTTGATTCTTAAAAGATTTTTTTGTTCTTTTGTTTTTAAACATTCAGTTTTCAGGTCAATGAGCACCACAGGCTCGACTGTGCTTTTGACCTGATGAGGGTACAAAGAGAGAATGAGCCTATTTTATGGGAGAGGAAACATTTACATGAATCATACCCATTTATTGTTTTAAAATACGATGACAAAGATTTCTTACACATAGTTTAAGTGGTGACAGGTTTTCAAGACAGTGTATGCAACTGGTATTTTATTTTTTCTCGTTCATTTTTTTGATTACTCAGTATTGCTTTCCAGTTCTTCTTCACAGACCTTTGCTGATTTCCAGTTCCTCTGTGGAAGTCATCTGAATTTAGGTCTTGCCAGTTTGTTAAAACGGCTTTAAGAATCATTACTAAATCTTCTGTAAAGATAGCACGAGTTATATTCGCTCTTCGTCAATGCATCGTTAGATACGAGCATCTCTATTTGTGATGGGGAGAACGCATTTGATGGAATAGTGGGAAGAAGTGACATGTCCCATGTTGTTATCTCCTAAAATACCATGCATTAAGCCACCCCAAGTGAGGGACATCCATTTCCTAAGGTATTGCTGACTGCTTTCGCTCTGCCACCCCGCATCAAGGTTTTAGGAGGACCCTTGGGTCTGCTACCTTTGGAACTGAGACTTTTTTTTAATCTCTCCCCTTCTTTCCCATTTGGGAGAATGATAAAAGAGATGTGACTGGCACTTAAGAGACAAGTATTGCCCTAGCAATGGGCATATTTTATGGCAAACACCTCTTGGAGGCATCTATCTGAAAAAAGTGAAGGCAGAGAATTGGGTGGTGTCTTATATAGAAGGCAAGTTAAGAAAAGACATGGTGGGGACAAGGTATGTTAAAGAACACGAGATTAATTAATAGTAAAACAAGTTTACATTGGCAATACTTGGCAAAAGAGCAGAAATCTATTGGATCTGAAGGTAAGCTAAAGTAAAAACAGAGCTATGCAGCTGTACATAAGACAGCTGAATATGATTTGCAGATAGATTGAATGCAGTTACTGATTTTTATCCTGAGGGCTTTTTGAGTACCACAGCATTACTAAAATATCAGATGTCTGTGTTTCCCTGGTCCTCAAGGAAAGAGTTGTAGTATTGGAGACAGCCAGCAACAGAGGAGTTCAGGAGAACGCAGGTAGATCGGTGAGACCAGTTTTTTTGAAATTGTCTATAATGGACAAAATGCCAACCAGTTTTACATTAAAGGCATTATCTGCATTTTTTTAAAAAAGAAAAAGCATTGTAGTGAACTTTATCAAAATGTTAACTTCTACTAAAGAACAGCAGCCATGTTGTGTGCTTGTGAGCCAAAAGTCTTGTTAATTTTACCCAAATGCCTTCCTCCATACCCAAGTTACTGTATGTAATTAATTTGTAGCATCACTTATCTGTTGCTTGGTAATTTTTCTGATTTAGGGCACTACGAAATATGAATCTGTTAAGACCTGCACGTGAATATTGTTATTTTATGACATCATAGTCTGTTGTCTTTTGTAACATCCCTAAGTTGTATACACAGTATTACAAGGATTATTGAAAAATGAAGGTGACTTCTAATTGGAGTTCAATTTTCAGTGGTCCTTTGCTTTCTCTTCTCATTGTATCAAGGCAAAGTAATAACGTCTCAGTGCCAGTATTTTCAAATGTAGCTCAGATGTTTAGTGTAAGGTCAGATCTGTTCCATTTCACTTGCTGCTTCCTCCTGCTGCTGGAGAATCTGCATTTGTTCACAGAAATCCCTTTCTCATGGGAAGGGGAGCTTTAGATACTGCGACCTGAGCCCTCAGAGACAAATCAGCATCACTCATTTACTGTAGGCATTGCCCGACTTACCTGGGACTCGGGACTGCGTGGTTGAAGCGACTGTTCAGATTGATCTTATTGCTTGCTAACCTGCCATTACATTGTCAAACTGTTATGTAGCAGCCATGTGGACTCTTCACACTGGTCAGGAGGGTCGGTCTGCAGGACCATCCCTGTGAGCAGCCTGCCCTAACAAAGCTGAAGGCACACGATGCCACTTGTTCTGGGTAGCGCCTTTCATGCAACTACCGAGTCCGTGTGTGCAGGCTGTGTTCATGGGGACCCTCCTCCTGAAGGCAACTTCTAATGCAAAATGAGGTAGGTTGGTGTGGAAATGGGTCTGTTCTCCAGTTACGGTGTGCACATTTTAATAGTGAGTAGGTGGTAGAGGAGGACACCTGCACTCGAGTTACTGGAATAGAAAACTCTGAGGCTTGCTTTTCTTTGGTTTGATGTTCAGGGGGTGTGTGTGTGTGAGGGGGGCTTGTTTCGTGGCTTTTTTGGTTGGAGCTGGTTTGACTTGGTTTGCTTTTTGTTGGGGGTGGGGGGGTTTGTGTGTTTTTTTGTTTTGTTTGGGTGTTTTTCTCTGTCTTCTTCCTTGTTTTTTTTCCTACCACTTAAACTTCCTAGGGCACGCTAAACCCTGGCGAAATAGATCCTGAAAAGCGTTGCAGAGTTTGACTGCGGTTCTTGCCTGCAGGATGTAGACTGGCCAGACCTGCATGCAGATGGCTGTCAGTTCCCTCAGACATAGGTGGGAGGAGAGAGTGGTTTTAGCTGGTGCTGATGAACATCCGACTCCCAACATCTGCTGACAGGTTGCTATTTCACGCTCTACAGTTTTGTTTCAACAGAAATGCAGTATGTTGTCTCACTGAGTAACTTCGTCTTCTCTCGTTAGGTGAAACTATTGCATTTATGAACCGAAAGCATTTTCATAAGCACACAAAAGACTTATCTTGGTTATAGTAAGTGTCTGAGATTTATTGGAGAGAAACTGTACATCGTGCACCAGGAAAGGAGAGAATTTTGCCATGAGTAACTTGGACAGTCATTTAGATAGTTAATCTAAGCAGATTCATGATATATCAATGTACAGTGTTGTGGTGATATTTGTATGAGATGTTCATGATAATGCTTATCCTAAGGAAAAATGACTCTGCATTGATTGTCATTGCTGTAGGACACACTAGGTAGTATTTTCTGAAATACAAAGCAAGTGTAGCATGGATTTCTTCATTCCTTTTGCAAACTGACGTCATTTTCCGGGAGAAGAAGTGAAAGGGTGCATGAATGCCACAGGTGTCTTTCTGGGAAATTAAAAAAGTGGAGGAAAATTGTGAGGATAGAGACAACAGTTAAAATAACCATTGAAATGTTTGTTTCAATAGGACTTTTGGAAAGATTTTGGGTATTCTGGTACGCAAAGCAAGGAATATCTTCCTATAAGTTTTGATTTTGCAACGTGTTGATTCTGCAGATTACCACTGCATGTTTCCATTATCCAGGTGCTTGGACCACCATGTTTGATACATGTAAATGTTAGAATTTATTGGTTTCATCTAGTACCTAGGACTCTTGGTCAGGGATCAGTCCCATTGTATTGATTAATGTAGGGATAATCCCCAGACTCTTTGCTGTATAGGCCTTTGGAGGGTGATACTGTGTAATCTTTACTAAGAAATGTAGGATGTCGTGGCTAATAATAGAAAAATGAAGACTGCAGAAAGTACAGTACCTCACTGTTTCTCAGCAAAATAGTCTTGACTCAGACAGTAATAGGTTAATTGCCACATCCAAAAATGAATCCTAATGATTCCCTTTAGGAGCCATTATCACATGTGGGATTTTCATTGCAGTATTTATAACCAAATATATATATTTGGTCTCGAAGCTCATGTAACTGTTAAACCCAGCAAAAGAGTTCAGAAAGGCAATACCATGCTCCTGTCCTTAAGCTTTGCTAAAAGTAGAATTTTCAGTTCTAGTTCAATCAGTGAAGCCCCTGCCATTTTCAGACATTATTCCAATCTAACACAATTTGAATGTCAAGTGTCCTGTGTTTTGTGCTCACAAGGCCCATAGGAAAGTCTAGAGACATTAAAAAAAAAAAAAAAGAAAAGAAAAAAAAAAGGCTGCATTTATCATAGGAGCAGATCTTCAAATATATCAAAAGATCTGTTCTTTTTCTTTTCTATTGTTCTGTGGCTGGACTGCATCATGATTGTTAAGTGAGAGTCTGTTCAGACAGGTCTGTTTCTGTGTGTTTCCACCTGGAATAAATTGCATAAATTTGCACGGCGTTGTCTTGGCATAGCTTACTGAAGTGTGTCTTAATATTGTGGTGACTGTATTGAAAGTTACTTCTTGAATGAAGTCTGCCTGTATCCCTCTCATTTTTCTGCATATTGTATTTGAGGATTAATTTTTTTTTTCCTTCCTGTATTAACTCAGGTACCATGTTGTGCTGCTGTCACGCTTGTCTGCGTTTTGCAAAGAAAACAGTTTTTATCAGTGTTTTTTCCTAGCATAACACCTTTTTTTTTTAATTCCTGTCAATTTTATTACTGTCAATTTGAATTTGAGTGGATTTATTTGAGCCTCGTAATTTTGTAATCCCTAGACGAGATATGCAAACAGTGGTAAATGTTCTTGAAGGAAAGTAGCATCACTTGAATTTTGACTTGAACTGTGTCAGCTGTACACAGGTGACCTCATGTTGGTAATTTTAAAGAGTTTGCACTATGTAGTACAGTCAGGCATGAAGTGATGATACTACTTGCTGCAGCTGGTGTTTATCTAACTTATCTGGAGCCAGGTGGACCTTACATGCAATAAAATAGTAATTTGCAAAGGCTCAAGTCAGAGATATGAAGGTTCCGGAAGGCAGATTTCTCCTCTTCTTTTGTTTTTCCTTTTGTACTCAAGATTGGGTAACTCTGCAACAATGGGTGGTTTTCATGTCATTGAGAATATGGTTTAGTTAATCAACTAAGAAGATAAAAGTAATTAATAATCATCTGGTGCATTCAGTATGTGCCAGTCACTAAACAGGATTCCAGCACTGGATTTTTTTTTTTTCTCTGACGTATTTATTTTACTTCAAGGGAGAAACATGTAAAATATGTAATAATCACTCTTTGCTGCTATGTTTCGGACTTTAGACTATGGTGCTGCAAAATTTTAGGTAAGCTTCCATGGTCAGCAGTGTCAAAGAAATCCCTGTATCTTTCTAATTCATTGAAATAGGATGGCTAATACTAGTGCCTTTTCATTTATTTTAAGGTACCTACATGCATTTATTGTAACTAGGAGGAAGCATGAAGTGTGTTAAGGCAGGTGCTATAACAGGCTACTGAATGAAAAAAATGGTTGATAGGTGCCTTCAAGTATATAAAATCAGGCATTTTCCTGCCAATTCTCTTGATACTTCCCCCTCTTTAATGATTATTTAATTCATTATTAATTAGTATATCACTTTTGCCATTTTAAATGATGAAAACTATACATAGAGGGAGAGAATACCCATTTGGAGGTTACTTTCACCCACAGGTACTCTCTTGTAATGAGACAGACATATAGCCCAGGTTTTTTGAGTCCTCTGCTTTGTTATGGGAAGTACTACTGTAGCCTGGCTGTGAAATACCCTGTACTAGCCTGCACCAGTTACCAGATGCTTTTTTGATTTATTTTTTTTTTAAGGTCAGTTATCATTGTTTAATAATAATTATAAAAACCTGAGGTCTGACGAGATAACATTAAGCTACCATGGCAACTGGTTTTCTGCCTGAGGCCTGCTGGACATGATGCAGTGATAGTATAATCCCCGGAATTTATGATTTTTATTGCTATCTAACACATCCTTGTAAATACTACTAGGCTTTCTCTGCTCTTCTTCCACCGCATTTGGCAACTGTAGGTTTCTTGCACTTTTTTGACGCAGAAGCACAGCCTTCAAGCAAATTGGGTATTTTTTCACCACTACCCATTTTCTAGGGTAATGAACATGCCCTTTTTATAGGTTCTCTGTTGAGATCTGCTGTGTGCTGTGGTGAGCACTGGTGCAGTTGTGTCCGTGTGTCCAAGTCCAGCTCCGCTGACTGGGAGGTTCTCTGGGTTTCCCCCGGAGATAACAGAATTCGTCTTTTAGGAGAGAAGTGACCCACAGAGCTGCCACGGTAACTTGAGGATGACTAAACTAAGAACCTTTTAGAAATCATTCAAAATAATTACAGCTTGGGAAAATTAGACTGTTGTGTACCCAGAGGGATGACCTGTGGAGGAGTGACAAAAAATGACAGTTGGGTAGACCAGGCAGAGAAAGGAAGGAGAGGAGACAGGAAAAGCAGCGCTGATGTTTGTGCAAGGTCATTGCACTCAGATGTACAACTTGAGGAAAAACTGTCCCCTTTCCCCTTGTTGCCTCCATAGCCTCCTAGGAGGGACTGCATCCGGGGTACATAGCAGAATACAGAGTATTAAATGGTCCTGTGTACATTTCAAGACGCTTTTTTAAATGAGAAGCAGAAGTGTTGGCAGGATCACTGCCATTTTGTCAGAGTTGGGAATTTTGGTTTGTTGCAGTGCAAATACAACACTTGCTTCTGCCTGAGCAATCCTAAAATTTGATGAGAAAAAAATCATTAATTTTATTTTATTTATTTTCATGATAACAAGTGGCATATAAACTAAAAGTGATACATGCCTGCTTCTCTCCTATGTTCTGTTTTTGTTCCTAAACCCCTTTTAGTGCGGGGGCTTAAGCCGATGTGGAAAACTGCTGACCGGTTGAATTGGTGAAACAGTTTATCAGCTCATTTGAAAGTACGTGTCTGATATTTCAGCAATTCCTGGCTCTTTACAGAAACTCCAGGAGCCTGCACTTTTGTTTATTTAGTTGATTAGTTTACTTTTTAAAGATAACCCTCCAGTGGAAGGCTCTTTCTGCCTAGGTGCTTGAAGCCTGAGCTGCAGCCTGGGTTGTCAACCTGAAATTAGTAACACTTCAGCACCTCTGCACCTCTATTAGAAGCACAGTTGAAAGAGGGGGCAGGAAGAATGGGAGCATCAGGGAATAAAGTAAGTTTAAAAAAAAAATCTAGAAAACAGGACACCTAGAGAGAGAGAGGAGGTGGAAGAATAAAGAGCTAGAAAAAAATGAGAAACCTGGAGCCTAGAAGAATTTTGGGCCGGGCACAGTTAGCAAAGGGAACATATAAAAGCATCTATTCTTTGTTCTCACTCTCCTTATTGTTAATGGAAGGGGGAGGGAGAGGAAGAAAAAAGAATAAGCTAACTTTTTTTTTACATTTTCTAAAGATAGACTGAAAGGCAAAGCTGCTTATCTAGTTTTTACTAGATATTTAAGTCATTACTGTAGCAATAAAACTGCCCTTTAATTGCTGCACCATAATTGTAGGTATTTGTTTCTTACGTCGCTTAAGGTCACATAAAAATGAATAGAGGTAAAAATAGGTTTGTGTTAAGTGCCTGAATTTTGAAACTGTTTTCTGCTAGCTGTCTACAGAGACAGTACTTTCCCTTTAGTCTCCTGGTTTGACTGTTCAGGAGATATATTTTTTAATTACCAAATTGGATTTCAGCAGGTGTAGTCAGTTGATGTATTATGGGTATAAGAGATTAGTGTTTAATCCTTCTTTTTATTACTGTGTAGATTGGTATACTTGGGAAAGTATTAAAAGGTACGTTGCGTACTCCAGAGTACAGAAATGACATTTATTAGAGAGTTTTCTTTCAGCTAGCATCATTTAGAAAAAAAAAACTGGTGCAGAACTCTGCAGGGGCCTATAGACTCATCTATAGTGAAATTGCTTTAAACAATGCAGAGTAGAGGAAAGGGGAAAGAAACCTTTTTGTGTTTTAAAACAAAAGCAGTTGTCGAAATAGAAGTACTTCCCCTTCTCAAAGATGCTTATTCTCTTTTTCTGCATCTTTTTTTCTAAAATAAGGACAAAAGGGGTGTCAAAGCGCAGAAGATCTTTGTGTCAGTGAGTGGTAGAGGCAAGGACTGAAAAGGATCAGTGAATCAGATATAATTTGGACTCAGTTTGAGATACCAGTCCTGTGTTTTGCTGATGGCTGGTATTCTCGTTCTGAAAAGCTGCAGAGGCATTTCTATCGAATAGAAAGAACATTATCCCCATTTTCATTCTGGCATGCCTGTTACGACTTTGTTCTGTAAACAAAGAGGATTATGGGAACTGGAAACTAGATGACATTTTATTAAAGAACTGTGCGAGTCTTTCACTGTGAATGCAAGAATCGGACAGTCTGGTGATAGCTACCTGTGAAAGAAAATACTTTACAAATAGACCTTAATGTTTGAAATAGTGAGGTTTATGAGGAGGTAGTTCTCTAATGTAGGGCAGATTATCCGCAGGGTTTAGTATTTCCCAGTAGCACCCTGCAACAAAATACTTTAAAAAAAAGTCTCCAAATGCCGTCGTACAAATTAATTATGAAAAAATACATGCTGCAGAAGTAGGGAAAGGGAGGTCTGTGTCCGCTGTCCTTCTGTTGTGTAGGCTGCCAGATTGCTTTGAAAGTATGTTATTTTAGGAAATGTGTATATTTGTCTCTCTAGAACTAACAGTCTGGGGAGTGTGGCAGGAAAGAAAATTGCATCAAATGAGCTTTAGTTGAAGTAACTAGCACGTTTTACTTTTACCAGCATACAACTTTTCATACAACTTTATAGCTTTTCTGCAGTAGACTACTCACTTAGCATCTTCATTCCACAGAGTAAAGTCGTATATTAGTACTAGGTTTTACCTAATGCCTGCTGCAGATCACTCTGGAACTGCTTTCAGTTAGTGAAGTGTACAGTATGAATTAAACCATAAATCTTTGCAAGTTACTTTTCCTTTTAATTACTGTTTTCCTAACTGAATAGACGAACGATTAAACAAACAGTACAGCATGGAAATGTGGAAAGTTAAGCTGCTGTGAGTCTGATCATGAGACTTGTCAAGTTGGTCAGTAGCTTGAAACTTTGGTGACGCTTCTTTCCGCTCTTGCGAGCTTCGTAGCCTGGCTTTCACTTGGGACCAGATTGTAGAGCTTGTGAAGTCAAGTGAAAACGGGGATTAGAAGCAAATGGCCATATTTGGCCCTTAGTAAGTGGCAAAACTCCAGTTGTTTTTGTGTGACCCGCCAAAATAGCCTTCTACTCCACGTGGGCTGGGATGGCAGAACACAGTGCTCAGCACAGAGGCAGAGGTTTTCAAAAGCAATTGCTGCATTCGCAGTCTTGCCTTTCAGAAAGTGGTAAGCAGCTGCCTTTTGACAGCCTGACTTGCTTTTGAAGTGTCACGGATTGGTCATTACTCCAGAAAGGCTCAAAATTAGTAGCACTTTGAGATTTTTCTGGATGGTCTGGAGTACGAGGTAAACTACAGTGCATGAATTTGAATTGAGAAGAAGAGGGGATTAGAGAAAAGACTAGAAGAACCTGTTAGTAATGTGCTGAAGTATCTCTAAAGGATATAATGACAAATTGAATTATAATACAGGTAGGAGAATGCAGTTGTCTAAAATAACCTGATAATAGGCTGTATTTATTTTGCATCAGCAGTTTCTGCAGCTAATTTTCTCAGTTTACAGGTGAGAACAAGACATCTTTCTGGATGCCTTAGACTACCCATGTATCAAAAAATCAAAAATCCAGTAATGTTTTTAAGATGGTCTTGGGAAGTTCTAAAATCAGACCCAGTTTAAAAGTGCTGCTGGCGATGGAAAAGACAAGCTAGAATGCAGTTAAGTTCGTTGTGATTATAACAGTCTGCCATGATGCCAAAAGCTCACTTCTCTTGAAGGTTATCTATAATTGTTGTAAGGGATGTCTCATGGGCATTTCACATGCCACTCCAAGCCATGAGCTGAAATACGACCATGTTTGCTCTGTTAGGACTAGCAGATCGCCTTACAGACACAGAAGTAACCAGTCTGAATAAATTACTAGTTTATAAAGTTGGGGTTTTTTTAATGTGTTTTTGTAGTTTTCTCCAGTTTCTCTCTCTTAGAAGTAGGAAGACTTGTTAAATACAGAGTGTTCTTGGAGAAAGTAGTGTTCAGATACTAAGCATGCCAATAGCTAGACAGTTCAAGCAGAGTGTTTCCGTATAATTTCTCATTCTGTCAAAGGTAAAAATGTTATCTGGCAGGTAGTTGTGTGTAAGCTACTTTCTTATTCTATTTATTTATCTGCTGCAGAGTGATCCTGAGTGGATTAAATCTACGTGGCTTTTCCATTTTAAGATACACCATCTTAATTGTATTGCTGGTGTGCATATGTTGTTAGCACTTGGATTTTGTTGCAATTTCCGTAATGTCCTCTAAGTGAGCCTTTGCCTTGAGGTTGCAATGGAGATATAGCATTCAAGAGAAGTCGTACTGTTCCAGCAAGTTTATGGAAGAAAATACAGTTTTTGGTTTGTTTTTATGCGTGTGGATTTTACCTAGAAGTGAATTGAATATTTTCAAACTGCAAAAATCCAGATGACAAACTCAATGCAACTGTCTCAGGATCAAAGCAAGTTATGAAAATTATCACAGACTCACAGAATGTTAGAGGTTGGAAGGGACCTCAAAGATCATCTAGTCCAACCCCCCTGCCAGAGCAGGATCACCTACAGTAGAGCACACAGGAACGCGTCCAGGCGGTTTTTGAATGTCTCCGAAGAAGGAGATTCCACAACCTCCCTGGGCAGCCTGTTCCAGTGCTCGGTCACCCTCACAGTATAAAAGTTTTTCCTCATATTTTTATGCAACCTAATTATGTATTAATATTCTATACTGTGCATCAATATGTTAACAAAAAAAAGATATTAGTGATATAGCCCATTGTATCGTTCTATGGTCCGTCTTTGTATCAACCAATTCTGATGTGATCTGCCTAAGATGAAAAAGAGCAGAAGGAAGTTGTCAGAGTACAAACCAACATGAGTAGCTGAAAAATTATTTTCATTGTCTGAGAAACAGTTCTAGGTAATTGAAGACTACTAGTAAGGTACATGAGATTAGACATGTATTTTATAAATACTATGAATCATTCATCTCATTAGACCTGCATATGAGTGGTGTAGCTCTCCAGTGCACTTTAAATGAATTTTCATGTTTAGTTCCTAACGTTTTGTACGCTACACATGTATGCATATGTTGTAATTACTTCCATGCCGGAGTGTTAACTTGAAAGCTTGCTTTAATACCACAGAGCTGTAGATTTTCATTTTAGAATGTTGTAGTCTCAGAGGTCCTCTTTTATTATTTTTTTTAACAGATTGACTTATCTTGATTTTAAGACAAGAAGAGACTCCCAAATTAGTATACTAATGGTCTTTTGTCTTAATAATAATCATATACTAATATTAATTACAATTTTTATTTTGTGTAAAGACCCTGTTTTTGTAAGTCCTTGTTCATGGCCTTATTTTGAGCATGTGAACTAATTGTATTTGCGCAAATGCTGCTTATTACTGCTTTGGTATGACCAAAGGTAGGTAGTCTCTTTAAAACCAGAATAGGGTTGGTTTTTTTTCAAATGATTGAATACTGCCTAGTGCTTCCAAATAATATACTTTTTAAAAGCAAATACTTTTCAGAAGGTGCAGAAGATACTCAGAAGAGAAATATTTAAAAATCCGTGAGTTGTTTTTACGGTTTATGACACTCACATCTCATCATTTATGCAGAGAGCGTTATTAAAAAGCAGTAAAATCAGATACTTGATTGCTTTCTCCTGCATATAAAGTGACTAAGACACTGTGTAGTATATCTAGTTAACCTTTTTTAAAATTAAAAGAATCCATATGACTGATCTGGCAACATAAAGTAACTTTTGGAAAGCAGGCCTCCATTTCATGTGGCTGTTAGGAAGAACATGGTTGGTATAAGCAGGCATTATCCTCAGTGACGAAAAAAATAAAATTCCTGTAGCATTTCTGCAAAAATCTTTGCCTGAAAACCTACAGTTGAAAATCACTCTTTGTTCATACCAGTTGAACTCTGATAATTGAGGCAAAGTGATGTAAATCGAATTAACAAGACTGATAACCATGCAATTGGGGGGAGAGCAGCTACTGCGCAACCTGTACTCTGTCAAGGGAATTTAATTATAGATGGTTATACTTGAGTATAATTTGTTAATGTGTGCTCCTTGCAGAGGGAGAATAATTCTCACAATGCATTGACAATTTTGTACATTTTTACCAGGATACTGTCAAAGGAAGGGATTTTTCATTGAATTTCATAATTCATAGTCGCCTGGAGGAGGACTGTCAATGAAGTGACTAGCCAGGGTGGTTTCTTTTCTTGGTGGTGTTTCTTTGTTTTGTTTCTTATTGCTACTGGTGTCTAAGAAGATGGGGGAAAGAAATCCTCTTCTTTATGTTTTTTAATATATAAAAATGAATATATTATCTTACTGCGCAATAGTTGGGAAATACTTTTTTAATCAAATATTGTGATATCTTAGTCTTTTGGACAGTAATGAATGTCATGTTCATTGTAAATTTTGCATTTTTCAAAAGCAGTAATGATCGAAATTTAGGTTAGTATTCATTCTCTTTCCCACTCACTACTGTTCTGAAGTAAATCTGAGAAGAACGAGAGGCTTTTGCTCTTCATCCTTTCGGTCAAGATGCTCTCTTAAAGAGCAGATTTTGAGAGCAGCTGAGAGATGAGAGGTCGGGAGAGGCGCAGAGCTATGTGTTATGTTGTTGGCTGTTGTTTTTCCGTAGCCTCTTAGTTTGAACCATTTCTGAGAGTTTCGTTTGTGAACAGAGATGAAGCTTGGGAGGAGGCCCAGCTTTCTCCATGCCTGGAGTATGGGTGGTCTGTGCCTCTGAACCCGAGCATGAGCAGTGCAGTTTGGTAGTCCAGTCATTAGATTCTTAAATCATTGCATGTAGTGACTTTCGAGTAAACACTTCTTGGATACCTCTTTATTTTTGTGCTAAACAATACAGAATATCCATCTCTGAAGGCTGGCTAATCAGAATTACAGACTTTGGACTGTGATCAGGATTTCTGGGTACTGGTGTAGTTGTTTTAACTGAGAGTTTTATATCCTTGCCTTGGAATTGTGCATTTTCTCAGCTGGCTGTTGCGTTTCAGCATACCATCGCAGTTAGCTGACTCAAGCCGCAAGGCCTGGTGTTGAAGAGAGTGTTAGATCAAGGGGATGGCCAACATCTGGGAGCTGGACCTTCTGCCTGTCAATTTTCTTCTCCCATATGAGCAGCAAAGCAGAGTTTCTGTGCCTTCCTCCAAGTCTTGCTGACCTGTAGTCTGTAGATCTGTGGGAGAGGAGGTCAGTTGTACTTTATGGAGCAGGTAGGATGAACTTGAGGAGCAATAGGGATTGTCTAGAGAGCAGGATATATGAAAACTTACGTGAGAGGCTCCGTGTTTATTAGTGTTTCAGAGAAGCACTCTCACTGCTAGTGAAGAAGACTTGAGGCAGCATCTACAAGGAAGTACCCTAGTGCTCAGGCTTCAGGCTTTTACCCAGGCAGGCTTGTTGTTCCTGGGTTCAGTGCTCTGTGGATGTGGCATGCTCTTCTCCCCAGGGTGAGGCTGTCATTTCAGAAGGAGACCTCCCAACTCCGCAAGACACTTGGAAGGAGCAGTATCCCTGCCCAGCTCAGCAAGATCAACATTAGAGGAGGTTGATATTTTATGCTTTATTGGGAGGAGTGCTGTGCTTTGTCTTATTTTTGTACATGATGGACCCTTTTAAAGTGCAGTCTTTTCTGTCAGGTGAGAGCGAATGGGGAATTCTGGATAACTGAAAGGGTGCCGTAAAGAAACAAATTTTATATGTCATCTGAACATTAGCTTGGTCCTTGAAGTTCAAGTACAAAAAGGTACAATTCTTCTTCTCAGTACCTTCCTGGAAACAGTGCATTACAGAAGAAAGCATGCAAGGCATGACATTTAATAGTGATTTTTCTTCAGAGGGACCTTTAGGTTTTGAAGCTAAATAGTTTGTGCATGGTTTAGCACAATATAAAAAGTCCAATAACTGAAATGAGGCATAAAGCCTCATTTCGTCTTCATCTTCAGTATGTGCACTTCAGCACAACCTTCATAATGATGTTTTGCACTTCTATTGCCCATACAATCAAAATATTTCGTAATGCTTTGGAAACATTAAAGAACGATCATTGGTTATACAAGCACACTTTGATTTTTAACCTACTATTATTTGCAGTAACCCAGAAGATAAGTGGTAGTGAAAGCAATTGGGTAAAGAAAGCAGCAACCTGTTATCGGTTCTGTTTTGTGCACTTCACATCATTATCTATACAATCAGTTTTACTGAATTCTTTTCCCAAAGTGCATCTTTCAAACAGGACAAAAGGAAGGAGGTGGGGGGGGGAGTTAAACAAGAATAGGTAACTCTGAAGTAGATGAATGGACTCACGTGGTATGTGAAATAACTTTAAAAAAAAAAAAAAAAAAAGAAGTCTTAGATTTTCTCTGAGGTAAGTGTTTGCTGCTGCCTCCATCTTATAGATGAGAGATGAGGAAACTCAGGCCCCGAGCTCATGAGTGACCCACCACAGCTGAACTGCAGCCTGAGTTCATCTGTTCGTGGACTTCTGGGCTTCTGCCTTACCCCCATTGGCAGAGAAGGTGCTGGAAGCATGGTTACGTTTGCGATTACAGTTGCAGCATAATGAAATTTGTTGAGTGTTTTTAATGAATTGACTTTACTGGACCTTTGTGAGGCTTGGGGTGCAAGTTCCTGCAGCCAACTGAAATGTAACATAGGACATGCAGGACTGGCTGCCAGGGAGGGGGGAGTGAGTCTTTGGGAGGGAGGCAATCTATGTAGAGTTAAAAACTCTGCCTAGAAGTTGGCAGAAGAATATCGCTGTTATGTGGACTGACCCCTAAAGTACAGATCTTAACTCATCATTGCAGATGATAATAGCAGCAGCAAGTTAAGTCTTTCTGGTTTTGAGTGTTTGTTCTTAGTGCATTTTATGTCACGCTGAGTTCAAGTGGGCCACTTTTTCATTTTTTGTCCTTTGTTTTGTGTCTGGTTTACAGTGAGGTTTCGAAGTTGTGATGGAAACAAAAAAATACACTTTGGAAGCAGTGAGCCAGAAGATTTCCGAGTAGGTGAAGATGGTGTGGTCTATGCTGAGCGAAGTTTCCAACTTTCAGCAGAGCCCACAGAGTTTGTTGTGTCTGCTCAAGACAAGGAAACCCAGGAAGAATGGCAAATGAGAGTGAAGCTAACCCCTGAACCAGCATTTGCAGGGGATTCAGAAAAGGTAAAACAGCAACTAAATGCAACCTACATAAATGTATCTCCACAAAGAAGCCTAAAAATAGGGCTTTGATTCTGTCTGTGATGCATTTCTGCATGAGGCAGTTTATTAATGGACACCTGGTGAATGCGAAGTTGGAGCTATAGAAAGATCTTTCCTGTAGTCTGTTTATTCTGTACCTTTGCTAAGGCATGGAAAGACTGGCCTCTTTAAATATATAGGATTCATTTATATTAGAGCTTTTTGTTTGTATAGTTTGAGATTTATACCTGAATTTAAGTCGGACACGGTCATTTCTTTATTTTAAATTGCTTGAAAAGTATTACAGCTTTTATTCAAGCGATTAAATATAACCACAAAATAAACAAATTTGTGCTAGAATGCATCAGTCACATTTATTAGATGGGAGCTCTAGATTAACATCACTAGTAAGAAAGCATTTCTGGCAGAGAATATTGGCTTTGTCTTGTTCCTTCATAATCAAATTGAAGTTTCTAAATTATTCATGATTCCAGGACTGTTTGGTAAGGAAGATAGTCTCCCCCTGCTGGAAGCTGCCATAGGATAAACCATGTACTCTAACAAAAATCAAACCTAGCAACATACTATTAACAATGCATTTATTTTAGGAAAACAGTATTAGGCCTACTGCCTTTTTCTGTTATATTACTTACTGCCTGCTGTTTCTTACCTTCTCCTACAAAGTGCTTAGTTTACAGAACAAAATTTATTCATAGATTAGCATACCTGTAATAGGTACACATTAAAAATTTAAGCATAATGTCAAAACAGACAGTGTGGTTATGCAAGACATTTTTCCTGAGAACACACTGGAGACCAAAGCTGTGTAATCCTCAGGTTTTTTGTTTGCTTGCTTGATGATTGTTTTAAATCTTTTAAGGAATGTTTTTAACAAAGGAAATACTGTCATTCTGTCTGTAAATGTCTAGTAAAAGAGCAGATGTTTGAGTATACCAGAGCATGCCCTGTTCTTTCCAAAAATCCAGTTCGGGAATCCTTGCCATCAGCAGAATGTGGAATAGTAGAACCAGGACTTAAGTTGAGCATCTGCCACTCTGTGACATATTTGATTAGAATTATTTTTATTTTATTTTTTAATAAAATATTTGGAAAAAGTTTTTATTGCCTTGTCTACACCCTTAAGCAAACTAGCATGGCTCTATGTGTGCTGGCATCCAAAGGCTGAAATGAGGGCAGATATAGAAAGGAATAGAAAAGGGAATGTTGACACCCAGCAGAGATTAATGCCCAATGTGTAAAGTGGGTCATCTCCTGCATCCATCATGGCTGACATAGGTTTAAAATAATTACAGCATTAATTCTATGGGATTTAATAGGGTCATAAATATTTGAGACATTCCTTACCAGTATGTATTAAACTTCTCTTGGAACTCAAATTATATTTTAGCACACCCAGATCTAAATTTAATGTACAGTAGCACATTACCTGAACTGAAGTTCTGGCTAATGAGAAATACATAAAGGCATACTATTAAATTCTACAAAATATTAACTTCTTTTCAGAAAGTGCAGAATAGTTTACACAGTAGTGCCGTGTTATAGATGGTCTATCATTCCGTTTCTCCTCCAACTTGAATAAGGAAAAAACGAGTTACTAAAATTTTGCAGTGCAGTTGCAAATAATACTGGTGATTTTACATACTGCACTGTGAATGTGAATAGAACGGTTCTGTGAACACAGAGGAAAGACAGCCTTTCAGTCAATTATGTAATTGTATCTGAGTTTATTTTATAAAGTCTACTATTAATGCTCTAACATGTGCTTAATTTTATCTTGTATCTGGGAAAGGACCAAAAGAAAATTGAAGATATCATATTTCCATGGCAACAATACAAGCACAGCAGCCCTCTGAAGAGGCAGAAGAGAGACTGGGTTATACCTCCAATCAACCTACCAGAAAATTCCAGAGGACCTTTTCCTCAGGAATTAGTTAGGGTAAGGAAGTTAACAGAAATGTGGTTTCAGTGTGTCTTGGAGAGCTCTTGAAGAGATTTTGTGTGAACGATGTCTCGTTCACAGTCCAAATATTTACCAAAGTCTTTTTTGCTGGTTTCTGTTGCTACCTTTGTGCATAGCGAGCTGGGCTGCATTTGCCAGATGTTTTTAAGTTGTCTCTCTGGTCCTATACTGGTGGGAGGTGTCTTTTGTTTGGGTGGTCAGTGCTGTTATGAGTTCCTTAAGTGGTTAAGGAGGATCTCTGCTGGTTCAGGAGCTCTCCAGTCTTCTGCACTGGAGTGAGGAAAGGCATGGTGTTGAGTAGAAGGAGGGAGAAGGACTGCACTAGGACGTGGGAGGAAAGGACAGGTGGTGGAGCGAGGACACCAGCTGCTCCATGGGATTCTGCAGCACAAACATGGTTGTCGCCAGGAGCCTAGCGCAGGAGAGAGCTTCCAACCGTGATACTGGTTGGCCATGATCGACTTCTATGAGGATTTGTTAGGACTTGGTGTAGAGCATTAGCCCAAGTTGATGGGATATAGTTTTGCTCTGTTTTGATGATGTGCATGCTGATGATTCGTCTGCTCCTCACAGATGCACTGCCCTTTAGGTTTTTCCTGGGAAGATGAGACTAAAGTTCAGTCTTTAAACAGAAGCAGCGAGCTTCTAAAGGATTGCTGCCAGTAGCTGAAGCATCTGTAGCTTTGGTCTGGGAAGACATAGAAGCGAGGAGGAAAACCAAACCCGACTTTTTATTTCTTACATAGTTTTATGAGAGCATATATATTCTCTGTGATCTAAATAATTCTGTTTAAGGTAAAAATGCTTACTTGTTTTTGGTTTAATACAGTTTATCTTATTATAAGAAATAACTGTCAGCATAGGATAGTTTTATGTTCCTGAAAATTCATTGACCAGCTTTCTGAAAAACAAAGAGTGCAGCTGAAAACCCCAAACTTGATACTAACTTTATACAGTTTCCAAAATAATTATTTTTATAAGTTTAACTTAAAGATGAGGGGGAAAAAAAGGAAAAAATAACTTCTACTTGTCTCAGCAGCACTCTTATCCGCTGGTTGTTTGTAGCTAATGGAGACATTATCTTTTTTGACACCTAGATTAGATCCGATCGTGACAAAAGCCTCTCGCTAAGGTACAGTGTGACTGGCCCAGGAGCCGACCAACCTCCAACAGGCATCTTCATCATCAACCCCATCTCAGGACAGCTGTCTGTGACAAAGCCTTTAGACCGGGAGCAGATTGCTTCTTTTCATGTAAGAGTTTAATTTACTATAAATCAGATTATCAAATTGAAGATTAACATCTGCTTCAAACATTACTTGAGCATCCGGCATTTAGTTTTCTATGAGATATGATTTGAAGAATTTGTAGCAGATTTGTATTTGTTGTACTTACTAAGGCTAACTCTTACTATGTTTAAGCAGCTTAAATACATTAACATACGTAAACAGTGATTAAATGTATTTAGATAAAGTAATTTTAAAAGATTGAAATATGGATACCGTAGCTTACATTTCAAATACAGGCCATTCATCACAACCTCTGCTGTATTGTCTATTTTTCAGAAGTTTACTTTTAACTCAGCAACTTAAATTAGGACGTGACTGCTATTAGAATTGCAGCAGCTGTGATTTGAGAAATGGATGGGAAGAATAACCTACCAATTTTCATTTTCGGGGCAAATCTGAGCATTTTAATGGAATTGCAAATTAGGTCTGTCAGCTTATGAAAATGATATTCTTTGCTCCAAAGAAATTGATAAGGTAGACCACGGATTCCAGTGTTAGTGGGAAAGAAAGGTTGAAGGAAGGGGGGAGACCAGGCTGTGACCTAACGTCTCTGCTTTTGAGAGACCATGCTGAAATCGTTACAGAAGTCACTCAGCTCCTAGAGAGAATTTCTAGCGTGTTGTAGATTAAAACACTCCTTGCTTCTCTTGCATGGAAGCCCTTGGTGTGCTGCTCCTGATTGGAGGAGGTAGCAGGAGGCATCTGGGGAAAAGTGGGGGATGTGGCTTCTCACAGCATCCATAAGATTTTTACTGACAATTTGGCATTAGCATTCAAGATTTAATAACTTAGGAATTTGTATTTATATAGCCATTTCCAGAGTGGTGAGTTAATAATACCCGTTTGCTGCTTACTAGTGGGTTTGAAGTCAGAAGATATATATACAGATAGAAGATAGATATATGGAATGAGCTTCAGCAGGACAGCTACAGGAGAAAGCTGCTCTTTTGCCTAGTGGTTGCCAGGCTATGGCCTGGATACGTAGGTTTACATTTTCAGAAAGTACTGTGTTCCTTTCTTTTTGGCTGTCCAATTTGAAATTATTTAAATAAACCTTGCTGTCAAAGGTAGTTACTCAGTCCTTTTTTGACAATCAGGGCATTAAATTTAAGTGTCTCAGTATCTTTGAAACGTAGTCCATAAACTTCAGCTTAATTTTAGTCTGGAACTTCAGTGTTACTGACAGTGAGAAACCTTACCTTGGTGTTCCAGGTAAAGCAAATCTTTATGCTTTTCCTGCGCATTCATGTCTATTCAATACCCATAATATCAGTGACGGATTTTTGAAATTGATGCCATGTGTTCACTCACTATGGATTGTTAATAAGTTGCTTTCTATTTGTTAAAAACCGGGTCTAGAGTCTATTTTTTAACAATCTTGTTGCTTAAACCGGTCATTATTAAAAACAGATTTATATATGACAGCATATAACATAGTATAGAACTTCGGTGTTAATCAGAATTACAGGATTCCAAATAATTTTCATCAAATCAGAGTAGTAAGCCTGCAACTTAGAATAGTTTAAAAGAGCAGTTCTATTAGCAGCCTGAAAACTCAGGTGGTCAATATGGGGGAGCATTGGCAGATAACAAAACGCATTGAGCTAAAAATGTCTAGCCCAAAACTTCCTGTCACTGTTGTTGTATCTATTTGTGCCTGTACGTTGTGCAAATTCTAATACTTCGTAACGATTTTTGCAGCTGAGAGCGCATGCAGTGGATGTAAATGGAAACCAGGTGGAAAATCCTATTGACATTGTTATTAATGTCATTGATATGAATGACAATAGACCTGAATTCTTACACCAGGTTTGGAATGGGACCGTCCCTGAAGGATCAAAGCCAGGTAATACCTTGGCTTGACTTTTTCCAAGTGGTGGGGAAGGGGCTAAAGGTGTGCTGTAAAATCCTGAAGATGGTGAAGGGGGTGCCTTCAGACCTTGTAACACTTTCAAAGGTGTCTTATTAGCGTGATGATACTGTCTCATTATTTCGTCTTATTTTTAATTCACTTTTTAGCATGCTAGGATTGATTCTGAAAAGAAGCAATTATTATGTACATAAACTAAAACAGAAAAGTCTGTAAGACTATGAATTTTAGGTTCCTGGATTAGAAAGTCCTATTTATAGTGTTACAGTTCTTACAGTATGTTCGTGATAGCCACTGACATTCATTTAGTTGACAGCTCAGGGTATAAGAGACTTGTGAAATATCAGCAGATCTGGTTCTTTCGAGGTCCCTTCCAATCCCTAACATTCTATGATTCTATGATTCTAGTTCTGTATCTCAGAGACTTTGGAAATACTGGGATTTGAAATCAAACAGTTTCATTTGAATTCTTGAGAAAACTCTAAATGTTGTTCACGTCTCATTAAAATTCTAATCTGCTCAGACTACAGTTTGCGCTGTGGCTGAAACCACTTTCTTAAATTGTCAGTAGTGCATAATGAATTTTCAGAAAGGGTAGCATAAGAAATGTATTTTCCCACTTTGCAGCATTAACTTAGCATTTGAGATGGAAAGAACGTGCATCTCAAAGACCTTCGGAAGAGTGTTATTTACATGGATTTTCAATCACTATCAGTATGTGTGCCAATTCTGAAAATTAAGTATATTTCCTTTGGCCCAATTAATAACATTTTTATCTAAATGTGAGGAGCTCTGTTGTTGCAGAAATGTTATTTATGGCAGAGTTGTAGGATTTCATTGTTTATGGAGCTTCTTCAGTTATAAGCAAATCTGATATTTTATAAACACAAAGTATTTTTATCTTCTCTTTTGTATTTTAATTACTCTGTTGGTGAGTCTTGGGTTTAGCCAGTTTGTTTTCAGTAAGAGAAGGAATGTGCAGAGTTTACCAAAAGAAATACATGCTTTGACCATTGCTTGTAAGTGATCTTGTGTAATTCGAGTAAACTGTTTATATAACATCAATTATTTATCCTGCTGCTAGGAACCTATGTGATGACTGTTACTGCCATCGATGCTGACGATCCCAATGCACAGAATGGGATGCTGAGATACAGAATCTTGTCACAGGCCCCGAGCAGTCCCTCTCCAAACATGTTTACAATCAACAACGAGACTGGTGACATTATCACTGTAGCAGCTGGGCTCGACAGAGAGGTACGTTGGGTCTCAATCTCGTAGACTGAGTTGTACTTAATATTGTGAAGAAGCACATTTTTAGCTAGTAATTTACAAATACTTCTCTCCCTCGGCAGACTGAACTTTCCCTCTGGAAAAAAGGAGAATAGCACAGGGATGAAAACTAGATCCACATGTTGTGTATGTGTAGCCACTCTTTGTTCTTTTGTTTCAAAATCCTTTGCTTTTAAGGAACATTAATGCAGAGTGATGTGTATGAGGACCTCAGGTGCTTGGCCTGGGTTCTGAGTTGGGAGGTGTTCCTCAGCTCCAGCCCTTTCCTCTTGCTGAGCTCCATAGTCAAAGAGTGGATGGAAAATGTAATTGACTGTGTGTTTTATTTATTTTGGAAGCTCTTGTGGATGCTGCGCTGCTTAATTTGCAGTAATTCCCTGATAGGAATTTTGGAAACATATTACAGATTTTAAAATTAGAAAATCACATTTCTAAGTAAACCAGGCAATATTGGAAACTGCATAGATTGAGACGTCTCAAGGTCTGGATGCATGCAAAAGCTGAAAAAAAGACATTAAAAATACATGTTAAAAAAATCTCTGTTAATTCCTTGCTACATGCTGAGCAAGTCCTGTTCTGTCTAGACAGTTCTTCAGTGTGCCCACCACCAGAGAAGGAGGATTCCAGGTCCTCTGCTCTGGTTCATTCATCTTTGACATGGGAATAAAAATATTTCCCTCCCAATTCCACATCTGCCACATGGACTAACTGTGCTTTTGAACCACTTGAAAACTTCAGAAGAGATAAGCGTTATTTTATAAACAAACTATAAAATCCAAACAAATCTTTTTTCAGCACATCTTGTTTCAACTTCTGTTTTACTAACCTCATTTTAGCTCATTAAATCTGAAAGGCTTTTTTAAACTGGATTTACTGTTCAGCTTTTAGCTGTTTGCTTATACATACTTAAAAGAGACCAAAAATCCTGTCTGTTGCTCTGGGTTGACTATTAATATTGTGATGCATTTGAGTTTGAAAGGGACAGTGAGAAGATTTGAAAAGCTAAAGAGACAGCTAGATATTGTAATTAATTTTTAAAGTCGTATTAACGTTCATTCTGTTTAAGTCAGTTTTGAAGAGGATGGATTTGAGGAAAGGAAAAACCCTGAACTTTACAGTGTTGCCCTGTTAAATTAAAAGAATGATGGGCAGCTTTACCCTTGTTTTTAAAATCCCCTGGTCATCTTTGACAGGTGAACTTTCAGAAGGACACAGCAATAACTCTGATTTTTACTACTTGGTGACTAGCTGTCCTGGAGTGATTTAACTCAGAAGCAGCCAGCTGTCTGTGGTGCTTAGACCCTCACATTAACAGCTGGAGAAGCCTTGTCATTTGCCATCAGTTATCCTGATGGATCACTGTACTGATACCCAAATGAGTATTTATAAACATTTCTTGCACATGTTGAATATTGAAGATTAATGTTAAATCGTTCAGATATTAAATTAGACTACTATGAGATAAAATGGTTTCCTTCCCAAGCCATTGCTTTGCTTCCTTCATTTCCTGAGGCACTTTGTGGAAGTCAATTAAATTAAAATGACCAGCAGTCTAAGAAAGCCAGATCTGAATCAAGCAGGTCTTATGATGGTGGGCTGCAGAGTGCCTCGCTGCACAAGATTCCTTGTTGTTCACGAACTTCGTCAGGGCTACCCACTTCTGCTATCCTGCCCTTTTCACTAAATCTTGACTATTTTTGTAAAGCTCTAATGAGGCTCACAAAATGCTAGACACAGTTTTAAATTTTTTAATTATGTGACACATTATTTATGGGAGTGTAAGTGTTGTAGGGATTAAGGAAAACCCAACGAACGTGGTTCGTCTGATAGCGTTCCTCATCCGCTACTATTTTAGGTTAACATGCACAATGCATTATCTGCGCTAACGTGCATAGGAGGAACGTTGCTTCGGTAGGGAGACTCGGCTGAAAGCAGAAGAAATCTTTCACTTGCTGTCCCAAAAGATGCTGTTTTGTGAAATCCATCTGTTCTTACTTCTTCCACTATTGCTGTGGAATTCACTTCAGCCTTAAAACATCTGCCTTACTGCTGGAGGTGCTAAAGAAGTCGGGCAGGGTACTTAAATTTACACACTGACATTCCTGCCTCACATGAGGTTAATTCAGTGAAGTGCTCTTTCGTTTGGCCTGTGTTGAAGTGGAAAGATGTGACCTGATGAGGTCTGCGTTCTTTCTCAAAGCTGCCAGTTTGTTTTTCGGATGTGTTGCTGCAAAGCCTCCGTGCAGGCTGCTGACACACGCTCCGCGGCTTATTCCTGGCTGCTTCTCCACCCGCAGTAAAAAGAAGAGAGTCACCTCCCCCAGTTTCCCCCTACTTGGAAAGCTGTGTGCTTGTTGATTTTTGAAATTTCATTCTCAGCAGTTGATCTTCTGTATGTGAGTGCTGGGAAGGGAGAAAACAAACAAACCCACATATACTCTGTCTTTTGGGGCAGTTTTTGGGGGGAAGTTTCTAGTGTGCTTCTTCCGTTGGAATTAAATACAAAGATTATATGGAGGTCGAGTCTCTGTAATAGTAATGGAGTTTCCTTAATGAAATTTGCTTCTCGGGATCAGTGTGTTAAGACCCAGATGAATCAGAAGCACCTGCTGTTTCAATAACATAGAATCATCTGGCTGCAGGATTTCCTTCAATACTGCTTTAGATTTTATTGCTTCACAATAAATATATTTTTTTTCCTGGATGAAAGTGGTAAAAATATTTCTTTGATTCCCTTGTGACTGCTTGCTTCTCTTGCTGATATCATGAAGGAAACTTTTTGAATGTTTATTTAAGCCTTTTGAAGGTCACTTTTGAAAGTATACTATCCAAGCCAAAATTCATATTTTTGCTTTATTAAATGTGTGTACTGCATTTCTGTATAAGTAATATTACTCTGACTTTTTCTAAGAATGCAAATTTAAGATGCAGATACACATTTGGGGTGTGTTGTTAAGGGTTCCTTTGTGAAAGAGGATAAGTATAAATTATCTTCAATGGGAATTATAGATTCATTCATACAGCTTATTTTAAAAACCTTTTTTTATTCATTGGCTCATGTTTGCTGCTTGGAAATGTGCATAACTGTTAAATCTTTAATTAATGTCTGTCGTAGTGTCTGGCCAAAATTTGAAAGTAAGTTAGATATTAGCAATGAGGTTGTCCTTGCTTATTTTTTGTATTGATATCCATAGGCCCTTTTTGTAAACCGTTTCCATTAGAAGTAATACATCATATACCCCAGTCTTTAGATAGTGGGGAAAAAATAAGTTAGCAACTGGAAATAAAATGTGCTTTTCTTTAAGTATTTTTATTTTACTGGAAGATTTTGCCAGTGTTAGTAAACCATTCATGAAAGTGATACTTCAAAGTAATGACAACTCCTTAAGTTTGCACATTTTCTTTTGGAAAGAACGGAATGGTAACACTGATCTCTCTCTCAGAGAGTAGGCAGCTGAACTGGTAAATGAAAAAGCACACACGATATCTGGATTTCACGTTAGAAACTGTCAGTGAGTTAAAATCAACTTCTCAGCAACTCCACACAAAAAAAAAACACCTTTCTAAATTAATTTTTTTAAATACAACCTTGTCGAATTTGTTTTAAGCACGGAGTTAATGAGCTTGAGTTTGAAGCTGGGTCTCCATTAGGTGTTCGTTTTGCTGGAGGGAGGCCTGGCCCTGTGCCCACCCTGAGGGGAGCCGAGGCGGGGGGGGATGCGGAGGGGCAGGGGTGGGGAACAGCGACCGTCTTCTGCCTGGGTGTTTAGCATTTATGGAAACGGGTCGTGTGGTTGTTCCCTCCTCCTTTCTCTCAGTGCACTTACTCGTCTCTGTTAGCCTTGACATCTTTGGTTTCCATAGTGATCGCAAGAAGTTGGAGCAACGGTTTTATACTTGGGCTTAGCTGGAACAAAACCTTGGCAGTTGCGGCAGTTTGGCCAACAGACCAGCCTTGGCTCTGTTCTCGTACGCGCTTGTGAGGACTTACCCTGTTTTAGTATAAACTATGCTCTGTTTTGTTTTGGGTTTTGTTATGGTTTATTTTTTACCTCGTTTGGAAAGCATTGTTAAATCTCTGACAGTAATATTCACTGTATAAAGTGGTTTTGAGAGCAGGAAGCAGGCAGCCTGTCCTTGTCTCAGTGATACTCGAAGAATATCAAGCAATAGTTCTGTATGGCTATGTTCTGTAGTAGTTCTGTATTCCTGTAGCACAAACTTTGCTCCTGTCATCTCGGATGACACTAACTGGAATAAACAGTGTGCTAGGCTCCATTGCTTAGCGAAGTGCAGTCTGGGGAACACCTGCTGTCCTGTGGTAATGTTAGTTTTGTCGAAAACTTATGTTGATGTCGTTTTGTGTTTCAGAAAGTACAACAATATACGTTAATAATTCAAGCTACGGATATGGAAGGGAATCCAACATACGGTCTTTCAAACACGGCGACTGCTGTCATCACGGTGACAGATGTCAATGACAATCCTCCAGAGTTCACCGCCATGACTGTAAGTACTGGGTAGGAGTAACCGAAAGATGTGCATATTTATAACCATTCCCTGCTTTTCTCGTTATATTGAGACAGTAAATAATTACTACTTATTAAATGGTGTACCGGCAGATAGAATTGAAACACATTCAGAATATCCTTAGATGTGGTATTCTGCTTAGACCAAAAGGCAAAAGCTGACAGGGGAATCCAACCATCGATTTTCTGGGTGGCCTCAGGTAAACTTTGTTAGATAAATTGTCAGAGCTCCAGTGAAGACACGCTCCTTCACATTGATGAATGTTCAGTATGGGGTGGCTCTTGCATGCTTCTGCAGTCAGGGTAAAATGTTTTCTTGGGTTTTTTTGCAGTTCTATGGGGAAGTACCAGAAAACAGGGTGGATGTGATTGTGGCGAATCTGACAGTAACGGATAAAGATCAGCCCCACACGCCTGCGTGGAATGCGATGTACCGAATGACCGGAGGAGACTCGACAGGTCGATTTACCATCCTGACCGATCCCAATAGCAACGATGGGCTGGTGACTGTTGTGAAGGTAAGAGATGCTTGCACTTCAGAGAATTAAGCAAAGATGGAGTAAGAGCGAGAACACTGAAGGGGGCAAAATGTGAACTCGTGAGGCCAGCATGAATTTGGAAAGTAAAATGGATGGGCATCATCTGTCTTGTGGCAGTTAGCCATCCATCTCTTGGAGCGTTTCCTTGCTTACTCTATCAGGAGTATTCCAACTGATTAGTTTTAAAAATCAGGCTGAGTTGTTGAAAATGACAGATTTTGAAGCTTTATTTGCCTAAAGATAGGAATTAGTTTGTGAAAAGCGTTTGCTGAGTATGTGTTGCTAGTGTAAAGAAACAGCTTCCTACCTCCTGGCTTCCATTAGTAGTCACGCATGTTGTCTGTGGGTTTTATGTCAACATGTTCCCATTAAGGAACAGATACAGGCAGTCAAGGCACAATCAGAGAGGAAGAAGTGATAGGTGGGAGGCTACTTCTACAAGAGACATTTAAAGACTGGCTATTTTTAAAACCTCATTTAAGTACCTTTTATGGAATAACCTGTCTATCTTCATTCTCTAGCCAACACAGCTCTCTATTAAGAGGTGACTTATTTCAAGAGATAATAACAACGTGATTCTATAATTAAACCTGCCAGGCAGTAGCCAACTTTCCTCTTGGCCCTCTGGGAAGTGTCTCATCTATGAGTTGGCCTGTTCAGGTTTTGGCTGATCCACTTACCAAGCCAAGTGTCAGATGCCAATGTTCCCATTTGGAAATTAAAACATCCACTTTTACTTCATTCTTTTCGTCTCGTTTTTTTTTTTTTTAAAAAAAAAACCCTCTCTTAGTATCTAGGTGACAAAAAGATAAAATTTTTGTACAGCTGTAGTGGTAATTCACACTAGGGTTTTTTTAAGAACTGTCTCTGTTTTGTAACTGCACTTCCCCAGAGGTACCGATTATTGTACTGCAGGCTTCCAGCAAAGATTACGTGAGTGTCTGTGCTTCGTAGCGCTCTTTTTTTAAGCACCCAGACATCGGAAGGGTTGGAAGCCTGCCTGAGGTTTTTATTGGCAGTGCAATGAGTTGATCTGTCAACATGTAATGAGGATTGGATTGTCTCTTGTCACTGACTTCATACGGTCGTGTGCCAGCTGCCCCTGTAAGGTACAGTGTTCCCTCAAGTCTAGAATCAGTGCAAGTAGTGCAGTGCATAGTACTAAGGCGAATCAGATCTCAGGGAATGCCTGATCCGGGTGTGGCATGACAGCAGAACTCAAACCTCTAATAGGTTTTACTCCTTCTTAAATTGGACTTCTGGCTCAGTGAGGAAGTCCACAAACTGAAGATTGTCTGGACTGTGAAGATGGAAGCTGTAGCTATACCAGAAGTAAGATGAGCTGGGGTAGCAAAGAACCTTTTTAGTGAGGCGTTAAGGACATGGGAGTCTCTGATCTACGGGACTAGGTATGATCATGATCTTGTTTGAAGGAAACCTTCATCCTCATGAGAGAGGCAGGTTTCACTCTCCAGGAGAGCTCCTTAGAGGAGGCACAGCTGCTCACCCGAGTACCTGGCACAAAGCTGGGAGTTTCTGCATCATTTTTTGATGAAACTATTTGTTTCCTTGATTGCCTCTAATGGCAGTACCAGAGTAAGTTCAAGCCAAGACTGACAAGGTTTCTGGATGTTTTGACTTCAAAACTGCTGCTGCTAAGGAAAGCCCCAACCCAGTCTTGGTGTTGAGATGTTACATTTATTGTATTCTCTTTAGGCTGTGTGCACATTTTTGAGAAAAAGGGTGCAAGTAATGTTTAAAAATGTGCTTTAAAGTAAAAATGTTACTGTGTGTCCATTTCTATTGTGAGTAAGTGTTAACACTTCCTGCTCTTTGCTTTTCCCAGCCTATCGACTTTGAGACCAACAGGATGTTCGTTCTTACTGTAGCTGCGGAAAATCAAGTGCCTTTGGCTAAGGGGATTCAGCATCCTCCTCAGTCAACAGCAACCGTGTCTATTACAGTCATTGATGTGAACGAGAGCCCATATTTTGTTCCAAACCCTAAGCTTGTACGTCAAGAAGAAGGGCTACTTGCTGGTAGCATGTTGACGACATTCACTGCTCAGGACCCAGATCGTTACATGCAGCAAACCTCTCTAAGGTCTATATAAGTATTTTATAGTTATTTAGCAGCTGGAATGCAATTTCTGTGTTACAGAGTGAGTGGAGAGCAAACAGACTGCATATGACTACATATAGTGACTATATGTATATGTATGACTATATATAGCACACATCTATACCAACAGCCTCGTGGCTTTTGTGTAGCTCTCTCTGAAGGGATTTTTGGCTGTAGAGGAGGTGACCTGACCACCATTCATAGATCTGTAAACTGGGACATCTTCTAGTGCTACAATCCACTTCATCAAGGGAGAATGAAGTTAATCACCTCTATTAAAATGTGTGGAATGCCAACAGATTCAGAGAAGACACATGCTTATATAAAACGAGATCATTTGCAATTTAAATGAAACCAGTAATTTTGATATGACAGCAAAACCACATCAAGTTGTTGACCGAATCTTAAGGGGTTTCTTCTCATTTCTTCTGCAGCACTGGCAAGTGCTGCTGTTGTCCATCTGTGAACTCTTATATAACTGTTAGCATAATTTGATTATAATTTGTCTAATGTCTAAAACTAGGCTATGAGAAAAGTGAAGACATGGAAATCTTAAACATGCTTTTGCATACCTCATTTAAAACATGGTTATTGACTGCAAAGCTAAGGCTCAGGGGCTAGCTATATGCCAGGACTTGAGTTCCTAGCTTATCCAACAGCTATTTAGCTCGTATGGAGGAAATTCCAGAATTTACTATCTGTCTTTCCTTCCAAAATCCATGTTCTTACAATTTTTTTCTCTCATAATTTTGGCTTGCTGTTGCTGATATTATGCTTGTTTCTGGACATAACCACAGACGTGCTAGCGTGAGGACTTAAGGTTATATGCATTTTTAATGACCTAAGATAGCTTGCATTTGATCCATATCCAAGGGCAGATTTATCAGATAGAAGGATGACTTTGAAAGACACTCCTCTTTCAAATTAAGAGGACAAGCATGCAGTAAAAAACAGAGCCTCTAAAAAATTAAAGCGATATTGGAAGTGCTAGAATAATGTGAGTTAGTGCTTCTCTAACACTCTTTATCCATTGTTACCTCTGCTCTCAACACTGATACAAGTTAGTATGAACAGATAACAGAGCAAATGAGACATCCTTAAGGAAATATTTTTATTGAATATGTTACATAATAATTTACATGGCAGGGCACTTCAATCTAAATGTAGGACTGTTCTTATTAGGTGTTTTCAAGAATTTTAGCAATAAGGCTTAATAAATGAACATTTATGAAATATCGACTCCAAATTCAAAAAATGTGGTCAGAATACAAAGTAAGATACTAGAATTGTATTTCTTGTCAATACTTATGTTGGGAGACAAATAACACATCTTGTGTTCAAATACACAGGTACTCAAAACTTTCAGATCCTGCAAACTGGCTGAAAATTGACCCTGTTAATGGACAAATAATGACTACTGCTGTTTTGGACAGAGAGTCAATATATGTGCAAAACAATATGTATAATGCGACATTTCTTGCTTCTGATAATGGTATGTATCAACAGTGTATGTTTTCAAAAAGCTTCCTTCTGTGTGACTGAATGGCATTTAGTTTTACCAGGGCAGAAAACAAGATGTGCTTAGAAAATACGTCTAGTTGGAAGTCTCTATCAGTATCAGACTTTGTATATTTCCCAGCTTCTTGGAAAATGGGCTGAAAAACAATTTTATGAGTTTGGAGAAGGGCAGTGGCTTAGTTACATTAGTCGAGTTTACAGAAAACTGAAAGAAACCTGCACAGGAGTGCAGAGGATGAGTGGACTTAATGGGGAGTAATGTGTTGTGGGAGGGGTGTTGTGTTTTTCTGCATTCAGGCTGCAGCAGTGCAAAGGGCAAAGTGTCTTTTCGTTGTGACATTTCATTAATATCATTCATATCTTTTCATTAATGACAGCTGACAATTTCTGCTTGGAAATGAGTCCTTTGCTTCCAGGGGAAGTGCTGTACTGTTTTTTTATAGCTGATATTAGAAAGATGGACAGGTGCAGTTAGGAACATTCTCTCATTAGAGGGGGAAATGAAATACTGGGGCTGTTTACCTTGGAGAAAAGACAAATGGTAAGATTTTGTGAACTGATACAGAATAACAAAGCTAGATCAACTGTTTCTAACATTTTGTCCCTGTTCTGGAAAGAAAAATGGAAATGAAAGATTATGGGGAGTGGAATGACAACCATTGCTAATTATACTGAGAAATTCAGTGCCACATGTTCACATAAATGTGTGACTTTAGTGAGGTTTACAGAAGCATCACACATTCAATATGGGTAGCTAACATGTCTAGAAGCAGTGTGCTGAAAGTCAGTATTAGAAAGAATTTAAATAGCATGCTTGTGGTAAGAGGTGATCATAAGTCTTCAAAGTTGCTGCAAAATAATTTCTCCAGAGGATGAACTACCCCAGTTTTGCACCTTTTTCTTTGAAGCGTTTTATGTGGGCCATCTAGGGAGATGAACTGTCTGTCTGGTCAGTAAAGTGGCTGAGACCCTGATCTGCAGTTACTTGATGAATTTTTTGCTAAGTAGGGCAGTTTTTATGAGGACAAAATAAGACTTTTTGTGTTAGCGGGAGCAGTGACAGTGTTAGACTGTCTTGGTAAAGACAGAATGAGAAAACTGAGGTGAGCATATGTACATGGTAATTAAAAAGTGTTTTGCTATAGCTTCATTTAAGTAGCTTTGCAATTGGAAACAGGCTCAGTACCGTTTTCTTTTTTCTTTAAGGAATTCCCCCGATGAGCGGAACTGGCACACTTCAGATATACTTGCTGGACATCAATGATAATGCCCCCCAAGTGAATCCAAAAGAAGCCACGACTTGTGAAACACTACAGCCTAATGCCATTAACATCACTGCAATAGACCCTGACATAGACCCAAATGCAGGCCCGTTTGCCTTTGAGCTGCCTGACACACCTGCCAGTATTAAGAGGAATTGGACCATTGTTCGGATTAGTGGTAATTAACGCTATAGAAATCTTAATCATTTTAAAGAAGCTATTGCACATGCTTTTCTGTGTTTGGTGTTATTTCACAACATACATGAATTTGGTTAATATGGATAGGAAAGCACTTCTAGTGTAAGTTCCCTAAGGAACAAGAAAATTGAAGAAAATATGTTCACGGTAATAAAGAAGTCTTGTTATGCTGACACTGTTTTATCCAATATTGCTCTAAACCTGCATAAACAATACATCACTTGTTAAAAAGTGCCTTATTTTCATACACAGGTGATCACGCTCAGCTCTCTTTAAGGATCAGGTTCCTGGAGGCTGGAATTTACGACGTGCCCATAGTAATTACGGATTCTGGAAATCCACACGCATCTAGCACTTCCGTGCTGAAAGTGAAAGTTTGCCAATGTGACATAAATGGAGACTGCACTGATGTTGACCGGATCGTTGGCGCAGGGCTGGGCACTGGTGCCATCATTGCCATTCTGCTTTGCATCATCATCTTGCTCAGTGAGTAGATAGACCTCTTACTCTTTTATTCCTGTTTGGCATTTACCGTGTTACATTGTAGCTCCATGTACTTTCACAAAAACTGGGGAGTGACTAAAGACTCAGCTTCAAGAATTGTTGCTGCTTAGTTTAATGTCTTGGGCAAGTGTGAAAACTTTCTAGTGGTAAAGGATTAGAAGTCTGAGAGACAGATTATAGCAAGCAGTCGTGTGGCAGTTAAGCCCTATAGTGGGTTTGTGAAAGCGATTTTCCATTTGTGCCCATGGGCATTTGTTATGTTACCTCAGTGAATGACCAGGTTGAAGGTGTGATTAGCCACCAAACATCATCTCCTTTGTGCTGTGGGTGCTGTGTGATTTGACACCATCCACAGAGGGTAACAGTGTCTTTAAGGAATCCTCTGGTGTTACTACTGTTGTGCTACAGATTAACGTAAGTAGGCTGTTTGATGATTTTGAAAAGTAGTACATCACAGCCCTTCCTATAAGACCTGACAAGCGGGCAGCTATGCAGTAACAGAGGTGTGTATGTTTAAGTGATACATAAAGCTGTGCTAGTATTTTATTTTTGTGTCAAGTGCATTCAGTATGGGAAATGACTGAACGTCATGACTAAGTGTCTGTCCAGTGTAGTAAATTAGATGCTAGCTCTCCTACACATTATGGTTAACTGTTTTCTGATTGTGGTAGAGCTAAGGAATTAACCTGTTCAGAGTATACTGTGCAACAGCTGACAATATACAAAATGATGAAAAGAAGTAATTTTAAATAAAAAATTACTTGAGCCTGGCTATGCCCCTGGCTGTACACAAGCAGAGTACGATTACTTTCTTGATACAGCATACTCTTTAAAGTATTGAATTAACACAGCCTTACTGAAACTGTCAAATCCTTTAAGATATGCTTATTGGCCATTCTAGATACACTGGTGTTTCTTTCTATAAAGGTGGTTGTAATTGGAAACATGCCTGTTGTATTAGAAACTCATTTACTCATGTTTATTCTGTTTTGTTTCTCCTTCAGTCTTCTCTAAAAGCTGTAGTTTGTAAACATACGGTATAACTTGAAATTGTTGAGTTTAGAAGTATATAGCTCTAAATGCTGCTGTGTTTTCCTCAACCTTGATTCCTCTTGCTCCTAAACATAAATCTAAACTTAGGCAACAATACGGTCTGTTCTCACGGTCTGCTGAGCTGTATGCCAAAATGGCCTAAGCTTGGTGTTGTTCAGATATCAGAATTACTTAAGCTATATAAATTGCTATATATTCTTGGGACATATCAGAAAAAAAATATATAAATAATACAATCTTTTAGAATTCTTGCTATTACGGGAGTAATTCCCTTCTGAATCCAGTGGTTTATGAAGCTTGGTCTTTCTTACTTCTTTTCATGACAAGTCTATTTTGTAGATGTGGAATGGATTTGTGACTTACAACCTTGAATGTGTGATTGATTTCCAAATCAAATTGCGTATAGTAGCCTGAGTTTAAACATCTCTTGTTTAAGCAGCCTTCTATGAGATTTTTCATTTAAAAAACCCCAAACCTTGTTCAGAACAGTCAAAGCCAATTTTCTTAGCTTTTTTCTTTTTTTCTTTAAATCTTGGTGTTACGTTTTTTGTGGCTGTGCTTCAGAATCAAGATGTGATTTTGTGTCTTCCCTTTTTGCAATGTAGTTTTAGTTTTAATGTTCGTGGTGTGGATGAAACGCCGTGATAAAGAGCGTCAGGCAAAGCAGCTCTTGATTGATCCCGAAGATGATGTGAGGGACAACATTCTGAAATATGATGAAGAAGGTGGTGGGGAAGAAGATCAGGTGAGGAATGATGAATGTTTTTTACATACAGATTTGCACTTTGCTCTGCACTTTTTTCTGTTTTATTTCTGTTGACATATTACGATAACGCATCCAATTTTTGCATGAAGTACTGCAGGCAGTAAGTATTGTTTTAAAAAACTGAAATATAACATTGCTATCTCATGTTGTTTTTTGCAATTCTAGAAATACCAATTGCTTGCATTTTGAATGAGGTGTAAAACCAGTATCTTGCCTACTTAACAGTCACGGAATTCTGACCATATTCCAACTGATGCTGTTATATGTAAAAGAAGATGAACATCCACTCTCACTGCAGTCTGTAAACCTTCTTTACTTCTTGTCTTGAGATCCTGTTGTACAGAATCACCAGTGCATAGTGCCTAATATAGTCTATTCCAGATATGACCCTTTTTTGGTGGTGGGTGAATGCCTTTCTAGATACACAGTAATGTTGGCTATTGACAGATCGGCCACTACTGGGATTTCAGCTTGGAAAGTATTTGTGTTTCAAGTAGCTGTCAGGGCAGATCTGCGTTTATTCAAATACCTTTGCAGGCAGGTGCCATATGCATTTACTCTCATATCACCCCTGTTTGAACCACTGCTGATATGTCAGAGGATTGGGATTGAAGTGTGTGCTAAGAATAGCATCTTTTTCCCTCTCTCTCCGAGTTAGTGAATTTCCAAGCCATGTGATTTCCTTCTTTCAGGGGAGGTTTATTAGCTGCTTTATGAACACAACAAACAGTAGATTTATGCACCTTATTAGTGGTAGAAGTGTAATAATTGCAAAGGGAACAGTACCTGTAACAGAGCCTAAGAAATTTTCCAGTTAAAAAGCCTTGAAAAATTAAGTGTATTTCTTCCACACAGTCACAGGCATCCGGCACTTGAGTTATCTGAAAAGTGTCTCCCTTCACTGGTACAGACATTTATAGCTTCCCTCTGCTTGTCTGTTTTTCTCAAATTTGTGTTCCCCTTAGTAATTTCCATGCTTCCTGCGTTTCCCCAAGTACTGTTCCTACTTCCTGGCTTTTCTGCATAATTTTTTTTAAGCAATTTGCAAAGGAAACTTCAGTCTATGCAGTTTTGCATAAACTGAAGAAAATTGCTTATGTTACTAAAGAAATTTAAGCCCTTTTGAGTCTATGTATGTATTCCAGTTGTTTGTACACAGTTTGAGTACAAGAATCGCATCCTGTTAGTGCATCTGGTATTGCACAGAAGAGGTAAGCTTAAAAAAACGTGAAGGAAACTCAGTCCTGCGAGAAGTAATTTTCCAGTTCACATCCCCCAAAGCTCTTGTTCAACCAGAATTCTCAGGAAGATCTGCTCAGCAGTTTTCATGTGGTTTTGATCTTTAATTGCTGTCCACACAGTGTTCAGGACAGAGTCAGTAAGGTTCTTGTGGTATATACTGTTCCTTGGGAAGTCGTAGGTGTTGCTGGAGTAGTGTTGGGAGAGATTGTGTTGCAGATCAGAATCGGAAACTTCAAGCGTTGTTGCAGCAGCAGGCGGTGAGCATAAAATACTTAAACAGGTTGGAAATGGTGCTGAAGTCTCTCCTGATCTTGTACCATGTTCTCCTCCAGCAGCAGTGCTGGTTTTGTGAGAGAATAGTCAGGGTAGTGCGGCAGGACCTAACATTGTGTGAATGCCTTGGAAATTAGCAGGATGTAAACCATCCATAAATGAAGCCTTTCACCAGCAGTGAATTGAGCACAGTGCATGCGATGAAAGGAAAAACTGTCAGTGGGTGGAGTAGCAGTAAAGTGGTAAGAAATGTGAAATTAGGATCATTTCCTCTCAGTGAGCAGAGGAGTCACTCAGACACAGAGAGGTCTAAGGGCTTTATAGAAAATGGAATCGTTTTTAGCCACAAAACCCCTGCTTGCTTTCTTAAGACAAATTTTAAGGCCACTTGCTGCAAATTAATTGTCTTAGCTGCCAGCCGCACAGTTCAGGTGCACTTGTCTCTTTCCTGATCCATTGAGCAGTTGACCATAGCATCTGGTGGTCCAAAAGGTCTTTATGCACTACAAACATAATAAATGAAGAAGAAGAAAAGTTCATATAAAGTGTAGAAAGCTTTTATAGGCACTTCAGTAGCAACAATTTTAGACCACTGTGTAGGCAAAAAGGGAGTTGTAGGTTCTCCCACAGCAATAATGTCAGGAATTTGTTCCTGTCTAGAATAGCTGAATAGAGACTCCAGATGTTTCATGTAGACATTTAATTTTCTGTCTACAATGGGTGATGGAAATAAGTTCTGTCCTGCTTTTCAGGGAGATTATTTTACTTTATTTTGGTTTGACATTTTGTAAAACCTAATTTCTGCTGGTGCTTAACTAGATGATAATAGTTCCTAGGTTCATTTGTTTTTGGTTCTCTCCTTGCCCCCCTCACCTCCTGTGCCCAGGGGAAAAGACGAAGGATTATATTTGGTTGAGTTTTATTTGGTTTTGCACGCGTTTTATGTGAGATTTAAGAAGTTGGAATGCTAAGCTTTTGAAATGCCCCAACAAGTTCCTTACAAGGAGTAATCTCATTTTTGTAAACGGTGGCTTAGCAAAATACCGTACAAGCAAAGCTGTGTGCAGAACATCATGGGCAAAAGGCATTGGCTGTAAAGATCTTCACATCTTTGTCAAAGTTAAAGTAAGCATTAAAGTGTCAAAGTTAAAGTGTTCTAAAAAAGCATGAGACTGCCATCAAAAATCTGTTTTCAGAATGAGGCCTCATAGGGTAAAACTGCCACAGTTCTATTAAAATCAAGAAAAAGTATTTCACGTCAACCTTGCATCCACAAGGCATTGGCAAATGACTGAGGAAAATGCTCTATGTCGATAGTAGCTTTTTATGGTATTCTCTCCCCAAAACCAGCAGGATTGATTGAGCAAGCGGCTTTGGTAGAAGGCAGCGCGCAAGGTGACTCAGAACCATTGAACTTAGGGTGCATCATGCAGCAAAGTAAAAGAGAGTCCTCAAAGCTTCACGTAAATCTCAGTGAAAACAATATTAGAAAGCTTCAGATATTTTCAGGATTTGTACCTTTTAAAATTACTTCCATTTATAGCAAGCAAATTACTTAGGCCTTTTAAAAGTCATCTACTTTTCTGAATAAATACTCGAATATTTACCCTGAGTGGCCTCGTATTTTTCTTGTTCACCCCAGATGTTTAGGTGAGTTGAAGACATGGCTGGTAGGGCTTGAAGATAAGTGACAGAACTTAGGACTGTTTGCATCCTGAACCAAACTACTTTGATTTGTGGTTTTGCTCTTGGAGTAATTTATTTATTTAAGAGCATTTGTTTATTTATTTATTTGGAAGCTACCCAGCTGGGTTTCTCAGCTGTCGTGGCAGAAATTCCTACAGCATGCTTGGCATGTTCCTTCGAACTTTTTGTACATGCTACCAGATGAATGTCTCCTGCAACAGATTTGATGAATTCCAAATTCCAACTAGTTCTTCTTGAGTCATAGCAACTGTCAACAACAAGGTGAAATTCCTGCTTGGTTTTGTTTTGATTTTTTGACTCCTGTGCTAGCATTGCTGAGGAATTATGATGTGAAATCTGTCATAAAAGAGCGGTTTATTCCATCGTGAAGGTCTCTCTTTAATCCATCTGAGGCCGTCTTGGCCTGCTTTGTTCACTCTGACAGACTGAATGCTTGTAAAGAAAATTGAGGTTCTTGAATGATTCATAGTCTTCCTCTAGCCTGCAATGACGTACACAGGGTCGTGTGATCTCCACAGCAGTTCAGAAATACGCTTTTAGTTTCCTAAGCCAGAAAACCTCTTGAGCCGCTCCCCACCAAAGAGCGTTGTCAACAATGGAAGTGTTCTGGACTTTTTTCACCTAAAATTGTGTTTCTTGGAGATGTGGACTGAAAAACCGGCCCTGAAAGCTGCACGGCTTTCCTTGTTGAAAGCAGAAACATTTGTTCCTGATAACAGGAAAGATCCCTGTACTAGCAGAAGTTGGGGATGAGGAAGGAAGGAGAGGAGACAGAGGTATTCCAGACAGAAAGTCTTGGATTCTTCTCAGGATTTTGTTTATTATTTTCTAGTTTTAACAGTTTGGCTACCTGACTTACCCAAGCTGGGCCATGAGAGGCTTTGAGTCAGCGTTGTTTACAGAAGTCAGTGAGACTGATTTGGTTACTGGTTTTGGGGAGGGGGAAATGTCTTGTGGGGCTTTTTGGATTGCTTTGGTGGTTTTTTCTAATTGCATTTGAATCTTTAACCCAGCAATCAGGGCGAGGGATAGGGGATTTGCTATATTCTGAAATAGGTGTGCCTAGTTTAGATAGGAGTTACGAAGCTGTCTTGATTATTAAGGGACCAGATAACCTAGAACTTGCAGTAATTTAGCAGACAGAAAGTGTGCAATACAGATGATGAATACTCTTCCCCGACATGATGTGCTTGCAACTTGTAACACTATTGTCAGTTCTAAATACCTAAACCTCCTGTTGGCTGAGTGTTAGAGCACTTGGCACGTCTGCAGAACCATTGACACAGAGCAGATCACAACCCATGAGCATCAGTTAATTCGTTTTCATCACCTATCTTGGGCCATTCATGTGATTTACATTGAGGCAGTGTGTGCTCGACTTGGATACATGCAACATATGTCAGCTTGGTAACTGTGATATATTCTTCCATTTAATTGCTTTTGTATACATCTTGTTGCACGAGATGATGCTTTCATCTCCTTTGAAGCCATTTCTGTAGTATTTTCTGAGTTCTAATAGTACTTGCTCATGCAGGCGGTCCTGCTGAAGCAAGTTGCCTGAGTTGTTTTATTACATGTTTATGTAGAGAAAGAAGAAAAGTAGCTTTTATTTTAAAGATGATAATAACAGCATTAAAAATAAAATCATCATGTTATATTTTTATGTCTGCAGGATCTAAACACTAAGCAGAAATTGTTCCTTTAAAGAAAGGATAACTTTGTTTCAGCATTTGTGTATCATTGATAAAAACTAATTGAGTGATCCTTTGGGGTTTTTTGTTTGTTTTTTTTCTTACTGTGTAACTTTATGTATGCTCACAACTTAAGATTACATTGGTCTCATTTGCTGGATCTTGTCATAACCTCTGTTGTAAACATGACAATTGTCCTTACCTACTTGATGAACTTCAGAAATCCATTTGATTATATTTTGTTTTTACCACCCTGTCTGAGTGTTACTCAGATCATTTACTCTCACTTTCTAACCTTTATCTTGCATTGCAGTAAGATAGGAATATATTTTATGTTACGAAATTTTAATGATAATGAATGAAATAACTGTTGCTAAGATATCCCTAGGAATATATAACATTATAATTAGAAGGTAGTTATTTGGAGGAGTGTGTTTGCTTACTAAGATATAAACTTCAATTTTTTGAATGAGTGACTCATGGCAGTGCTCCTGCGGAGGAATTACTGTCGTTCCTTGGTGAATCTTTATCTCATCATAATGAAAAGTAATGTTTCCGTAATTCCATTACAAAATTGTTTTGTGGGGTTTTTTTATCCTATCTAGAACCTGTGCCTGTTCGTGTGTTTTATCTGCAGCTAGAGTTTAACTTTCACCTTTTTTTTTATTAAAAAAGATAAGCTAGCTTCTTGCTTATCTTAAAAATTACTAAGTTGTAATGCTCCAGATGCATCTATAATAAAAACAAATGGGAAAAGCAATATGGCAGAAAGTAATCAAAAAGTGAGTGGCAAATAAAGAGCAACTGCTAGCTCAGGCATTTTAACTAGCCTCCCACCTGCAGCCTACATCTAGGCAGTCCTCTGTGCTTTGCTTTTTTTGGAGTCCCATTATTTCAGCAGATGTAAGATTTAGGGCAGCTTGGAGCGTTTTGCAGAACGCTAGCAGTATTTTATGTGCAAATTTCTCGTATTTTTTTAGGGTGATGTTTCGTGGATTTGGAGGTGGAATGGTAAGATATAGCAGGATTAGCTTTCACTTCCTTTTCCTTTGTTTTTAAAAGACCTTGTCAGATGGGAACATTCAGCTGCATGAAATATTTTTCCCTTGCTTCCCCATCCCATTTCTCTGCTGGAGCAGACAGTAATTGTCTTTTAAATACAAAGGCAAAGCAGAACATGTGTTTTATCCGTAGGTACTTCAAGTCAGGGTTTGCTCTGTTCTCTTAAGCCAACAATAAAATTGGGTTTACACTAAGGCATCATCCTGTAAATGGGGGTGGGTGAAATGCAAGCTTCGGTCAGTGCTGCTTTACATCCACTTAGATAAAGGCAGCTGATTTTTCTTCAGGGAACGACACTTAGAGCTCTCACCATCAGATGAAGTGATCTAGTGACAATTAAATTGATTATTTTTTTGCGTGGGGATAGATCTGAACTTTCATATTTCTTTGCAAGTTCTGCGTCCTTTGAAAATTAGAAACAGGTGTGGTGGTTCTGTTACATTAGTCATCTGTCAAGGACTGTCTTCATGCTTAGCTAAAGCTTCAGTTCTGTACAAGCTTAAAAAAAAGGCGTCCCGAAGAGTGGATAGGAAAGTCTAATGAATGGCCGGGAAATATACTGAGCATTTTGAGGTAACAGAGAAGCCAGATTCATAAATCATTAATGAATATGTCAGGTTGCATGTATGAGGATGTATTGCTGTTACTGTTAAAGAAAACTAGTGGAAAGCTCAATTTAGGTGTAATATATTCCAGTATTTTCAGAGTTTTCCTATCTGGAAAAAAGTCAGTCCTGTCTATGCATAGCAATTTACAGTTTCAGTAAGTTGTCCTCTGATTCTGTTGTTTGCAGTTCTGTTTTGAAATGTTGCAGGATACATTTCTATAGAACGGGTCCAGTTACTGTAAAAAAATTTACTTTGTTAGGTTTTTGCCAAGAATTTAAGTAAATCTTCTAAAATGCAAACGCAAACAGAACAGCTAATCCAGGAGAAAGAAAGTTAACTTTATAAAGAAGCTTCTGAGAAACTCCATTTCTTGACCTATGCCCTCATATTTTTTTCTCGGGGATTGCAGAGTGTGGTAGGTGTCAGTCAGAAAGCAAAGTGTTTTTTTAAAAAAAATCTTTCCTGCTGCCATAACTGATGACTGCTGCATGAGGGATTATTACTTAAGTGCTGTGAAATGAATAGCTGCCTTGCTCAAGAGGAAGTTGTTTAAGGGAAGAGATGGTGAAGGCTGCGTTATCTCATTTCTTTGTAACTCGATGATTACTGGGGAGTATAAAGTTGCCTTCTCTTCTGGATGTTTCCTCTATTTAAGCTGAGATACTTGGACTGTGTTTTCAACTGCTGTGTGGATGTTCTTAAGAACTGCTTTTGGGGGTTTTGAACCCTTCTGCCCACACACATGATAGAGTGGTTAATTTGTAGGGCTTGGCTAGGTGGTTTTGACATTTAGCACTGCCTCACTGGGATCTCGCGTTTCAGGAACGTGAGGTGGGAGCTAGTAACAGTGTAAGCCTTCCCTTACTGCTCTCTGGAGCTAAGTGAATAGCTAATAAAGTCAGTATCTGTAATCAGCTTGGAGGGTAGGAAGCTGGTGTGGTTTTGTGAGGGGTTTTTGAGATCTTTTTAATTTCACAAGATGCAACTTCTGATAAAATGCTCTTTTTGCAGGTATCGATTTCGTTTTCTCTCTTAAAACAAAAGCAAATCAAACCCAGAAGTTTTTCTACCTCAATACAGATGTCAAGGGCTTTTTCAGCAAGAGCAAGCAAATAGAGATGCTGACAGAAGAGACCGAAGTGCTGGTGGTTACATCAAGAGAGTTATATTGATAAAATATTAAGACTGTCATCTCTTTAATCACCAGTTATCTAAAAGATAGCTGTGTTGTCTCATCCAGGGATACCACATGTGTTTAAACAAGGGGATATACAAGGGCTCATTCAGCTTGCTTCACTTAGATCCCTGCCATAGAATGGGAGGCTTCTGTTTCTCTGTCGACTGTAGATTTGGATGATCAGACTAGTCTAAATTTCTGGTTTCTAAAGGCCTGAGTTTTTGCTAGATATAAAATGGGAACAAACTAATGTTTTAGCAACCTTTCAATAGAGAACTACTAATACTAGCTTCTCCCTTCCATCAACAATCTTAAGCTTGTCCAGAAGTTTGAGAAGAAAAATCCAAACCCTTGATGTGGACTTGCTTAAATCCAAACTGAAGGAAGGGAAGGAGGTGTTTGTTCTAGAATTGCTGGAGCTAGAGCTAAATATCATAAGTAAACAAATACCTGTGACGCAACTTGGCAGCTGTGTGACTTAGATGCTCACAATCTTTGCTCAAGTGTGTTTCCAGCGGAGGACCTAGGCTTGTTACTCATTAGTCCCTCAGCAGATTGTAATTATGAACAGGTTTATATGGAAAAAGACTGGAGCAAAGACAAAACGCTGTTGACTTGTGGTTCTGAAATTGAGTAAAAATAATGACCCAGAATGCTGCTCCAAGCTAGATGTGCCAACCTACCCCAGCATGTCTTGTTCTCCCTCTGATGTGCCACAGTTCTCCATTTAGCTGTCACTTCTGCAGTTAACTGCCTTAACAAACTCTGCTTGAGACTAACCTTAAAGTCTGTTCAGGAGCTTTTTGGTGATACATGAAAAGCTTTCCCATTTTTCTAGCTGTGAATGAATGCGGCATTGAGCGCAGAGATGGAATTTCAGCAGTCCTAAACAGCTTATGCCCTGGCTCTTTAAAACATTTTTCCTTCTTTTCCTTTGCAATAATTGAGTAGAGCTGGCTTTAGACAGAATGTTGAAACAGCTGGAGTCATTGCAGGATGCTGCATTTGTACAGCACTAAGCCAGTTTGGGGAGATGGTGGATGACTTGCCATACCTGAGTGATGTACAGTTAGTATTGGTTTTAATGATACGAGAGATTTGAAAGTCTGTGGTAATAAGCTCAATGGATCTTCTCTTCCTGTCCAGACACTAATAGACGCGCAAAATAAATTTCCTTGGATAGAAGGCTAGATGGCAGTGTCATAAATTATCCTAGAAAAGAAAACCAAAGTGGGAGTCCACATAAGGACAAATTCTGCACTGCTCTTGCCTTGCAGATGACAGCCTTTGCTGTCTTTTTAGCTGTAGAGCCTAGAGATGTTTCAAACTATACATACACTGAAGAGAATAGACTTAGATGGGAAGATACTGAACTGACTGACTTCATTCATATTACATTCATATTATGTACATGATCACTAATCAGAAAAAGAATTGTACACATGTGTAAATGGGTAGAAAAGATATTTTATATTTATAAAACTGAAATGATCAGAAAGGCTTTCCTGATTTAAAGATATTGTTATTTTAATATATATTTATATTGCTATTTGAATTCCTCCATAATGAAATGCTTAGCATAAAAAACCCTGTATTTTTCATTTCTTTCTGTTGGTGTTCCCCACTTTTATCTTTTGGGTGGGTATGAGAAGCACTTTTCTGATACATATTTATAAATTCTGAAATGTATATTCTTCTCTGATAGGATTTTCTGATAGCATGTCTCTAAACTATTTTGATTTATTTTACGTAATAAAAATGGAAAGTATAGAAAGTCTCCGATTCATAACACTTCATGGAGATCACTTATTATTCTGTTTAGTACATGAAGTACCGAAAGGTAGAAGTTACAGCTCTGCCCCAAGGAACTTGTAATCTAATTAAAGTATACGAAACCGCATTCTCAGATCTCAGTGGAGCTGTTCCATGTTTTTTGACTGTATATTTCTGTGCAGTCAGCTGAGGACCCAAGTAACAAATTGGAAGGTATAGTGGATTTGATAGTCATTTACAGTTCTCCCAGCAAACTACCTTCACTGCTGTCAACAGACCTCTCCGCCTGTACAGAAGTCTGGGTTTGGGGTCGCAGTGGGTAGTGATTCCAAAAAGAACCTGTGAAGCGACAGCAGAAGTAAATGTTTGCATTCCTTCCTTTAGGAGCCAGTAAGGAGCCAATACAAATATAATTGTCTGCACAGACAGCTTCTGGCAAATTGAAATTATAAATAAGATTTTTACCAGAACAACACTGTTGAAAAATAGAGACTGATGGTAAAGGAGCTTGGATTATTTGTGGGGCAGAGTATCTGGCACACAGTAGAGTTGGCCTGAGCCCCATTCTGCTGGTAGTTTGCAAATGGCTTTATTTTAAGCCTTTAAGCCCAGTTCTTTGTTCTGCATTTTTACCAGCGCCTTGTGCAAAGGCATCCCAGAGCATGACTGCCTTCTAGGCATGACAACGATGAGGTGAATGACAATGCTGAAATGCATCTCACTGTACAAATTCTATTCAGGCATATCTATCTTAAATGCATAAACATTCATCTAATTAAAATTTTTATATATATATACATACTGCTTATTGGAATTCATGGTGCTCTGCTAACTTCATCAGTCTGCCAGAGTTTGAAACTGCAGCATCAAGTACTTAATGAACAGATCCACAAGTAATCTTTAGAAAGTGCTTAGAATTAAAGCCGAATCTGAGGAGCTTTGTACTTCTTATGACATTTTTCCCCTTTTGGCTTTCATATTATAGAAGCCACATGAAATCAGCAAGGAGTCTTAAATTCATTCTTTGAAGGTATTATAAAACACTGCAGAGCAGTGCGCTTGCCTCTTCCTCAGAATGAGAATGTCTGGCATTTATTTGCTTAGAAAAATAAGACTTGGGTTTGGCATCTTTGCACTATGCAGTAAATCATCACTACTAGGCAAAGAGTTTAGTCTCTTAATAGTACTACTCAAATCCTTGCTTCTCAATAGAAAACTTACGAGAAGCTCTACAAATCTGGTGGAGTAGAATGACAAGGGTAGATTCGGGAGTAGAAAACAAATAACATCCTGTTGGTATGCAAATAAGAATGTTACTGACTTATTCTCAGTAAGCGTTACAGTCCTGAAAATAGGACTTCTGGTGAAATGATACTTCATGTTTTCCCTTTTTTCCTTCCTCTGGTTTCCACCTGACAGATACTGTCTGAAATTCTCCTAACATGCTTTGCTTCGTATTTTGCAGGATTATGACTTGAGCCAGCTCCAACAGCCTGACACTGTGGAACCAGATGCCATCAAACCTGTTGGAATCAGACGCCTTGATGAAAGGCCAATCCATGCGGAACCTCAGTATCCAGTCAGATCAGCTGCTCCTCATCCTGGGGACATTGGAGACTTCATTAATGAGGTAAAGGAGAGAAAAAAGCATTTCCTCCTAGGATCTGATAAGCTTTTATATCTTGTTAATTGTACTCTGCATGAGTAGCTGTTCTGTTTGAACATAATAACTTTTTTTAACTTACTTAGACAATTAAAATTGTCTTGCTAGATAGAAGTAAATATGTTCTTTTAAAGTGCACACAAATTTAATTAACTGATTCAAACAGAAAGGGAAGATATATCAATTAACTTCTGTGTGTTTGTATTAATTACATTCATAACACGTTATCAGCTGCAACCACAGTATCTAGAAGCAGGGTTATTCTATGGGTTCCAAGTAATAAACAGACTAACAAAATTATAGTTTAGCCTAAATTCATTTATTAATTCACAATAATTTTATAATGGAGGAAGTTCATTTTCATTTTCCTCATACATTACCCCTTGAATCAAGATAATGGAGGAAATTCAGTAGCTTCAATGAGACCAAAAGAATTCCATCAAATACGATTAGTGAGCAGGGCAGCTAAATTAAGCGTTACGTAAGTGCTTTTAATACTCCTCTTGTCACAGGGGTTTGAAAGTCTTCACATTATCTTTGTTGAAAGTCTTTGCATTGTCTTTGATTATTCAGTCTAGTAAAGATAAACGTAAATAAGATTCAGACTGTGCCAGATTACTCACAGGTCTGAAATATTGGTCTCCTACCAATATTTGTTTCATTATTTCTGTCACTGGTCAGTCTTAAATCATTGGTTTTGTAGAACTTCAGATAGAATGTGTTTCTTGTTTGTGCTGATTTTAGAATCAGCAAAACAATACAAACCCAAAGTGTTCTAATTAAAAATAAGCTATATACTGTAGATGAAGAGTAGTTAATTATTTTCTCTAATTTTCTCATATCTTCCTTGGCAATTAGAGTGGAGCAAGTACTGCAGAGTATTGCAGAACTGGTTTTGCAAACGTCATTATTCTTGTTTGCTTTAAAGAAAAATCAGGCTAACATACTGAAGTCTTTTGCATTACCAAGCTGCAGAAAATTTAGTTTTTAAGGTATCCAGCAATACAATGGGAAATAAAACAAACCCTACGGGGAGATAACTAGCAGGAAACGTACAAATAGTATCATAAGACACTGTATTTTAGGAGAGTCCAGGTTTGGGGAAGAGCTGTGTTAGAAAGAGATCTTTCAACAAAGAGTGTATTTGCATGCTTTGCAGTTCTAAATATCACAGCTGTCATTGGCTTCTGGGAAGTAGGGGAGAAATGGGACAATAAAAGGCCCACATTGTTGGCCAAGGCAGTGTGCACACAAGAACTTCCTTGTGCTTCCTCATCTTCTTCCCAACAACTGGAGTTTCCCATCCTATGCCCACACAGCTGTGAGCAGTCAGTACCCACCTGGCAGGCAGTCGGAAAGAACCCGCAATCCTCAATACCCTGATTTGTCGTGTCCGCCAAGCAGTTATCAAACTGTGACGGAGCCAAGACAAGGAATAAATGTGATTCTTCTGGAAAGCGAGGAAAGGGCCAGAGTTTGTCCAGCCTCCTAAAATTTTTAAATTGTTTAGCAAGCTGTTCTTGCAATACTATTTTTCAGGAAGTTATCACTCTTGAAGACTTACAGCATCCATGTGTACATGTGGAGCTGTGGAAATAGTACATGTACCCAATATGTTTATATCACAATACAGACAAGCATGGAGTCATTTTTTTAGTGTCGTCTGTTCCATTAGATCAGTACCTCCCTCTATGCTTCCCCTTGCCATCCACCAAAAGAGAAACCTTCTCTCAGCTATTTTTACACAGTAAAATAGTATCGGTAGTATCATTGACTCTAAAATAAAATCTACGTTGGAAGTATACGTGAAATTAAAGAAAACATGGCAAGTCTCCTTTCTGCAAGGTAGCTCAGAATTATATCTTCTGATTGAAAGGAACTATATGAGGTAGTTTCTGTGTTTCAAGTATTATGGTTTTTTTCCATAAGGTTTTTCCTTAGAATTTCACAGCAAGGTAACACTTTACTATGGGACATTCTGTCTAAACCTCCATCTAGCACACAGTAACCACCCAAAGATTGTCCATGATTGCCAGAAGTGTGGGCAAAATGGAGATTTAATTTCTCTAAAACAGTTTCATCTTAATTTGTGTTTTATGTTAAAATTTCTGATGGTAAATGTGATTCTAAAAATGTCTATTGGGGAAAAAAATAGCAATCTTTCACAGTACTACTCACTATTGCAGTTATATTTCTAAATTATCAGTGTCTAGAGCATAAACATTCAGGCTGCACAGGTTTTCAGACTCTGTTCAGAAAATTTACCTGCGGTCCTGGCAAGATTGTACAAATTGTGAAGTTCCTCTCAGTTTTATTTGGAGTTACGTGCTTAACTTGCAAAAATCCAACACTTTGGGAGATCAGGCCAGTCTTTTGGAGGACACGGCCCTATTCCCAGAGATGCTGATGAGCATGATCCTTCGGGATGCTGACCCGTGTGTGGGGATTAACTCAGTCTGTGGAATGCTCACCAGCACCTCAGACACACAGCCAGTGTTGTTCAGATTAGCCTCTGAATTACTCCAACTTCGGACAAAAAAGAGCTATACTTCATTGATTTCAGATATTGGAGAATTTAGTTACTGTTGCTAAGCAAGCAACTTCTTCGAATTTTATTGCAGAAACATAGAAACAAAAAGTGAAAGAGACCTAGTGGGTCATTTTGGTTGTTTTTCCCTTTTGGCTGGTCTCTGTTTCTTCTAGCGTATTATTTTTTTAGCTGTTACCTGTTGTATTAAATCTGCTTAACTCAATGAGATGTACGTAAGTGTGAGTACTTTGTGGTGTTCTAGTGACTTTTCGGTTGAAAAACAAGTTATAAGTATCCTAAAAACTTTAAATATTTTTATAACACTTACAAAGTCAAGATAAGGCATAGAGAGCTATGAAGTTGCTAAAATAAGAAGGTTCCAGAGGTGCCTTGTAATCAAGATATGTTTTGCAGGCATAAGCTAAATGACCTCGGGGACCTTCTTGTTTTGTCTGTTTCAATGGGTAGATGAATCTCTAATTTAAGGGGGGAAGGGAACAACCTCCTTCTCTTCCAGTCCAGTGTACAAACAAGTCAGTGAAATAAGTCATGTGTTATTAAGAATCCTCAGTGGACCTTGTTTTCCATTTTGAGCCTTTTAAAACATAACCTACAGAGTATAAAGCATAATTAACACTTAGAGTAGTCAGGATTCACAGGACAGGATGAATTAGGTCTGTTTGAAGTAGCTTTGTTAATCGTGTTTTCAAGAACCACCTATGCTGTCCCTATAAATCTTAAACAAATTATATTGTGGTGGAGAGTTTGTAGCTAAGAATATATTTCTAATCAATAGAGGACATAGTTTGTAATTTTAAATTTAGTTTACCTCAAGCTGAAGGGTCTCATCCCATGAGGACATGGAGGGACCCTCCATTTTTGATAAATGGTTACTGATACAGTGCACCTCCAAGCGAAGCAGAGTCCCTCAGTGTTTTCTACTTTCTCTTGTGAGGTAAAAAAATAATTCCAGATTTAAACAATTTTTTGTATTTCCCTGTAGGGCTCTGTTCTTCCTTTCCTTCTCATCAAAAGTCTGCTGAATCTGATTAAGTAGTAGGTCTAATGAAAATAAAAGCATTAGATTTTGCAATGTTACGTTAGCTCAAGATTTTGAGGAGTTTGCTTTCCCTCAATTTGAGATAAATTGAGAATGCTACAGGTACTACAGAAACTGTAACGTAAGGTTACCATTGTTCCTCGGTCAGGGCACCGTAGTTGTACTCTTCTGCCCCTAATCTCCTGGCAGTTGTCATGACATACATAAACCAGGAAGAGGAAAAGAGTGAGATTGCTGCTCAGTCTGTTCTAAGTCTCAAGCTGACCTTCATGTTGCCGTGGCTCTTCTGCGACTGCTTGTCGGGCGTTGGTGGTGCCGCGAATGCCAGGCACTGGGACTCACTTCGCTGTCTCCCAGCAGGGTCACCTGGTCCTGAGTACGTGCCCCAGCAATTCTGTTGTTGAATAAGCCTCTCTGTCTAGGAAAAACTTTGGGCTTTCAGATAAAGAAACTGTAAAGCAAATAACTAGCAACTCTGCTGCTCTGAGATTCTTGAACACATCTGGGAAGAGCTGAGAGATCTCTTCTGAAGCAGTTGACAATACCATGGCAGCAAAATGGGTAGAAGCTGTTCTTGGCAGCTATTTGTTGTCTTTTCAGTTGTGCCAATGCAGCAGGTTGTGGTACCACCCACTGAAACGGATGGCATAATTAGCAAAAAAGGTGACAGTACTGAAACCAAAGGGAGCTTCGTAAGCCAATTTCACTACCAAAGTTGACAGCCAGCAACTCCAGCTTCAGACATGGTGTAGAATCCCACAGCGAAGTGGAGCAGTTCACTGTGTAAGTTCAAGGAATATGCTTAGCAGAGGGAGAGTGAAAAAAAATACAGAATTTCTGTGTCATTTTGGTATGTAACTTGCCACACAAATACAGCAGAAAACTTGGCTGTCATTTGAAGAGTTAGGAACTGAGTTCAGTCGTTATACCATGAATCTGAGGAAATTTTAACCAGAATATGGGTGCAATTGTGAATGTAACTATGTAACTTGGGCTGCACAGTTGAATCAACACCTCAGTAGCGTGGCCCTTAGCTACATTCTCTGAAGGAAGCAGATGACACAGGAAGAACAACCTTTGAAACAGTGAATTGTTTAGTGAGATGCTATCTTGTAAGTTAGTAGCTTAAAAACAGTTTTCTTTTTAAATACTATCATGATAGCAGCAGCAAATTGCAAAAAAAAAAAAAAAATCCTGTTTCCTTTTTGGAAAGAAAGATGGGAAGAGACTGTCTGCAATAGATGGCAGAAATCAGAATTCCTGCAGTGATGTAGGAAAATGTATTGTTCACTGATTTTTAATAAATTAGAATTGCATGGTTGGCCAGGTGTTGCTAGGCAGAACTGCAGGGAAATTGCATTTCTTCTCAAAGGAAGCTTTCTGAATGACTTTTACACACTGATACCTGGGATTCATACCTCAGCACTCCTTAAGCTCAGGTGATATTTATTCTCCTTCCCTGTCACCTGTGTTCAAAAAGCATGGGTGTCTGTCACCCCAACCAGGCTTAAGGGAAGGATGTAAATACTCTCGAGTCCAGTTTCTGCCTAAGAAGTAAAGTTGCATTTCTGCTTCAGCAGCAGAATTTGAGAGAAAGCTTTAGAACTGTTTGCAGCTTTGAAGCTGGATAAGGGAAGCCTTTGGATGCTTGCTGTTGCCTTTTTGGAGTCTCAGATCCTTTGTCCCTGTTATGGTCATCAGAATGGAAAACTCCAAAGAGAAAGATAACAGGCATTATTCTTATCAGATAATTCAAAATTGAGCTTCTAATGCAGGCTATTAATAACCTGCTTGATGCTTTTGTGCTACACGAAATGATGATTTTAAGTCCAAAATGTGTTCTCGATTAGAGGTCATTAGTTTAATAAATATGCTGCGCCTTTCCGCCGTTGATTTACAAAATTATTTTAGGTACATCTTGTACACTTCTGAATGATTTTTAGACAGGCAATAAAGAACCAGGTTTCTCTTCTACTAGATCAGGGCCATATGCTTTAGTTAATGGATTTAGCTATATAGGTATTTGAAGAAAAAAATCTACATCCATTTCCATTATGTCACACTTAGACTAAACACAACTGAGAGTAAAATGCACTTTTCTAAAAGCAGAATGTTAAATAATTTGAAAGAGGCACACTCAATCTTCCAGATAACTCTGAGTATAATAAAGGCATTCTTTAAATAAATAAAAATTAAAAATAAAGACAGCACAGATAGCACTTGTTTAACAATGATCAGCTTGAAATCATAGCTCAGCCTTATAGGATTCTGGAAGATACATTATCCCTTGTCGGTGGCTGCCGGAGTAGATCCTACTCAAAGTGGAAGATCTTGAAAAAACATTGCTAATCCCATGGAAGAAACTGCAAGGTTGCAAAATCCAAAACACAAGAGGCCTTTTAACTTCAGGCTTCAGCCTTTTATATTCAACTTGTAAATCTTCCACGGATAAGCACAGAGCAATCATACTCTAAAATTAAACTTACTGTTTAGGTTTACACCTGTGTGAGAAAACAGGGAAGTAAGACGCTTTTCTCTGGACAAAGTGGGGTTCTCTCCCTACTTTACTTGTATTCAATTTGTGCTGGTTTTGAGTTCTTCAACTCCAGAGAGCAGAAATTTAAAGTTACTGAAGATGCAATACTCATGTGTTGATAACTTGAATACTGCTTATAATCTTGTGCTTAACTTTGATGCCATTGTGTGTGTGTGTGTTGTCTGAAGAGCAGGCGGAATCTTACGGGTGTTTATGGCAAAGCACATAAGGGTTAAGGCAACATATTGTATCTTTTTCTCACAGCAGCCTGCAGAGGTACATGAATTTTGCAGGACTAACTAAATATGGCTTTTGGCACGCGCAGATGGACTGCAGGCCAGCAATGTCAGTGGATATGTTATTAGCCATGTGAGATGGCTGTTAAAGTGAATCTTTGCAAACATGCCTATTTTTCCTTCCCCATCTGTCTGTTTAAGGAGTCCCATATTGCTCATGCTGCAGGTTGTGTTGCTGTGTAGCTCTGAGACTGTGTATTTATTAGCATCAATCCTAGTGCCATGGTGTTCTCTTAAGGTTTTGTTGGAGCTGTATTTGCAGCTACATTCAAAATTCCAGTGTTGTAATGCCAGAAACCGGGCCATTCTAAAAAGAACTGTAGTAAGTTCTTGCAGGAGTTACAAAAGCAGGAATCCTGTTTTGAATTGGGTTGCAGAAGAGCAAGAGCTTGGTTTTCTCAAGTGGCAGTTGATTGACAGCCGCACTACGACGTTGCAGTTATGCTGTACCTCTCTCAGGTGCAGGGCTTGATCTGTTTTCTCTGCCTCTCCTTCTTGCAGGGACTCAAAGCAGCTGACAATGACCCCACAGCCCCACCGTATGACTCCCTCTTAGTCTTTGACTATGAAGGAAGCGGCTCCACTGCTGGATCCTTGAGCTCTCTTAACTCCTCAAGTAGCGGCGGTGAGCAAGACTATGACTACCTAAATGACTGGGGCCCGCGTTTCAAGAAACTTGCTGATATGTATGGTGGAGGTGATGACTGAACTTCAAAGCGAACTTTGTTTTTGGACAAGTACAAACCTTTCAACTGATATTCCCCAAAAGCGTACAGAAGCTAGGCTTTAACTTTGTAGTCTACTAGCACAAGTGCTTGCTGAAGGCTTTGGCTTAGGCTGCAAACCAATTTGGGCTCCGTGGAATATCAGTGATCCAATGCTGTTTGGAAAAAAATATTGAGCTCAGTTACACTTGAATTTTACAGTACAGAAGCACTGGGATTTTATGTGCCTTTTTGTACCTTTTTCAGATCGGAATTAGTTTTATGTTTAAGGCTTTAATGGTACTGATTTATGAAATGATGCATTAAAGAGACAAAATATGTTGGGGTGGGGAGGAGTAAGGTGAAACACAATATGCTTCAACATGCTTTTGTTACATCGCATTGCTTTTATTAAAATAAGGAGATTAAAAATAAATAAAAAAAAGTCCTCATGGAACAATTTTATTATCTGGGAGTGAAGACCATGAGGTGGAACAATGTACATTACTTCTAGTTTTAGATGTTAGGGGATTTTTTTCACTAAAATTCTAAAACTTATGCAGCTGGTTGCAAATAAAGGGAGTTTTCATATCACCAGTTTGTAGCAGAATTGATTTTTTTTTTTCTTATGCTAGAATGTTAGACACATTTTGGTCTTAATCCATGTACACGTTCTTTTCTTTTTTTATTTCTAGTATTTTTTTCCCACTTCACTGTAAAAAATGGTGTGTGTACATAATGTTTTATTGGCATAGTCTGTGGAGAAGTGCAGAAACTTCAGAACACGTGTATGTATTATTTGGACTATGGATTCAGGTTTTTGCATGTTTATATCTTTCGTTATGGATAAAGTATTTACAAAACAGGTTGCAAACAAGTGACATTGATTCAATTGTTGAACTGTAGTTAGAGTACTCAATATTTTTTTTATTTTTATTTTTATTATTTTTTTTTGTTTGGGGAGGGAGAACAGTTCTTAGCACAAAAGTTTTACATAATTTGTACCAAAAAAAGGAGGGGGGAGGGAAGTTGGCCTGATACTGGTGGCACGAGTAAATATACAGTATGTTTTGGGGGTGGGGAGGGAAGGGGGAAGGAGCTTTCAAACTGGAGAGACTTCTGAGAACAGCTTTGCCTCTGTATTGTGTACCAGAATATGAATGATACACCTCTGACCCCAACGTTCTGAATAAAATGCTAATTTTGGATCTGGTGCTTGGTTTGGCATTTTTTTCTCCTACCTGAGCAGCCCCGACTGTAGTAAAGAAAGAGTACACAAAATGCATTTGAGTTTCATGAGAAGTTATGTGCACTTCATTAGCAGTCCGTACTGCTGGGCTGAAAATAAGCTGCCTCAAGAAGAAAGTTGGGCACAAATTCAGAAGACAAATTCCCAGGTAAAAGCAAAGTGAGCGGTGCCATTTCTGGGAATTCAAAATTTTCACTTCCACTTTGATGACTAGCTCATTGGTTTCACAGAATCACAGAATGTCAGGGATTGGAAGGGACCTCGAAAGATCATCAAGTCCAATCCCCCTGCCAGAGCAGGAACACCTAGATAATGCTACACTTTATCTGAAGAACAGAGCTTGCATCAGTTTTGGCTCATTTCTGGACTGACAGTTCAGCGATTGTGTGATTATGCTGCGGGTTGCACAAAATCGCAGAATGGTTTGAGTCTCAGAGGGGACCTTAAAGATCATCCAGATAAAATAAATTGCAGGTGGAGGCAGTCATCTGCCACCTGGAGTTTCCTACGCTGAAGTAAGACAAGCCCCCGTTAACTTTGTGCACATCAGGTCGTGTCCTTCAAAGAGATGCTTGTGGTCATAGAGCTTTATCAGAAAGTCCCTTTAGGAGATCAGTCGTTACTGAACTTGCTTCTAACCTGTTAAAATGATTTATTTGCAAACGTAGGTACAGCAGCTCTGCCTTCTTTCCCTTGCAGCAATCTGCTCAGGTTTAATGTCTACATTTATGCTAGTTAAGGACCTAATTGTGAACAGCATGAAACTCAAACACAGCAGAAGCACCACAGTCTAGCATTCTGTTGAGAGAACTGGAGCAGTGGGCGGGGAGCCGGGCACCAGGGCTTAGCGCCGCAGCCTCCTGCGCTGGGGAGGCCGGGGGTGGGCAGGGAGCTCGTCCGTGGGTGATGCTCTTCAACGTGGTGCCACGTCAGCGCTTCCTCAGCACCACAATTGCCATTTACGTAATTCGGCTGTGGCTTCCAGAGGTAAATCCTGATAATCTGAGTTGGAGAGCATTGACCTCTGCATGTGAGGGTATCTCCACTGTGCTTTTCATAGACGCTCCTCCTTTCTTCCTTTTGTTCCTGATGGAAGCTGAGAGGTAGCAGTCCTCTCAGACTGGGATGCTGCATTTCAGTGTCTGCATATTATTTATCTCGTGCAGTCGCAAGTAGCTTGATGCAGTAACAAAGCCTTGATTTTTCAGTAATGTGTCAAAATCATCAATGACCTTCTTTAAGCTATTTCCATAATAATTAGCACTGTGGAGGAGCAAAAAAAAAAAAAAGTAGAGTAGGACATAAAAATGAAAATCTGGCTCTGCATAGGCAAGTAATGAAAACTTTTATAAAGGACAGGATTGAAACTGTAAATGCATGTTAAATAAGCAAAATGCCAGTTTTAGCACATTGATTTTTCCGTCTTCTGTAATTTATGCAAAAATATGTTTTGAGCATAGTAATTCTATTATTGTTGCGTGGAACCAACAAAGTGGAAATGCTAGATGAATTTTATTTGTCATTGAATGTTAAAAAATATGGAGGGGGAAAGATTTGTGAAAGATTTCCAGTTTTGGCTCTAGCACATTTTTTTGTTAAAATGAAGGAGAGGTCATCTTTTATGAGCACTCGACTATTTTGCACGGCAATAGAAGCTTTATCTTGATCAGACAATCTTCCGGCTCTGTCTACAGCTGCTTTGAAATCGTAGCAACGGTTCTCAAGCCTAGTGTTAGGTCAGCCTTAGGTCTGCTGAACAGAACAAAGGATAAATGGTTTTTATGCATCTCAAATGGCTTTACAAGAAAAAAAGGTGTTTGAACCGATCCTCTTTCATCAAGCTTTAGGTCGATTCTCATGCTAGAAATGTGCCACCAGGTTTTGTACCCATGGTACGTGCTTAAATCCCTGTCAGCGGGACTGCACTGAGAGGGAGAGGATGGCTGAACTTTAGACATGACAGTTATCTTGGGAAATTCTGGCAATGTGCTTTGGAAATGGGACTTGGCAATGGAACGTATTCTCTCTGCCTTTCAGACACTGTATACAAGGGAAGTTCCTGGCAAGAACTTACCTCAGCCTTTGTGCAATTTGTATTTTCTTTCAATGATGGCCCTTCATAGCCTATGTCTTTCTGTAGTTCAGGGGCTAAAAAAAAAGATGTAGAAGGGTGTTTGGGGAAAATAAACATCTTAAATGAATACACAAGGTCTTACATGGGTGGATCTAGCTTCCTGTGTTTCTTCTAGGATTGCCAGGTATGGGTGAAGGATGTTAGTATTCATCCCACAACAGTCTAAATCACAGTTGCCATGCTCTCTCCAAGTAGTTGAACCCCGAGTGACATTTGAGTTCTCAGCTGGTGATTTTACTGATAGTGATGTGTTCCGGGCTGTCCTGTAGCACTGTTACAAGCTGGCTGTAAAGCTCACCGTGATCTTTCTGAATACAAAAAACTCACATAAATCAGTTTGATGGGGCAGAGGGTGAACGCTTCTTCCCCTTACTCCAGGTTACTTTGTCTTGCTTGACTCTGTTTAATAAAATGTTTATAAATTCATGCAAATTTTAAATGAAAGATATGTGTGTCTGTGTTGTGCTGGTTTGCAGACAGAAGATGTTTCTCAGTTATGAACAGAGATATTTTATATGGCAAATTATTTTCTTCCCATGCCAAAGTAGCAAAGTCACCCTGATACTAAGCGCCACATGGAGTCTGCTTCTTGGAAGTTCTCTTCTTGGTACGTAGTATTTTTTGGAATCCTACTGAACTCCTTACCCTGAAGAGCATTTATATCTACTCCACCATGGTCCCATTCACCTTAACACACAAGGGAGACTCTTCTGACAGGTGGTGGGACATCCCCAAAAGGGTCTCTCAAACCTATCTGTAGTCATTCAAGAAGCCACTGCCAATTCTTACCTTGCGCAACTACTGCCACCTTCTCGAGGAGCTTTTCTTCTAGCTTTGGCAGATTCACCTTTCCGGGTCAGGAATGTGAAAGCAATAGTCCCTGCTTTTACCTCAGTCAATGTTAATTACTGAAATAAAATGCAGAAAAATCACTCAAATGCCTTAATATCTAATCCACAATGACATATTTTATACACAGTTTTCCTCATTCAGCAAGAGATGATCTAGATTTCTCTAAAGCATAGGATAGTTGCCCTTTACTTAATGTATGTCACAGGAATAATGAAGATTTTTCCCTGTAGCAAGAGCACCCAGCTGGAAAATGGAGGAATGGTTAAGGAGAAAAAGCTAAGTGCTTCCCACAGGGACTCAAGGTGCCTTCCATCCTACAGGTGGGGAAAGAGCATCCCATTTGCTACAGACCCTTTGATCAATCAGTGCAAGGCACTCTCCAGCCAATCTGCTGCTTCTGTCCTGGCGAAACAGCTCTTTTGGTGTAATGCCGAACTTGGAGATGCCTCTTCTCTGGAGCTCCTGGTATTACGGTGTTGCTTATCTTGCTGGGGTACATTTCCACCACTGAGCTTTCCCTGTTTTCCTCCTGAGTTTTCCCATATAGTTGAACAGTGCCAAATCTTAAATCAGGCTCTACATATTCTTCAATTTACAGCCTCAAATAATCAAGGTCTTGGTCTTGTTTGAATTTGGTTGTTTTGCTGTAGGCTTAAGGATATATTCTCAATAAAGCAATAGCTGGGAAGGCTCGTCCTCTTTTCAGAGTTTAGTGCCCTGAACAGTATTTTTTCCCCTGCAACCTCTGTGGACTCCTAGAACATCTTAAAAATGCAACGATTGCATTTTTATTACAGCAATACAGTAGCTACTTATATCAGGTTTCATATTTATATGCTCTCTTCATCTTTCTGTCACAGAAGGGCATACACTAATGTGGTGGCAATGTGAAGTTGCAACCTTAGTAGAGCTCTTTGGAAAGATCAGTCCGGATGAGGTGGTGGACATGTGCTCTCTGAACTGCCCTCTGTGTAGCTCTGGCTGTGGAGAATGCCTCTGTGTGTGTGCGTGTGTGTGTGTAATGAGCTGCTGGCACTCAGAGGATTTAAGTAAAATTGCAGATATCTTCCTCCTTTTCCCTGAGCACACAAAAGCCACCCACACATGATCCCTGGAATGCAATCCTGGAGCTCCAGAAACCCACACGTCTCCTCTCGGGTCCCTTATCACCTTTGCCATCAGCTGCTACCTGGACAAGATGGTCATTATTTTCTCATCGCTTCCATCTTTATTCTCCTCCCCTCACCTTATGAGAGAATAATTTTTAGAAAGTATTTAGGACCATTCGTTTATTATTGAAGGGAATGGTTTCTGGTTTATGACTTACTGTTGTTTCTTGCTGCATTTCCCACTCCTAGTATATATTTTGTAGGCATTAACAAATGACTTTCCTAGTTCTCTTGGCAAGACTGAGAGAATGTTTCTGGTTTCCCCTTCCCCACTGTCAGTTTCTGTAAGCAATTCTTTTGCTGTTCTTTACAGACTTTTATCAGTCTCCTGTAACTGAACTAAACAGTAAACATCTTTCTTGAAGTGAATGATTTTTTTTTGCCTTCTAATGGGGAACATTTTTATTGATTTCATATTTTCCTCTTTGGCACTCAGAAAAAAAAATAATAGATTTTGCATCGTTCACAATGGCTTATATTTATTACTATTTCTTAAAATATATTTCTTTTGAGAGGCTGCTTTTTTTTTAACACTTAACGAAATCTCATGATGGTACGCATTTATGTAATTTCATGAAACCGCCTTCAGGTGGTTCACCTCCTCCCTAAGAGCCTAAATACTGGTTCTGAAAGCAACGTATTTCGCTCTGGGTATGAATAATGAATAGTAGCATTATGCAAATTGCTGCTATACTCCTGCTTCTGAAGATAAAAGTTTGCTGATATGGTGTGTGTATATATAGATAGACAGATTTGTGAGCCCACCCCTTCTGTGTTCCGTGTTACAGAAGTTTGATTATTACATTACATTTGTTATCTGCAGTACTGCAGGGCAAGCTTATAAAAACCCAGCTGTCTCTGTGCTCCATAAATCAAAAGTAATGGCCAGATAATCAAAATTATGTTACAATTCTAGAACATTCATTACTGGTGGCATTGTATAAAGCAGATATAAAAACAACTGGGTTTTTTGTGCTAGGATTATTGGAGGGAATTACACTTAAAACACAGAATCATTACCGGTATGTTTTGACTTTAAGTTAATAAAGAGAGGTTTGCTCAGCAAGGTTATTTTAAGATAAACTAAGAAATAAACAAAAGTGAATCTTTTAGCCCAATATAGTCAGGAAGCAATATTCAGCACCCTGTCTTTCTGAGAACTGTTTTTTCCTCACTTGGGCAGAAGAAAGGCAACCAAGAAAAGTAACCAAAAATAGTAAACCCAACCCTTAAAAACTCCTCATGGCATGGGAGAGGCAACTTCAAAGACTTGCTGTGCTGTCATGTCTCAGAAAAGAAGAATTCCAGGCTATTGCCAAGCTTTTTGATCTTCCCAATTTTTTGTGTGGCAAGAATTCACACTGAATAGACCCTGAAGAGTCTGACTGCAGAGTGTCTAAGTCCAAGCTCCAACTTTGAGTTAGTTTGCTTTGGTGTTTTCTGTTGTTCCTTGTTGGTATGACTAATTAAATATTTGCTGTTCCTGAGAAAAGGCTTTAAAGCCTAAACTACTGTTTGGGATGTAAAAAGCTCCACTGCATGCTCGGGGAATTGTGCCTTGGTATTTTATATGCTGAGTGAATGCCATTTTTTTGAAAACAGCCTTTTGATTTTTTGCCATGAAAACCTCTGGAAAGTTCTAGATTTTATACTGAAGGAAGCGGATCACAAATTCTTTGCCTTTATTCACAAAATATATTGTTTTCTGGACATTGCCGCTCAGCCTGCAGCTCTTTGAAGGTAAGACTCAAATGACAACAAAATTTTCGTATGGAAGGAGGACCATGAGGAAATATTCTAAGCCCAAGCCTTCAGGCTTGTCCTTCAGAAACTGGAAAGCAGTCCTTTTCACTGAATAGCAATCGAACAGGTCAAGTTCTGAAAAATTTTGCCACTTTGAAATTCAGTAGCGTCAACACATCTTTTGGAGCAGCGTATTACAGAACATACCTAAGAGTGGCAGAATACAGCCCTTCAGAAGTGGATTCAGATAAAAAGCTCCTGAGTCAATGGAGACGTTCCCATTGTGGATGCCCTCAAAGCAGCAAGCAGCTCAGAGAGATCATTTATTCCTGCAGCCATATATGATAGTATATGAACCTAAACAACCTTGAATAATGAGTAATATAAGCATGAATATGTTTGTTTCAAAAAATAGAGACTGATACAACAATTCCAAATGTTATCAATTGTCAGCTGACTTCTTTTTGAAAAATGTCCTTTAATGATTTTATGTTTATTACAACTCATTGTATTCACTAAGGTGCTGTTTGCTGAACTCTGGAACATACTGTGATGACAGGTGACCCTGTTTAAGTGAGCTTTTACAGAAATCTATTTCAGAAGTGAGTATTTGAAAGAGAATTTTGATGGCAATTTTTTGGTTGGTGGTCTCAAACACCGCGAGACACTCAGATCTTTGGTAGCCGCCATAGGAATATCAGGTCATCTGCCATTCTACAGGAGAGTGAAAAAGATCACTCCATGAAATTAGATTTCAACACTGCTCCAGTCATACAAAAAGCAGTAAAAACACATACAGTAAAATGCTGGGTCATGAGCTATGTGCTGAATTCATATTTATTTTAGGGCTGTGGGCCACAGTCCCTGTTCCTTCAATACACCTGCACAGCAACGGTGACTGTACAGGGACAGGGTTCATAATCAGTGCCAAATAAAATATCAGCCTTCCCTGATATTTACCTCCCTGATATTTGACCTCCCAATTCACATAAATATGCCGTACTTTTGCATATTTGTGCCTCTTGTAGCAGAGGAGGTTTTTCTCCACCATTGAAAATCCGTTTAAGTCTTAAGAGCGCTATTTTTTGTTACTTGAATATAACACTGTATAGGATCCCCACATACACACACATACAAAAAAAAAAAAGTGAATGTCCATTTATTAAAGAGTATAATGAAATTAGAGTAGAAAAGGCCAAGTTATAATAGTACCCCATTTACAAGAGTATATAAAGTTTGCCCGTTGCAGACAATTAGAGAGGTGTTTTGTGATGACAGTGTCTTGTAGTGACCTTTTTTGGATTCTAAAATGCAAGAAATGGGTACAGTTTTAAAACTAGAGAATTAGGGAAGGCATGGGCATTTATTCCTTGGTTGTGAAGATTTGGGACTTGTGACCCCCCTCAGTGAAAACAAAATTGCTAATGTCAACCTATTTCTGGCAGACAGCACCTCGCATTGATTTTATACATAATTCACCGCAATTGACAGCCTTTTCAGGACAAGCTGGAGACTGATATGTTATGGGAGCTAAATTGCTTCTCCTTTCTGGAAAAGAGGGTCCCTTGAGGCCAGGATTAATGTTTAATGGAGTGACAGTAGGGACTATGAAGAAGCGGGACTACGTTATGGCTGATGTGAAGATACAGTGCAGTAGTGGCATGGTGAAAAACTGCCACCACTGAAATTGCTGTTGTCATATCCAAAAAAAAGCCATTTTCTCCTTTTGTCTTGCCCTAAATTGCAGTAAAAGAAATTGAAGCACCTTACCCGTACTTAGTTTTGCCTATGGAGTACCAGATGTATCATCTGTGCCATTGGCTAGCAGGCCAGCCTTGGTAAGCCTGATCAGCAGGAGAGCAAAGCTGATGGGAGAGGAGCGCAGCTTCATTGCTGATGCTCTTCTGCTTTTGTCACTGGTTGTATTGCTCAAACAAATGGGCAACTGCGGGATAAACCTGGGTATAAAACTGAAATGTGTCCATTTTCTCTGTCTGGGTCTCAGCTTCCACCAGGGCTCGCAGATGGCCACGATGGAGTCTTTCCAGGGTAGGAGCAAATGCACAAGCACTTCTCATGAAGTAGCTGCTAATCCCCACTATAGGAGTTTGTGTATTGGCCCCACTCGCCCTCCAAAGGGCTGCTCATACAGTGACAGCAGCAGGCAAGTGTGAAACAAGCCTAAGGGTGCATTTTTTTCTCCATGCTCTCATAGGAAATCTTTTTTATTCTAAGAAGCACCACCTCTGCCAAACAGACAGTGCACAGCTCTCACTGTGGTGCCCTGGTTTTGGCCATGCAGACAACCGGTCTCTGTCCACCACACACCTCATGCAGGGTCAGGACCAGAACAGAACAAACTCCTGTTCCTCAGCTGGACACTCCCAGAATGCCCATTTTGCTGGAGAGGTCTGTTATTTTGAAGTACTAGCCAAAACATCTCTGCTGTTTGGGTACAGTAGTAGCTGAAGCCCATTGTTCTATCTTATTTTGTTCTTTTTGTTTATATGAGTCACCGGCTGTATGAACACTGTATTTGTTGACGATATGCAAAATTCAGTACATGCAAGAAACTATTCTTGCAGCATAATCAGATAATTAGATGTTTTGTCTTGCACTATTTAGTATAAAGTACTTTGAATGACAATATGGCAGCTCCGTCCAGCAAACTTTACAGGCTGCTTGTTGCAAGCTGCAAGTTAACTTTAATTGGGTGTCCTGAGATTTACTGCAAGGAAAGCAATAACCTCAGTACGATAGCAAGAAGCTGCATCTTTTCACTGTTGTCAGTGCTGTAAATAAAGGCTAATTTTCCAACAGACTCACTCCGTCCAGTGGTCAGGTTTACCAAAAGAGGTATAACCTCATCCTGTAATTTCTGCAGACTCTGTCGTATGCAAACACATCAGTGATCCAAGTGGCACTGTGTATGGGTGTGTATATGGGAGTGGGGGCTAACAAAGGAGAACTACCTTTTTAAATAACAACATGAACTTTATTGAATCAGCAATGAGGAGTTTGCCCTTTTATTCAGCCTTTATGATAGCAAATAGAAATTATTTGGCTTGCCAGTCAGACATAGAAATGGGGAGGGGGAAAAAAGCAGCCCAAAACCTCAGTGTAATTTTGAGTCAAATGATGTTTGGATCAAACTCAGTGCAATTTATTTTTATATACTGTCCTCCATACAGAGTATTACAAAGCCGTTTACAGGGAGAGTCAATCATTGGAAGCTAAAGGGAAAAGGAAGGCTTTAAAAGCAAGAATAATTTGGTGGTTGGGAGGAATCATGGGCTTTTTTATTGGAGTTCTGAGAGAAATGAGAAAAGTTCTAGGTAAAATACCATTTTTCTGTCTTTTTGCACTGTATTCAGTTGTGTCAGAAAATGGCACGTTCTTTTTAATGACACCAACTCTGAATGGCTCATCTTGTCAGAGGCATGTCAGTGTCACCCAATCCCAGATCTGTTCCAGTTCATCTCTGAATAGTAGCCTCATGGACTTCTTGACATAATTAGGAAATCACATTGCTGAAATAGAGCTTCATGCATTAGAAGGTTTTTTTTCCCTTTTGGATTTTTTATAAAACCTGGTATCTTCAAAACACAATCAATCTGGTCCATTTTGAGGCTGAGTTTAAAAAAGGTTAGAACAGAATGCTGTGATAGTGTTCTGGTTATATAGATGTGAACACATATGTAATATATTCTGTTTCTTAATGTTTTGTGTATTGGAACAGATTCACAGGTATCTTGTTATATAGCTACTAAAACCATTCAGGCTAGGCTAATTTACACTAGCTGAGAATTTTATTAATTTAACTTGCTTTTTATTTACAGGTATCAATGGATTAGTAGTTCTGAGTGTGTGATTTTAGTGATGCTGGATGGGAAAGGCCATCACCATAATCGAGTCCAGCAGTAGAATGATGTGTACTCACAGAGTCAGCAATCCCAAGGCTGACTGCCCCTCCAGACTCTGATGAGCACCCCAGTACACAAAGTGCTCTCCAGACCTGCAAAACACTCCAGGCATACAGAATTTTCACCTGGTGGCTATTCTTCTTTGTCTGAGCAACTCCTTCCCTGAAAAAGCAAAGTAATCCTTACTGCACTATATTACACTCACTAAGAGGACTTCGTGTCCTACACTGACAGCTCAGCCTGGAATATACAGAAAGAGGGAAATGAACATGATTTTTTCTGGTTTGGTTTTTTTTTTTTTTTTTTTTGGCTTGAACTGGATGTGGAATAGCCTCTAAGCGCCCAAGCAGCGCATCAATAGAACACAATTCCCAGTTTAAAAGCTTAACTAAGCCAGTCATTTGTTGCTGGTCAAATTCTTCAAATTCTTCCAGCAGTTGTGTATGATGTGGTCTGTCGAAGAATTTGATGCATGAGTGTCAGCCTGCAGGGAGGTGGGGTCCTACCGGAGCCTGGAAGCTGTTCAGCCACTTTGGGGAAGGGAAAGGAGGTGTGAAGTAGTAGCAGTCAATTACAGCCTCACTGTAAACAGAGGAAAGGGAAGGGAAGGCATGTAAAGCTGTACACACTGATGGGCAGGGTGCTGCCTCTTAGATAGCAGTTGTCGAAAGAGGAAGGAGCTCTCCACGCTACACCCTGGTGAGCTGCTTTATCTCAGCGTGTGAGTTGGAATGTGCTTTATTCTCACCGAGTGAAAGGATGTGGTAGGATATTGTGACAGAAATCTGTTAGTCTAGCGCAGGAAAGAGGCAAGAAGATGCAAAAATGCTTGTTTCTTTAATGTGGGTGATGTGAAATGCTTTTGTCATGCATTCACTAACTGCATCATTTTAGGAATCGCTGACTCCAGGAGATGCTGTGCCTCAAGCTTCCTTCAAGAATACTTTTAAAGACTGTTGTGATTCCATTCAACACTTTTCTAAATGATGACCTCTAGCCACAGTTTTTACAGAAGCATAACTTCAGAGACCTTGATATTCAAGCTCATTACTGAAAGACAAAAGTTGAGCCCATGTGTGTCCACGGTATGGGGTACTGTGTTACAACACTCGAAGGTTGTTGTAACATCAGCTTCTGGATATTAAATCTCTTCTTAGTTCAGACGTTTTCTTCTGCTAAGAGCAATGCTTGCCTTGCCTTCCAAATTGCCCTTCAGCCTGAAATCACTAAAATTTTTTTCATTCACTTATTTTCACTTAAAAGTGTTTGTCTATTGCAAAAGTTTGCAGTACTTGGGAAACAGAAATAATGGATTTTAAAAATCAAATAAGAGTACGCTTATGATAAACTTTCCAGTTCAGAAACTTCAGAAATTTGTGCTTGTGCTTTGTGCCCACCTAGATCTTCTTGCAAGGGAAAAGATATACAAATAAACACAGGATACTTCCATTTTCTACTGCCTACTTACTCTTCTATGTTTCATCCCTTACTTCTCTGTCTCTCTGATTTCTTTGATTTTCATACTTGTGAACTTCCAGCTTTACCGGGTGCATCCAGTACAAACATGTCTCTAGGAAGCTGGTAGGGCTGTGAATTACTTATTCAGGAGGCAAATCCTTCTTGGTTTAACAAGAAATCAAGATACTCATGAACTGGCTCTTTTTCTCAGCCTGCTACTTTTCTCTTACATTTGTCTCACAGCATTTTGATACCAATGACAAAAAAATCAGATTTCTAAGATTTCCAAAGGTGTCATTGATGGTCACTACACTTCAAGCTAAATACTTTTTTAAAGTTTGAAAATCTAGAAATCTTATTGGGTTTACGTGGCATGGTTTTGGTAGCAGGGGGCTGCAAGTGTGGCTTCTGTGAAAAGAGACCAGGACTTGCCCCCATATCAGACAGAGATGTTTTCAGCTGGCTCCAAAACAAATCTGCTACTGCTGCCCAAATCTGAGCCCCACAGCAATGCTGTTGGCATCTCTGTGATAACCTATTGAAGAAGGGCAAAAAAACACTGCAGCAGCTGTGAGAGCCAGAGGAGTGTTAAAAACATGAAAGAAACAGCCCTGCAGACACCAAGGTGAGAGAAGAGGCAGGGGGAGGAGGTACTCCAGGTGCGAGAGCAGAGATTCCACTGCAGCCCCTGGAGAAGACTGGGGTGAAGCAGATTGTCTCCCTGCAGTCCGCGAAGGACCATGGTGGAACTTCACTGAGGGAAGCTGCAGCTTAGAGAGGTGCCCTTGCAGGAGCATGTTTTCTGGCAGGAGCTTTGGCCCATGGGGCACCCATGCTGGAGCAGTTCTTGAAGAACTGCACCCCATGGGAACGACCCCACGCTGCAGCAGAGGAAGAAGTAGCAGAGATGAAATGCTATGGACTGAAAACCCCCATTCCTCCCTCCTCACCTCCTCAGTTAGAAGAGTTGGAAATGGAGGAAGCCTGTGAAGAAGGTGGGGTAGGAGAGGGTGTTTTAGTGTTGTTTTTGTTTCTCACTATCCTACTCTATTTGTAAATGGCAATAAACTGAACTCAGTTTCCCCACACTGAGTCTGGTTTACCTGTGACTGGTGACTGATCTTGAACTGGTGAGTTATCTTGCCTGTATCTCAACACTGTCTTATTTTCTCCCCCATCTGTTGAGGAGGGATAGTGAAAGAGCAGCTGAATGGGCACCTGGTGACCAAACGAGGCCAACCCACTACAAATGCATATGACAAATAATATCTGAATGGCAGTATCACTGCATCACTAAGTTTTCAAAGCATATATAGAAACACACTCTCGCCCTCGGCCCTTAGTTTTCTCAGCATTATGCAGCACAAATAGTGAAATACCCTAGAATTTTGCAGCCTCAAGGATTTGATAGAGAGGCCAAAAGAGAAAAACACAACCCTGAAGGGAAGCTGGTGAAACAGAACCAGGGAATTGGTTTAAAAAAAAAACTAAAACAGCAAGTAGTTTAAAGCTATAATGAGGAAAACAAGCCTCTGGTTCAAAAGCAACTGCTTTCTTGTCCATTTACAGGATAATCAATATCTCATCCTAAAACATCTGTGAGCAGATATAAAAAAGAAGGAATGCTTTATTCTAGAAAAGATTTGCTTGGTCAGCCCAAACTCCATCAGAAATGGAAGCATAAATAACTGCAGAATATTGATAATGATTCCTAGGGGAAAAGAGCTGAATAAACAGCACTGAATAAAATGTAAAATTGCATTTTATCTTTCTGTTTTCTTGTAAACCTCTGTGCTAGAAGACATGAACACTGTCTGCCTCTAGCATATGATCAGAATTCTCTCTCAGTCAGCCTTTTTTTATTTCCTTCCCTTATTTTAAGCATAATTATCAGATTGATAAATATGTGCATCAAGCATAACATTAGCAGAGCCTGTGTTCTGAATTACTGTGGGACTGGTGTTTTTAGGGAACAGAAACAATTTAGAACCAGAAAATGAACATGTTTCACTGCACAGATTATCTTTTTCAGCTAATAACAGTTCATATCAAATACTATTTTGTGAAAGATAGAGACCAACTTGCACGCTTTCTGTAGAACAGAGTGGAAAATGTTCCCTACAGTACTCATATGTTATGAAATCAGTTTTGCTTTAAAGGACACTTTCCAGAGGAGTATCAATCCTAAAGTAGGTCTCTATGTTGCTGTGCTATTTATATATTTGTATCACAGTGAACAGTACAATGACCCAACAGCGCTACCATTTCATACCCTGTGTAAAATTAGGTTTAAACTCACAGTAATGATAATGGACAGTGAATTGTACAGATCTGGAGAATTTTTGTCTAGAAAGTCAGACCCTATAGTCAGACCCTATAGTACATACAGCAGCTTCAGCCAAGCATCTAACTCTTTCAGTAAGTCAAGAAATGCTCTTTATGCAGCTCTGTTATAGAGTGCTGATCAATCTGCTTTTCTACTCCACAAGCTAAGGCTCACTTTCCACTCCTAAAAAATGTTTTATCCTCCTTTAGTACCACAGACTTTCCTGGAGATAAGCACCTTTAGAAAGACTTCAGCCTTCTGCTCACAAGCCTCTCAGGGTGTGACAACTTTCCCACCAAGATAAAAAGATGAGCTGTCTGAAACAACATGGTTCGTTCAATGAGCTCAAATTCTGTACACAACCTGACGTGGGACACCACGATGGGGTAGCAGGATGGCAAACAGACAGGCAGCAGCTAGCTCCGTGTTTCTCATGTAGTGCTCCTTCCTTCTGTTTTTTTATTGCAGCAGACTGGCAGTGACAACAGCTGCCTTCCAAGACCCTTGGTGCCTGTGGCATATAGAGCTGGCTGATGGTGCCAGATGCTGGGAATGAGGTGCTCTCAGGTGGTGGAAGCATTGAGCTGAAGGCTGCCTGACATGAGAACAAGAAGTTCCTGAAAGGGACCTGTACTGGCTACCCCCTGTATTGGCGGGGGTTGGTCTGTTCTCCCTAGTGGAGAGTGATAGGACGAGGGGAAATGGATTTGAATTGCACCAGGGGAGGTTCAGGTTTGATACTAGGTAGCATTTATTTACTGAAAGGGTTGTCAGCCATTGGAACAGGCTGCCCAGGGAGGTGGTCGAGTCACCGTCCCTGGAGATGTTTAAGAGATGGGTGGATGTTGCACTGGGGGCATCGTTTAGCCGGTTGATAGGGCTGGGACAAAGGCTGGACTGGATGATCTTCAAGATCTCTTCCAGCTGAAACTATTCTATGATTCTATGCTTGCTCTAAGGAGTACAGCATTTGCAATCTAAGCCTTTCACAGGGCCAGTACACTCACACAGCGTATCTAGAGGCTTTAAATGGTCCAGAGCTGCAAAGCCTTGGACCGGCTTGAGTTGCAAGATTGGGGAAAAAAAAAAAAAGAAAGATGAAATTTTTGTATGTACTGAAATCACATACAGGTCTGTCTTTTAGAAGGTTTTCACCTTCTCCCTTGGGTGGATAAGGAGATGAGGTATTTTAGCAAAGAGATACTGTGCCTTCTTGACCACTGGGAAGCTGTCCACAAGCTTATATATCTGATTTAAAGAAGTGTGGTGTGTTCAGAAACAAGGAGAATATACAGCAATGCTGTCCCTGCTCCAAAAGTTTTTTTCAATCTGTGTAGGTTAAATTCAGAAGCTGTGCAGACTTCTATTGCCTGTGCAACCATACAGACTATGTTACTGCACGTTTTCCAATTATCCAACTTCTGTGGAAACAGAAGATCAGCAGACATTTCTAGATAAATATTTTTGTCCCCTTGTGCTTGATAACTAAGCTTGCCAATGGGTAAACAGCCGTGATTTCATCATCAATCTTGAAATGACAAGGTTCTCAAGTATATGGAGTGTATGGCATGCTGCTTCAATGATAGAGGAAGAAGAAAAGCATTAACAAATGGAAAAGAAGATGATATTTTGATTGATCATTTGCATATGAGTTTATTGATGAGGCCTGAGAACTTTGATAAGATGCCAAGATGAAGATACAGAATTTGACCTCAAAAAATTATGTTTCTGCTGCAGTTCTGGGGAGATATAAGGATGGAAGAGAGTTTTGAGCAGTACAAAAAAAGGTTTTAAAGTCTCTAAGAAAAGAGTAATTTCAACTGCAATAATAAACTAATTAAGCACTATTAGACATACAGTGAAACTAGCACTGAGCACTGCCTCCCACAGGCAACCCACTGTCTTAAATAAGTACTTAAATAATCCCCATGTGGATTTCGATACAATTTTGTCTGACCTTTATTTAAAGACCACCAACAGGGCAACTGATTGTAGTTGGTCAACCTATGTGGATTGGCTCTAACTTAGAGTCAGTTCTCTTTATTTCTTTGCCTACCTTATTTTTAAATACAGTTATCCTTTTAGGGAATTTTTTTCTTCATCAAAATCTGTTACATTTTTCTGTCCTCCTGTGGTTATTGGTCTCTTATTTTTTCTACCCCTGGCTTTTGTACCCAGCTTTAGATATTTAGAGGTTTTTCTTTGTGTGAATCAGCTTTTAAAATGAAAATCTTTGCTGGCTCTCCTAAAAATCATTCTAATACCTATTCATAAAACACAGGACTGGGTTCACTGTCTGTACAGTTGCTGTTACATTCAATATATCTTGGGGGAGGAATTTATTTTTTTTATTTTTGCACTGTTCTCCCTTAGAACTGCCACCATTTGCAGGCCAAGAATTGAGTATCTGTACCGGGATTGATAGAGGTAAGAGGTTTCAGCCTTGAATGCGCTGCTCTGCCTTTTAGAGCCTGCAAGATCTATACTGTTGAATAAGGACTGCAGGATCAGATGAGTCCAGCTGAAAATATAGGCATAGCTGTGCGTGGCCAGCACAGTCATTCTCTTCATGGATTTTCCTCTCTTTAAAAGAAAAAATAAAAAGAAATTTTTTCCCACTATCAAGTATTCTTACAAACTTTAACAAACCGCTGCTGACAACCATAGCCAGCACACACAAAAAAGATCTGTCAAAAGGTAAGAGATTTTGGAGTAGCAGTTCTTCAGTTCTAATTCATACCTTTAAAGAAGAGAGATATATACAGCTGCTTTGCTGTCAAAGACATGAAGATTTGGAAGGTATTTTTCTTTTCCTCCCACATTTAGCATATGCTTTAACCATGCGTAAGTCTTTTCCATGGTGGTGGCAACAGGAGAGGAGGAGGGCCAGGGAGGAGACAAAATTGTCTTCCTTTTTAAGATGCAATCTGAAGTGGTTATAGAAATACTCATGTTAGCTATACATATTTTTGACGATAAGGCTTGTTCATATCAATCAAAACAGAGTGGCAGCAGCAGAGTGAATTTGCTTCAAGTAGTTCTGCTTCTCAGAACCTGATGCAGCCCTTTGATATGTCTGTGCAATTGCAGAGAGAGCCTAATTCCACAGGCACCACTGGATTCCCACTCAGCTATCACACACAGCAGTGGGGGCTCTCATCTGCTGCAGGTGCCTCAAACATCAGTACCACCGGTCCTCCGAAGGCCATGGATTTCCTGTGGGCCCATGGCCTCACTCATTTTCCCTCTGTCTTACTGAGCTGGTAATTAAACTGTTCTTAAAGGTGGGGTTTTTTACACTTAATTACTAATCTCCAGAACCTGGTGATTCAAAACAAATAACACCTTGGGAACTAGCCATTTTGAAGGAATATGGTGCAATTCTACTAATGGTAAGGCTTGGTAAAGAGTGGTTGTGGAATGAGGAGAGACCTGGCCAAAAAGGCTGTGATGATTTAACCCTAACCAGCAACTAAGCATCATGCTGTTGCTCATTCCCTCTTCCCTCTCCTAGGGGGATGGGGAGGAGAATAGAAAAAGAAAAAAGTAAAACTCATGGGCTGAAATATGAACAGCTTAATAACTAAAATAACATATAATAATAATAGTAATAAAATTTAATACAGCAGAAAGTGAGAGAGAAATAAACTCCAAGAAAAGACAAGTGACTCACAGTGCAATTACTTACCACCTCCTGACCGACGCCCAGACAGTCCCTGAGTGGTGACCGATCCCTCCTGGACAACTGCCCCCAGTTTATAAACTGAACATGACGTTCTGTGGTGTGGAATATCCATTTGGCTGGTTCAGGTCAGCTGTCCTGGCCATGTTCCTGTGGCAGTTGACAACAGACCTGTCAACTCTGACCACAGACCTGTCCAAAGACCTGAGAAGGGCAGCCATTAAGGCCCAATGACTTTGCTTCAGGTGCTTACCTTGTAATGTTTTGAAGCACTTAATTTTGATTTTTAAAAGCATATTTTGTGGATGAGCAGTCTTTATTTGCATCTCTTTGGGTTGCAACTGTCTAAAACCAAGGTACTGCTAGTTTTCTGTTAAGAGATTTATGATTACCTTATTTTCGGGTTAACTGTAAAACATCAGGAGAATTTTTGTATCATTTTTCTGCCTTGAGAAAACATAGAAATGGATATTTTTAAAGTTGCCTTTTTTTATTTAAAAATCATCCTTCTCGCAGTTTAAGAGCAATGTTTTTGGCAAGTTCTGACTGTATGACTTGTTTTGCACCTCCTTGTGTAGTATAAGGAGGAGTAAGATGTCTGTGTATAGATTTTGTCTGTAGCTGGTGATGGTCAATAGTTGCTATAGAAAATAGTTTGTTGATATGTTGTGACAAGTGTTAACTGTTCTCTGTATCCATCATAAGCAGTTCTGGTCATTCTCCAAGGTCTGAATACTTAACAGCTTAGTAATGGGACTAGTGCAGGGCCACACTATCCTGGATTGATCCTTTCTTGGCTTAGAGATGATAGACCGCAGCGTTGCAATGCAGGATCCATCTTCTCTTGAGCACTGCGAAAATTCTGCAAGGAAGGAGTTAGGGGCCACTTGTGATGAAGAGGGGCAATCTCAGGCGGCCAAGTGCGTGCAGCGCATGGAAATTGTGGCACAGTCAGCTGACAGGGAGCTCTGAAGCACGATCCGATACTGTGTGCAAACTAGCCCCTAGCCATATAAAGACAGAAATCAAGGACAAACCTTGGAGAGAGCCCTGAAGAGCCTTGAAGAGAGCTCAAAGTGGGACTTTCAGACACAGGAAGGATAATAAGGTCTTTTTTTCTGACAAATACTGTAAATTCTCTAGGTAGAGTGTGGGATCATCAACTAGGTACATCTCAGAGTGTGTTCAACACCGCATTTAGCAAGAGAAGCTTCTGCATGCCATGCAGCCACTCTCTCACAGACTGCTTATACCTTCCCACCTGAAAGCTGCTCTTTGGAGTGTGTTTTATCACTTCCTCCCAGCAGCTGTGTAAATCCTACAATCTGGTGTTCCGGCACAAGAGAAAGGACTTGAAGAAGAGGCGGTGTGGAGCACACTAGTCATTCAGTGGATAAATGTGTCAGCAATGGAGTGCATCTGCCTGAGAAGAGTCCTAGGAAAAATAGAGATACTCAGGTAGTCTGCAGCTCCTCGCAGAGCTCTTCAGTCTGGTTCTCAAGATGCTGCAAAACAGAGAAGTCCCACCTTTGGAATACAGACCTGGGAATAAAGTATGCTCAGAAGAAAAGGTTATAGGAGCCACTGCAGTTGTTTCCAGTCTCAACATGAAGTACATCACACAGTTTTAGCAGTCAGTCAGACAGAGATAATTTGTAATCAGGCTTTCTTGGCAGTCAGAGGCAGACCCCAGATTGTGACTGCTATTGTAAAATGCTGCAACACATAATAATAAATCTTAAGTGAAGAAAAACTGCAGTAATCTATATTACTTGTGTCATCCATACAGTGGTCACTTCCAAGGTCAGAGAAATAGTAGTAAATATACCAGTTTGCCAGGTTTTTCAGAATTAAATTCCCTGTATTCTTAACTCTCAGACATAGACAAAAAGATCATATATGGCAAAAAGCACATACATGCACTGCACTAAAAAGGGGTCATCAGCCTCTCTAGAAACAATCCAGGGTAAACACAAGATGCAGATGGAATAATCTTCACTAAGGCCAATAGTCAAATTCACGTACAGGGCTTAAGCTGGGTGTAGCAAACTTCTCTGTGTACCTCTAACTAATGTTTATGGGCATAATTATTACAGTAACAGAAGGATGAAACTAATCAGGAATAACAAAGCTTAAAAATCACCTATGATTCACAGCGATCTCCTAGATGATAGCCAGTGTGGGGATATCTGTGAAGAAGATAATTCCTTTGAAGTAGATGGCCGGAGAGGTTTGGCAGGGGCGGGGAAGGCGGGGCGCTTTGCTGACTGTCCTTTCATCAGGTCATGCAGCTGATTCTATGTTTTTAAAGTCATCAATACAAAAATGGAGTCAGAAGGGAAGGCAGGCTTCACATGACTTTCTCAGCCACCTACCCAATTAAAACTGGGCTAGTTAAAAAATTATCAGGCATTCACTCTAACACCCATAGACACTTGGGAAAAGAAATCAGTGTAATCCTAGTACTTTAAACATGCTATTGATCTCTCTTTTGTCTGTGTCAGTATTAAATTTTGGATTTAGTTTTTTTTTTCCTGTAGGTTTTTTGCACAACCTGTGAAGTTACTACATTCAGCCTTTGCATGAAACACAGAAGGCCAAGTCTATGCTCTTTTGTACAGCTACAGACAGCCCACACAGCATTAAAATGACCATCACATTGCTGATCATGTCATGTGTGTGTGGTAAGATGTAGAAATGTCCCTTAAAGTGTATTCTCCCCAAGTCAACAGGGATGGAACAGGAGACCGAAATAAGTAAGTTCTGCCTAACATTCCTGAGAGAAAAAAAAAAAAAAAGAATACAGAAATGACATCACAAGAATGGAGATGTCAAGTGAATAACTGAAAGAACTTATTTCAGTGCAATTGATTTATTTTTCTGACTAGGACTATTTCACTATTTCACATTATTAGTACAAAGAAGTCTTTGTTAAACAGCCAGATCACCTATTTCTTCAATTAAGATCTTAGATCTAACATTACATATTTTATGGCATTTTTAATTAATCCTTTAGCAGACCACAAAAGATCAAAACAAACAACTACAACTAGTTTTACAAGGAGGCTGTTTAGGCATTTATACATCATGTAGAAGACATCAGAAAGCAAAGCAAATTTGAGAACAGTTCTCCTCCTCTTAATGTACCAAACAGGGCCTGACATTATTCACTCTAAATTCAGCAAAAAAGACCCATTACCTTTAATGAGTTGCATCAAGTTCCCACTGTGGTAGTCAGTAAAATGTCAATATTTACAGTTGCCAGCAAGAAACATCAAACTGTCACAGCACTCCCCTTTTGATAATGCAAAACTAGCTCTCCTTGGTTAACACCACATGGTAAGTACAGGGAATAGCAGTCACAGTAGGGATAACAAAACGTTTGAGGAAATCCAGGCACTGAAATCCACAGTGCCTTTCCCTTCAGAGGCACTTGAAATGCAATAGGTCCGTGGTGGCACAGTAAGTAACTCCCAGATCAACCTCCATTAGATAAAATAATCACGTCTACATCAATGATTTGGAATAACAGACCATTGTCACAGGATGTTGTGTGCTTTGAAGAAGAAAGAACCTGAGCTGCATCACGCCACTTATTTTTTATAAACGCTTTGGCTTTACCATGCTATTCTTGCATCTGCAGGAGCCCATTATGCTGGAGAATATTCTGTACTGTGGACAATTATACTTTAATTATTTCGGTCCTTTAAGTAGCCACTGCTTGGAGGATTTTTCACTATGTGATGCAATTTTCATCACCGAATCTCCTTTAACTTTCACTGACAAGTCTGCATTTTTATATTAACCCTTGCAAGTACCCAGCAATACCACCTAGGAGTCTACAGTCTGGTAAGTGTTTTGCCGGCTGCAGTGGGATGATCACTGTAGAGAGCCACTGCTTGGGAACCAAATGATTTGTATTCAATCACTCAGCAGGGACAATAGAAATCCCAGGACTCAGTGGAAATTAGTAGATTTAGGCTTTTCCCACATGCTGTGTTCTCAATAATAAGAGCTTTCACTTAAAAAAAAAAAAAAAAAAAAAAAAAGCAAAACCACCACCACCAAAAACTTCTGGCCCTTCCAATTGCAAAAATAGTTTTCGCTATGTAAATCCCATCACTGCTGTTTTATTGAGTCTGCAGCCAGCCAGACTGAAACAATGGCACCCAAAGAGCCCACAACTCCCCGGTTGCATCTTAATGGGCTGTTTGTTAACTTCAAAGCTGACCATTTAAATGCTAACATTATTAGGCAAGTAATCCAAAACATAAGCACCCAGCTTGAGTCATTAGCATTTAATTACCTAACATTTTCTCGTGTTTAATCTACAACGCTGTGCAAACTGGTCTTAATTTTTGTTTTGTTTTGAACAGCGGAGTACTCACGTTTATGTCTCCCCGGGTGGAGAGTCCTAGTCTCGTGTAGAAAAAGAAAATATTTGAACCTGCAAATATATGTGGGGTTTTTTTTAATACCACGAACAATTTTACAGTTAAGTTTCTGCAGAATTTATTGGATTTTTAAAAGTTATTTCTGTTGACTGGGATCCTTGTTACCTACTCTGGACTAAGACTGTTGTTAAGAAGTGAAGATTTAGCTGCTAACGAAGGAGTTCAGAGTGGTCTCCCCTTTTCTTTCTTTGAGCAAATGGGGAAAAGAAAAAATAGAAGTTTCTATTGCTTTTTCAAGGTAGTGTGAAGGTCACTGACAATAGCTCCCCTGCAGATGCTAATGTGTGACATTTCGCCTGAATACAACAGAAACATGATAAGCTACAAAAAAACCCCAAACAACCAACATTCAAATTCCTTTCCAGATAAACCCGTTTCTCAAACGTTCCTTAAAATGAAGTACAGCATTTAACTATTATCTTACTAATGTTATCCGAAGCTTACAGCATGTCTCCTGAATGTAAAAGACTGCAAAATGTAACACTATTTGTGTAAAATACATAGAGTGAGACCTGTACGAAGACAATCTAATGTCTATAAACTGATGAATAAAGTAAACAGATGACTCAAAGTTGCTGTTTTTAACAGCTGAGTTCAAGTCTGAAGTACAAGGCTGCATAGGCCATACTAATCCACAGATAGATGCCTAATCACCAAAGAATAATCCCCAAATTCCTTTTTTTATTACTGAGAGGCTCCTTGTGTGTTTTGGAGGCAGTGGTAAGCCCCTAGCGGCACTGAAAGTGCCTACACTAATGTCAGGCACAGCAGCAGCTGTAGTCAACAGTCAAGGCTTGCCACAACGAATAATTCTGTTTTTCCTGGGCAAAGATCCACATTCAACACACTGCTACTGAAAAATGCTCACATTTATGTTGTTAGAAACACAGAAACTGTGGCTTTTAATTCAATTATACTTCAGAGACTATAACCTGGATAGATATTGCAGAAACCTAAGAGATTACTAGTTTCGTGAACACAAAAGAGGTGATGATAACAGAAGATGAAGAAGGTGAGAAACCCAAGAAATTGTAATGTACTTTTGACATTTTGTCCTCTGAAATTTCTGTTCTGCAATTATTATTTTTTTTTTCTCTTCTTCTGTGAGGTCTAGATGGATCAGTTCAGATTGGATGTTCAAAGAAGGGTCCCTTCGGAGAGCTGGCCAAGTTAACGACCATCCCACCAATATGGCTACAAGTCATCCTCCCTTTATTGCTCCGAACAGCTCAATATATACAGTTCAGCAGTGTCCCCGCGCCTGCCCCTTAACAGAGTTGGTCAGTTACAGGTTTACACGTGCCAGTGTTTTATTGGGTAGTGCCATTCAACTATGCAAGCGGCTCTCGCCCCCCCTTCTGCCCCCGGCAAGGCTCTTCACAAAACAGATAAAACCTCCTCCTCTCTGTGCCCCAAGGCAGCTTCAAGGACAGAGCCTTTGTTTAACCCTAAGCTGGGTTGTCCAAACCTTTAAAGGGATACCACGCCCCTGCTCCACAAGAAATTCCTCTACAGATGTTAGAAGTTCTTCACCACGAGGGTGGTGAGACACTGGCACAGGTTGCCCAGAGAGGTGGTGGAAGCCCCATCCCCGGAAGTTTTTAAGACCAGGCTGGATGGGGCTCTGAGCAGCCTGATCTAGTGGGGGATGTCCCTGCCCATGGTGGAGGGGGGTTGGAACTAGCTGACTTTTAAGGTCCCTTCCAACCCTGACAATTCTATGATTCTATGTTTCTGGTCTTCATTGCTAAACAGGCAATGTTCTTTGCCCTGGCCTAAGCAAGGTTTTTTACCTTGACCCAAAGAAAAAGCATAATGAAAACAATATACCAAAGTTTCACTTCAAGGTAAATTCAGCTAGACTGACCCCGTTCTCCATTTGAAGTTAAGCTCAAAATAAACTTATCTGGCAGGAAGTATAATGTAACTTGTCCTCACTGTATTTTTCACCTCAGGGTGGCCCATTTGTATTAATTTCCCTGCAGCCAGAAATGCAGCTTTTTTGTGGCTGGGAAGAGAAGCCCAGAAGTAGATGGACATATCAAACCTATGTATGAAGAAGAACAAAGTTGCCATGAGGAATTTTTACATGATATTTTCATACAGAGACTAATTTAGAGAGACTAATTTATTATTTTAGATAAAGCCTGTTAAACTCCCTGGATTCACCATTACACAGTGTGAGTTGATGAGCACTGCACTGATCCACCATGAAGAATTGGATAAAGAACTGTACTCATCTCTGGACGAAGAAAGCACTGCTAAACAGATTCACCATCCAAAAAGAGTAATGAGGTAGAGCAGCCATCTATTCTTCAAGATTTCAAGATCATCTAAAAATACTGAAGAAGATCCCTGTTAAAAAAAAAAAAAAAGAAAAAAAAGAAAAAGAAAGGAAAAAAGACATGGAAATTTGTAACTGCAGGACCAGAGTTTGGACAAGGACTCAGGAAGAAGTAAAGCAAAAAATGATGGGAAGGCACAAGCCAATCCTAAAAACAGGACAACAAGCTAATTAAAGGGCTACTTTGTCCCTGGCTGCCTGTAGACCTTTTACTTTCTCTCATCCATAACAATAAATCAAACAAATCCCTCTGTCATTCTGTAGCAAGTTACTCTGGGTGGCAGTCCCTTTTGCTGTTTCCAGCCATGGCTTTCTAAAACCTCTCAAGTGGTTCTCCAGGCAAAAATATGGGCTGAACTTTGCAAACTTATCTCAACCTCTAGTGGTTTCACAGCAGTTTGGCCATTTCCATTACATTAACATCTTCAATCCACTCTTTTGTAAACACAGTCATGGGAATTTTATAACCCGTCTTGTTGTAGAGTAATACAATCTTGCAATGCAGTAATGGAGGGTACCAGCAGATGGTGACATATGAAAATTGCTGTAAGTATTATGTGCAACAAAAGAATATTCAGAAGATGCAGACATTCTACATAGTTCTGCTCCCATTTCTTGTAATTTCTTGTAATGCTCAGGAAAAAAAAAAAATCTTCCTTTCATTATTTCTAACTTGGCCTGCTACAGCTGGTGGCAGCTGTTTTGGGACTTTTTTTCACCACTCAGATAATTTTGTTTGGCATTGATGCCTGAGTAGCTGCTGCAAACCATCTTGGAAACTCCTACAGAGTGTGTCTACATTATGCTTTTTTGCTGAGTAATTTTTTTTTCCTTTGGAGATGCGCTGTTTACTGTTGATTGTCGCTATCACAGGGGAACTAGAATGCAAAATAGATGGCTGTAATAGCCACAGGGTAGCATACTGGGGGCTAACAGAGGAGAAATACTTATTCCCATTGCCATTTCCTGGCCCAGATGGTCAGGACTTCAGTACACGATGGTTTGAAATGCTATTATGAGTATAAGCTAATATCGATTCTACAGAGAAGACTTTGCAAATCTATTACCAGCTCTTTTAAAATGCACCTCAGTAAAAATTTAGGGTAGCTGTTCATCCAGAGAAAAGAAATACAGCTCTGGGTGTGCTGAACTCTTCTCCAAGTTGACCTTAGGAGGTAAAAACTTTGCAAAGTCATATTAGTACTTTTTCTCGGCACAGATGAACTTCAGGTCTATTCTGCAGAAATCAGTTGCTCAATCAGCATCCCTGTCCTTGTATCCCATAGCAGATCTAGCTCCCTCATTCAGTGAGAAAACAGTTGTGGCCGCAGAAGGTGGTATTGCCCCAGCTGTTTGTTGTAGCCTGTCCATTGGGTGCTTTCCCCTCAAAATAGAAAGTGCCATGTGCTGCCGCTCCACATCTCTCCAGCAGTCCAACCCTTCCTCTCTGGTGAGTCAGATGAATGTGTAGGACTCTGAAGTTGGTGCTGCTGAGGCACAGGAATGTTCTCTGAGGCCTTGGGAGTGGACGGCTGGAGAGCATGGTGGGCAACTGAAGGTACCAATTGCACCCCTGTGGAAAACTGGTCCCAGCTCATCCATTGGAGCTTTGCAGGGCCACAGCAGTGCTGTCCATGGGGTTGTTCTTCTGTATTGGCACCAACAGGTGCCATTTGGAAACAATGAAGAAAAAGCAACTAGACTGAGACAGCTGAGGAACCAATGAGATTTGTTGAACCAAAGGAAGGTTCGGATTCTTACCAAGCATTATCCCACATATTCAGACTAGGAAGAAGAAGAAATTGAGGGCAATTGGTAAATAATGGAAGTACACTCAAGTGGTACAAAACACTCAAGCAACCAGAATGGAGACAATTTTTTGCTTGAACATGGTCACGGTTATCAGAGCACCCAACCCATGTGCACCCCTAGTGTGATTCAGGCTGTTTTGAATTTGCTTTGCCCTAGCCAGGTCACCTTTCACTACCCCAAAATGTAGTCCTTTTCCCTGTACTAAGTTCTGTTGCCCCCACAGCTGCCAGATAAGCAAGAGGCATTCTCAAAGCTCCTCTTCCTTGTCCTTAAGGTTCCTATGTCGTGCAGTCTCTTTCAGACTACATTTCATTTGGTGAGACTATGTGAACAGCAGATCACCTCCATTTCCAGGTAGCCCTAGAAGCTTCATGAGTTTCTTCATTCAAGAGCTGGGATAAGCCAAACACTGCTGCCAGTTTAACACAGTGTTAACTGTAACTCTTTTATTGTAGAGGAGATCCAGTTTTAAAATGCGATCTTGAATGCTTGTAAGTTGTGAGTAAATTCAAATTCGGAAGAAAGTACAGTGAGCTAAAGTCATCCATTTTATTTTGGAATAGATATTTTCAGTTCTTTGGGTTTAAATTTTCCTTATTAATATAAATATAGCTCCAGAGTTATTCTGTCTGGGACATTTTCTTACAATACATTCACTTTTTATGGCTTACAATCTTTGTATCTCTAGTTTTACTGTCCCTAAACATCACTCACTCATAAGGCCGATGCTACATAGCGTGTGTTCTTCTGCCCAGCAAGCTCTATTGCATTGATATTTTTGTACTACTCATCATGATTTCAGCAGCTCTAGAATATCCTGAACTTTTACCTGAGTGTATAATTTTCCTGCGTCAAAGGCTTGTTGTTTTCCATTTATGACCTTTATAGTGCATTTTGGAGTTGTTTGGATTTTTTTTCTGCATAGCCTTGGGAACAAAAACTCGTACATACACAAAGTTGTTTGCTTGCAACGGGCAGGTCACTGGAGAGAGACGTGTCCTGTTATGAGGTTATAGAGCACTGCATTGTGGTCATCATGTTACCCTGTCCAGAATAAATCAGAGACAAAAGTGTGTAATTAAGAGCCCTGTTTGTATTCAGATGACTGTGTATAGATATTGATGCTTGAAAGTCTTGCAGAATTTGTAGTGTGAATAGGAATGTACTCTCCTCTCCAGATTTACTATTCTTCCTTGGTAGAAATGGATTCGGTAACATGACTGGCTTCAGTCAAAAATCAAGCAGATAACTGCCTATATGGGACAGTAAAGAAGGCTCAGAGGGGCTGAGCATTGCGTTGTAGGCTGAAAGCAGTGTCACTGGCCTGACTAGGGGGTGTGAAGGTAAATGCAGCTCCGGTGAGGAGCAACAGGCAGTGACAGGCAGGCTGGCTGTGCTAGCTGAGTCTGGCAAGAAAGAAGGCATTTCTTTACTAAAAGGATTGTCAGCCATTGGAACAGCCTGTCCAGGGAGGTGGTTGAGTCACTATCCCTGGAGGTGTTTAACAGAAGGGTAAATGTTACATTGAAAGACATGATTTAGTGGTGTTCATAGAGCTAGGAAAAGGTTGGACTCAATGATCTTGAAGGTCTTTTCCAACCAAAACTGTTCTATGATTCTAAGAGGTAAGGGTGGCACTTGTGTTTACTTCCCTCATGCCAACACCTGCCTGTCCTGCATGGCCTCAGCTGTCTGTCCTGCGCTGCCCTGCCACTGAAGTTTGCCTCTGCTGCTGACAAGCTGTGATCCAGCTCTGTCCTGCAGGCACAGAGGTATCCCTTCCTTGAATGTAAAGATCTGGTTCTCCTCCATCCTTGCTCATAACTTTATGTCTATATTGTAAAAGATCAAACCCCTCCGACCATGTTTTCTCTACCATTCTCATTTTCCTAAACTCTCTTTCACCATGTTACGATGCCATCATGACAGCATACAGTACACAAGGGCATTGTTGTTTTCTATGCTGCATAAGACTTTGTCATTACTACTTAATTCCTGAGTTCAGAGTCTGATGAAGTCCAAAAGCCCCCGCTTGCTGTGCTCATACATCACACAATGGCTTGATGGGTTATGGGTAGAGTGGGATAATTTTCAGATCAATTCCAGATCTAAATTAACCATGGTTTTAACATAAGTTTTCCCAGTATGTCCAAGCTGATGTACAAGTTCATCACTGACAAAAGGGGGAAGCCACAGTAACCTTTCTTCTGCCGCCTCCTTTCTCCATTTTTTCCCCTGTCCACTCCCCACACTTGTCCTCTGGCCACCAGATTTCCCTTCTGATGCCTTTACAGTGTCTCATCTGATCTCAAACGAAACTGCTTCATGTTGTCTTCTCAAACTGAGCAGTGAAAGCGCTTGGCTGGGAGAAGGAGTGATGGAGATATTCGGAAGTGGAGCTGGACCTGCTCCTTCAGTATATCTCAAGCCACATCGTAAGACCAAGGCCAGATCCTAATTTTGCCCATGTGCAGGACAGAAACAATGTCACTATTTTTGTTAATTCTTTAGTTTGAGCATTTCATAGATCAGTAGAATCACTGAATCAATTGGACTGGAACAGACCCCAGGATGTCTTTCAGTCCCTTTGGTTGAATGTGTGTCAATGGACTTCAAAACATCCCATTTTGGTTGTAAGATTTATGTGCTAACAACCTGTAGAGCATAAAAGTACCTAGAGTGAATTGAAGTGAAGCAAGTGAATTCAGCTTCCCTGCCATCCCACGAAAGATGTCCTCTGTGTAAGTGGCATTCATGGTCTTGTGTTCTCCTTCTGAATCTGCAGGTTTTTTGAATGATTCTCTTGGTACGTGCATTTTTCTGTAAGGTGTCCCTGGAATGCTCTTTTCACACAGTAACTCCTGGCAAGTTCAGCTGAGAGTAAATGCAAAGATGTTCTTGCCTCATAAATAGATAAGGCAAAGGACGTCAGGGAAGGGAAATGTTATCTTCATTCTATAAAGGAAATCTTTGCTGAATCTTTTTTCCCCTCCAGAGTCCCAGAGACCATGTGCAGCAGCGTAGCAATGGGGACACCAACCTCCTGAGGCTCAGCCCAGCGCCTTTCCTGTAAAACTATTTTTCTTCAAAGCTGTCATCTATAAGGATTTTGTTAGCTGCTCACAGCTCTGAGATTTGTTGGGGACTTTTGCCTAAGATCATCCTCTTTTTTGAATATAAGAGTGCATTTGTTTCCTTGATCTGCTATCACAAAATTTCTTTTTAAACAGAGCTTACTGTGCAATTTTTTTTGTCAGCCTTTACATTTGTTCTTGTGCCATGCACAGATTTTTCTTTGCCTGGTGTGCCTCCACGCACTTTATGGAGATTATAGCTGTTCTAGTTTGTGGTATCACTGCCTTATCCACCTCATTTTAAAAACCATCTGTAATTATATTAGAAAATTTTCCTTCTACAGGATGTTCCAGCATCAATATGAAAGATATTTGAAAGGCTGTCACAAAGCAATCAGATGCCTTGCCTTCTTTTGCCAACTGTTGGGAACACATGGTGACCAAATGCAGAGTTCATATGGGTGCAACAATCTTCTAATATTTTGATTGGAACATTCACTTTGTTCACTCTCTAAAAGTTCAAAGGTGAATGAATTATGTTAATCCCATTCTCCTGCACAGTGTGAGTTCAGCTTTTCAGCTTTTCTCCACTGGAGTCTGTTTTCCTGTTGTGTTATGTGCACTGAAATATTCCATCTGGCTTGTTCAATATTCCCCTAGATGTCCTAGTTTTAGTTGCTTGGGTGGATAATTTCACCCATTCACTGTTAATACTCTCACTATTTGAAACCTGAAGTCCTTTGCCTATCCTATTTTACACTCTCTTTGCAGCTGGTATATGAAGACACCTTTTTGACCTCTGTTGTTTGCCAAAGTCTGTGGGCCTCGGAGCTCTATGGAGTAAAAATGCGTGACTGAGCTGGGTATTTCTGAGGTGAACCGTTTCTGTTCATGTAGCCCTTAATGTGCAAAGAGTTAAAAACTGAGAGGCAATGCATTTACTCACAGCTCAAAGTGGTTTTCAGTCAACATTCAGATTCAAGACCTTAATTTTTCTCAGGGCAGTGTTTCTACTGAAAAAAAAAAGAAGCTAATGTGTGTTCCTCCTTGTGTTGGTTCACCGATCCTCCATTCAAAACCAGCCACACCCGTGTACCGTTTCTGAGTAGCTCCATCTTGCTGTTTCTGTGGGGAGGCAAAGAGAACCATGTTATGGTTGCAAAGGATGATGCATTTCATCTGGGAGCTGCATGGTTTTATTACCACAAATGAAGAGCAGCAACAGAATTAATCAGCATCTGTGGTAGTTTCCTACTCTATGACTATACTATTCGTGCACCTAGATTGCCTATGTTGGAAAACATGTACAGTGTCAACTCTAAACCACTAAATTCCAGTAACTTTTCCAAACAGACAGACAGGTTCTCCAGTATTTCATTGAGAAAGAATCATCTGGAGCCGCTCCACTTTCTGTAGCCTTAAGAAACGATGATATATGATCCAGTAACAAAAATACAAGTGCATCATCAGTAGAGATAGTAACACGATCTGGCTTTTCAACCTGACTGGTTTTTCTGCTCATCCTTCCTGATACTAATTTCCCAGATTAACTTTGCAGTGAGCATATTACTACTCTGGTAATATGGCTGCATCTGCACTCCTAATTATTAGAAGGTGTGATCAAAACATTTCCCGTATCATTGCCTGGTCTCTATGCTAAGGATGTGTGAAAGGATTTTGGAAGGTCAGACACTTTGTGTCTGTCTAAACACCATCATATGTCCTAAAATACACTGGCTCTACTGTAAATTTCAAAACTTTTCCTGAGCACTTATGTTAGTAAAATTTACTTGCTTAGAGGCATGTGAAAGACAAACACATATTGAGTTAGAACATGGCCAGACCTAATTCAATTTTATATTTAAATTACTACCCTTAGGAAATTTTACTTAGTACTACTAATTTTAAATCTAGTTTCTTAGGAAAGAGATGGAAAAAAAGAAAGAAATAAATTTATATAGAAAATATTTTAACACCTCCTCAAGAACTACTGTGACACTGGTGTCATGGGTTAGGGCTGAGCTGACCACTAAAATGCGGACAGATGCTCTGTAACCCCCTCTTCCCCCACAAAATGGGAAGGAAAAGGGAATGAGGCAGAGAGACTTATGGGTTAGAAAAGAAAAACTAAGACGGTTTTAATGAAACAATCCAGATCAAAAGTAGGCAATGGGATGGAGTCCTACCCGGACTCCGGCCATTGAAGAAAGAGCAAGACAGAACCTAACTCTCGTGATCACTCAATTTATACCTAATATGACATATATGGAATGGAATACTCTTGTTGGTCACCTGCCCTGTCTACTAACCCCCCTGAGGTGCAACCTTTTACTTCCTTGTGACCCCTCTTACTACCCAGCACCCCCAGCGTGGCACACAAGAGCCAGCAGTGGCCTTGGTCACTATAGGAATAAGTATAAGCAAGAGCCTTTCTGCATCCCAGTCCCAGGCAGCAACTGCAAACATCAGGTGTTATCACTGCCAGTAGCACACACTGTCTGCAAAAACATGCTGCTGACTTCAGAACGTGCAGCCTTTTAGAAGAGACTAAACTGGAAAGTAAAAATTACTGAGCAGAACTGGTTTTGTTTAGCCCAAACTAGGATGACTGGGATGGAACAATGTCTCTCTGCAGGCAGTACAAAGATGTCTGAGCACCTGGTTTAGTGCTTGCAAGTAGGCTAAACCCTAACTCTTCATGCTTCTGTTTAAATGGGCTATTTCACAGGTCATATTTCTTATTTTCTGCAGCTGGCTTGTCACATGGTTAATATTGCAAAGATTTACACTAAATTCATGAATGCCAGTTTGAAGTGTCAAAGCTCCTTTAAAAGAAAAATAAAGTTAACCTGGGCAAAATGAATAATACATATTTTATAGCCGAAAAGCGAGTTTCTTCTAAGCTTCAAAAGAACAGATAGCTCACAGCCTGTGATTGCAACAATATTATTCCTAAGGAACAGAAAACATTTGTACTTTGATATCCAATTCCTTAAGGTATGCCTACACTTCTAAATTTAAGTGTATTTCTTCTCTGTTCATTGTGTACTCTGGCAGAAATTGGGAAAAATGTAAATTTTTGCTTTAAACATGCCAAAACATTCGCAAACAGTGTCACCCCTAACACTTGCTGTGAAGAAAGAGTCCTCGATTTTTCTCCAAAATTAAACAGAAAGAAAACACTTTTAAATTGGTGTTTCAAACTTTGCCAGAGTCGCTTTTCACAAGAAAATAGAACGTGACTGCTTCAGTCCTTAATGTCCATGCTGGATTACAAACAGTGTCATACATACTATTTGTACGCTGAAGATCCTGGAACACAATGTAAATCTCATTTCTAGATTTTAATTAATGAAAAAAAAGATTTTAGCAATTTAGCAATTTGCAATTTAGCAATTGCAAAGGGTCTGTAGTTAGTTATGTGCAATAAATGAAAGACAGGTAGAAGCTCTTATCAAATCAGGTCATACAATGCCAGTCACGGACTGAAATAGAAATTTTCAGTGATTTGGAAGAAGTGCAACCCTGTTGTCCTGGGATAACGTGACTATGATTCACTGCCTCAAAAGCAATCACAGATCAGCAACTACTTTCTGCCCCCAGCCACTGTATCCCATGTCAGAGTGAAGGTCATAACAATTTTCAGCAGGCTGGTGAATGCCTGGGGATTTTGTGGCCTGTGTTTGTCAGGAGTATGCGAACACAAGTTTGTCATCTAGTTTACAAGTGCACAGGGCTTATATCAGTAGCTATTATAGGTTAAAAGTAGTTAGGGAAAGCTAGGACATGGAGGATAAGAATGCAGCCCCTGTCTTTATATACGCTTGCATTTATTAAGCTGGAGGTCCCACAGGTAGGGTTAATTGCAATGGTGATACAAGCAAAGCAGTCTCAAAGCAGTTTCAAATTTTACTTAGTTTATGGCAAATAAATAAAAACTTAGAATCATAGAGGGAAAAAAGAATTTGAACACTTAAAAACACGTACGTAAAACACCTGTCCATTGCCTCTGATGAGGCAATGGGCAGCACAGGAGGTGAGGGAACATGGAGTAATGCTCTTCTGCTGCCCTTTGCTGCTCACTGATTTTCCTGCCAGACTGTTTCTGAGTGTCTCTGCACCAGTGTGGGTGCCTTGTGGGTGGATCCAGTAATTTTTGCCCTTCACAGGGGAGAAGACTTCATAGGAAAGAGGTAAAGGAGCTGTGAAGCAGCTCCTTCAGAAGGAGAATATGGTCAACAGATGAGGAGAGATGTATAAGCACTGACAAAGCAGAGCACAAGGCCAGAGGGACTTTACAAAACTGTGACATGGAGGGACTCTTTGGGAGATTCAGAAGATTTGCATAAAAGGACAGTCTGTGAAGACCAGCAGAGGAAGATGTACAGCAGTATGGTAGAGATGCAGAAGGCCCAAGAGAACTTTTAGCTGTGGTACTGCTGGTGTGCTTCTTGAGGAGAGGGCTGGTCTTTGTCCTGCTGAGGGAAGACTACCAGGTCTTTGGAAGCAATGAGTGTTTTACTCCATGTTTATGGAACTGTGCTAGACCTTTGGCTGAAACACGTACATAGTGCTGGTTTCCTTGCAGGTCTCGCCAGCACGTCCTGTGGTCTGGGGCGTTTGAAACAGCAATCTGTTCCACATGTCCTGGAGGACATGGAGCACTTCCCTCGGTGTATACTACACCCTCTTGCACTTTGAGACATACTAGGTCCTCCCACTTAATCTGCTCTTCAATTTGTAATTTTACCAAGACAAGTTTTCTGCTTTTAATTTCCTCTCTTTGCCTGCTTGAAGAGTTGTGTAATAATACTACTGCTGCAGAAAGTCAGTGAGTGTCCCAGGGTCTAGAGCTATCGGTACCTGAAAGAGCTTGGTGTCTCACACTGAGGAAATCTCTTTGAGCTGAATTGCCCTAAAATTCAACTAAACTGCAAAAAATTCCTTGATTTTGAAAGAAGTAGTTGGAAACTTTGCCAGAATTTGCCAAAACTTTACTAGTCTCTCTTCTGTAAAAAAAAATAAAAGAGTTTTTCCCTATGTATTCTGGCATTTTTGTGGCACGACATACATCCATGCACATCCTTTGGCATAAATGTTTAAAATTCTTCCGATGAGTGTTTTGAGGTAAATGCTGTGTATGTACACTTGCCTCCCCTAGGAACCATATTTTTGTATTTATTGCTACCATGTAAAGAGAATGTTGTGGTGATGAGTAAAAAATATAACGGTACGGGTAAAATAAGAAAGGTCTAGTAGAAATAAGTCAAAAGCAGAAAAGAAGCAGTAGAAGTGACCAACTCAGAACAGAGGGAAGTTCCAGAAAAGCTCACTGCGGTGGTGGCAGGAAGGGGGGCAGAAGAGCAATCCCATTTTATCCCAAATAAATTCTGCAAAGATGTTGGAGGAAGGAAACAGAGAGGCCTCCAGTTGGACAGCAAACACAACGCCCATGTTTTCTGTTGTGCCATCTGTTTCTACATCTTGCAGTGCGTTGCTACGTACAGCTGCTGCCACCAAATGCCCAGATAATTTTAGGGTAGTTATCTCTACTTGAGCTTGGGTAAGTAGTCTCTCAGCCTTCATTTGTAGGAGATGATGTGGATACCCTACATTTTAGTTAGCTGTGCTGGCAGCACTGCGTTGCAGAGTTACAACTTTCGTCCTTGAGCTCTTTCCTAAACAAGCACATAACTCTTGCTTACTAATTATGAAAAGAGACCCTGACCAGCCAAGTAGAGCTCATGTTGAGAGCTTGCCCGTGAGAATGAACAGATAAGGTGCTTCTTGTACACCAGATGCGCATGGGAGTGAACGGGAGAGTATGATCAAAACAGACCTGGGAAAATCTGTTTTCCCTGTGTGATAACAGAGTGATTGAAGGAGTACATGAGCTAATAACAACCCTGGCTGTATAGTCTGATCTCTTGTTTGTAACCCAAAAATAATGCTTCGTGCTAGTAGGTATAAATATGTGTGCCTGCTTGCAATAAAGTGAATTCCGTTTTCCACCATCTCGGAGTTCGTGCGTGCTTCTCAACAAATGGCAGCCCGAATCGGGACTTAATCATATCCAAGAGAAGTACCCCCCAGTGAGCCGAACGGGGTGATGAATTAACTGACGCGTCCATCCTCGCCCTTCAGGAAACAGGTACGAGGACCGCGGCCGGGGGACAAAAATGGGGCAAAACGCAACAAGATCGCAACAACTTCATCATGATGTACTGATGTGTATTGCAAAGGAGCGCGGGTATAAGATTAACTCACAGAAAGTGACTCTGTTGCTTTTATGGATCGGTTGTAATTGCCCCTGGTATCGTGAAATAGGATCTTATGAAATTAAGGACTGGAAACGTGTAGGCGAAGAGCTAACTAAAGCACAACATGCTGGTCATGACAGTTTGCCTGATAATATAGAGACACGGAAAGTGTTGTTTGCGGCGTTGCACTCGCTGAAACCACGCGTTGCTGATGCTAGTTCTGAGAGCAGTGTGGCGAGCACTGCGGGCTCTGTCGCTACAGACCTCACTAATGATTTAATTGACTTAGCACCTACGCTACAGACAGAGACTGCAAGTCAAACGAGTTGTGTAAACCTTTTGTCTTCTCAAACTGAAACTGTGGTACGGACTCGCCAGATTAATCTTACAAGTTTGCAAGAAGGATTTATGAGTGGCTATGAGGGAATTGCGCTGAGAACTGGGGATCCGGAGGAGGACGACAGTTCCTTTGATGTTGGTCCTGGCGACCCAGAGACACAACCCAACCTCTATCCTCCGCTCACGCCGAATAGAGCCATGGTGGCATCTGCACCTACTGCTCAGGACGTTTTTTCGGGACTTTCAGAAAAAGGAAATGGACTGTCAAAATCTGGCTCGCAGCCGTGTCAAAATAAGGGTCAGATGAACTCTCTTGTTCCACTCAATTATCAACCCCCACCCTATGCACCCCCTCCCTTATCTTCTTCACAGGTTTGTCCAGCACCGTCTTCTATTACCAGGGTTCAGATTTCCCTGACGGATATTTTAACCGATCGTGATGAGCATGGTTCCCTTAACACTGACTTTTTTCCTCAGGTAGTTAAAGCTATGCCAGTAGTTATGCATACGTGGCCGGACGGGACTCAGGCACCAGACCGTCAACAGATTTCTTATAGCACGCTGAAAGAGTTGCGGCGTATGGTTGCTGAATCGGGTATTCAATCATCCTATGCTGAAAATTTAATAGAGACAATGAAAGAGGCTTTTCTTATGGTTCCTCATGATTGGAAGGTGATATTTAAGTTGATTTTAACACCCAGCCAATATACCATTTGGTATGTAGAATACAGGGAATTATGTATGTCCCGTACTACAGTAGCTCAAAATAATAATGCTCCAATTAACCCGGATCAACTGTTGGGGGAGGGTCAGTTTGTGAATCTACAGCTTCAAGCTCATCTTACTACAGAACTTTTACAGCTCGCTGCTCAATTAGCAACAAAAGCTTTTAAAAAGACTCCTGACATGAAAAAATCAAGCAAAACTTTTGGCACTATCAGACAAGCTAACGACGAACTCTACCTTCAATTTATTGATCAATTACAAGGAGCTATTGAAAGACAGGTAGACATACCAGCGGCAGCAGATGCATTATTACTGCAGCTTGCTGTGGAGAATGCTAACGCGGACTGTAAAAGAATTCGTGAGATGCTGAGATCTAACAAAACAGCTACCGTTCTGTAAATATTGTTGCTGATTCACATTATGTGTATGGCCTTTTGTGTAGAATTGTGTTTGCCTTTTTAAAACATGTTTCTAATCGTGTTCTTTTTATGTTGTTTCAGAAATTATGCTTACTTTGTAGTAATCGGATACACCAATACTTTGTGACACATACTCGTTCTCATTCTAATCTACCTGGCCCGTTAGTCTAAGGTAATGCTCGGGCCGATTCTCTGGCTGCTATGACTGCTGTTCCTGATTTATTAGGACAGGCTAGACTTTCGCATACTTTTTATCATCAAAATAGTAAGGTTTTATCCAAAGAGTTTAACATAACATCTCGACAAGCTCAAGATGTTATTTTGTCATGTCCAGGTTGTCAAACGGTCACACCACTGAACTCTAATATAACAGCAGTCCCTCGTGGTCTTGCTCCCAATGACGTATGGCAGATGGATGTTACACATATAGCTGAATTTGGTAAATTGAAATATGTGCATGTAACTGTAGATACTTTCTCATCTCTTATTGTTGCCACAGCGCACAGTGGTGAAAAGTTTAGAGATGTTCGACTGCATTTGCTACGTGCTATTGCCACGTTAGGAGTGCCATCACAGATAAAAACGGATAATGGTCTAGCTTATGTTTCTAATAATTTTAAAGTATTTTTGCAGGAATGGGGAATATCCCATGTGACGGGGATACCTTATTCACCAACGGGACAGAGCATTGTGGAAAGAGCACATCTCACGCTGAAAAGAATGTTACAGAAACAGAAAAGCACTGTTGTTGGAATGTCTCCACACGAGAAGTTGTCTAAAGCAACGTATGTGTTAAATTTTCTGAATATATCCAGTTTTGATATGTTAACTCCTCATCTGAGATCTCAGAAAGAAAAACAGAAAGACTTGCCAAAGCCTAATGTACTGTATAAGGACATTCATACTAATGAATGGAAAGGTCCGGTACCTCTGTTGACGTGGGGAAGAGGTTACGGCTGTGTTTCTTTATCCACAGGACCTTATTGGCTGCCAGTGAAACGGATTAAGCCATTTAATGACCATGATTTGGTTCCTATCCCGCATGATGTGGCTGTGCAGCATCCTGTTACTTCAACAGCGTAGCAGCAATGCGACCGTACACTGGGCCTGCCTGTTGAATCCCTTTGTTTTTCCCAGTGACATGATGGGACTCTGAGGTACCGATTACCAGCGATGACATGGATTGGACTGGGAGAAGATGGTTACGGCTGATGGCAGAGCAATTATGGGAAGATGTAACTGTTTTCAATGTTACCCGTTGTTCTGATATGTATTCTCCTTGTGTGACTAACAATGAAGCTTATATTGGTTGTATAAGACTGTCTAATCAAAACCACATAATAGGTGTTAAGGTTTATGGTACTAACCAGCAGAGTGATCTTTCTTTAGCTAAAAGCAAGACGGGGAAACTAGCTGCCTTTTGCTTTGTTAGAAGTGTGTGATTAAGGATCAAATTGATAGGGAGACTCCCTTGCATTCTTCCTTCAGCCCTGGCCAAGCTGTGAGAAGAATTCAACGGAGCAAATAACACCAGATGTTCCCGCACTCAATGTTATGTAAGGTTGTTTATTTAATAGTATAAATGCTGGACCCTCTTGCAGCGACTTCAGAAACCTCACCTACGAGTGGACGCACTGCGTAGGATTTCCCAATTGTCGGGAGGGTTCTCCAGAAACGTCGCTGCAACAGGGGCTCCCCAGCACTGCGGGTCTGGATGATTTAGGGATTTGTGTTTAATAGAATTTGTTGTTGTGGGAAGTGTTTTGTTTTGTTCTTTTTCATTATAGTCAACGATCTCACCTGAAGTGCTGCCCAAGGGGTCCGAAGAACTGAAAAATACATCTTATGACTTTGATGGTGATCCAAAAAACAAAAAAGGGGGAATTGTGGATACCCTACATTTTAGTTAGCTGTGCTGGCAGCACTGCGTTGCAGAGTTACAACTTTCGTCCTTGAGCTCTTTCCTAAACAAGCACATAACTCTTGCTTACTAATTATGAAAAGAGACCCTGACCAGCCAAGTAGAGCTCATGTTGAGAGCTTGCCCGTGAGAATGAACAGATAAGGTGCTTCTTGTACACCAGATGCGCATGGGAGTGAACGGGAGAGTATGATCAAAACAGACCTGGGAAAATCTGTTTTCCCTGTGTGATAACAGAGTGATTGAAGGAGTACATGAGCTAATAACAACCCTGGCTGTATAGTCTGATCTCTTGTTTGTAACCCAAAAATAATGCTTCGTGCTAGTAGGTATAAATATGTGTGCCTGCTTGCAATAAAGTGAATTCCGTTTTCCACCATCTCGGAGTTCGTGCGTGCTTCTCAACAAGATGACACATGAACTCTCCCACCTGCTGTCGATTTCCTGACAGTGTCCCTTGGGAGACTGTAAAGTCAGCTGTGCAGTTGTGGGATGAGGAATAAGGGTCATATAACTAATTAGAAACTTCTAAGCTGTCAGCAGCATTGGCTATAGTAAGCAGTTTGTTTTCAGCCTGGGGAGGGATTGACTTGCAAACTAAACTGAAAAAACCCATTGACTGGAAGGATGCAGTATATTCATCACTCTTTCTGTAAAGAAGCTAAGGAGGATACAGCAAAGCTTGCAAACAATACAAAACAGCATTATTACAGAAAAAAAAAAAAAAAGAAGTTTTAGTAGCATAGGCTGTGCCATGTGTCTGCAAAACGAAGCCTCTTACTCCTGGCTAGGAGAACTTGTTGCTGGAGCAACAAGAAGTTGCATCCTGGGGATGTGGAGATCTATATGCGTAGGCTTTCTGCCTGTTTTCTTGCTTGTTCATACACACTGTTTAGTGAATGGAAGGGGAAGAGGAGTTACCCACCAACATTTTCAATGGGACTGTCACCTCAGCTGGGTGTGCGTGTGGAGAATAACCTAAGCTGTTCTGAGAAACAGGTGAAGGAAGGATAAATTAAATGGTATCTCAGCCATAATTTAGTGTGTAGATGAGTACCGGTTTTGAACCTTTGGGCTGGGAGCTGAGAAGATATTTAAACCCAAGACAAAATGCTGGTAGTCAAAGAATTTGAAGGGAAGCAAATTGACAGCAAAATACTGAACTACTGACTGATGAGTTCTAAGTTAGTGTGCCAGCAGAAAAAAAAGGCAGCTTCATCATAGTCTTCCTTGATAAAAAACAGCTGTTGATGGAAGCCAAGATTCAAGGTAAATAAACAAGAGTCTATTAAGAAAGAAACAAGAATGCTATTAAGAATATATCATAATGTAAACTCCAAGTGTACCTTCACCTTGAACACTGCTTACGATTCTGGGCACAACACTTCAAAAAGGGTAACACTACAAAGCAAATGGGCCCAGAGAAAGGCAAGAAAAGAGTATCAGAGGAATAACAAGGTGTCAACTGTGTTCATGGTGGTTGTAAAAGTGAATGCTTTACAGCGAAACAAATGAATTATGACATAGCAGAAATGTATCCAATACTGACTGGAACAGAGAAGGTCAGAGGCACCTGTTCGCTTTCATGATAGAAAAATAAAGAGGCACCATAAGGTGAAAAGGAAACCAAGTTAAAACTGTTAAAAAGAGGTTTTTGGAAGCATAAACAGCATGCAGCTGTGTATGAACTGTTGTAAAGCATGACTGAAAAAAAGGGATTAGTAGAATTCCAAGGAGGTTTTAAGACCAGATCTCCAATGGTATTTAGCTGGTTAACTTCTGCTGGAGTTTATGTAGTAACATCATTTAGCTATGAGCTCAGTTTTGGGAGGTTCTGAACCCATGGTCTATAATCATGCAAGACATATGCTTTGCTCTCAGCAGGTAAATGGTGTTTCTCGTAAGTGGATCAGAAATTGTACACCTGACTTTAAACACACACATTTTTTGCTGGACTGGTATGAGTATACTCAGCACTGAGTTTTCCATAAATAAAATACCCACAATTATTTAACCCAACAGAAAGAATTGCTTGGTTGAGGAACAAGTATCCAGCATTACCAATACTTTTAAGGGCAACAATAGCATTCATATAATAATGTACAAGGACTGACTCAGATACGAGGAAGAATCGAGCACCAGCTGGAAATACATGCTGGTTGTTTATTCCACCGACAAGAAAGATGTTACATAAAAAAATAAAAAATTCTTTTAGCTTAAAGCTGCATTTCACTGTCTGACACTTTATTTTGGAAGAAATGAATAGTCTCTTGTCAGTACGTCTTTGTGAAAAAAAGAGAGAAGCATTTTTTTTAAATACACCCACATCTAGAATACTTAGAGAGTGAAATACATGAATCGAATACAGTAAATAGTTTAGAAGACTTGAAGTTCTGGTTCACTCTTGTAGAAAGCTGTTAGGATTAGTTACATGGTATGTGTTCCTCTGCGGCGAAATGAGCTGCCCTTCCTCCACTACCCTTCAGCTCCTCATGCCTGCTCCCACACTCGTTTACATGTGCCAGCACAACTGCTTGTGGGATCGCTTCGTGGACCAGATTAGGGAGATCTGCGTTAAAAAAAAAAGAAACAAAAAACCCCAAACAAACAAAACCAAGAACAAAAGCCTTTTTTTTTCTGGAGGTTTTCTTTTTGCCCTGGACTGTATCAATGGTCTGAGACACAGTGTGTTCCACAAACAAATGCATTGCCTCTGTCAAGGAGAGAGCAAACTGCTGCAGAGGGGCAGCAGCTGAGTCAGGGAAGCACAGAGAAACGTCCCAAGGCAGTTTTGTCAGCAAAAATAACATTTAATTGCCCCACAAGTCTCTCTCTGGAGTCAGGTTTACAGCAGTATTTAATTCCAGAGTTGATATTCATCTCGTCTCTCTGCCCTTGCACTTTTAAACGTGTATATTTTTACATAAACATATATAAAATATTACCTATGTGTGTATCTCTGCATTTGGAAATTATTGTTAGTATCTCATTAAGATGTGATATTAGTTTTCCTGGAGAACAAAACAAAACAAAAAAACCCACACAGGCAAACCGATGTGTTTGGGGACAGATTTAGAAATGCCTGGGAAAAACACACTGCAATGTTTGTAAAGACTGATACAATAGAGTCCTAGCTGCCTGCCACATAAACATTCCTCTTCTGTGAATGGGTGCTTAAGTATGGAGCAACATCCCATAATGTGGGAGGAAAGCAGGTGGCAGGTCATTCTATTAATACGGAAAATTCAAGCGATCCAAAACATTTTGTAGTGCTTTTACCCCCCATGATCTGAAACTGTATGACAATGGAGTGAAGTACCAGTGGTTTCATTTTAGGAATGAGAAATCTGCACATAGACCCAGTCAGATATTGCCCATTTTCTGCTGTCTCCTACGTACTTTCACCAAACCACCCACGCTCCCCTGCTTGTTGAAGTATGTTCTGCGTCTGTGTGCAAGGTGCTTTGTAGAGTTTTCATATGCTGAGGTGCAGAAATGTTGCCCGTAAGGGTGGCAGAATAATTTTTACTGCCTTAAGAGTGGTAAATCAGTCTGTGTACAGCTATTCTCCCTGTCCTCAGGAAAAATGGCAAAACAACCTGCCCAATGAGATGAAACAACTGATGGATCTAGAAAGTGGACCTGGGTCTCCAGGCTCCAAGACAGCATACTACGTGCTGGCCTGCTCCAGGCACTGGAATGTCTCATGAGTAAAGTTTTCCTGACACATGACGAGAATTGCATTCTCCTTTAAACTGTTAGATGCCCTGCATTTTAATGTGGTTAAGGCGTTTAAGTTGGTTTTTTTTTTTCACATTCTAAACCTTAATACTTTGTTACCTGGGGAGCTTCATTAGTATTCACTTGTCTCAAAACGGTTGAGGAAGAGAAAAGCAAATTATTCCCAGACAATGCAAATACGTGGCATTTTGCAGATGAACCTTGCAAGGCTTATGCACATGTTAAAGCATATTCCTAATTCAGCCACTATAGTCAATTAAGCTGGTGATGACCAAAATATGTTATATTGTATGTCACAGGTTAATTGTTCTCACCTTTTTTGTCTTCATCTCAACAGGTGCTTTGACACACCACCTTCTCCTTTCTTCTTCTCTCTTGACCAGTGACCACACCAGTTAGAAGCAGCTAGTTAGTTTGCTATCTTGTGTCAGATATGGTAAATACTGAGTTGTTGAAGTTAGCAGCTTGTTTCACTCCAGGAGAATGTCTTGAATATACAGGGACTGGGTTTGCCCCCTGGACTTCTGTACTATGTAGTATGTAGCTTTGCTTTTTCATACTTCTCGGTGCAAGTAACAGCAATCTTGGAGGAGCATCCTGTGAACTTTGTGATCTGCCCCAAGGTTTTCTGCCTTTGGAACGCCTTCAGGTCTGCACTCACACCTCTGAATTAAAACTGTGTTGCTTCAGCGCTTCAAATATGATAGGTATTCCACAGACAAAGGAATGAGCAGTTGTTCCCTTGAAAATCTGAAACATGCCAGATAGGTACCCAGCCCTCACTTAAGGGCCAATCTTCAAATGTGTGCTGACATATAAAAGCAAAGAACATACCATTTTTATCTGCTAATGTAATTTATTTCCAGCCATACCTCTAGCTGACCACTGTTAGATACACTCATTGTATTCTGCACCATGTAGCAGAAATGGGACAGGAGGATAACAAATGGATAAATGAAGGTTTACAAAATCACAGAAGCTATGGATTAGATGAATTCAGAACCATTATTGACTAAACTTGCAATACTTGAACTAAGGAATGCTCATGGAGTATTAGTAGGAGATGGGTTTAAGACAGATAAAAGAAAGTAATTTTTATACAGTGATAATGACCTTCTGAAATTTGTTGCTACAGAGATTGTAGGGGCAGATATTTTCAATGAGTTCAAAAAGGAACGAAGGATTCATGGGCCACAGAGTCTGTAAACAAATGCTAAGAGAACAGGCGGGAATGTGTCCTCTGGCACCTGATGCAAGAGGTATGGAAGCTAACAAGTAGGACAGGAGGGAATGGACTGCAGCTAGTGGTCAGGCTTAGATGTACTCACTAAACTTTATTGACACAATATTTTTTCTGACAGATCTAAGGGGAACAGTTCACTCTTCAACCCTCCTTCTTAGGCCTCCTTGAAGGACCAACCCTTGAAGGCTGGCCTTGAAGTTCTTCTCATCTTCTGAGATAACGTGGGCTCTTTCCACTTTTTCCTGTCTATAAACATTCCTGGTTTATATAACTCATCCATATACTGAGTTGCCTCCTTGAGTTCCTCTGTCTCACTTTTTAAGTACATAAGAATAACCTTAAAACATTGGTGGGAGAATGTCTGCAAGTATGGCCTGAGCAGTACTTCCTCAGTTTCTGCAACTCTGCAGAGCCTCTGTGTACATTTTCATCTCCAGGAATTAAAAGAGATTAGGATTAAGACTTTAGAAATAACATATGCAAATAGCACTTTCCAGAATCTTCATTTCTGCTTGTTAAACAACATCATCCTCAACAAACTCATGAAAACTTTCCACATGCTAATACTTAATAAACTGACCCAAATCTTCCAGAATGATGTAATGTATATATTTAGAATGCGCCCATAAATAGACCCATCAAAAACTTTGATTTTACACATACTCTTCTTGAAAAGTGATATCCCATGCAGCAAGTGCTGTCATCTGTTCAGAAATGAGAACTTTTGTGGATGATCAATGAAGGATAGAAATCTTCAGTTCCAGTATTTTCGACAAAACGTCTCAGAGTTCTCAGCAGCAAACCTCAAGGGAGACATATAAATCCCTTCAAATAGTAAGCCTAAAATTAACACTTTTAACTCCTCTGGATACTAAAAAGAGGGATAATGAAGATATTACGTTACGTGCCATTACAGTTTGCCATCCAACCCTATTTGCATGGACATTTATGGTTCCTTTTTTGTGCCTGTACCATAAGATCTGTTAACGCTCTCCCTGCTAATATGTGTCATATCTGTCAGTGCTTTCCTCTCAAGTGATCTAATCAGCAAGAGTAGATTAAGCCAGGAGCAAATACATATAACTTGGTTTTAGTTTTCTTTTTGGTGTGATGCTTCTTACCAGACCTTGTGAAAGAACTCCAAAGCCTGTATTACTTTTTTTTCTATAGCTGTTTTGTAAACCTAATAGAAGACAAAAGTTCTTGCAGCCCTACATCTTAACAAAATGCTGGAGAAGGTAAGCAGTCTTAGCACTTATATTTTGAAGATTGTCAGTGTGGAGATGTAGGAGGCAGGGAACAAAAGGGTTTTTTTTCAGATTACATTGATGTGGAATTTTTGATGGTGCATCAGCATCTAAAAAATACGTTTCCATGCTTGGATTTTTCATGAGAGTAGGAAGATGAATTATTCTGACGGCTCGTTTGTGATCTTCACTACTGGGGACAACTTTCCGTTGGTGCAAGCAATTCATTTAAACGCTATTACAAATGCCTGTTAACCAGTAACATAGTTTGGTAACTAGTAATTGCCTAAGCTGAAATATATAGTAGAATATAAATCATTTTATAGTCTACTTTCTACCATCTGTGCTATATTCAGTAGATAACGTTTTTGTGACTTAGAATTTAGAACTCCGAGTGATGTATGAAACAAGGTAAATGAAATCTTCATGCAGAATATCTTGAAGTTGAAAGATGCCTTTTGACCTTTTGATTTCACTAGGCTTTGGTGGTCATTTAAGAATTAAAACCCCATCTCTAAATATATGCACAGATGAGCTGGGTTGTTATAGAACCACTGCTTCTTGATCTTTCATCTGAAAAAGCAGAATGGGCTGGGTAAAATAACAGCTTTATTTTTAACCACGGAAACATCTTCCAGTGTTTCTTAGATCCCTCTACTAGTATGAGCAATATGGGAAATGCTTCCATTATTAAAAAGGTCACAGATCACTGTTTTTAAGTGAAAGACCTCCCTTGGAAATACAGTAGGCATATTTCACTATGATATGTTTCTAAAGAATGTATTTAAGGAGTGATGAAAACACTCTTTACTCTTTCCCAATCTGCGAAGGCGGCTGCTTTGGGAAAGGGAATGGTAGCAAGGGAAGAGTGAGGAAGAGGGGAAAAAAACCAACCCACTATGCCAAACAACTTAATATCATTACCTCTTTGTATTTTGTTTTTTTTTCTCATTGTGTTTTTATGCATTTACTTTGAAACTAATGTGCTTGGTGGACTTTCCTGGCAGTGTCTGAACTGGATATTACATCAAGCACCCCAGCCCAGCAGTGGTCTCGCAACCTTGTCTGATATTCCCTTTGTGCATCAGACAGAGACAGATTTTGTTTCATGCATCATTCATAAACTCACTGCTGGGATTCTACAAGTCGTTCCATCTCCCAGTCCTATTGCAGAGACTTAAAACAAAAGGAGATGACTGTACAGTCTTCTTTTTTGAAAATTGGCTGCAGGTGCCACATCATAAGCTGTTGCTGATGGCAAAGACAACACTTATTTTGAATACAAGGTATAAAAGTAGCTATTTGCTGTTGGATACATCTTGAAAGTTTTGTTCAGTCACATTGTGTGCTGTCTTGCAGTATTATTTCACATTCTAACAAAGGAGTCACTTGTATTCCCAGCACAAAAAACAGAAGAAAACAAAACCCCTGCTTTATGCGGAAAGCTGCTCCTTGAGAACTTTTGCACGTCACTTAATCTTCCAGTCAATCAAAACCTTTTCTTTTACTCAGCTAAGTCACAGTCAGACCTCCTTCCCCTCAATGTCAGCCTATTCTTTGCACCTATTTGGCTTCTTTTCTCTCTTTTCTCCTCCAGTATTGCTCCACAGTGGGTGGTAGATCCTTTCCTCTTGTTCTTTCCACCATTTGCAACAACCATTCTGCTACTGACTGAATTGGGTTTGTTTCATATCTGGTCTCATGGGACATCTATTTTCATTGGTCTATGCCTCATTTACCAATTGAAAAATAGTTTTAAAATAATAATGTACCCTACATTCCTGAACTTCTTTGCAATGCCCCTATGAGACCCTCTAAAAAAAAAAAAAAAAAAAAAAAAAAAGATGATGCAGCAACCAGAATTACTTCCAGCCTAGACCAGGTGTGAGATCTATTGTAACAAAGCATATTTGTGCTGATAAATGTAGCCCACAGAAGCACATTCTCAGATGTTTTTGGTAATGGCATATATAATCTGTCACAGTGAATTTTGGAGCAGGGCCTCAGGATGGGTGATGAATCCCAGGCTGAATTAGTTTATAAAAAGGCAAGTGTGTGCTCCTATCTGTTGCCCAGAAATTGTTCCCTGCAGGCAACTGCTCGCATCTTTCACTGTGTTTACACCTGATTTGGCAGGAATATAGGAAGTACCTGATGCAGATCCCATTCAATCAAGTGAAACAGAAAAGGAATTTAATGGCACCCAGGAGAAAAAGCCCATATTCAAATTTTCTGAATTCACATTCCTCGAAGTTCCCCATGGATGGAGGGACATTAGCTTCGATCTTGCTATGGGCCTTGCTGCCTCTCCCAGTGATCGCCCCCTTGTTGTAGACAATGTGATTGCTCTTGTTTACCACATCTGATCTGTGCATAAATGTTAAAGGATTCAGGACTGCAACACAACTCTGAAACATGCTGTGCTTTTCATAGGATTTTTCAAATTTTTTTAATAATGTCTTCCTCTGCTGATCTCCATAGAACTTGGAACAAGTGCATTTTCCAATATGCTACAATACAGTATAATATACACACCTAAAAGAAGCTCCAGAAGGAGGATCTGGTGAACTACAGGTGTGTTAGTCTCACCTTGGTGCCGGGGAAGGTTATGGAGCAGATCACCTTGAGTGCCATCGTGAGGTACATACAAGACAACCAGGCCTAGTGAGCATGGGTTCATGAAAGGCAGGTCCTGTTTGACTAACATAATCTCCTTCTGTGACAAGGTGACTCTCTTAGTGGATGAGGGAAAAGCTGTGCATGTTGTCTTCCTGGACTTTAGAAAAGCCTTTTGTAGAGAAATTTCTTGTGGAGCAGAGGTGCGGTATAACTTTAAAAACGTGGACAACCCAGCGTAGACCTAAACAGAGGCTCTGTCCTTGAAGCTGCCTTGGAACACAGGGAGGAGGAGGTTTTATCTGTTTTGTGAGAGCTTTGCGAGATGCTTGGTGGGAGGTGCTGGCCCCGGGGGGAGAAGAGGGGGTGATAGCCGCTTGCATAGTGGAATGGCACTGCCCAATAAAACGCTGGCGCGTGTAAACCTGTAACCGACCAACTCTGTTAAGGGGCAGGCGCGGGGACACTGCTGAACTGTATATATTGAGCTGTCCGGAGCAATAAAGGGAGGACGATCTGTAGCCATATTGGTGTGATGATCGTTAACTTGGCCGGCTCTCCGAAGGGACCCTCTTCATCTGGCGCCCGAACAGGGACCCTCTATGGACGCTTAAATGCGGATTGCTTAAATGCGGGAAGACTCCGAAGCATCGGACGTGAGCCGATTTGGGAGCCGGAGAGCTGGAGGCAGGAGAGTTCCAGGTGTGACCAAAAGGGCACCGGAGACCAGAGCTTGAGCAGCCGATCAAGCCCCTGCCAAGGTAAGACCGCGATGGAAACGGACGCGGCAACTCGCCTCCTTAGTATACTCTCTAAGAGAGGAGGAAAAGTAAAGGAGCGAGACGTATTAGCCCCATGGGCTCGGAAACGGGAGAAAATGAACAACCCGCCATTAATCTTTAGTTCCACGGAATGGCGTGAAGTAGGAGACTTTTTGTGGGACTGTACTGTAGAGAGAGGAACAGAAGGAAAGGAAGCGAAAGAACTAGGAACGGTTTGGAAAACCGTAATACGCACTCTAGAAATCATGCAAGCAGAAAAGAAAGTTGCTGCGGCAGCGATCGAAGCGTTGCGGGGAGGGCAGGAAAGGAAAAAGGCAAAGGAAGAAACTCCCTGCTCATCCCGACTGGGTCGAAGGAAAAAAAAAAAAAAAAAAAAAAAAAGAAAAAAAAAAAAGAAAAAGGAGAAACTGCAGTGCGTTGCAGAATTAAGACTTTCGTCCTTGAGCTGAGCGCTTTTCTAAACAAGTGCATAACTCTTGCTTGCTAATTATGAAAAGAGACGCTGACCAGCCAGGTACAGCTCATGTTGAGAGCTTGACCGTGAGAATGAAGATATGACGCTTCTTGTACACCAGATGTGCATGGGAGTGAACGGGAGAGTGTGATCAAAACAGACCTGGGAAATTCTGCTCTCCCTGTGTGATAACAGCGTGATCGAAGTAATACTTGAGCTAATAAGAAGAAAAAAAAAAAAAAAGAGAGGGGGAAGAAGGAAGATCAGGATGAACCCCTGAAAGAGATCCTGAACAAACTCGCTGAATTATCAACTGGACAGCGAGAAATAGAAGAAACCCTTAAACCAGTTCAGCTCCCCCACTACCATCAGCTCCCTCACTCAAGCCTGATTTTCAAGCTTGAACCATAAAGGATCCTTTGCAACAGCAATGGAGCGGTGTCATCAGAGACGTTATAACAGAGGGAGATTGGGAAGCAGCCAGTTCGATTGAGTGTCCTGTTATTATTAATAACGGACAAGGGACTTGAGAACCGCATGATCCTGCATGATGTGGCTGTGCAGCATCCTGTCACTTCAACAGCACAGCAGTAACACGACCATGCACTGGGCCTGCCTGTTGAATCCCTTTGTTTCGCCCAGTGACGTGATGGGACCCTGAGGTACCGATTACCAACGACGATATGGATTGGACTGGTAGAAGATGCTTACGGCTGATGGCAGAGCAATTATGGGAAAATGTGACTGTTCTCAATGTTACCTGTTGTATTAATATGTATCCTCTTTGTGTGACTAACAATGAAGCTTATATTGGTTGTGTAATCAAAGCCACATAGTAGGTGTTAAGGTTTATGTACTAACCAGCAGAGTGATCTTTCTTTAGCTAAAAGCAAGGCAGGGAAACCAGCTGCCTTTTGCTTTGTTAGAAGTGTGTGATTAAGGATCAAAGTACGATTTAGGGTGATGGGTGTGAGAACTTTGACAGGATGAATTAAGAGTTTAGTTAAGACATTTTTGGTTATTGCAGTTTTAATTGTTATAGGCTTAGTTATGTTTAGTTGTTTGATAAATATAATCAAGAAAATGATAAGCAAGCTAGCGGATGAAGCCTGGGTTGTCCAAAAAGAAAAAGGGGGATATGTAGAGAAATTTCTTGTGGAGCAGAGGTGCGGTATAACTTTAAAAACGTGGACAACCCAGCGTAGACCTAAACAGAGGCTCTGTCCTTGAAGCTGCCTTGGAACACAGGGAGGAGGAGGTTTTATCTGTTTTGTGAGAGCTTTGCGAGATGCTTGGTGGGAGGTGCTGGCCCCGGGGGGAGAAGAGGGGGTGATAGCCGCTTGCATAGTGGAATGGCACTGCCCAATAAAACGCTGGCGCGTGTAAACCTGTAACCGACCAACTCTGTTAAGGGGCAGGCGCGGGGACACTGCTGAACTGTATATATTGAGCTGTCCGGAGCAATAAAGGGAGGACGATCTGTAGCCATATTGGTGTGATGATCGTTAACTTGGCCGGCTCTCCGAAGGGACCCTCTTCAGCCTTTGACACTGTTTTCCACAGTATCCTGGAGAAATTGGCTGCTCATGGCTCGGGCAGGCATACTCTTCTCTGGGTGAAAAACTGACTGGACAGCCAGGCCCAAAGAGTGGTGGTGTATGGAGTCAAATCCACTAGCCAGCCAGTCACAAGTGGTGTTCCCCAGGGCTCACTACTGGGACCAGTTCTGTTTAATATCTTTATCAGTGGTCTGGGTGAGGAGATTGACTGTACCCTCAGTAAGTTTGCAGACAACACAAAGCTGAGTGGGAGTGTTGATCTACTTGAGGGTAGGAAGGCTCCACAGGGAGATCTGGACAGGCTGGATCAATGGGCCGAAGGTCGATTGTATGAGGCTCAACAAGGTGAAGTTCTGTGTCCTGCACTTAAGTCACAACAACCCCAGGCAAAGACTTGGGGAAGAGTGGCTAGAAAGCTGCCTGGTGTAAAAATACCTGGGGGTGTTCATCAACAGCCAGCTGAACATGAGCCAACAGTGTGCCCAGGTGTCCAAGAAGGCCAACAGCATCCTGGCCTGTATCAGAAATAGTGTGGCCAGCAGGAGAAGGGAAGTGACAGTGCCCTTGTACTCAGCACTGGTGAAGCTGCACCTCAAATCCTGTGTTCAGTTTTGGGCACCTCATGACAAGAAAGACATTGAGGTGTTGGAGCAGGTACAGAGAAGGGCAATAAAGCCACAGAATGGTCTCAAGAAAAGTCTTATGAGAAGTGACTGAGGGAATTTAGCTTGGAAAAAAGGAGGCTGAGGGGACACCTTATTACTCTTTAGAACAATCTGAAAGGAGGTTGTAGCAAGGTGTGCGTTGGTCTGTTCTCCCTAGTGACAAGTGATAGGACAAGAGGAATTGGTCTCAAGTTGCTTCAGGGGAGTTTTAGGTTGGAAAAACTTCTTCACAGAAAGGGTTGTTAAGCACTGGAACAGGTTGCCGAGGGAAGTGGTTGAGACATCATCCCTGGAGGATTTAAAATATGTATGTATGTGGTGCTTTGGGACATGGTTTAGTGGTGGACTTGGAAGTGCTAGGTTAACAGTTGGACGAGATGTTCTTAAATGTCTTTTGCAATCTAAACAACTCTATGATTCTACAATTTTGCAATAATACACAGTTCTCCTGAAAAGCCAACTGAATTGTTTTGGTGTCTAGTGTAGTATAACTAATGGAATCTTCTGAAATAAACCAAAATGATAAGTGTGTCAGGGAACACAAATTCAGAAAGATGCCCTGATCCTCTGTTTCTCTTCACTGAGGCTGAGATAGCAGTTTCTTCCTGTTATGGAGCTAATAAGGACAAAAATAATAATAGAACCAGTATTAGCATTGTGATGCCCTAGCCTTACTGCAATTTTTGCTTAATAACCACTGAAGGAATTTACAACCAACATGTTCACATCCCTGATGTTTTATTACCAGGAAACCCAGACAAATGTTGAGAAGCACAATTGCATAGACTTTTCCCTTTTTTTTTTTTCTATCTCACTTTTACCTCAGGTCTCTTTGGAGAAGGAATAGCAATGATAATGAATAATGAAGAGGCAAGTACGGCTGAACCTTCAGGCTGTAATTTTTCAGGTCAGACTGAGTGATGCCATGACTGACTATTATTTACGTGGTGCTGAATATTAAGTTTTTAAGTGCACTATTTTAGTGTATTGTTCTAATAAGTGTTCTGCTACATTTTGGGATAGATGAGATATTACTTGGATACTGGTTGTCAGTAATATCATGTAGCTTCTGAACTTAATGTTATTTTCTTCACATGCAAATTCCCTCTTAGAGTCTGGAGGAGTGCATGTTTTTTGACAAAACTAATGAAAATAAAATAAAAGTGGAGATGTGCATGGAGGGGTGTTATACTGAGAGGAAACATGCTTCCCAACATGCAGTGGAACTTGTTATGTGTGTTAGTTTGTGTATAGTAAGCTTTTTATTGATGGTACAATGAATTAAGGGTGATAATCATAGAATCATAGACTTATAGAATGGCTTAGGCTGGAAGGGACCTTAGAGATCATTTTAATCCAACCTCCCTGCCATGGGCAGGGACGCCTCTCAAATAGATCACGCAACACATGAGGACCGAACAAGAACCGAACCTGTGACCTTTGGTGTTTCAGCACCATACTCAACCGAGTGAGCTAAACCAGCCCTCAGGGAAATTGGTACAGCAGAATTCATGCCTATAAATGGGACACTTCTCCACTCATATGATATTAAAGATATGAGAATTTTTTCATATGATGGTAGAACAATATCTTCTGCTATCATATAGCTCTTTCATTGCCAGTGCCTTTGCAATGTCTTTAAAAGTTTATGTGAAGGCTGTGTTTTGCTCTGACTGCCTTGTTCCTGAGTGTTCCTTCACATGCTGCAAAATGAAGACATTTAGTCCTTCAGCATATGAATTACCAACAAGCTTTCATTTAGCTCACATTTAATTACTGTGCAAGTCTTTTCCTGTGGGTCTCTGGACCTCATTCTGTGCTAGTATTACCGCTTGTGGAGCAATTTGCATAACACCAAGTATCAAAAAAGTGTCATTTTGATTTAGCCTGCTTCTGTTGTGGTGTAAATAGCCACTCAAGATGTAAGGCATGGGGTATTCTCTGTCCTTCCCTTGCATTGATTCAGAACCTCAATAGCTATTCAGGCGAATGGATCAACATTTTCCATGAAGGAAACTAAAGGGCCAGAAACACTGCAAATGCCTATTTAAGGCTTGTACGGTAAGTGAGGCAACCGGAGTTTTTCCAAAAGCAGTAATTAAACCGAAGCACATACTCAGTGTAAGCAAAATCTCCGTATAGGAACTTTAGCCCAACCTATTCTCTCTACTTGTTACTTCCATTTGTCGCATCCAAACCAAAAACTGTTTAGGGGTCTTTGGTGCAAAACTTGTTTGTTCTGTGAAAAGACACTGTAAAGTTAATTAATTTTAAGTCTACTTTTATTAGTTGTCCAGAGGACATAAAAAACTCTTTTAAATTTTGTAAAGGACAGACAGAGGAAGGACTTACTGAGAAGGACTCAGTTTCTGTCATCACAGTTCAATTGACTTGCTTTCTCCAGTAGCTACACTCCGTCAGCTCCTTGCCGAAGAGCCTGTCTTCCCTTCATTATGATTTTTTAAATCTGCTCTGTACCTCCTGAACTCTCTGGCATTTTATCTGGAGGACATAGCAGTTCAAGGCAAGGGACAGGACTGTAGAGCTTTCTCTCCCTGAAGAAATTTAACCTTTGTGCTGGATTGACACGTCTGTGCTCTTAAAACCATTTTATACCTAAACCATGTCCAATTCAAATCCCCCAAGCCTCAACATTTCAGTCCTGAGTCAAGGGGGGCAATTTACATCTAATTTTTTTTTGGAGGAACAGTGCCAAGAAGTATGCCAATTATGAACAAGACAAGCTGTTTTTCACCTGCTTGTTGAAGCATATGCATAAGCAAATCCTTAACTGCTGTAAATTAGCATAATTCCACTCACATCCAGAGAACTATCTCCATTTTCATTATCTGGATCTTTATTTTCAGGTACTGAGTGCATTACACAATTTCCTGTGTGAGCTAATTTGTATTCAGGCGTGCTCCAGCTGCACGGTTCTATAATGTTTATACGCCTGTCATTATAAAATGCTGAGTGAACAATAACAGGGACTAAACAGGAGCATATGAAGAGGAGAAAAGATCTGGGATGAAGTGAGTGCCTTGCACAAATATTCAATGTGTTAAACTGCTTTATTATTATTTTCAGTTATTCTTAACTAGACATAGACAGCCAGTCTGCTGTAGTGGAGAAGAAATAGTCTCTCCAACAATGGTGAGAAATTTAAAAAATAAATTTATGGTGCAGCTGTTTTCTTTCTGCTGCAAGGGCTGAGAGAAAAAAGCACTTTGAGGTTAAGCTTTTCAGTGTAGAGAAAGTGAAAAAAAAAGGAGCCAAGGACAGTACAGGAAAACCTCAGTGTGTGCAATGAGGTTAACCCTGAAGGAAAAATACATTCACTGAAGTCCACCTACTCTATGCGTTTTACTTAAAAAGCAGAACAACTGACGAGAGAGGAACTGGGAGGCAAAAGTGCAAGTGTCAGAAAGACCAAGCAAATGTAGCCCTTCAGATGAGAACAGGAAAGAAACAAAAGAAGAGAGAAGCAGCACTAGGAAATCTTCTGTTCCTTTATGCAGACAGTCTCTTGCAGTCTCTCTCTCTGCCAGGGTCTGAGGCATGCTGAATTCTGGCCATCAAAACAGCCTAGCCAAAACCTTTCAGAGACTTCAGACAATCTACACTGCTGGCTGCTGGTCTTAAGTGGGACTTTATGAAGATGTAAATTAAAAGCCACTGACAACAACACTTAATGAGTTAACAAGAGTCATCACTGAGAGCTCCAAGTGGCTTTAACACCTAGATTATGAAGTTTACTAGAGAAAAGCATTACTAACTGTTTAAACAGTGTCACACTGTCTTTGTCCTTCAGTGAGATGTTTAGCCTTCTGATGAAGGGCTAGTGGCTGTTAGTGCAGCCCCTAATACAAGTGAAGCTGAATTTCAGAAATGAAATATTAGGCAGCACTCACACTTTGTTAAAAAGTGTTAACTTTGAAAAATGGATCCGTCCTTCAGAGTATTAAGGACTCAAACACGAATAATGTTGGGTATCCAAAGAGGTCTCTTTACTATCCAGATTGCAGCATTGCTGCTCTCCAACAAGGGAGTAGAAACAGGATCTGCCATTCGGTAAACCAGTCACCAAGCTCAAGTAACTGAGAGCACATTGTTTGAGAACATCCCACATTCTGGGAATTACTCATAGAATATGCTCACTGGATATTCGTGGGCAACAAATGCTGCAACACAAGGCCATGTTACTAAATTAAAATACATGTAGTTCTGTAAGAAAATATACCTATATGAAAAAAATTCAAAATGGTTGATATCTACTGAATTCTGAGTTGTAATTATTGCCCTTGAGAATAAATCTAAGAACAGTTAAGGAAGCAAAAGATTTTAAATATAAAGAATGAAGATGTTTTAAATAAACATTTATGGGCCAGTTCCAGCTGACCCTAGGGAGCATGCCTTCAAGCAAAGTGGGTGCAACCAGAGTCAGCCAAACAGACATTAAACATTAATAGACATTATTAAACAATAATAGATATATATTGCTGCGGGGCTACGAAAGGTTTGGGCATGGGGAGATGAACAAAATGCAAATGGATTATATAGTATAATAGGTGTAAGTCTGAGCTCAGAAACATTTTGTTCAGGCTTAGTTCAAGCTAGCACCAGAGCTAGAAGCAATATTCCTGCATCAATATGTCACTGAAAGCAGACAAATAGATGCTGTAGACTGACACAGCCATATGGCTTTCCGATCCCAGCTAGTGTCCTCAACACGGAGTGACACTGCACCCTGGGAATGTGCCACCTTGAATCAGCAATAGCTGAAGATGTAGGAGTGCAGCACAGCAGGGCAATAACAAAGGAGGCCACTGCTCCTTGCAATACCCCTGGGTTCACACTTCACCTGTTCAGCACACAAATGTCACTGAAAAAAACACAGCTATTTTCCACACTTATGCGGTATTGTATTGAGTCTTACTGCTTCTTTTCTACCTACCTTTGGAAATTAGGAACTTTAAACACAGAGGGGACTAATAATTTTCCTCTCTAAAGGAAAGGAAGTAGAAAGAAAATGGATTTTCTATTCAGTGAAAAATAGTCATGTCTCTAAGTCCCAGTTGGGATGCACTTTTGTCTTTTTTGACTTTCAGTCATCTAACTGAGTGTCATGGTTTTGAGATCAAGAAACGGTGCTATTTCTTGTCTGTATTGGGTTTTTGTGGTAGGGTTTTAGTAGCAGGGAGCTACAGGGGTAGCTTCTGTGAGAAGCTGTTACAAGCTTCCCCTACGTCCAATAGAGCCAATGTCAGCAAACTCCAAGATGGAACAGCTGCTGGCCAAGGCTGAGCCCATCAACAACCGTGGTGGTGCCTCTGGGATAACGTATTTAAGAACAGGGCAAAAACCTGCTGTGGAACAGCAGCAGGATAAAGGAACGGGAATATGTGAGAGCAACAACTCTGCAGACACCAAGGTCAGTGAAGCCGGAGCGGGAGGAGGTGTTCCAGATGCTGCAACAAAGGTTCCCCTGCAGCCTGTGCTGAAGACCATGGTGAGGTAGGCTGTCCCCCTGCAGCCTGTGGAGGTCCATGGTGAAGCAGAATCTACTTGCAGCCTGAGGAGGACCCCATGCCAGAGCAAGTGGATGCACCTGAAGGAGCCTGTGATCCCATGGGAAACGCACACTGGAGCAGGTTCCCCCATTCTGGGGCATCCTGTTCCTGAAGGACTGCACCTTGTGGAACGGCTCCACACTGGAACAGTTTGTGAAGAACTGCAGACCGCGGGAAGGATCCATGTTGGAGGTGTTTGTGGAGGAAGGACCCCATGCTGAAGCAGGAGAAGAATGTGAGGAGGAAGGAACTGCAGATACAGTGTGTAATGAACTGACTGTAACACCCATTCACCATCTCCCTGTGCTGCTTGGAAGAATGAGATAGAGAATTCAGGGGCAAAGTCAAGCCCGGGAAGAAGGGAGGGGGAGGGGAAAGTGTCCCAAGATTTAGTTTTTCTTTTCATCATCCTATTCTGATTTTGATTGGCCATAAATCAAATTAATTTCCTCAGGCTAAATCTGTTTCGCTGGTGACAGTAATTGTTGAGAGATCTTTCCCTGTCCTTATCTCAATCCCAAAGCCTTTCGCTGTATTTTCTCTTTCCTGTCCATCTAAGGAGGGAAGTGACAGAGCAGCTTTGGTGGGCTACCAAACCACGTCATCTAAAATTTGGATCCTACTCCAGTAATTTTATTTTTGAAGACATGAGAATTCACCAGAAAACGAGAAACTTTAACACAGGTAACTCCATACCTGCTTTACGTAAAGGGAAAATAAAGTTTGAAACCGTAAACTCAAAACTGCCTCAATTTCTAATGAACCAAACAAAAACCTGAGACATTGCAGATGTTCTAAGACTTTGGGATTCAGATTCAAATTTCACAGTATCAAGCCACTTTTAAAAATAAATATGAAATGTGATATAGATTTAGACAATATAATCCACTGAATTTTACTCATATCCTGTATAGATATGTTGGTTTGCTATTTCCATCAGGAATTACTTTTGTAATTGGATATGTTGTGAAATTTGGCTCCTCTTCATAGCTCCATCTATTACCAGTTTCTCTGTTCTCTTTTTCATGCCCAAATTATCTCATATTCATCTGGACTTTGTCAATGTAAAGCTGTTCTTACTACTAGCCTTTGTTGTTTCCTGACTGGATTTCGAGTCAAATTCCTTTCTTGTAAATACATATCATTAACATACTTGATTAACTTATTAAACGTTGCAGCACAAGCTCATTATGTGTTTGTCTGATGTGATTTAACTTTCATTTTTAGTGAGTTCATTGCAACGGAAAGGCTATATGATGCAGAGGGAGTACACGGTACTGCATAATGCTTTCTCCCTATCAAGCAGTGATTCAAATCCAATCTCTTCAATAACATCTTTAATTATTACTGTCTGACAGTTTTGGAGAAGAATTGTTTGGTTGCTGCCTCATAAAACTAGGAGTTGTTTGTATAAAGGTTTCATTGCAAAAAGTGGAGAACCACAGAAAATGTGCTTTCTTCTAATAAGGGACTTTATTCTAACAAAGAAAACTGTTATTCCCTTGGCTTTTCCTCTATCTTCTCTTTTTACAGCACTGTAGAATTTCTGCTGTGAATTTATTCCTGCCTTCCCTGTGCTTATCTTCTGCTTATTAAATAAAGCAACTCTAAGTCTGTTTACACCACAGTCTGACCCTGGGCAAGTCACTGTGTGAGCGCACATCCTTCTTCCAGCTGCAGCAGCAGCAGCTGAAAAGGTTACCTTCCCGACCCTGCCTCCTAGCTACCCATCCTTGCCAGAGGCAATCCAGCCTGAGCTGCTTTCAGGAAAGTACTTGAATCCAGATGGGTTAGTGGAGATTTACTCACCACCCTCTTAAGCAAGGCCCACTTGTTTAGGCTGAAATGGGTTGGAGAGCTTTGCCATGAGCAGCTGAGGTAGCCTGGAGGAGTTGTACCTTCTGCTGAGCAAGAGGTGAGTAGCCCAGGGCACCGGGTAAGCTGCAGTACCTCCTTCTGTCAGGTTAGGTGTAGGAAAAAATGACATGTGTCCACACTCTTCTGGTCAGCGTCACTCTCCCTTCTGTGACATGGGATTGGTTCTGTTCCCTGCATTTTGTGCAAGGCAGAGTTCATCAGCACGTGCAAACCACTCCAAGATTAAGGGTGAAGAGCACAAAGAAAAGTCAAAGCGTGATTATGAATTGGTGTGTTGGATCCTAACAGAGAAGTGATGGTGGACATAGCTACTGCATTTTACCCATGAAACTGAGTATACGGTTTGTTTCTGTGCTAACTATTCATGGCAGATAAGAATTGCCTCTTGCAGTGTTCCTGGAGGAAAGGCCTCATGTGGCTGTTCAGTGCTGTCCGCAAAGTGCACGCCAGACTACAGGTCACAACAACCCCTTCCACCACCACCCCCCCCCCCCCCTCCCAGAGACTAGAGAGGAGATAGGTCATTTTTGCCTTCTAGGCTCATCTATTTTCTTGTCTGTGCAAGCTCAGTTGTGCTTGTTACTATATTAGGGACACGATGAATGGGCACCCATGTCTGCCTGTTTACTGTACAAGACAGATTGCCGGTTTCCTTTAACAAGAAAAATCCCTGGGGGAACAAGAGATTTCTCTGCCTCCCTACCATGCTTCTCTATATGGATGGACAGGCCAGGTCAAAACGTGATTCCTCATGATCAGCCTGTCTTTCTGCTGGTGCCTCATCAGTGAAGCAGCCCCAGGGCACCTGAATGCACTCGGCCATCACACTGCCCTACAGACAGACAGCACTGGGTGCACAATTCCTGGCATGTTAGTTGCTCCCTGCCTGCATTTGAAAAACTGTTCTGTTGCAGTGTGGAGGTGTTCTCTAAGCAGAGTAGGCCTCTTAGATGAGGTTTCTGGTATGGGAATTTGCAATTAAGTCGAAAGAGCAATTTCTTTGCAGTGTCTGAGAACTGAGAAAAGCACTAATATTCCTGGGAATAAAGTCACTCACGATGATATTCTCAGGAAGACAGTAGAAAAGGTATGTCTATATTAGGAGGGCTGGGACATGCTGTCTATATTAATTAAGAACTGAAATTGATACTCTTCAGTAGTGATCCCTGTTTCAAGATTTACTCAGCTCCAGTTAACATCATCTGTGAAGGAGCTAGGAATTACTTTTATAAAGAAACTGCTCAGACATTGTTAGAGCAAAAAATGAGGCAACACTGAAGAAGGTGACACTGCCCCTTTGTTGTCTCATAGATGAAACAGCTCTCATCCTCCAAGAAGAATTTTTTTCCTCGGGAAGAATTAGTGAGGGAATGTATATGATCTGTATTGTGTGGCAAATCAGTCTCAATGATTGCTGCTGTCCCTGCTTGATTTAAGCTTGTCAGTCTCTGCACTGATAGTCTGGGTTCTTGTACAAGTATTAAACTAGTCTTCAAAAAAGTGTAGAGCAGTTGTATATGTTATGCACCACAAGACAACCTGACTGTGTGAGTGGCAGATTTTCAATCTGCAACATGTCCTTTATAAAGAATCACACTTTCTTTTTGAACAAATGGAGAAAAAAATATTCTTGAGTTCATCAAACTGTTGGAGCTAACTGACAACAAGCAAGAAGTCCAGAAACCATGGAAAAGAGGGCATCATAATCCATAACACTGCATAATTAATCATTTTTGCAAAAAACACAATCTTAAAAGCCTTGAAGTGTTTATAAGCTTTCAGTGGCCTATTAATAAAACACAGTCAAAATGGAAATCAACTCTTTAAAATGTGATGGCAGGTAAAATGAAATTTTTCACAGGATAAAATTAGTCTGAGGGCATGCATCTCTTTGTCTCCTGTTCCTTTAGAAAGAACCATGGAATAAGCCTAAGCTTTGATTTAAACTGAAGGTATGTGCAATACTGCATGGGATGGTAATTAGTTTTACAGAGCAGGAAAAATGTTAGCACGGGAGCCATATAATCTAAAAATAAAATTGTTCCAATGGTTTAGCAGATTGGCTAGGCAGCACAGTTTCTGAAGGCAGGAACTATCAAGAAACTCAAGCATTTCTTAGCACTTCATGATATTTTTCCATTGCCTATCACTTTTTTTTATATAAAGCCTAATTCATTTATAATACACACTCATCGTTTCACTTACCAAAAATACCATCTATTAGAGGAACATTAAGGCAATAAAATAATGCCACAGAAGGAAGACAAACTATAGTTGCAGATTAAACCTCTATGGTTTAATACAGAGAGCGCCACAGGAAGACATTAATGTGGGACCTAATTTTGGAATTGTAATGACAATGATTATTTTCCAACAGCTAATAAGAATAATCAGCATTTATACTTGTGTCTTGCCTCCTGTATGATGTGAATGCATTCAGTACTGATGAAGTGAACTACTTTTTGGGTGAATGAGGCAAGTGGGGGAAAAAGCAGGTCTGTGACATGCTGTAGAGGAGTGCTGGCAGGAGCGTTTCACACAGCCGCCTTCTATTGCCGTGAAAAGGCAGGGATGCTTCTGTGGGTGGGTTCTGATTTTGGGGAGCTAAGCTGAAGTGATACTGAGCGTTTTAGGAAAGATAGGGCTAACATCTACCCAAAGTGAAAGGAGCTGGGAGTGTGAAGCCTTTACGGTCTTTTAATTCTATTTGTGCTTGGGGAATTTTTTTCATTTTGTTTTTAGTTATTTCTTCAGTTTTTATTAGCCTAAGTAAATAATGAAAATAGATCCTATTATTGATTTGGTAGTAACATAATAAAGTTGATGTAATTTTAGATAAAATTATATAATAATGGCATAAAAGCTCTTATTAAGCTTCAGAGACAGAGGCATGTATATACATGTTGAGCTAGTCCAAAGACTTAGGAAGCTAGTCATGTCTAACTCTGCTATTTTCTCAAGATTATAAAAGCTCTTTTGCATTGAGTCAAAAAGTGGGTTCTCAAAGCAGACACAGTGAGTTAGGGAGTGGTGCTGGTTGTCACTAAACCACCATTGTAGAACTGTCAAGCTGTTGCCCCTTACCTTCTACAGTGCCGCCAGCCAGCAGTGCTGTTACAGCAGGTTACCCTGCGCTTTCCTCAGCCTCACTACTCCGCTGTGCAGGTGTCAGATTTGGCTTGTGGATGAGGCAATAAAGTGTCCATATTGCTGGAGGGGAATAAGATTGGGAACTCAAGCAAATTAAGAACAACAGGTTTCTCTCTCTCTCCCTCTCTCCCTCTCTTTCCCTCTCTCTTTCTTGGTTAGTTTTACCCAAGATCTATTCCCTGCTCTGTATCTCTGTGTGCCTTCATTAGCGCTGATGCTCTCTCCACAGAGATGAAAGAGCTGTTCAGTTGCCAGCTGCCCGAGTCAGGGGAGATCTCGCAGGACCATTTCCCTTGGAAGTGGTGCTCGACACGTGTGCTACATTATGGATGCCACCACATGGCATTTGGTCTCCCCTTGGGAGCTGAGCTGACTGCAGGTGGCAGGTCACAGCAGTGACCTAGTTAACCAGGATCTTGGCCTGGATACAAGCTCAGTTTTCTGTCCCTAGAGAGACTGGTTTCAACATAGAGCAGGTAAAAATGGAAATGAGGTTGCTTATCTCGATATAATCCTTCTAAAAGGTCATGGGCCACAGTTTGGTCCAGAAAGCAGTTTCTCCACAGGTGCTGTCTATGCAATCATCTATAGGCGGTCACAAACTACCTTCTTCTGTCCTCTGCACTAAACAAATAGGAGCCAGCTTTGGCCCTGCAAAGGTTAGTTGCATGGTTTTGCTCATGCCGGTGAGGTGCACTGACAAGAGCTTTGCATTATGTGCCAACGCAGCTAAATGCTCCATCAAGGGGGAGCACAGGCAGGGCTAGGCCATAAATAATGACATTTGTCTCATCAACACGTGCTCAGAGCTGTAAGGCAGGGCATGAATCAACTGGTCTGACAGACACTGGCACAAGCAAACTCTTCCAGTACCTGCTTACTAAATGCTGGGCTCTAAGATGTCTAATGCCATGGGAATGAGATTGAGTCACTGCATTTCTGAGCACTAACCTTGGGCTCAGATAAGTTGTGCAAGATCATAACTGAGGGCTTGGAAATTTCCAGCTTACTTTTTATCTTTCTCTGCTATAAAATGGCTGAATGATTTTTTGGAATTAAAACCAAAACAAATAAAAAAAAGATCACTGCTGTGCTAAGATCTGTATTCCAGATTATAGTACAGAGAATATTTTTATGGCAAATTTTAAAGTAGAAATGGATGTAGAATCTTAATTAAAGGATTGCTATAAGACTCACGTTATTGGTTTCCGATAACTATCATACTGTATGAGGTTAAATATCACCTTCTAGGCTTGCATTTGGCAATATCCATGACATTTAGTGTTTCTTTTTCATAAGTACAACAAAACCTGTACTTTAAATACATGAACTGCATATAACCTTATTAACATGTTTACTAAGATATTCTGATTCAGTTTCCTTCATTCTTCAAATAGGGTCTGTCGAAAGAAAGGGGATGATCCCAGGGTATTTTACATACTCACAGTAATATCAACAAGGTATCAGAGAGCACACTTTAGCCTAAGTTATTTAAAAGCATTGTTGCCTTATTGTCTGCATGTGCACTCAGAATCATGCGTGTGCATATGAAATTGCCCCCAAATGGGGTTTTGACAAAAAAAAATGGGGAGAATTCAAAAGCATGATGTTACTGAGTTTTATTTTACTGTGTTGCCACATGTGTAAGAGGATGTACTTGGGTGAACGGAACACAGTCTGTAATGGGAATATATTGGTTAATGAAGCTACTAGCACATGGGGCCGGCCTCATCACAGGTGTAATTGGACACAACAGCACCAATCTCAGTGGTGTTGTACCCACGTATGCTGGCAGCAAATCTGGCCCCATGCCTGTAGGCAATAAGCAGTAATGTTAGAGCAAATATGAAAAAGAACAGCACTACTAATGATTTTGAACTGAGATCACTGGTGACACAGTTCAATTACAACATTAGTTCCTGGTGTCAGTGAGGGGTTAAAATGGAATGTAATGACTCTTCAGCAGATAGATTTGGAGCAATTAGAAGTCTGGAAATGTCTCTCCGTGTAACTAAAAATATAATTGCTTTTAAATAGCTAGGCTATAGAATCTTTTTTCTTCTTTTTTCTTTCTTTTTCTGTTGAGTTTTACTCCTATTACTCATCTACATGGAGTTAATTGACTGAGGTTCTAAACCCCAACCCTCTAGTGAGCACTGATGAGGTTTTAAATTACTCTGAATTGCAAGCACTTTAAAATACAGTCAAGGAAGTGTGCTAAGGCAATACAGCATGTGGAGCGAAGTGGTGAGTTTAGATGATCTCGGTTTCACATCTCTGCACGGAACTCCACTAAAGCCACCTTGGAAAGGGCAGCACTGCTCACTGTTAATCACTGTGTTGTTCCTACGCTCTTTTGTCTGCAGCGGTTTTCAATTGGTCACCAGAAGTGCATTAAGCTTGTGTTTATTATCCCTGGCTGCAGTGATATTATAACTGAGGGTGAAATATATTCACTGGAGGATGACCTTGCTATTCCTTCTGCACTTCAGCCAAAAATGTGCAGGTCAGGAAGGAATGGGTGTGAGTGGGAGAGGACCCACTCATGGAGGAATCTGACACTTCCCTAGTGTCTGATCAGGCTGATCATTCTTCACTATTTTCCTGGCTACCTTCTACATCACAGGTCTAGACCAACACAACGTACACCACAATAACCCTTTTTTTTTAGATAACCTTCTGTTTTCATTACCTCAGTTCTGGAGCTGCTGGGAATGACTGGGTTTCTGGGATCTTTTGATCACAAAAGATCTGACTTTCGATGCTCATAGCACCTTCAGCAGGAGCTCCTGAATGCTGAATAGAGACATTTGCACTGTATCTGTATTTCAGGCAGTTTTTCAGCTCAGCACCACTCCTGGAGTACTTTCCTGCCTCAAAGGGAGAGGAAGCTCTGAGTCTGGTACTAAAGATACTCTGAACAGCAGCATTTCCATACGACAAGGAGCAGGAGAGCCAGATCTTGCACTTCCCTCCTTCCACACCTCAGATGTGTCAGACTTCAGGAGGAATGCAAAGCCAGAAAACAGCGTCTTTCAGCTGTCACTGTGTGATCATAACCCACTGATGCAAAATAGACCTAGAACTACTCTTATCAAGGTTGAAGTCAGGCAAAAAACCACAAGGAGCTGAGTAAATTCCACTCATGCACCTCAAATGAGCTAGAAGGTTTCCTCCTACAGGGGTTAGTGAGATGCCACTGCCCTTCCATGCCCTCCAAAGAGTCTGGAAAGCATACTGCAAAACCACAGTGGCACGAACTCATCAGAGGGCAGCAACAGAGGAGCACAGAAATTGTCATGTTGCCAAGTGTCCTCTCTTCTTCCAGTTTTGTAACTCAATTTCATTATGTCCAGAGAACGTCATTAATAGCCATGACGACACAGAAATACTGATAGCTCTCTAGTAAACAGCTACATCCCAAGTGTCAGATGTATGAGACAAAATGCCTGTCAGGTTGACTAAGCCAACTCTGCCTGAAATCCAATAGTGCTGGCAAGCACCGAGAGAAGTCAGTTTTGGTATCCCATTGATTTTGTTTCAGACATAAGGAGTTGCAAAGACCAAGAAACTTTTGGAGCTAAACCTTAAACACTGAGATTCTAGCAGTTCTTCAGGACATTGATCCAAAATGGGAGCACAGGCTCAATGTTGGCATGAAGAGCTAAAGCAAATATACACACATTTCTATCATTTTTATGGCACTACCAGATGTTCTGCCTCAATTCTACAGTGCTAATGTGGGTAATGAGGCTGCCTGAAAACATCAGATCACTTGACCTTGAGTGGAATTTTTCTCATTCTTATGAACAACAAGGTTGCATTTGCTAGCTAGGGAGGCAATAAATGTTTATGCCCAATTTAAGCAATTGCAGACAATACCTATTATGTTTGGAGCAGTGGTTTTTAACAGCAACGATGATTTGAAATAAAGAAAGTATAACTGCCATTTTATTAAGACATAAATCCACGGAGGTTTAATTGGAAGAAGACAGGTGAAGGAGAGCAGTACTCTGCCTTCTTTCAGAATTTCTCCCACGTAACACTGCCAGCAGAACAGTGCGTGCCAGCAAACTCCACCAAGGAAGCAAAAGGAAGAACGATTTTATCACATCACAATCTTTACTGGGTATTCCGTGATCTACAGGTAAAACATTATTACTGGCACTTGCCACTTCTGGGAGTTGATTAATTGCTCTGGGGGTATCAGATATATCTCAGCAGAGTCAAGCCTGTTTCAGAAGTGATCAGTGCTGGATGCTTGTTAATGATTCCCAGTAACTCAGTCTTTTTTCTCCTGACCACTTTTTTAATTTTCACCTATGCAACTTTTACATCAATTTCAAGTAATACTATAGCACTCCAGAGTTGCAGGAGAAAACAGTCGATTGGAGGAGAAGTCTAATAACTAGAAGTTCCTGGATTCAAACTGTGATTAGCCATTAACCTATCGCGTGACATCAGACATGTCTCTTAATTCTCTTGTCCCTCAGTTTAGCTGTCTAATTTGTTTTCAAACAATTACAACACCTAGCCAAAAGATTAAGAGCTTCTGAGAATCAGCTATTCTGAGAACATGGAATTAGAAAACAATGACAAAATGAGCACAAAAAGAAAGTGAGGAAGGTAATGGGTGCTAAAACAGTTACCAAAAAGGAAATAAAAAGATTAATCTCCATTTATGCGAGTGCCTTGTTGCGCTGTGTACTCTCTAATACTGAACAATTTTTTTCTAAACAATCTTATCAGCATCTGCTTCCTCGGGAATTCTTTTTCTTCTTGCAGATTTATTGACTAATAAATCTGGCATCCAGGTTCCTTTTAGAATTGATGCAGACTTATGCCTAGAGCAAATGAGAACCAGCGGCTTTCCATGTCCGGACAAATCTGGTAGCTCACTCCAAGCTGTGTTGGCAGCTTCTACTCCCATCAGCGACTTGTTTTTCCCCCAACAAATAAAGTGGGGGGGAATCCATATACTAATTAAATCCGTATAGTAATTAAAATGTGGAAGATATTGTTTTGCAAATTATGTGAGCCTAGTTCTGAAACCTTTTTACACCATTCTAGACACAAAATAAGATTTATGACACAAGAAATTTCAAACTCAACTTGGTGCAAGACCTGCTTGCAGTGATATAAACACTGGAATCTCTAAGTATAGACCCAGTTACAGTTGCTCTCAAATCCACTCACTTTCCTAATCTTGGATCAAAAGCAGAGCAGTGGGTGGTAGAGGGACATCACAGCTGGCCAGAGAAAAGTGACTGAGCTTAGGTGCACTCTAATGCCGTAAACTTACAGTGTCCTTTTTGCTCCATCTTCACCACATCCAGAGCTAAACACATAATTTTGATACAGTATGGATTACACCACATTAATGGTAATGTTTGGTTCCTCATTTCCTTAGACACCTTTGTGCCAGGGTCTGCTTTGCATTGTGTGGACTCAGTCCCGTCTGTGCCATTTCTACTCCATTCTCTGCACTTTATTGTTACGGTAGATCAGTAGCCACAGACCTACCTTTGTGCAAATTTTTATTACTGTTGTTAGATGTAAATTCATCTCCAAAGGAACAGAAATTAAATTCTCAATTAAAATGCTTTGTATTTGGATCAATTGCCTGTTGTCCCTCAATTACTCTTCCTGCTCCCTATGACTAAGATCCCTGAAGGAGGGTTGCTGCTGGTCACACATGCATTCCTGTGTTCTCCAAGCCATGTGACGAGTTGGTGCTTTACCCTTCCACCTTTCTGGCCAGTCCATGGCACTGACACTCCTCCACTGTCACCACCTGAGTCTTGTTAGTGCCCTTCTGTACTCCTAGCTGAAGCTCTGCTGAGTGACTGTGCTGCATTTGTCTTCCATTACTCCTTGAAGAAAAGAATTCCTAAATGTATATTTGTTTTCCTTAAATATATTCTCTTTTTCCAGAGCCACCTCTTGCTATGTGCTTGGAGGGAGCTTGCCCATGATAGTCTGAGGACACAGCCAAGGCAAGATTTGTTGGTATTAGAATTTAATAATCCCATTGGCATTTTCTAACAAGCAGGCTCTTGAGCACACAAGTCCTTTTTCAGGCCAGGATGCTTTTCATTGGTAGGCCTCAAAGTGTTTCACAGATGAAAGCATTGTCATTTTGCAGATGGGGAGAAGAGGTGTGGAGCAGCAGCCTAGCACAAGAAGGGCATGATGTCATGGCTTTTAGGAAGCACTGAAATGTAAATAATGAAGAGAAAGGCAGAAGGCTGCATACCTAACCCCTTCACCTCGGTATTATGCGCTAGGATCTCCCCTGCCTGCCACTGCCAACACAGCGCTTCCATGAACTGGGTGATAATTTGAGATGCAATGTTTTAATTATTAATAAAAGGCACTTGGAGACATCATGCCCTATTAGAGAAATCTCTTACGGCAAAACTCTGCAGATGGGGCAGAATGTTGGCTTAAACGATACTATTAATATTTATGCAGCTTGATAAGCTAGTTTAGATCCTGATCCTGGCCCTCTCTGGGTTTCTGTGGATGCATTTTCCTGCTGGCGTCCCTTCCCTTCCTCCTCTTCCTCCTCCTGCCCTCACTATGGTAGCAATTTCGAGGCTGCTGCTGCTGTAGCTCTCAGATACCAAGGTCAAGCTTTGAAGCTAGAAGGGGTCTGAATGCTGCTGAGCCTTAAATTGGAGCTTCTGCCCACTACCTTCCTTTTTCTGCACCTCTTTGCAAAGAAGGAGGGGAGGGGGATCTGCTGGCATCTATTTAAGTGCCAAATGGGATGTATGGGAGCACAAAGCTCAGACGGTCAATCTTGGATTAGGATAGTAGTTTTAAATTTTGACAGGGTCTTAGGTGATGCAGAAGGAGAACAATAAGATGCTCAGGCTAGGGAAGCTCCTGAAAAAGATTAAGTGATCCTGTGGAATGGTTCTGCAAGACATAATAGACCAGGGAGCATCATTTTTATGCACTCTAAAGTTTAAAGGAACAGGAGCCTAACACGTCTATCATCATCCTCTTCAAGAAAAGTTTTCCCGTTTTTTCCAGTTGTACAGAGTTGCCTTATTTTAGTGCTCAGTGACAGTATCAGCCCAGGGCCTATCAATACATCACTGTGGGACAATTTACTCATGGCACACTTTAAATGAAATATCCACAAATTGGATTACAGCCCCAAAGTGCTCAGTAACTCATGCTTTCACTGCGTAATAACAAGTGTGCTTGCATAGGAAAAGCGACACTGAATTTAGCATAAAGCCTTGCTTTTCCGGTTTTATGTGATGAGAGCAGAGAAAAAAGCGATGTTCTGTCTATTCAGCAGCACTAACCTTAAACCTCCGCATCTGTGAGTGAATGCAAGGCTGTGAGCATTAGAGGGCAGCACAGTAACGCTTTCCCACCTGCAAGGAAAAGGATTTTAGGATGCCATCACTTCCAAGTGGTCCAGTTCAGAGAGCTCTGTCAGACCTCCAAGAGTTTCACGTTTCTCCCATCAAGAGAGATCTCTTTTCTTAAAGTGCTAGGGAAGAGAGGATGGGGACGGTGTTGGTCACACGAACAGGCAAAAGAACAGTAACTTTCCAATTGTGGATGCTGATAAAATTCCTGACCTTACAGTCTTTCTACTGGCAAAGGCTTATTTGTCCATTTGTGGCTCGCTTTCTCTGTTTTCACTTTATAAAGCTTTTATGCTGCTTTCTGGGAAAGGGCAGAATCAATCCAGTGCAATGATTAACATACCGTTTTAGTCATGATTGAAGCGTATTGTATCTTCCAGACACCCAAAAAAAGTCTGTCTTTGGAAAGGGCAAGTTTAAACATGAAAAGAACTAATGATCTGTAATAATGACAAATCACTCTGTGTGTTATTTAATTTACTAGCGCCAGGCACCTTGGCAATTTTTGTTCTCTGAGTAGGAGACTGGATCTTGGTAAATAATCCATAATTACACTACCATCAGATAAAGATTGATTCAAGAACGCTATTTTTATCCTGCAGGATCTGAAGGATTTATTCTTTTCCTTTCTTCTTATGTGACTAAGTCACTTCAGTTGTGACAAGATAAGTACATATGGTACTAGAATATACATGGAATTGTTACAGACCTCTCCCATTGCCCAGACAAGCCAGAAGACTGATCCAATTATAATAGGATGAGACAGAACCAGCTTCCAACTAGGTGTCCCAATGAGCCCAGCTGGAGATCGAGACCACTAAGTGACCTCCAGACTGTCATTCTGCAGGCCGGTGGGCTGGAAACAAGGCTAATGAGGAGGTGATCATCCCCATCCCCGAACAGCCAGAGTTCCTCTCCCTGCCTCACGCCCGACCCATCCTCCCCAAGGCACAGCAGTCACCTCACAGAGGACCAGCACTGATCAGAGACAAATACTAAGCATTTTACAACTTGCTGTACCAGGCTGTGAGTGTCCTGAGGCGATGTAGCTGAGGGAGGTTTAGAGGCATGAGCGACACAAAAAAAGGCATGCCCGGAACCAAAAGGAAGCAAGAAAACTCTTTCACAACTAATTAGAATGGTTTGGTGTCCTAACTCCATCTCTCAGGCAGATGAGAAGCCTTTTCTCTGTGGTAGGAAAGAGAAAGCCTGTGAACAGATGCCTGAGGCCTGCAACATACATTCAAAAAACAGGAAGGAAGAAAGAAGAGGAGAAAAAAAGCCTGCTTGCCTACTTTCAGCAAATCAGCTGAGTGAAGGCTTGTATCATTGAATTAGCTTTTAAATCAACCAGACCTTCCATAGTCAAGGCCAATGCTTTCATTCTTGTACACTCAGTTTGACATCCTTTACCCACTCATTCAAACACTACCCGCTATCACTGAACTGTGCTGCAGGGTGCTTGACAAAACAGTGAAAAAACAAAAACATACATAAACAACACTTGGCATGATATGTCTTTCTGCCTATGTAGGTCAACAGCCTTGCCTTTATCGTGAATTTCTTCCAAACAACTTTCCTTTCCCATAGACAGCAATTTAGCACTGTCCAGGGAAAACTCTCTTATTTCATGCATTTAATTGTACCACAGATGACTGCAATCCAAGTTAGGAAAAAGACACTTATGTGAAAAAACTGATTACAAATAATCTTCTACATCTTAATTTGGAGAAAAAGATATACTGGTTCCTTCTTAACTGTGTCTTGGAGCAAGCTCTGGCTCCTGTTTGCTTCACACATGTGCTTTTGTTTGTGTGGAGACCAGGTTATCTGGAGGGAAAGAGTGCGTCAGGATGGTTATCACCTTACATGGAACTGGGGTATAACCAAATACGTGTATGGAACATATATAAGTGTGTACATATGCATATATCCATATCCATCCATCCATATATCTTATTTACATATATATATGACTATATATCCCTCATTCATTTGCATCTGCAGACCAGTGGTTCACAGGGAATATCAGTGCTATCCTTTGCATGGAGCTTTCTCCAACAGGCTCTTCCTTTCTGTGTTACCAGCTGTTGTGTAGCTGCCCAAATATTTACCTGTTTCCCTAGCTTGCTTTTTACTTTGAGCTACTGCAAGTTCAGAGATTCAAGATATTTTGAGTATAGCTATAAGCTGCAGTCACAGCAAAGAAGACAAATATACTGTGGAGGGGAGAAAAAGTGAGAAGAAAGAAATCTGAAGAGAGAGAAAATGGAGGGAGGGAGGGAGGAAGGAAGGAAGGAAGGAAGGAAGGATGGATTTTGATTCCCTATGGAATTCTGCAGTCTCCTACAAGATTTTCAAGAGTAAGCAGTGAAACAACGCAGGTTATGAGGGGTCTAAGATCCCCTAGGGGTTCAGAAAACCAACCTCCACTGGCTGCCCTTTGGCAAAAGCAAGTGACTAGTGTGAGCAGAAAGTGTTGTGGGCCACTAAGTGTTGTATTTCCAATCTCAGTCCATGAGAATTATCTTCAAAACCCTTTGGTTTTGAAGGTCATCTAAATATTTGCTAAGCCCAAAACTTGGCTATCAGTCAACACTCCTAAGATTGGCCTGTGTCACAGGCTACATTTTAGATAGCTTCAGCCCAACCTATTAAGTGTAAAAAAAATCGAAAGACGAGCTTCAACTATTATCTGGCAGGACTGTGGACCCCGTTCCAGTTTTTCCTGCTTAATTGGATTGCTGAATATTGCCCGTTTCCAGCATACAACAGTATGACTACAGCAGTTTAATTTATTTTCCTTTTAATTTACATCTGCAAAAAGCTTCAAAGTACAAAATAGTACAGCAATGCAAAGAAGTGAGCCCCACCAAATGGCCTGTCAGCTATCAGAATTATCCTGCTTCTTTTCAGAAGGTGAAAACACAGCTGTCTGGCTGTCTGCACCAGCCAGCCAGGTGAGCTTGGCTGGTCAAATGCAAGTCAATCTCTGACATGTGATCTGCCTGTGGATCCTTTCTGAGGCACTGGAAGGGGTGATGGAATGTTGGACATAGCATCTTTTATACAGGACCAGATAAATAAATGACAAGAACCTAAGACCACAACGCATCTTTTACTCCTACGACTACAAAAAAGTCCTGCCTAAAGGCTGTCCTACTCTGCATCTGAAAAATTGTAGTCAATTTTGTTTTCTTGTGTAAAGTTCTCCAGTGTTGCATCCAAATTTAACATCATAACCTTAGGATACGGTTCCCTGATTGTCCAGATAAATCATTTCTCTCAGCTGTTTGCTGCTGTGTTTCTGTGCTTGGAAGGCACTCTGGGCCTGTACCCTGACCTGGAATTTGAGGACTCAAATGCAGCTTCAGTGACAAAACTTGCTCTGCACACTGCCAGAGCTTCTGCTGCATTGATAGCTCCACTTCAGCAGCTGTGTCCCACCCAAATCTGGTAATGAGCTAAAAATGTGTGAGCTTTGTGGCCACCTTTCCTGATATACCCACTTTTCACATTTGCCAGCGGTGTTGTGTTCTGTGCAAAAGACAGTGACTCTGACAAACCTTTCTTAAAAGTATTGAGGCTTTGAATGCTGCCTGAATCTTATACAGCTGCATGGTTATGAGAGCATCCACCCAGGAGGTCAGATGCCTGGATGTAGTGCATTTCTGAGGAGTTAGTGACTTCACATGACTGTTTCTTGCAAGAGCACCTCAACAAGCTGACTGGTTTGGGACAATATTCTTCATTTCTTATTGGAGAAAGAAATAAGTTTTCTTGGACAAGTGCTACTCATTACCCAGAGAACAAGACATATGACTGGGGAAGGAGCTTCCTGGGTTCCTGACTGAAAGAATGCAGTAGATAAGTTTTAGGCAATGATTTCATAGTACAAATAACACTGACAGTTTGTTTTTCTTCTCAGCATGGATAAATAATTGCGACACAGTAATTTTCTTGCTATTTCCTTAATTTCTACCTTCAGCCTGTATTGGGGAGTGTTTTGATAGAAAAGATTCTTGCTCTGGTTCTTGGTTCTCTGATTGGCATCAACCAGTTGACGCAGCTGGAAGAGGTGCTCTTAGTTTGCTTCTCCTGGTGTGCCATTGTGGTCTTCATGATTTGCCTGAAGGTGAGTTAATATAGCAGTACTTAGGCTGTGCCTGTGTAGTTAGTTGGAGGAAAGTATGAATGCATGATTTGATGTTGTCTTCCTCTGTAGACCTCAGTAGTTTTGTAGGTGCATCTGGCTTCTGCATGGAGCACTCTAAGTCTGGGACGAGCTTTTGGATGATTTCCCCCTTTATGAGAGGTGTAGCTGAAGTGGGTGCTATTGTTTGTGTGGTTTTCAAACTGGTAACGTTTCTCCTTGTTATATTGAATATACTTTTTTTCCCTCCTGAGTATCATCCAAATGTAAAGGTTTTAAAAATAGTTGCACTGTGGTAGCTACTGTGTAGAAAAGCATCCCTCCACTGTTTTTTTGGTAAAATTACAGAGTTTTAATGCATGATGTGTTTCATGGCTTGTAAAGACACATGGGTTGTGTATTTTGGTGATGAGAAAACCTTTCCTACTCTACTGGAGGTACGTGTTCTGTACTGTATTACAGACAAGGGGAAAGGGCTACTGCTTTTTTTTTCTATCAAGCAAAACAAAACCACCACTCATAATTACGGGGACAGAATCAACTGGTAAAGACATATTACAATGAACTCTATTGCAGAATTGCACTATAGAGTTTGGGGGAAAAGATATTCACCATTTATGCAGCTTCACTTTTAAGGGGAAGCTTTTCTCTGGAGTATTGGATTTATTTTTTCCTTGAGCACATGTCTGAAAATATCTCCAGCATAGTGTAATCTACCTCATTATAAAGGTAAAGAGAGATCATTAGAAATATATTTTATGAGCTCCAAGTTTAAACTCTCCCTCAGATAGGGACAATATGACAGCTGGCAGACAAGCAGCAGACTCCATCAGAGGGAAAGCAAGCCAGTCAACTGTTTTTTAAATTGAGTAGTAGGACTTCTAACGAGCAGGGCCTCCAATCCCCATGAAAATACGGTTGGTGCACATAGCTCTGCCATGACCTGTTGTTGTTTGAATGGTACATTACTGTGATCAATCCTCTTTTGGATGAACATACAGTCCTCTCCTAATCACTCTCTTGCAGAATATCGTGTTTAATTCCTGGATTTCACAGTTCTGCATGATGCATTTGGGTGTCACTGTGCAGAAAGGCAACTGCTGTGCGTGTGAAATATCTGAGTGATTGGAGCGGCAGGGCATGGCTGTGCGGGCTACGGGAGATGGGGAAAGGTGTGAAGGCAGTGTGAGCTGAGGGAGCTGCTGTGCAGGAAAGGTGAAGCAAATCAGTTGGAGCAAGACATTTAGAGGGCAGAGAGGAGAGGCTGGGAGTGATTGATGAGAAAAGACCCCACTGGGAAAGAAAGGGAGCCCCTGTAGAGAAAGAACATTATAAACATGTCCTTTCATGACAGAACTACAGTGACACTGGAGGTAACGGAATGAGAAAGCAAAGGAAGAATTTCCTTTAATGAATCTTAAGTCTTAAATATACTTAAATATTTCTATTCAAAACAGTTTTCCACTCACCATGCTTAAGGCAAACTCCTGACCTTGTAACTCCTCAGTCAAGATGTATATATTGTTATGACGAAATTGTCTTACTCAATGGGCAGATGTCTCTTTCGTGGGAGGTAAGTATGCACTTTTTGCAGTACAGCAAATTACAGTCTTACAGGTGTTTCATTTTTGTCTTCATTTTCTCTGTATCAGTCTTTTTTGACACTGCTGCATTTCTTTTTTTCTACTAAGGAAAATGGCCAACTGCCTGACTAGAGGAAAGCAGCTCAAGTTGCAGCCTGTGCTGAGCAGCCAGACAGGAATTATTCCCTTGGAAATTGCTAACTCTCTCCCTTCAGGTTCCTCTCAGAGAGGTGATGATGCTCTAGACTCCTCAGCTTTGTCTTGGTTCAGTGTTTCTAGTAGTGTTATGATCTCTACCTTCATCTCATCATTTTATTTCAGTCCTTTGTGCTTGATTGTTTTCTAGGCCTGTGGCAGCTTTTGAGTGAAGAGTTGGGCTGTTTATCTCAAGTGGACAATCTCCACTGTGTGAATCTGGCCTGGGGATCTGGAAATAAACTGGTACAGGAATCTTGATGACATAAGGCGAGGCTGTGCTTCATATTATTTTTCAGCTTTCTGTTTTCATTTCCTTTGCCCGACTTTCTGTTTCTTTGTTTGTTTCTTTGTTTGTTTCTTTGTTTTTTAATTAAAGGAAGACCTCACTGAGAAATGCCGGGGAGGATGGGGAGAGAGGAGAAAGAGCAAACATGCAAGGATCAAGTGTTTCAGTAAATAGATATCATTAGGAACATGGTACATAAAACATGCAGGAGTGCAGCTAGGAGCCCCTTGGCCAGGGAGGATAAGTTTGAAGGAAGACAGAGCAATTTAGAGCAGAGGCTCTTATTGCATTCCTTGCATTAGGGACCATGGCATCTGCATTAACCCCTCTATATTTCCGTGAGAACCATCTCTGTTGCCTCAAGGAGTTAAATTGTAATTACTGTGCTGTAAGCAAAGAAGTAGTTTTCAGGAAAGAACTGCTATCATCTTTTACATGCAGACTCATTAATTTCTGTGATGTGCTAAATCTGTTCACTTGGTTGATGGTTAGTGCAGGCATTTTCTAATTGCTACCCATAATGCACTTCTATCCCCAAAAATCTAATTTCACAGCCTCGCTTTTTGTTAGGTGGGATTATGTTGATATCATGTACGTTTGCAAAAGACATTTTTTTCTGCTCTGTGCAGGTACTGTCTGGACAACCACAGCAGATGAGAGGGCTTCAGATGCTTCTGAATGAGAGGACAAAATGGCAGCAAAGTCAAGATATCGTAATTTTAGTGTAAATTATTCTGCCTCTTCCATGTTGAAAATATGTTGGCTTCTTTCAGACACTATTTTGTTGTGTTGTGCAGCAAAGATGTTTATAGTTCTAAGTCAAATATATACCTCAGGACTCTTCAATGATGACTGTTTCTGTCCCTCAATATATTCATTCTTGAAGCAATTATCCAGAGAAGTCTGGAAGGAAGACAGCTTTTTTAGAAAGGTGGAACTTTTGTCTTTACTTTTGGAAAAGCAGAAATAATCTGGGAAAAATAATGTCACATCTGCTTATGACCAAAAAGAGAAATCTAGTAGCAGTGGTCATGCAGAAAGAACTGGAGTTTATGGAAGTATGGAGTGTCCTTTTGGGGAAGGATTGGTCAGGAAACACTTGACAAAAATTTACAGTATCTTTCATGCACAAAAGGATGTTTTACTCTCGAAGGGAGAAGTGACTCAGATGCTGAGTCTCCTCACCTGATTTTTAGGGCTGCAAGAAATATCTGCAGCTCTGGCTGGGTCCTGCCCTGCCTTTAAATCAACTGTGCAGGATGTTCAGTGGAAGAGGATGGGACATGACGTGAGAAATTTCTGGATGTGACAGATAGCCCCACGGGGAGTCGGCGGAAGTTAGAGATAGTGCCATGAGGGATGACTGGATTTCACAGGTGGCTAAAACGGAGTATGTGAGAAACAGCCAGGCTTCATAGATAACTGAGCTGTGGAGTGCTGGGGACCTTCCTGGACATAGTCCTGCAAGGCCAACAATGCCTGAGCAACTGTATCAGTAATGCTTTATTTGGGTATAGAGATAGAAAAACTGGCACCCAGGGGTAAAAAAAAGGGCTGCTGTTTATTTGGGTAGAGGCTGCAGTTGGCAAAGGATGATGTGAGGATGGCATAAAGAGGGATCAAAAATCGGACAGGGGATAATATGGTCAGTTAATAAGGTCCTGTGAGCAGTGCTGCCTGAGGGATACTTGATGGTACCTGCCTGAATAAACCAAATCTATTCTTCTGACCATACCACAGGGATCCAAGCTGTGGCTGGGAGGACCAGGGTGGGGGACAGGGTGCTCTCCTTGGCACACAAGTGCACATCCAGGTGAATCAGTGGTGCATCTTGGTGTCACTGTGTCCATGCCCACTCCAGTCTTGAGGGTGCTGGGTGTTGGTGTCACTTCTAACACTAACAGGCACTGTCTTGGGGCACCTTACGTGGGATAGGGACAGATAAAACTACCAGCCTCAAATTGCAGGCTGGCATTTTGTCCCAAGAATATCCAAGAATAAAAAGATAATCATATTCTTTCGAGTAAAACATAGTTGAGAATGTTCTGTAAAACTAACAAGAATGTATCAATAAAGGAAAAATAACCCATGAAAGGTTTATTGCAAAAAAAAAAAAATTTAGTGGAGTACAGAAGGTTACTTTGGGACAGGAGTGTAGGGGCTTAATTTCTTGGTGTTCTTATGCTGATCAAATGGGAATGCTTGGAGGACTAATCATAAATAATCATAATCATATCCTGCCTAGATGGATATGTGTTTAAACATAGATGCAGTTGCCTGCAAATTGTTCTGTAAAGATAGTGAAGGCAAAGAGGGGATATATGAAATTAACAGCAGAATGGGCTAATTAAGATCTTCCGATAGGTGCTTAAAATTGGGTTATTGTGTAGAATGTTACTTACTTGACCGTGACTTATTATAATGCTGTTTTCTTGAATGTTTTTGTTTGGTTGGTTTTTTCCTTCCTTTTTTTTAAACTTAACCTTCTTCCAGCACTCCTGTTCTGACCTCTTAGGGACACCCACATGTAAAGTGGGGAGTCTGCGTCTGCAGAACGCTGAACCCACCCGGCACCTTCTCGGATCTGCTGCCTCTGACATGTTTTGCTGAGGAAGCCTCTGAATAACTGGAACTGATTAACAGTGAAAAGAAAAGAACTTTTTCAAGCAGCACTTTTCTGTTGTTGTCTTAAGGGTTACTGAGAGATTCTGAGTCCATTTATGCTAAACATTGCCTTCTGAGCAGGTCTTGTGCTTGGTTAAAAACTCCTGACATTTTCTCGCTGTCTCTCCTGCAGTTTTCCATTTCACCCAAGAGCCTCTTGGATAACTCGTGAATTCATTTAGTAGAAGCAACAGGAAGGCTGGAAGAAAGTGGACATGACTGAGCTGTAAAAAAAGCATTGGCTGTGGCTAAGGAAAGGAAATGCTGCGTCTCTGCATCAGCACTTCCACATGAAAGGATAAAAGGTACAGAGCTAACCAGAATTCATCAGCCACTTCTTTTCTATAAATAATTTAAGTTGTTCTCATTTTTTTTTAGAAAAAAAATAATTTCTTAAGATCTAGAAGGGCTCTGCACTCATGCCGAAACTGTCAAATCTTTCTAAACTTTCTGGCAAATCAGCAGCAGTTTCAATCACCAGGTAATTGCAGGTACCATATCGGCACCCATAGTTGAAAAATAATTGTCTGGGACAATTGGAAAGCAAATGTTCACATCTCTCTGGATGTGGAGTATCAAGTCTGAGCTCCAAAGGGCAGCCATCATCATTAGAGGGAATGCCTCTCGCCAGTTCCTTTACTACCACTGCTTTCAGCGTGGAAACATTTCGCAGTACTCCTAAAACACAAGCACATGAATTCACACACTTTGCTTTCAGAGCAGATACTTTTATTTTTATATTGTCAGCTGTGCCCCTAATGACAATTGATGGTTCAGGTCAAATGCATGTTGTTATGCTATTTTTATGTGCGGGTTATTTGGATTGCTTCTTTTTCATGTGTTGGTAGTTGCCTGCCAGCTGGTGGCTAGATTCTGCTGGACAATTAGCAATTTTCCCCATCTGGTGAATAGATTTACTCCACATGCATCTTGCATGTGATAACATCTGAGGTTCAGATAGAGATGTTTTGGTAAAGGCTACTCTTTGCTGTCCAGAGCAGGGCTTTCTCCTTTTCTCCTATATGCTTTGCATGTTTTCAGAGAACCATGGCTTTTGAAACTGATGGAAGTGCTGTCTGAGTGGTTTGTGATGCCACAGTTAGATCCTGATGTTTGCAGTTCTCCTAGAAATGAAGCAAAACTACAGTAATGGTGTTCCTGATTGGGTGAATAATAAATGACAAGGATTTTTTTCCTTTCCACACAAACTTTTCTCATAATTAAGTGTCGAGCTCTTTCGATGATCCGCTTTGTTTCCACTTTGTGCACAGCTCCAAATTAACAGATATCCTGCAAAACCAATCACTGCAGGACTGAATTGTTTCAGAGTTCACTCCACTACACCTCACCCTGCCAAATTCCAGCTGATTGTAGAAGTCATGCTGTGCACCCGTTTAAATTGAAAAGCTCACAGGCTTGGTTGGGCCATTTCAAAGTTTGCAGAGATTTAGCTCTAATCCTCTTAAAATATTAGGCCATATGACCTTGCATACCATATTGTCAGTGGGATAAAGATCCCTTTGATTTTTATTTACACTTCTTCGCATGGGAGGAGGCAGGTTAATTCATTACATCTCAGTGCCACCTTTGGCTCCCCATCCCCTCCCTTAGGTCACTCATGTGGATACAGGAATGTTTCGGCAAGCAGGGTTTGCATTTTTCTGCAGCTCTGTGCTCCACTTTGCTCTCCAGAGGCACGCTTACAAGATACCAGATTTTCAAGGAAATAAATTGTTTTATTTTTGCATAAAAGATGTCCTTCCATCTACCTTTATGGAATGGAGTTTTTCATTCTAAATGTTTTATGTAGACAATTTCAACAATTCATGTACTTGCTTTCACTTTATAACTTTTCAATTAAACAATGAGTTTTAAAAGCTGGCACTAGTTCCAACTCGTCATTGTTACGAATTTTGCCTTCAAGTATTACTTTTTCATGTTTACTGTGTAACAAAAATAAGGCAGAAGGAGTATAGGGAAGAAAAATGCTGTATTCATAGAGGATAATGGTCTTGAAAAAAGCAGAACATGCAGAAGTTCCACAGCCCCTCTATCCATTACTTAGCATAGTTAACCGACACACATGCAAAAGTAATAAAAATTTGTGATTTACTAGTGAGCTTGGCTAGGAAAATGGGTCCCATGCAATGCAAAATGTGGAGCTTTTCTGTCTAGGAGAGAAGGGAAGGGGATAAATCCAGAGATATATTGAGAGACATTTGATGCTGTTCAAACATTCAGTATTTTGACAATGAAAAAAATAATTGCAAGAGGTTGTGTACTTTCTGCAAAAATATAATTTTAATTGAAACCTGATTTTTCTGCCTAGAACCACATTCAAGTTTTGACTAATGTTGTTTCCCTGTAGTCTTCCAAAGTCCAAACCAAGAGTAAAGCAGTGATGATTTCAGGCCCTAAGCTAAAGATATGCTACTTGCTCATAAAGTTCATGAGTTTAAGATCAAAATATTAGCCCATCCTGCCATCTGCTAGTAACCAAGCTATTCTTACACTATACCAATATTATGAAGGTTAGATTTTGTCCATTGTCTCTTCTTACATATCCTTCTATCTGAAAGAACTCATTACTTGCCTCCATACTTCCCAATGCCTCATCAGGCAACAGTGTAGTTTGTAAATTATTTTAACACATACAAGCCCATTAAACAAAGCAAATTTATCAAGGCAGCATTGATCCAAACTTTATCTGTCCAGCTTCATTTCCAAATAAAAATTACCATTACTTCAAGGACGTGTACATCCACGGCCTTTCCTACTGGTAAAAATCCATGAGGATTTCTGTGGGATTTAATAGCCTTCAAATGTGTAAAACTGTATTCTAAGTGGGTTAACTTTAAGGGGAATCTTCCAAGTTAAATATCACCTTTGATCTAAGAATTTTCCATGTTTTATTACTGCAAGTAGTACCTACATGCTCAGAATGACAAAGAATGACAAAGGTAGAAAAGACCCAGTTTCTTAATTCTACTATTTATTTTACATGGTCAGACACATTTCATTTTTCCAGGTGAATCTACAATACACGAAAGCTTTAGAAGAAATACTTTCATTTTGGGGGGGCAGGGGCAGGAGAATGAGGCTAGGGAGATAGCTATAGCAATTCCGAGGCTTGGCTCAATTTCTGACAGAAAAGGAAGAGATCTCATTTAAAACATGTGGAAGAGTCTATAGGCTCTGGCTCACTTTTCCTTTAGCTGCAGCTAAACCGATTACTTTCTTCCCACCACATCTCCCAAAAGCAGGAGTGAGGGTTGTAACAAGGGCAGCTAACTCCAAGATAGACGATGAGTCAGAGGCTTCAGCTGTGATTTGTGCAGCCTGGCATATTAATGTAAACTGATAGCAGCTTATAACGAGCATCTGCTATTGCCTCCTGTTAAAGATGTGCTACTGGACTTGCTGGACCTTTGATGTGACCCAAGTACAGCTGCTGTGGTGCTCTTTGTAAAGGCTCAAACCATTAGCGAAACCACACAAAAGCAGAAAAAAACTCGGAAGGGCTGACTGCCACCAAGTTCCTTGGATGCCTCTGTGTAAATCAACAGACCTCGGGAGTCTGAGGCCAGCAGAGTTAGGATTAGTTTTTGCCAGAAAAGGGAAGGGCCTATGTGCTAAGAGTCTCAAAACTACAGACGAGCTGCAACCCTTAAGTGGTCTTACCTTTTTTAAGCTAAGTTGAAGTTTAGTTTCTGTTTGGACTCTGAAGGTTTAAAATGTACCAGATGTGGTGACGTGAGCCCCAAAAAATATTGTGGAGGCTCTGTCCCATCAAAAGGGAGGCCAGCCAGTGCCAGGTATCTGTGAGAATGATCACTCACGTAGTTTCTCCCTGAAGAGCCAGGTTTAATTTGTTATCTTCCATCTCTTGTACTCCAAGAAAAGTGACATGTGTGCGAAGCGGGAAAAAATCCATCTAAAGAAAACCGAGGTTGCAAATTTGCAAGGAGATTTGGGAGCAGATGTGAAAATTGAGGCTGCTTTCAATTCATTTTAAATAGGTGGATGGCAAGTCAATGGTATTTCTCTAAATGCATGGTTATATGCTGTACAGGTATATAACACATATCAGAGTGTTAGATCTATAGATCGCTGCTCTGGAATGGTGTATAAACTCTGCTGAAAATTAAATGTCATCCCACGTTTAGTATTTGATACAGTGAAATATGACTTTTGAGACCTGGGTAGAGAATTGAGCCCTAAGTGAATACTTTGAGATCCTGCTGTTGCCATGTGAAAGAGGGAGGAAAAAGGTTCACGCAGGAGCGGGTGAGGGTTTCCACACCCTCTTCCTTGTGATGAAGTGACTGGATTAGACAGTTTCCAAATAAACAGATGTGAGTAAGGTTATTACTATCTTAAAGCACTAGCAGCAGACAACAGCAAAGTGAGAGAAACACCAGGTTATAAACAGAGGCTTTTTCTCAGGATTCAAGCTGTTGCTTTTCTAGTTTTCCATCCTTTCCCCCTTCTGAGTAATTTTATCTGATAAAACTATTAGTTGCTGTGATAGTTAGTAAGTGGAGGGGGATAGGAATAGCACAGTCTAGAAATTAGTAGTAGGCTTTATTTTTTTATTTCCTTCCAAAGCTGCCTCTTGCCCTTAAATCGTTCCTCTCTATTTCTCCCTGCAGACGTTGCCTCCTCTCTCTTTTCTCCTGTTTGCTTATTCTCTCATCAGCAAAACCTCACCCTCCTCTCCCTTTGCCGACGGGTAGGCAGAGCCCTGGTGTCCCACCCGAATGGGGCTGCATGCTCAGCTGCTCCCTGAACCCCAAACCCCATGCTCAGAAATGCACCTTGGATCGTGCCACACTGCCCCTGCAGCTGCCCTGAGAGCAGCTGGCAACTGAGAGGGAACAGTCTGGTCTATGGGGTGAAAAGAAACCTCTTGCAAACAGGCAATGAAACCTGGGAAAAAAAATTATTTACTGAAAGAGTGGTGAAGCATTGGAATAGGCTGCCCAGGGATGTGATGGAGTCACCATTCCTGAAGGTGTTCAAAAAACATGTAGATGTGGCACTTCAGGACATGGTTTTGTGATCATGCTGGTGTTAACTGACAGTTGGACTTGATGATCTTAGAAGTCTCTTCCAACCTTAACAATTCCATGATTCTATGATTCTATGGTTCTGTGATGCTATGAACACAAGGCTGGAAATGAGTGGAAAGCTTGAAATTAGCTTGCAGGGACAAAGGAGACAAAACTAATTAAATATGGGAGAGGAACAGTAGAAAGGAAAGAACTGTCAGGCCACACCCATTGTTGGCATAGGAACCAGTGAAGTTGCATGGTAAACACTGCCAAAGAAAGATTATTACTGTGAGTCTTCACTCCAGCATAAATATCACCTGGCATGTTCTCAGGAAAAGAAGCAGATCTTAAAAATGTATCCTTCACTTTTTGATTGAGAGTGGAGAGAACTATGGGTAAAACAAGCACAAAATTTGTGCCATTTAAGAGGTGATGGCTTTGAGTATTGCAAATACCTACTAGCTGTACAGGAGTCCGTGTAATCTCCAAGGCTTGCAATGAAAGAAGGCTGTCGTTCAGTATGAGGAGTCCTCCCTAAACTCTCTGACTGTGGCAAGGAAGCGATATGATGGCAGAAGTAAAACGTTCCAATAAACACAGCTGCCCAGGGAGTGAATCCCTGTGGGCAGCAAATACACCGCTCGGACTGCTTCTTGGAAGGTGGAAGCAGGTTAGATTATAAATGCAACAATAATTACAGTGTTGTTGAAGACAGTTGCACTGTAAATGAAAAATTCAGATGATACAAAGGAGCCAGTAAGGCTATGAGAGACTGTTCTGAAATCTGAGGATAAAATAAAAAAAGACTGATGCTGGAGGAACACTGGGTCCAAGAAAACTAATATGACAACATGACTGGTCAGCACTGTCAGGAAGGAGATGCAGACAGACAAAACAAAAAATGAATAAAGGATATTCAAAGATCTGAAAGGGAAGGAGACTCTTCCAAGTCCTTGGGGTGAACAAAATGAACATTGTGAGACAGGCGTACTAATGAAAGGCCTGGGAAACGCATTAAAAGTGTCCCACTCTGAGTAACTAAACAGATGCTTTTTATTTCTGCTATGGCTAGAAAGAAGAGACAGCATGGGGAAGAGCCATAGTCAGGCTTGGTTGCAGGTGGTAACATCAAATGGTGTAAGCCCTGGGAAGGCACAGAGGAGTACTCATGGCTACCACGACACACAGGAAAGGGATCCTTGCTTGGCAAGGCATCCAAGTTCTAGCCTTGCCACACCTCAGACACCAGCAGACATCTATGAATCCTCCTCCAGTGGAGGTGGGTGTTTTCTGCTGCTGATCTAGTTACGGAATGGCCTAGTCATTACTGAGACCTGTTTGCTGTGAACTGAGGTGCTGTTAGTGGTTGTCTCGACTCCAGAGCATCAATAACCTGTGTTGCTGTGACCATAGAGCTGATTGCAGGGGATTTATGTCTTGCTGTGACACAGCTGCAGGGTCCTTATGTGCAAGCAAGCAAACCCTCTCATCTGGGGGAATGATGGACCTATTGCTCTTGCTGGCTGTGCTGTAGGCTTCAAGTCACTTAGAAGTATCCAGTCCACTCTAAAGATTCTGTATTTTATGTGCAGATACCTCCTCTGTCTGGAAAAATGCTGGACTAAACATAGCAGCAGACAAAATCTAGCAAGCTCAGGCTTTGACTGTGCTCCTTAGTTCCCTGACTGGACATCTTGGAGATTTTACAGTCCCACTCCAAAATCTTGAGAAGTTATGGTTGTACATAAGATCAATTGTGGCCATACTTGACAGTGTTGCTGGCTTTTTAGTTGGTCTCCCTGGTCAATGCGCAAACCAGGAGTGCACCGTAGTGGTGGCTGCATGTGCTGTGCTGTGGCCCTGTGTCAGAGAGGTGCAGTGGAGGTACCTGCCTCCCTTCTCACAATCCCTTTTCTGGGGGTGGGCAAACACCCCCGCATGCAGACCTTGAGACAGGTGTGAGCTCCAGTCTGGGTGCCTGGGTGGACAGTTGGAGTAAAGAGGGTGCGAGGGCACATTTTGGTGGCTTGCTGTGCTTTGTAAATAAAGCCTTGCTTCATCAGCTTTCCGTCTTTAAAACGGAGGGAATATAAACTTTTAATTTAAAGACAAATTAACTTCTGCTTCTGAAGCATTCAGGTGGCATATTGAGGATCACCACAGGAGAGTCCATGAGGAGATAAATTATTTTATACAGAGGGAAGGGATTTGGTTAGTGTACAGTTAAGCAGTGCCTGGAACTAGATGGTAGGTGAAGGGGATGAAACAATATATTGCACAGCTGTGCACTGGCACAGTCTATTGAACTAAGGCACACAGTTTCATCAGAAAAAATAGCATGTGGCCTTATAATTTAAAGCTGTATTGTAAGTGGAAGGGGGAAAGAAAACCTTAAACCTGCCATTCCCTAACCTTTGGACAGTTGACTTTGCACCCACAATGTTCTTTTACTCTTGTTATTTTTTGCATGTAGCACAATACAAAGAAGAAAAAGCTTTTATTATTAAACAGAAGTGACAACAGGATGGATATCTGTGGCACGGGGCTGCACAAGAATGCAGTGGAGTCAGCAGTCCAGTCCATGACTGTTTAATCCAGGGTTTAGGCAGTCTCCAGGAGGTAATACAGCATTGTGCAATTACTGTTCGTCATCCTGCAGGTTAGAGAGGAGCATCTCTGTATTTTCACCTCCCAATTATTTTGTTCCCTATGTAGTCACTTGCACCACTGCAAACCAGGTTAATACATGAAGAGATGTAACATTTTTCTTTTCCAAGAGGCAAGCAGTGAATACACTGGCTTCAGCATATACTCCTTGCTCCTACCATGTGTTTTGTGCTGCCCTGCAGAATTCCTGTGTGTTAAATAAAGGCGAAATGTTAACATGAGGACAGTAGAGAAGCAAGTTGACTGTTGGTGCTTAGAAGTAATAATAGATGCTTGCCTCTCTATGAACTTTGTGTCACTCAAGCTTAACCTTTACATGCTTATGTAGGATAAGAGATAGATTAGGTTTACAGGAAAACTGAAGGTTAAAAAAAAGAAAAATACCTTAAATCCCAAAGGCCACGAAGGAGAAGCCAGAGGTGTGATTGCATTGTGTCAGGTGGTAGTTGTTCTCCTCCTCTCTGAAGCAGCTCTGATACACACAGGATAGTGTAATGCCGTGCTGTTACAGCCTCCTCTATTCTGTGAACACTAAGAAAATGTTTTCAGAGGAACAGGAGATCCTCAGACAGCAAATTTAAGCCTACAGTAATACGCCCCATTTCTTTGGCTATTGTTTCCTGTTTGCTTTCAGACTATAAAATCAGTACTACAGCTAGATGAAGTTGTGCTGTGCTCAGCCACTTGGTCCTATCCCTGCATCACTTCCTTTCTTGTGCTCCTCACAAAGGAAGAAATGACATGGGGGTGGGAATGAGAAGCCCAAGTGGGCAGATCTGCTGTCCTAGCAATTACCTGGTGTCAAGACAAGTTTATGTTGACTTAAATCCTAGAGCCACAACTGCCTTGTGGATTATCTTTAAGTGATACAGACTGCCAGGTTTCTGCAGACCATGAGATGCAAATTGCTCTAATGGATGGGTCAGTAAATGTAATGGAGAGAATTTGGAAATAATATGTATACAGTATTTAAATATCCCCAGGGTATTAGGTGTATGCAAGTAAGGAGAACTTAGGACTAGAGGTGCACAGGCAAAAACATTGCAGATGCCTTTCTGCATCCTCCACTCCACCTCTCCTCCAGGGCTGATGGCACAACTGCCTCAAAACCATTCAGCCTTCTCAGTGTTACCAGAAGCCTGGTTTTGCAGTCTGGGTCAGATCTTTCTCTCAGGGGGATTTGTTTACATTTGGAGGCACGAGGGACCCTAATGCAGTGAGGTGTAGGGATGCTGATATATGCTGAAATCTCTTTGTCCACTGAAAGCGATGTAAGCAAAGACCCTGAAGCAAGTGAGAATGTAATGCTATGCAGCGTAAGATAGTCTAAAACAGAGCTGCTCTGATTCCTCCATCCTTTCTGACCTCAATTTTATGTTCTCATCCTTTCTTCTTTTGCAGCTGCTTGTAAGGTCAAGGCATGAGATCTGAACCAACTGAATGCTCCTGAAGCTTTTTTCTTTTTTTAAAGCTTCTTATAGTTAGTTTCAGCTCTCCAAACAAGCTCTTTATGCAGCTGTGTGGGTATCAATCCTGGTGCAGGGGAGGGGGCAAGAACACAGCCCAGAGCAATGATAGGCTGGGGTACAGCTGACTTGGATCAACCTCACCTATTTAGGAATTGAAGCTTCATTAAATATTCTGAGTGCTTCATGTTGCTTCTGACCTGCAGAAGTGAGCTATATGCTGCCTTTCATTACAGACCATGCCTAAATAATTGTCTAGCCTGAAGGCATGCCTAGAAATCTCTATCACTCCCATTGATTCAAAATGGAAAGCCTCCTAGACCTTGCCTCCACCTTCCAAACCAGTCCTTTGCAGTGCTTGTTGTTGCTTATATGTGTTAAAGTTTATAACAACTTTGAGCCTTTTTTATTCATTGTTTGGTGTGGTAATAAGCTATGGTATGAATGTGTGACATGCTTGTATTACAAGGATTGTGCAAATTAAAACTAATTCCAGTGAGGTGGCTAGAGTAATAGAAAAAGGAGGTGATGAAGAACTAGTCGAGGAAGCAATACAAAAAAAAATAATCCAAGCCATCTTTATAGATCAGCCAGTATATTTACAGCTACTGTTGAAAGATGAGTTATTGAATGATACCTATTTTCACCCTGACCATAGATTTCAGAAATGCATGCAAGTAGAATTATCTTCACCCAAGCGGTAAGCGTTTGGACAGTTATCAAATCTAAACGTTGTTTATGAATCGATTTTTGCTTCCTTAAGTTCAGCTTCGCTATCCTTGCAGCATACCAAGCGTCGTAACCAGCCTGACAGATTACACAGGGGTTATGTTTTGCATCTGGAGTCCCGCATGCAGCACTCATCCTGGAGAGATGCCTTCAGGCATCTGCACTTGGGGTGGAAAGGAAAAGGCAGCCTTGGGAAGATGTACCCTTCTTCCCTTTAAAGGTAATTGTTAAGTCTATGTTCTTTAAGGACAATGCTTTGTTACTGTGTAGATAACTCTAGTTATGCTTCTGTGTTTTTTGTTATTTTTTAGTAGCATAGACTCTGAGGATAACAGGGGCTTGACATTTTCTGTTAGGCCAAATCCCATGGTCGGCACTCAGCCTTAACTTCTGCAAACTCCTAGTGGAAAAACTGCAGGGATTTTTCTGCATACAGGCTTTTAGCATTTTATTAGCTGTAAAATTGTCTGTAATGAGGACTTCACTCCAGTCTCTGTAGAACCTGTGCTGCCTGCTTTCAGGGACAGAACGTGGAGCCGGATGGATTAGTAGAGTAATCTGGTAATGCAAATTCTTCATATTTAATCAAGGGAGCATCTACTCTGCAGTCCCAAATGCTTTTTGGCAAAACACACTGGCAGTACTGAGCTCTGGCAAGATGGCAGTACTGTTATTTCTCCCAGAGGGCCAGAACAAAACTACCTCCTCTTTCCTCTGGGAAAGGCTATAAATAGAGGTCTGCTGGGAGCTTGATCTCATATTCACAGAGGCAGCTGCTGGCTGGGATTGCAGTTGACCTTCTATCCCTTCTTCATCTTTGCTCATTCCTTCCTAGTTGGTGTTTGTGTGATTTTGTGGTGGGCTGGTGCAGGGAATTAAACCAACTGGAAAGTAATCATAGCAACAGAAGACTCTGGTGCTTGCACATATTGCACATTGCTTCCTCCACATTTCTGTCTTCCCCCAGAGAAGCTGACTGTACCTTCCATGTGCCACTCTACCTTCTGAAGTATTGGGCAACTGAGTAAACAATGTGCAAGACAGCTTAGGGATTTAAGTTAAATCTACGTCTGTGTGCAACAAAAAGGCACATATTATTCACAAATACAGGGTGAAACTAGAAAACATCAGTCACATGCTATTTACTAACTGCAGTAACAGTTACTATTTATGTATCTGCAAACCACAAAATGGATGAAACCTCATAGGTTAAATTAATGGAAACTGAGAGAAACAACAAAAAAACTTGCTTGGGACTACAGAGTGCCCAAGATGTAGTTAACTCTCAAGTCACTCTGAGCTCATGAGCCCCTGCCGTATGTCTGATTTGTTGAGAAAGTGCTGGATTTCTGTGCAGGAGGGAGTGTGTCCTCAGGGAAAGGCACAACCTAAACGAGAGCAAGAACACCAGCTAGGGAAAGCAGCACTGCAACAGATTTAGGCAGCTATGAAGATATACCCTTTGTATATATTTTCCCCGTAAATGTTTAGCCTGTTAAAAGCTAAAAAAAATCACAGGAGGAAGAGAATATTTTTTAACTGACCAATATTACATGTGTGAGAAGGAACCTTTACTAAAAGTGCCCCTAGTGCCATGTATTTTGCTGGAGGGACCAAGTGACATCTGCTTTATCAAGACACAGGAAATGCCATTTCCTGTCTAGTCAGGGGCATCCAGCCAAGTACTAGTCTCAGTTGTCAGCCAGTCAATTATTTGATTACTGATGTACAGCCAGCTTACATTTGTGGATCGTCCTCCAGATAGGATGCAATGATTACATATACATTTGACAGTCAGTTTCAGGCTTATTTTCAGCTTTAAACCATTATTTATCAACACAGAGGACAGACCTCACTGAAGTGAATTGTTTTCAACTCCCCTGTTTTTCAAAAATTTGATGTGCAGTTTGACAGGTTTGCTCAGGTCCTCATTCTGGTTTTTGGTTTGAGTTTTGGTACTTTTTTTCAGAGAAAAGAAATGGTTTCTCCTTCTCAGTAAGATGAAAGTAGAAGTATTTTTTCCCCTTATCTCCTGAAATAAATTAAATAAGATTTTCTGACAATGGTGCTCATTTCACCCTTTGGTTTTGGGAAATGATATTCATCCTGAGAAAATAACTCTCTGTCTGTTGGCTTGAGGATCCAGCTGCTTGTCATGTTAGGCCATTTGGAGATGCAGATCTGAGTCCAGCTGTATTGCCAGGATCAGTGCCCTTGGGACTCAGCACAAAAACACTTTGATCCCTCCCAGTGACAGGGTTTTTGCTAACAAGCCTCCAGACATTTCAGCTAGTATGTCATCACCCTTGCTAAAGTAGAACAGAAGGATGAAACAAAAGTATCTCCAAAGACCTTTAATAACATCAGTTGAAGGGGAACGAGTAAAACATCCCAGGTGAGACACTTCTGTAAAAAGTGTTAGCATGGGCCACGTGACCATATGGAGGACAGAGAGCCCTTCGTCTCCCCCCCTTTTTTTTTCTTTTTTCTTGTCTTTCTCTTCAGAGCTGAAAGAAAGGGTAGGAGCTATGAACTGTGAATTACAATGAACAAAGCACTTAACATCCTTTAAATAGCTGGATAGGGTCAAAATAAGGCAAAAAGTCTAAAACACGTAGAAGAGAGAATGAACCTGAAAAGGCCTATCACATTTTATACTGAGTGCCCCCCCCTGCAAATTGTACTTCTCAGTGATGCCCTGATTAGTTCAAATTTTCCACACACTTAACATGGACTAAGTTACACAGTTCCTGTACACAGCAATAGGATTTATGCTTTTAATTCCCATTATTATAGAGCTCCATATATATCCTATTGCTTTTACCTTTTAAAATCCAGACAGCTTATGCAATGGGCATGTGAATTGTGCAGCCAGGATATGGGATGAGTGCTTCAAAAGAGCAATCACCTGATGCTCTTGTGCAACTAAAATAAGTGAGAAGTTAGTTAACTAATACCTCACGTCAATGAAGTAATCCAGTTAATGAATACCTTGGAGGAAGTGTTGAATTTTGTGCTAGATACTTGAAATCCAGGCTTTGTACAATCCAAGTGCATTACTTGAGCAGAAATCAGATTAGGGGGATTGTCAACAAGGCAGTATGTGATTAGTAGTAGCAGAGCGACTTTCAACAGATCATGCAAATGAAGCAGGGAGGGCAGCAGGGCCAAAATCATTGTCTTAATGAATAGAGAACATGTTTTGTAGATTATTTCGTTGCTCAAAGAAGAACTGTAAAGGAGAGAGGGCATTAAAATGCAAGGCTTTGTCTAACTTGCTCAGCCGTAATCCTCCCACTTCTGCAGAATAATTTTGCAGACGACAGGCAATTTGATCTGAAAGCCTGACTCTGCATCCAAAGGCATGGGAAGTTTTTTCTCTTGGAGAATGAAACTTTATGCAGTCAGGTAAAAATCCAGAATGACCTAGTAGAACAGAAATATTTAAGCAGATGTTTAATGCCTAAGCACATCAGCTAGGCTAGGATGCTTTAAACATACAATACCTAAAACTACATATTTCTGAAAGAAAAGCTATCTAAAAGCCTAGGAAATCAAGGCACAGATAACTTTTCAACAGTGTGATAGGGTTGATCATTTCATCTTGTCAAGCCCCATCCACTAGTGACCTTGGCTACTCATTATTATTAATAATGTTGTTTCAGATTATGAGCATTAGTGAAAAAAGACCAGGTATTAGGATCTGTGCAAACCAAGCAGTAGATTATTTGTCTGTAAATAGCTGATGTTTCTGGAAATGTGCCTTTCATCTTTTTTCCAAGATTTTTATTTGAGAGGTTATTTTATTTTTTAAAACAAACAAGCGACCAAGGCTCCTCTTTCCTCCTCACCTGCATCAGAATATTCCTCTCTTTTTTGCTACAATTTGGAATTGCGGAATGGAGAAAGCTTCTTGAAGCAGTAACTCATCCTTGCCATACAGGACAAAAGGAGCACATATTTCTCCTGACATTCATTGTTTCTGACTCCTATTTGGTCTCATCAAAATTCTGTTTTCCATCCAGAGCATCTCTGTGTTTTCAAGCTGGGTAGTGTTTGCATTACAGTTGAAACAGCCCAGAAAAGTTGGATTGCTAGTGCAGTGTATATCTTAGTGAATGGCACCCTAAGAAACACTTTCCTGCCAGAGCTCCCAGCTGTCCTCTTGACAGAAACTCTTGTGGCGGTGAGTGCAAATAGCTCAGTAAGTGGTTCTAGGGTAAATGTGAAAACTCTTCCCTCATGCCAAAGGGAGATTTCTCAGGAGCATTTCACAATGTCACTCTCCACAAACATCAAGCCATGCCTGGTGGCAACCAGACTGACATTGCCTCAATATTCCTCTTCTCTTGATAGTACTTTGACAGACTGTTTAGTTGTGGGATTTTTTTTTTCTTTTATTTAATGGCAGCATTTGCAGCCTTTGTGTGTGTTAGCTAGGTAGCAGTGTGCCCACTAGTGTATTAGGCAATCTTCCCTGCCTTCACAAAACAGGGATGCAAACAGCTCTGCTGCTGTACTTATGGTACACCCTGATCAGAGCTTGCCTCGTTGTAGTTTTATTTTGCACTATTGCACTTGGGAATATGGGCACATATCAATCATGTCAAGATTGCAGAAGGTATTGTATCATCCTTGCCTGTCTGCTCTAGCTGTAAAGCAAAACAGCATTATTATATACTGCCCTCCTGCATGAATCAGGTGATTTAACTTCACTGGCAAGAAACCAGTTCAGGGAACATCTGAAATATATTGGTCGCATCACTGAGCTGTCCAATATTGTTATATAGCCAAAGAAGAGGAAAAAAATGCTCCCAAGAAGCCAGATTCATATCTAAAATGACCTTGAAAAAGATCCTAGTGATATGTGGGTGTAGAGAATAAAGGAATAGTTAATTTTCCCTTGCAAGTGTAACTCATCCTCTGTTGTGAATCAAACAGTACCCCTTCACTCAGGAGTCTAACGTCAACATGACCGAATTTGTTAGTTCCATTCTGCTTGTTCTAGCCTGGTGTCACAGCCATCAAACAGCACTGACACAAGTAGAAGCCTTAGAAAGAAGAGAGGGTTTTCCTGTCCTCTATACACATGTAAATTGATGTCCTTTACCTATTGAGTTGTACCCTGAAGAAACACCTTGGAGCTTGCTCAGTGTTAACTGTAGAAATCTTGCCTATTGTCCTGTTCTTCAAACTGTGTAATATACACCAGATTTCCTCCTTTCAGTGAGTGGAGCAGTGCTTGGTAGCTTACTGTCTAGCTGTGAAGTCTTTCGGCACCGAGTCACTACTTTATTTCCTCTCTTAGGTTCTGTTAAATACTGCTACATTTCTGATCATGTTTTTGCAAGACTCCAGCTTTTTGTTAAATTGACTGTTCTGGAGACTGAGCATCCTTTGGCAACAGTTGTGTTTATAATCAATACCTGAGTCAGCTGAAATACTAGACTAAAATAATTGCAGAGAATTTGTATTTAACTAAAAACTCTGGTTTTATGTGAACTTGAAAAGCTTTTTTTCTTTTTCCCTCTGAAGTACTGTGCATGTTCTCATTCTAAGTCTATCCCTAAGAGATTCTAATTTTACTCTCCTGCCTTTTGACGAATAGACATCAGGGCTTGATGGGGAAGAGAGCTCTGAAATGAGGGAAGAGAGAGAAGCTTACAAATGGAAGTTACTTGTCTGTATTTACTTATTTGTTCTAGTAGTCTGCAATGTCTCTGAGGGTGCCTTTACAAAGCTAAGTGCGGGAAGCACACTGTGCTGTGAGCAAGCTGGGTGTGAGTCAGCTCTCACATGAAAGCCATGTAATTCTTCATATTTTTGTTAGTCTGATCATGGTGCCCCTCGAATGCTGCTGCTACGTGGCTTTTTAATGGGGATGCAGTTGCAGCTGCCCAGGGCAAAGCAGGGGCTCAGCAGGCTGCACGCCCCATGTGTGTGTGGACACGCACAAGAGGAACAAATGCTGTGTGCCTGGTTTTTGCTGCCCATATGGCCCCGGCAAGAAGCTTTAAAACTGACACGTGCTAACTTCTGCTTTGAGACTCCTTTATTCTGCCGCAGTTGTGTGAGGGCAGACTCTCATTTACGCAGAGGCCTCTGTGAGCAGCAGGCCCTAACTTTTTTAATGGAAGTACCTGCAGGCAAAAAAGGAGTTCTGCTTTTATGCTTTTGTGTAATCTAGGCTTTATTCCTCAAAGGCATTTTCCTGCCGATAAGAACAAAACCCTACAGGCAGATGTCTATTTCTGTCAGCATCCCTAGAGGAGATGTCCCCTCTGTCCCCTCCTGGCTCTGGATGCACAGACAGGTGGGAGCAAGCCAGCACAGGGAGTCTAAAGGCTTCCTTGACCTGTCACACTGGTTAACTGACACACTGTTTGGAAGAGCTATTCTGCATGTAAAACTTTTTTCGTTTTGGTAATGGCTCAGTCTAACTGAAGGGATGTAAGTAGATTTTCCAAATATCACTCTGATTTTATGAAAATATGTCAAGTTGCTTCTTTTTTTTTTTTTTTTTTTTTTTTTTAAGAGAGAGATGGCTCTGTTCTTACTCTCCATGTCAATAGGACATTAGGAGTAGTGGAGAATTGAAACTCTCCCTTTCTCACTTTAAGAAAATTGGCCCCAAATTTTTCATTTTATAGGCTGTAAAGCCATATTCCTTTAACCTGTTTTAATTGCTGGTATAAGGGCTCCATTTTGTAAAAATGAGGACACATATGAGTATAAAGGAAAGCCATATTCCTTTAACCTGTTTTAATTGCTGGTATAAGGGCTCCATTTTGTAAAAACGAGGACACACATGAGTATAAAGGTCCTACACAACTTAATCTGTGACTAAATCTATAGTGCGTAACTCTAGCTGAATCCTGTATAATAAATAGTTCATAGTGGTGTACAGCGGCAAGGATATCAACGTCACGTTAAGGTTTTACTAGCCAAACCACTTCAAGTAGAGACTGTGAAAGTTGCAGTGATATAGGATGCCTCACCTTGAGTAATTCCAACAAAATGTGCAACTCAAGGCTGTTCCAACTCCAAGCACAGTTGGGTAACAGAGGTTTGCATTGTAACAGCACTGCAGAATACTCTGCAGTGATTCAGCTGAGCTACAGCAGCAGTCCATGTGGATACTGTTGGTTGTTGTCAACAGCAGAGAGATACTTAATCTTAAATATCACTGATAGTGTTAGGCACGGCAAGTTGCATGTGGAGTTGGTGGCAGAGAAACACCTATGTAAATCCATATATTTAGTCCAAGTACAGAAGCTATTCATATATGCTGAAAATACCAATCACATTATAACTATAAATAAATAAATGAAAGACGTTTCTGATGGCACAGACATGGATAAGATATAAGACAAATTTACACTTCTTCTCCTGTGGGAACTGCTCTATTGAAAGATTTAACTTCATCCACATGAGAGAATCTGTGCTGATTTTAAGCCAATATAGCTAGAGATACTGTTATGCTAGCGTAGATGAAGACTTGAAGTTAAGACTTGATGAGGGGCAGAACATCACTTGTAATTTCTCTGTAGTTGACATAACATATACACAGAAATTAAATGCTGTGCATTTATGATTTCCACTAATTTCTTATTTAAAGCACAGAACAGAAAGTCTACCACTGATCATAATATTTTCACTGTACATCACTCTCTCACGTAAAACGTTCATGAGCCATTAAGACAATGATTTCTACTGTTACTTGTTAGTAAAGGGTGCAATTTTTTTTTGTTATCCATCTACATTGATTTCAACACCTATGCATCCAGTTAGAAACACGAACTTTTTGCAGTGATTGCTCCCACTGATTAATGTGGCCAGAAGTTTCCTGGTTTGTCTAATGACACAGAACAACATTTTATTAATGGTGTCTGCTTTGCATCTGAAGAAACTTCATCTATTAAATATTAAGGCTTAGAGATATTTGAAGTTAAATGAGAAAATATATTTTTAGTGTGGTTGTTGAGTTGAGGTCTTCACTCCTGATGCATAGCAATAGCAAACTTTTGCCTTTGGATGAATGGAAAGTTTGAGTCTTAGAGAGGCTGAATTTATGGTAGTCTCCAAGGTGAAGAACCATCCTGATATAGTGAGCCATCTGTATGCAATGCAATTTAAAAATGCTGTTCATTGTCCTCTGAGAAGGAGCTTTCCTTGCCATATTGACACTCATTCAAAATTGGATGGCAAAATCAACGGATAAACTAGACATTGGGTATAAGGAGACGATCTTCACATAACTCACTATTTCCTCCCTTTAAAATAGCACCTACCTGAAAAAAATATCTTTTATTGGGAATTCTTGATTATTCTAAACTAAAAGCTTTCAAGGGAATAAGAAAGAGTTACTGGAAAGAACAAGGCACGTGTCCCAGGATAAGAAATAACTCTGTGCTTAAAGTCGCTTAAAGTTTCAAGATTTGACTCACTAATTCAAATCAGTAACATAAACCTCTACCACCAACTGTGCTGTGCCACTGTTGACTCTGTTCTTCCCACAGCAGTTCTGGTTTTTAGAGCTGATATACGGATAACTGAGATTCAGCCTGATCCCTCATAACCAGAGACACTCACTGCCATGTGTTGAGGCCTCTTTTTCATCCTAGTTTGAAATGTCTTCTTTCCCTCCTAGTCCAGAAAGAGGAGGTATTTGAATCTTGGATTGGAGACAGTAAAAGCATTTTCTGTTTACTTGCTGTAATGTAGAGCTGAGCTGAAAGCAACAATGTTTGCCTCTATTCCTTTTGTTTTCCCTTTCTGTGAACATTCAAGTGAAAAGGATTTTGTACTCTACATTTGTAGAAAAGCAATTTCAGCAATTTATTTAAAAGTGTCCTTAGAAACCAGATATTATATTTTGCCCAGGCAAGCACTGTTGCTCAAGGAGCTTGAATATGCACTCAGCTGGGTAATAGGAACAACACCATGTGACTAATAAAATCAATGTCTGCTAAGTAATGTGGTTCAAACTGGAAATGCTCTCAGTCAATCCAGGGGTAAATTTTTCTTTTTTTTCTCACTGAAGAATAAAATTGAAATAGTCTAACAGCAGATATTGTGCTATAGAAAAAGTTAATTTATATAAAGCAGGATTTTAATAGATCTGAGTAGCTCTACATGAAGATAGCATCTCTGATTTAATGCTATCTTAACATAGTCAAAGTAGCATTAGATTTTTCTTCATGTAAAATATTCCAAGTGATTAAACCCATTTCAAAACAAAACTGACATGCTTTGTTGTTACAGTGCACTGTGAGTATTGAAACATAGGCTTACCTATCATTAAACATAGCTGGGAAAAGATCTGGCATAATTCTATGCTTTCTTATTGCTGAAGTAACTGCTAAATATTAGCACTATAAATAGTGGTAAACCGCGAGGCATTGGGATACTGTGAAAGCTGGAAGGTAGCTTGAGGGAGATAGATAGTAAACACTGAGGGAGATAGAAGTAAACACTGAAGAAAGAGTTCAGGAGGTTCTTCAGGGTCAGATGAGGGTATTTCATGACTGGGTTTAGGTGACACCACGTTTGGCTGAAGAAGAGGCACTCCTGGCCTGTACCAAGGTAAGAAAGAAAAAACAGCAGTTCACAGCAATCAGCTTTGATGTGTTGAGAATTATCTAGAATAAAGCTCTTCAGGATCTGGCTTTTCTTCTGCTAATAAAATAATACACCAATTTCAGACCATGTCCTCTGTTTAAGAACTGTAGTTTTGCTTCCCATGAAAGTAGTGGAGGGAAAATCTCCCTGTGTAGGAAATAAAGCAAGCTGTCCAATTAAATCACCACACTGATTCCTAGTTTTACTGTGGCCTGTCTGAGAAGGCAGGAAGAAGAAGAGGCATTAGGAAGAAAAAAACTCTCTGAAGAACATTTTACTGACACTTCACACTCCTGAGGAAGGTATCTGTGGGCAGCCAGACATATAGCATGCCTGGAAAAGTGGGAGACACTCAGGAAACAAAAGTTGTGTGGCATTCTGTGCAACATCGCAAGGAAAAATAAAAGTGTTTAAGCATGGTAAGAAATCCTAAGCAAGAACCGCTATGATCAAGGCAATAGTTGAGTAAGAGTTGAGTTTCACAGTGAAGGGAAGAGACTGGGTGTCAGAGCCCCCACCACTTTGGCACTTACCACTTGCACAGGGCTATGGGATGCCCAGGGGGCAGGCACACGGCTGTGGGGTGCAGGCAGCCGTGGGGTGCAGGCTCATGAAACAGGATGCTCTTCGGTAGCTGCATTGAGGAAGGAAAAGAGTTTACCAAGGTGCAGTAAATGTCTTTAATACCTAATGTTAAAGCCAATTAGCAGACAAGTATTTCTGTATCTAGAAATATGGTGATATTCAAGTTAATCCCTAATGGTACACAGCAATTGCACTAACCTTATTAAACTTCATATCCAAAGGCAGTGTATTTACTACAGGGCTTTTATATCTAGTGGTGAAATTCTGGTCAGTTATTTCTTTTAATTTGAAAGTGAAGACTGATAGATCCATCACTTGGAACCAACCAGTTGCAAACTGAAAATGAAGAAACAAAATACTGTGGATTAAATATGTTGCTTGTGTGCTGCTTTCTGTCACCATATAACAAGACACTCTTTCAGTATCAATGAGATTTGGCAACAAAAAGGAAGAATATGGAGGAACACATTAGTTTTACAGAGCCATGCACTACCAGGGCTGCGTATAGAGTAGAAAGCCAAGCCAGTGAATTTCTGCAACAAAGTCAACAAATAAGAGGATCGACAGTGTCTGCTGATAACAACGACAGTCTCTCTGTTACACCCAGCCAAAGCAATCAAAACTCAGTAAGCATGAAGGGACAGTATGAGCAAGACCGACAGTTAATGGATGAACAACAGCAGCTGCTCAAGCTTGAAGAGAGGTTGCTCACGAGAATCTGAATCTCCTTGCTACTTGTGGTAGCAATAGAAGTGGTTTCTTCTTGCAGCATTAGAGATAAGCCCCAGAATAACTGGTAAAGAGTGAGTGTTAGTCCTAGGGCCGTTATATTGTGTTTCAACTTGTTTTCTTGGCAGCATTACTGGGGAGTGTAATTCTGTGAATCATGAATATGATTCATTCTAGCCAAAGTGACCTTTCAAAATTGAGATTCGGCAAACACATCAGAAAGCGATTCAAGCTCTAACAAATAAGCTGATAAAATGAATGAATGATATTTACAGACCCTGCCAGTCTATTAAGAGGTCACTTTGACAACCCCATAGGTCCAAGTGTGAGAGTTTCCTCTCTATCCTACCTGAACAGCCAATCATATATATCTAATAACAAGGTGTATTCTCACCATTTTGGCTATAGACACTGATGGCTCTGTGATAAATCTGTCTGCATACTGCAGTGTGTGGTACCGAATATTATGTGTGTGATTTTGTGGGTCTGAGTGCTGTGAAGTTCCTGAAAACGTTGAGAAGTCCATCTGAGACAAAGAGAGAGAGAGATGCAGAAGGAAAATTATGGCAGATGTATAAAAACTGCATTGTCACCCACAGCTGACCTTGACCTAGGGTTAAACAAGGGCCATGCTTTGAGTGTGCAGGGGCATTAGATAAGCTCCAGAGGTCTCTTCCAGCCAACACATCTCTGGTTCTGTGCAAGCACACAGGAGGAACCTACCTAACCAGATGTGGCAGTGGGCAGGGTAGGTGAAGGAGATGACTGTCAGCTTATTGCAAATTTCCACTAAAAGCACTAGACTTTGCCAGTTCGTGGCTATAGTTACAGTAATGCAGTTTGCAAGACCTATGCCCTAGCTCAGGTTTGCTTTGTGTGAAATCCTAGGCATCAGAAGTGCTGGAGAAAATGTAAATGATCTCTTAGCTGCATTGTTTTCTTAATCAAGGGATCTTTGGCACAAGTTGAGAATGTGACCTGTCATAGCCCTGGAGCCCATAGCTTGCTGCTACAGTAACAGAATGTTCTTCCAGGCACCCCTGTGATAACCTGTGCTATTACCAGTTTTATAACTCCAGTTTTTAGTTAAGCATTTAGAAAAATTGGCATAGGCAGTTTGTGCACTTCTAAAACTGTGGCTTCGCTCCATAGCTGAATTTGATTGCTGTATATGAGCCCTTAAAGCATTTTGGAATCTCTCTAAAAGAGAAAAGTTGTTTAATATAAAAATCTGCTTCCTTTTTTTAGTCCTAATAGCAAGGTAAATAAGAAGTGTTGAAAATTGCATGTGACTGGAAGATTTGAGGTTTGCTTAGAGCCATTTTGGTGGTTATTCTGAACCTTTATAGTGAAACAATATAATTTTCTTTCTTCACATTCATAATTTACTAACGTTTACATTTTCAGCTGAACATTTCCATTCTTGGATGTGCTGAAAGGTGATATTCTGTTTACTGGATGTAACACTGAGCAAAATCCCTTCAACCTTTTGAATTACCTCAGGTTGAAAAGTATAATCCATTATCTAAATATTCTCCCTGTGTTTTTCTAGTACTATTGCACAACAAGCTGAAGATGAAAGCTTGGCCTCAATATAGCAATTGCTAAGGATTTCTTTGGCTGGAGATGAAGGAAGAAGGTTTAAAATAAGACTACCTCTGTGTGTGCTCAATGAGTGTTTTGCTTGGATTTTAACTCATTGCAAAGAACCATTTGCAGCTGTCTCTATAAAAATTTCACTTGCCTGTGTCGATGAGAGGCTGGTACTGAGACTACCACACTCAAACTGGCTTTAGCTACTTAAAAACAGCATGAAGATGTAAAGCCAGAATCCTTTAATGTCATTTTAAAGAAAAACAAAACAAAAACCATAAACCAAAACCTAAAACAAAACAAAAAGAAACCAAACCCCCACAAAAAAAACCCCATAGTTTTCATACAGTGTGAATGTAGCCATGAATGGGTATATATATAGAAAAACTATATGTATTTGTGTGTGTGCACAAGCACATGAACACACATATACAGGTCCACACAAACACACTTCTCTATCTGAAAAAGAACCCAAACCAATGTAAAAGGAGTAATTAAGTTCCTTCAGCACTTTGTCCATTATTCTTTGCATTACATCAGCTTTCTGTCATTGTGAGGCTACAGCCGTATGCACAGGTAATTTGTATCCATGCAAACATTAGCAGTCAAGGAAGGAGGACATTGCTTATTTCCCGAAAGATATGAGTTTTGTACACAGCTGGAGTCATTTAAATGCTAATATCTCATTATGTATAAGACTTTTCTTTTCCCTTTAAATAATAATAATTTAAAAAGTTGTAGGAGGCTAAACATGCAAAAGTCTTCCTTTTTACTTTTTACCTCCAGTTTAAGCTGTGCAATGTAACATGATCATTAGAAGCCAGGAGCATTTTTTTGCTTCTGCTAAAATGTATATTTAATACTGTGTTTTGTCAAAAATTAGAGAATCAAGAGATCATCTCATCCATCCTTTTACCCACAGCAGGATCAACTATACTTATATCATTAGCTGACAGATGCCAATCTATTTTGGGAGGCTTCCCAGGCAATCTATTTCTGTGCCTTGCTATACTTACCACTAGAAAGTTTTTCCCTGATATCTATGACAAATCTCTTGTGCTGCAAGTTGAGTCTACTAGTATTCACTTTTACTTTTTTTTTCTCTCTCTCCCATCTCCTTTTCTGACACAATACCCAAAAATGTACATGCTATTTCACCTGAATCTTTACAATTAAAAGAAAAGGAAAACATCATTTTCTTACAGGATTTGCTCCTGTTTACACAGTGCAATATTCCATTTACCTTTTTTTGTTGGGTTTTTGTTGTTTGGGGTTTTTTTTTTTTTTGTGACAGTCTGATATTATTTACATATGTGACACATAACTCAAGTTCTTTTCTGCAGAACTCCTACTTGTCTAGGTGTTCACCAACTGTCTTCATGCAGGTGATTGCTTACCCCTAGTTTAGAAACCTCTCCTTGTCCTTAACAAAGTGGATCTCATTTTTTCAGTTTGTGTTTCCAGGCTGTCAGAATTTTCATTCTTTCTTCCTTTTGTCTCTTTCCATGTTGGTCTAACCTGTAGATTTCGGAAACATTATCTCTTCCATCATCCAGCCTTTTAAAAACAGTATCAAAAGATTGTGGACATGACACAGATCCTCGCAGAGCGTCATATTACTGCCATTAGTACCTCCCCCAAGTATATTTATATATTTTCAGTCAGTTTTGTATTTACAGTCTTATCTACATATTATGCAAGGTGCTAAACATTTTTGAGCCTACATCTCAGCCTGCTGGTTATCATTTGTGGGTGCGCAACATGGAACTCAGGCTCAGGCTGGAATTGGAAATTCCCATACACACGGACCATGGCTGTATTAATTACTGCAGAAGGGGCTGGGGGAATCAGGTAGCCTTCACCAGTTGCACGTTCTGAGTTAATAGTTACAGATTCATCACAAAAAGATGTCAACAACTAGTAGTTACCATGGAAGTCTGAGGTTTGATCCAGGAGTTTTGACCCGACATGTTTTTATCCCTAGACAGTACAATTTTCCATGTGTGTATCTACATCTTTGCACGAAGGTGATATGAAATGTCCTTCCCCTACATGGGGTGGTTTGTGACCATTTCTGGGGAAGCAGGCATGGCTGGACAAGGGCTTCAGCTACCATAAAAGCCACAGAGTCTATACAGGGAGAGACACTGCTGGGATATCTACCTTCCCACAGATTGAGAATGTTCTCTCAGCCTGCCAGATACACAGAATCACTTCACCACAGCTGCACAGGTGTGAATGACACAGGTTTGTTCTCTTCCTTGCTTGCTTAAGAAAGGGATAGTAGAGATAGTGTTCCTGTTTATTTTTTGATGGCAGAGCTGTATTAAAGTTCACGTACTCTCTGAAGGACAGAAAAACTTGCTTGAATCCGGACTGCTCTGGGTCTTACCTTGTGTGCACATGCTATGTGATTAGGCTGAATATAACACAAAGGGTCACAGACTGAGGCAAAAACTACAAGTCTGCTGGCCTGTCAGTCAGGACCCATCCAATGTCCACTCCTCCCTTTGCTAAGAGCTTGCACAGACCTACCTTGCCTTCTTTCTTCAGCCATGAATACCTCACTGGCCTACAACATGTATGTGGAAGGTTGGGATGTAGAGCTTCTCCCAGCAGCTTTCCAGCCTGGAAATAACTTACTTGCATTCTGTGCTTAGGGTAGGGCTGCTTGCAACTTGGGAAATGTTGAGGGAGACGGAAGTGTCCTTGCCCTACATTTGTCACTACCTAGCTCCAGTTGGGTAGACAGGCACATAGGATTGATTCAGGGCATTTTTATGCTGCTCTCATGATCTTTGTATAATCTAACGGAGTTCCACTGTCAGGTTTTTGCAAGTGCAGCCTGACTTTGAGATTATTTACAGCCTGTCCAGCTGGATGTTATCCTTTCTGTCTTCCTTCTTGTAATTCCCAACACGAATCTCTTATCTCAATATTATACAATGAAAAACCAGCAGATTTGCAACAATAAAATGAATAGCGAGTTATTGACAGTAATCATTCTGCAATTTATCTGGAGTTTTCTGCCTCACGTTATCTGATGTTTATTTTTTCTGATTCAACCTTTTCCTCACTTGTTTTCTTTCTTGAGTAAAAACATCCTTAATGACTTTTTCTTGTCCAGAAAAGAAACTTCTTTAGCAGAAAAAGAAAGGCTGATCAGAGAACAGCTTTCACTGGCATATTTGTTGTGACTACTTTTTAGTCTGTAACATATGTAGAAATAATACATAGAGCAATACCACTAATAATAAGGTCTCCTACAAAGGTAAGGTGAGAAAGGTCTATGATAGATTTGAAAAATAAGTAGACAGTGCATTGTAGAATAAAAATTTGCCACAGAGTGTCTGAGTAAGCTCAATAAAACAGCTGGGACAAATGTAACATTTGGTATTGGGTACTGCTGATAGATCAGGGAATACAGTAGGAACAGATCTGTGGAGTGAAACAGCTGAAGTAAATTACTAATGTAGACACTCACCATGACCAAAGAAAGGAAGTAGAGCAACAAAAAAATGAGGAAATATATCAAATCTAAAAATAAATACCCAAGCTTAAATTATTTCAGCATGTAATGAAGCTTTTGCTGCTCTGGATGACAGAACACAGTGTTGCAGTGACTTCATTACAGTGAACAAACAGTGACAAATACACAGTAGCCCAGTGGTATTTCAGGATAACTTAGAATAATCTCAGGCTATTTTTATTCTTTTATTCTTTTATTCTTTTATTTTATTTTAGATTTTCTGGCACCTGTCCTGAAATCCTGAAATCAGGCAAGTTAAAATAATACCATACCAGTAGAGTTTCAGGTGTGTAGTCAACACAAGTGAAATGAAAAGTGAAACTACTTAATGTATTCAATACTGGGAATATGATTCAAATTTCCTGGGAAAAACAAAAACAAAAACAAAACCAAAAACCAAACCACAAACCCAACCATGCCGTAACAATCATCAACCTCTAATTCTATTTTTTGTTCCACAGAGTCTTATATTTCATTTACAACCATGGCCTCTGAGCAACTTCCCATATTGCCTAAGTGATGTGTCTGCCATCTGTCATCTGCATGTTTTGTTCTTCTGCAGAGAAGCATAGATAGGGATGTCTCTTTTTTTTTTTGTTTGGTTACTAAGGATTTTTTGTTTCATCTTTTACATACAAGTTACTATGCACTTTTTAGGGGAGAATGAAAATTCTAGGACTCATGATTGCCTATAGTTTCTTGGAAAATCTATTCAGACAAGCTCCTGAGAAAGTCTGTTGAGGAAAAAAGAAAACCACAAGGAATGACTGTTGGCTGTTTTATTAAGCTGAATTAGTAAAAGGTTTACATTCTTGTGGGTAGGTGGGTATCTGTATATACGTTATCTGTGAGTGAAGGGAGAGAATCGCAGATCTTTGTGGGAGATTAGGGTATTAAAGGAGTTTGTAGTCCAGCAGCAACCATTTTTTTCCCTCAATCCTGATTCTTCTCATGCTTGGGTTAATGTTAACTCAGGGCTGAAAACAGGAATGATGCCACTGCAGTGAAATTCCCATATCTGCCTTAAAGAAGAGTCATTTACTTGTCTCAGTTTGCTAATCTTCTTCTGCAGCCGTGCTAGGCAATCAGAGCAGCAGTGAGAGTAGTGGAGAAAGTGCAGAAGGGAAATGAGAATAATCGGGTGTTCCAGGCACCCTCTGACCAGCTGCACACAACAAGCATTTCCAGCCCATGAAGGAAGGAGTGAGAGGTGAACCTGGGCCACAATGTGAATCTGGAATGAGCAGCGGCTGCTGTCAAGCTTTTAGATGGAGAAAGGCATGCTCTGGGAGTTTTTGTGTGCTGAAGTCACTCCAGCTCTCCAGCTTGCAAATGCTAAAACAAGAACTCCCTCAGTGGAGCAGTGAGTGACATTCAACCTAGCTGCCTTGGAGAACTGAATAACTATAAACCTCTGGAGTTTCTCCCTCATGCAGCCTGCCATAAAGCTGAACAAGCTTGCTAAGCTTTACCATATCATTTATGTCGTACCCCCTCCTTCCCTGAGCCATGTCACTTTGTTTTTGTGATCTGGCAGGAAATGGAAAATCTGTGTAGACTTCTTATGTGCTTCCACAGCTGCCTAGTCACAAGTATGACAACAGAGTTTTCATAAGGATTAAAGCTTGCTGTGACAATACTCTAGTAGCCAACTCATCTCTGTTATGCAGTGGCCACTGCTGCCGTTTATTTCTCTCTGAACAGTGGCCCTTCTGAGGATGTTATAAGAGCACCTGCTTCGTCAGGGCTACGGGATGCATTTATGCACCTATCAAACACACCTAAGAGAAGTGCGGAAACAGTTACATGTGCTTTGAGCCTAACTCACTATTAAACAATGCCAAGCCAGGCCTGTTCAAACCCCATTTTCATATTTAGACTTTGTATTTAGCAATAAAATAGCATGGCTTACAACTGTCCTTGTTGGCACCATTTTGGAGTCCTGTTATTAACAGTTTATGTGGCGGGCACTAAAATTAACTATGGAAGTATTTTTAAGGAAGAGGGATTTCATGTGCTAAAAAGCACATGATGGAAGACCTAATCAGCTAGAACGTGCTTTGCTTGTGGTGTGCAAGACTCACCTAGCTTTGCAAGTTGGGAAGAGTAGACTTTCCACATCAGAAAGTTTACCGTGGGCTCATAGTGTCTTTCTACATTTTCTAATTAAAGGGTGTTTTTTTCGGTTTGTAACTTCCAAAATTAAAAGTGAATATTGCTGTGAGTTCACACAGACAGCAAAGCAGTTTAAAACTCTTGCTTCAGCCACACAGACTGTTGATATTCTTATTGTCAAGTTTCACGTGGCTTTTGTCATCTCACTTTTCTGTTTGTCCTCAAGGGAAGAACAAGATTTGTTTCTGTTTATCAGCAAATATGAATGCTAGATTTTAGCTGTGATATAGAAAATTGTCATGTTCTTTCTTTTACGAGTAAAAATTCCTGCCAACACATAAGCCAATTTTTAGATTTAAAGGAAATTAATAATACTGGAAGGCAGTAAAAAAGAAGGGTCAGTCTAGTTATTTTAAATCTCAGGTAGCAATTGATTTTTCATTTTATGATGTTTAATGTAGCGCCCTTTTCAGCATCTTGTCCTCCCCACAGGCTTTACTTCCTTGATCTGAATAGCATCAACATGCAAAATTGTCCTGGTGTCATGAACTGTTCTTGTTGTCCCTGTTGCATTGTGCTTTGTCCAAATACGTCTCCTGGTTATGTTGCTATGTCACGAACAATCTAATAAGTGGTAGCCAAGGCATTGGTGGGTGGAAAAGAACAACAGCAAAAAGCACATAACCGTGCTTTAATGGTCTCCTCTCGTAGCTGGTTTTGTGCATTTTCCTCTGCAAGGTCTTGTCTACAAGAAAACTTCATAGCAGTGCAACTTGCCCACTCCTTTCTGGCAAGTTTTGGGTTTTTTTGCCTCTCATCTCTTAGTCATTTTCTTATACATGCACTATAATTTTGTCCTAGGAAATCTTCCTTTTGATAATGGCAGCTGGGCAAAATATGGAAAATTATTTTCCTTCTCTTTAAAAGAAACACCTAGCTCATGGGGAGCCACATGTATATGAGGACTTGTCAATCACTCTAGCATGGTTTGTCCATTAAAGGGCTATAAATTTTAAGGCTATTTTTACTGTTGGCCAGTTGTCCAAATCATTTGAACAAACAAGTAGATCCTTGTACTAAAAACCTTGAAGTTAAATTTTGAAACTGATAACTAGTCTTGCAAGGGAAACATATTTTAATTCCTCGTTTCTTTAGTTATGACAGTTTTGATGTGTTTGCTTTTTCCCTATCAGATTGTTTTTTGAAATATAGTATGTTGTCATCAGCATAGAGAGACTGTGAATAGAGCTGAAATTCTCTACTAGCTTGAGAAAAGAGACAGATTGTATATCCTTGCTTTTGTAAAACCAGAATTCGGTTCTCCTGATCACCTGCACTAACACCCAAAGCAGCACCTTTACTGGCACGGAGGAGGTTACAGTCAATCAAAATCAAGCCCATCTGGAAGGGAGATCAGGGTTTAAATTTAATACCTACAGAGCGGTGGGTGAATGTGAAGGATCTGCAACACTTGTGATTTATAAGGAAAGCAAGAGAAATGCAATCTGCCTTCAGACTCTGCAGTGTGTGTGTCTTTCCACCTCAAAGCTATCAAGAAAAAAATGCTGAGGAGATCTCTTGTGCATTTAATCCCATTCTGCTAAACGGGTTTGCTTTGTAAATGTAGGCCAGCTCTTAGAAACATAGACCAGAGGTCTTCTGCATTTTAAATAATTTATTTGCTACCTGTCTATTTTCTAAATGCATTGCAAAGTGGCCTCAGTGAAGCATCATGACAAGAATCTTGCAGTCTATTTGCGCACCATTAACATAGGAACAATTTAGTTATGAATATAGAGAATGAGGAGGGACAAAGAAGGCAAAAAGAGCCTTTGACACTTAAGAAGTGATGGCAGGTATGTGATGAGCAGTGCAGTGCACACTGAATCCTAAGGAGCACCCGTGAGAATCATAAATTGAATGAAAGAGCTACATGTTGAGCTGAGCTGGTGTGTTGTTGGAACAACGGAATGTGTTTGTGCAGTCTGCAGCAGGCGTATGGAAATATGTGGACTTGGCAAAAGCAGTCAGTAGTGCTAAATAATTATGAAATACTTGAAAACCCCAGGTAAATAACCTCTTCAGAATTGGCAGGCATCAACAGGTCATTAATTATTTTGTTATTCCCGTCCTTATACCGTGAGCTGTCGTAAATGCCTGGTGGAAAATCCAGTGAGGCAGACAGGGGAGAATGCGACCAGCAATCCAAGCAGTAAGAACAAAAAGAAGAATGGCACTTAGAAATTTTCCTACAAACTCCACAGTACTTTCCAATTCCAATCTGATAAAAAGGGTTCAGCTGAGTAGCTTGGCTGGATGCACTGTAGTTTTTACAAACGTAGCACAAAGGGCAAATAGGTTTGATTTGGTGGATGTGTAAGCTCTAACAATAATATTCAGCAAATCCAATTCTTTAATCATCGTGACCGTAAGAACCAAGTGTTTCTAATGTTCTCAGAACATGTAGAGAGTAATTACATTGGATTTTAATAAGACTGGCTTTGAATTGTTGACCAATGATTCACTATGGGGGAAAAAAGATAATTTAATTTTAATGTGAAAAGTTATTGTTAATTAAAAGTTGTATGAAAAATAGCCATAAACAGTAAGCAAGGTCAGGTCTTGGAATTATTTAAAGGGCATCTAAAGGAAGGGAATAAAAGATGCTTTTGGACTCTATTTTGCTTTTCAGGATATATATCTGACAAGGCACACCCATGTGCAGATTCTGTTCTCCAGCCAGGAAAAACCTGTCCCAGTAAAATGCACACCCTGTGACAGATGATACTTTGCACCCACGGATGTAGAGATAGGAGTGGGCCATGGGGTCAGTGGATGGGTTGGATGCAGGAAGGACGTTAACTTTCACACTCTTCTATGTTTGCTTCTGAGGAGCTTGCAAAGAAAAAAGACGGTACCAGCTCAGCAACCGGTATGAGAACCCAACCACCTGGAAATGATGCTGCTGTAGCCTCAGGAAGCATTCCAGCCCAAGACCCCACCAGCTATGCCTCCACCTCCATCCATGTTTCAGCTTCCCTGGGCAGCCTCTGCTTTCTGCCCCCCACAGTGGCCTGTAAAAAGCACTCCAGTTATGTGGAAACTGCAGAGAAAATGCCAGAAAGAGACTTAGGCACAGATCCCAAAAGGGACTGAAATCTAGTTTACAGTTTTCAACAAAAAATTGCCATTCTCAAGACAGCAGCTGAGCTGCCACCCCCCCCCGGCTCCACTCTACCTGGGCTGCTGCAGGCTCCCCGCACAGACACATCTGCTTTTGAGCATGACTGGAACACGTAGGACGTGTGGTTAAGCAGTCCAGAGCCCGTTTCATGCCCATAACTGATAGGATCTATATCTTCTGCCTCCTCTGAGAGGTTCAGACAGATTTTGGTGAACTTCTGCAGCAGCGACCTGATCAACATACAAGAGAGAAATAACATAGTGGGTTTTTTTTTCCTGGATTTTTAGAGAGAGGGTTTTGTGGGGAGAGTTTGAGCTGAATGGGAGACTTTCTGTGAATGTCTCTCTTAGGCATCTGTTTTCCCACACGTGTTGTCACTCTATTCCAAGTTGTGGACTGAGTTTGGAGGACTAAGCACCATAAGCTAAATAAAGAACCACCACAACTATCACATTGAAATGCTCTTTAGAATTCAGACCTTAGCATTTTCCTCCACAAGAGACCTATGAGGCACGAGCAGGGTCTCAAGCTGAGGGGGAGCATATCTCACCAGGCTCCCTTTACAGATTGTTTTCTCCTGTTACAGTTCAGAGATTCATGGGTCTTAAGTCACTTCATCATATGTGTCTCATTCAGATCATTATAATGAAATCAACAGGGTTAAATCAAGCATTACAAAGTGTTTTGCCTTAATCATCAGTTTATCCAAAGGGCTGACAAGTGAGCTATTGCACTGGATAATCCAGTGCTCATTTCCCCCTTAAGGATTAGGATTTATTTACTTGTAACTGACAAACATCTACTATCTCATTTTGATGGTATTTGTGTAAATGAAAATTTAAAGTCTTCCCCATTATATGGTAAACTCCTATGAAAATATCTTCTTATATTTTCAAGCTGTATATCTGTATAGTTGCCTTAAAAAAATCTCAGTTCAGTGATCTGAAATATATTGAAATATAACACATTTGTGGTGTATACACTTTACAGCAAAATATTACTCACTTAACTCTATCAGGGGGTCAGTGACCGAAAGCAGAACTATAATTGTAGTCTAACTACTGAGATTCATTTTTCCAGAGAAAATTCAGCTTGGATTTCTTCCAAATGCTCAATATTTCTTAAAGGGCAAACACATAGTTAGAATTAAATCACAATTTTAATTTAGCTTTGTGAATACTATACTTGCAATTCTAGAAGAAATCCATGTGGTGCTTTTAAAAAATGCTAACAGAATCCTGTACCTCTTGATTACTGAAAGCATCTCTAAATATTAAATCAATACACACATATGTATGACCTTTCAAAGAGCAGTTTGTATGTCATTCTCGATAGCCCCATGAAAACACTCCAGATAAAATGTCAACAGTGGGATCCTTTTTCACTTATCCACTGATCAAAAGTTTTGCTTCCTACACAGTGCTGTGAATATGGTGACCTAAGCCATACCAGCGTGGCTGCACCAACAAATTAGAACGTTAACAAAAGCAACAATTAATATTGTCATTATTCTATTGCCTAAATCACATCATTGTGTGACTATTAATAAGCACAGTTGAAAAATAAAATTAGCTGGAGAGGTTATCTTATAAAGAAAGAGCAAGGCTACTAACATATAGCCCAAAACACAGAGAATGTTGCATTTGATAGAAGGGAAACATTTGAAGGCAAATTATTTCTAATACTGTAATTCAGTTGTATATATATATATATATTTAAGAAAAAGAATATCACTTCCACAAGAATTAATGACTGATCCTTAATCACTGCATTCTAGCCTACAACTATGCAACTGCACTTGATCTACTCATCAGAGCACTGCAGTGCCAAAACAAATCCTTGGGGCAGGTGGCCACCCAAGCTCTGCCTTCTCTCCCATCCCTCGCTGACCTGCTGTGTGAACACAAGAAGATCTGTATCGGCACAGGGCCTCTCACCCCGGGGACTAGTTGTGATTGGGGTCTTTCTCCCACGAATATGGAAGGTAGGGTACAGTATCTTTTTGGTAATGATTTGACATTAACCTTTGAGACTTTTTTGGTTTTGAATCATGCAAGTCCCCAAACTAAATTCTTTCTCAGTTTGTATGATTCTGTACAATGACTTCAAACCATTTGTACCTCTTCCTCATTGGCAATGAACCGTCAGCCACTGCACCCATTTTTGTCTTAATTCTGCATTTGATTGTAATACTTCTTAACTGGACAAGTACCTAAATATCTACATTCTATTCACTTGTCCTGTGCCTATAATCAATAATTCATTCTCTGAATAACTCCATAAAAATGGCAAGGATGATGAATACTTTCTTTCTCTCTCAGTTTAAAATAAAATCCATATTAGTTTCATCAACTGGCAATTATTAATGTACCTCACTTAACCAAGAATTGATTTGATTCTGACAAGTTCTTAATGTCTTTAAATTGTGGTAAATAATTGCTATGCGTATCCAGCAATTTAGTATGGCAACACAAGCTGATCTTATTTTAATGGAAGACATAGTTGTAAAGCCTTGCAGAATATTGGGTAAAAGCCTTCAGTTGCTGACAGCCATTTCTTTTGCTTTAATACATGTGCTGGACTGGGTGTATGGGCAGCTACAGCAATAAATGGAGGCTAGACAAAGCCTGGGGCTCAAAACTCAGTAGTAAAATCAGACCGCAGATTCTCAGGTTGAGGCTGAAACTTGATACATATGAAACATGTCTCATCCTTATTTCTATTTTTATTTCCCAATAATTTGAAAATTGCTATATGAATGCCTACCTTTGAGAAGTCCTCATGGGTTTGGCATACCTATTAATAATTCAGGAATTTGAAAGGTTAGCCTGTCAGTGACATTAGCTTGTCATAAAAGTGGTACATTTTAGCTTATGGATATGGCTGTATTACATTTTCCTCTTATACACAGTGTAACTTCAGCAGTAGAGATTTAGCTCAGCTGTTTAGATTTCATTGTTTATTGCTTTCCCTTTGTGAAACAAAGGGGAAAGTACCAATAACTACAGACTGAGTGACTGTGGATAGGATAGTTCTTACTTGAAATATAAAATTATGATAAAATAATTAAAGACATATAGTTTGTTTGGGAAATGTAGTTGGTTTAAAGATTTCCTATCTTTTAATTTCATTATTTTCTTCCATTTTGGCTAATGTACAGCTCCGTTTGGCTGTCCAGTGAAGGACTTCTGAGTAAAGGGCATTGAGCCAAAGTGTTTAAGTATAAACTGTGCTTGTACAGTCGCTGATTGAGGCTTCCTAAATCAAACTGGTGTTCCTATATCACATATGATTTCGGCTCCCCATCTGTCCCTAGTTTTATTCAAAGACACTTGTCCCTTGCTCTTAGAAGAAAGGTCTGTCTTTCATTGATCAATATCCCAGCAATGAGACTTATTGTAAAGAGCTGCGTTCATAGGTATAAGATTAAAATCTTTGCAATGAGGAAACTAGAACTTGTTAATGTTCTCTCCTTGCATGGATGGCATTAAGCTGCCTGGACCTCAGGAAAATAACAAAGATTTAAAAAAAATAGTAAAACATGTTTCAAACTCACAGAATGCAGGTAGAATAGTGCTGCATGGATTTAGTAATTTGTTTATTTTAAATGGCACTGCAAGCATGATTTTCAGCCATCCTGCTGGAGTAAATTGTACTAAAGTGGGCTACAAGTGTTGTTCAGGCCCCAGACATAAGCCTTTTCCCAGTAGGAAAGCTTACACAAGCCTGCTGGAAAAATGCTTGTATTCAACAACAAATTTAAATTCACATTGAGTAGTAAACCTTGGTATGGTTTGAAATGACGAACAGTCACTTGCAAAGCACATATTGTAGAAATATCCCATAAAGATACAGAGGCTCACATTAATCATGTGAGCTAGAACAATGGGTGACCTTTTCTAATAAGGAATGAAGCATCTAAAGCAGCCATTAAGTTTCACAGCAGCCTTATTTACTCTACGTCTGTGGCATTCATCATCGCACGATGCAAATGTCCCCAGACTGCTGACGTTTGCCAATCATCCTTCACTGAGAGGAAAATTGGTCCGAAGCTTTTAGAGCACTGCTCCCCAATTCTGGCAATGCTGGGGCCATTGTAGAATCTTTTCAACCTTAAGATGAACAGAGAGCAACTGTTGAGCGAGCGAGCTTAACAAAACTTGGAAAAGCATTAGTGTTAATTCTTTTTTAGCAATTTTCAACACACAGAGGTTGAAAATGACTTTGTGACATGGGCCCACCACTTTTCCGGGATTTAGGTCTACAAAGTCACTGGTAAGATATCTAGGCTTTGGCTTTCAATAAAAATTCTTTTGTTTGCAGGTCTAATTCATGGAGGGTTTTTAATAAACAGAGGCTGATATGTTCTGAGATGCAGCCACTGCTTTAAGCTTTGCAATTGACTTTCAAACTCTGGACAGAGATGATAATTACAAATGCTGTCAAATAAAGATAGTGTAACTCAGTGTCTGGGGAATATGTACTCTTGTTGGGCTCATGAATTCTCATTGTCACTTTGAAAACTTAGATGTCTACTACTCATTCAAGACCTTGTTTCACTGGCACATTTCTTTTAGGTGCCCTCTTAGGATTTTCTGCTTTTGAAATTAGCCTCAGGCCTTCTCAGCTTCACAGCAAAGATATGTTAAAACAGCAGCTATAATTCTGCAGATGAACAGGGGCCTTGAAACCATGCATGGGCATTCTTGTTTTCTTTTTATTATTAATCTGCCCAGTGCTTAACCGAGCGCCCCTGCTTTTGACTAGGAAGCCATTACTTTGTCACCAGTGCCCTCCACAGCTCCAGCCATGTCTTGTTCCACATCAGCACCAAGGAGCTGGTGGCAGGCCAGGTTTTGCCATGTCAGGCTTCACTGAGTGATGGAGGAGATTCATGGTGGTGGGGCTGGAGAGAGAGGGAGTCCTTTGCCTCTGACAAATGATCTGTGTATGGCTACCAGCAGGTGAGCCCTTGGTGCTATTACTGTTTTATCTTACAAGGCCGTGGCATTTGATGCAGCTGACCTGCCTGCAAGATTTGAGAGAGTGGGGAGATCTTACCCCTTTGAAAATACCTTCTTCCATTTCTCTCTTGTAAATTTAAGGGTGTTTATTAAGAGCTTCCTCCACCTCCTCTCCCAACAAGTCTTACATGGAAAACTTCTGTTAAATGCCACGTTTGTTTCAGTGAGCTTATATATAATACTGTGTCACAGAAAATAATGTGTTTACAGTGTCTTAAATGTCAAACATGAATGATCCTCTAAATCAGTGAAAAAATGGAATTTAAAATGAAAAGGACCTCACTCAAAACAAAGAAATGAGTTGTAACTTCTTGAAATGGGGACACCATTTTGATGAGAGGAAAAAGCTGATGTTTAGCCTCATAGGCGGACTTCTGTCAACCTTTTTTTTTAGCTTATAGCATTGGATTCAGTCTCAGGTTTTCCTTCGTTCTTGGGTGCTTATTATAGTGACTCAAAGGAATGCCTGGGGAGAGCAAAGAAACACAGCTTTGGAGGGGAACCAAGTCTCTGTAATCCAAGTTTTGGTTTTCTGTGATACGGATTATTGCAATCCTTTCTCCTTGAATATACCAAAATAACCTCTGTGAAATTTTAGCTGGCCTATGATGCAGTTCCACATCTTCCACCCAGACAGCTAAGAGAACTCTCAGTTCAGTTTTCCTTTGCTTTTCTTGCCACCATATGCAGTTCCTGTTTGGACTGAAAGTGTTTTTCTTCAGTTTTAAATACTTGAACAGAATAGGTCCTGGCTATGTCAGCGTCCACTTGTTTGCCTGTGCATCGTGGTGTCAGTGACCAGTGACCAGACTGGATTCACTGATTCTCAGTGTCTGTGGACAAAACTGAGTTTGCGTTTAAAGACTAAAGTTGATCCTGTGGACACTACAGGTGAGATGTAACATTCGTTTCTTTATGTCAGCCTCTTCAACAGATTGCCAACATGTATGTCAATGGCTTTAAATTAAAATCTCCACATATTTAGCATTATGTAAGGCAGTATGAAATAATGAGTGGAGTTCAAGGAGCTTGTAAGTTTAGGGCAAAGGTGGAGAGTTTGTGAGTTACACATAGTGCTGGAGTAGCACAAACACAGCCTGTATGTCTTGTTCCGTGGCAAGTAACAAGCTGTTTAGGTCCAGGAGCTGATGGAAAATCCAGACTTCCAGTTATGAAGGAAGTGAGATGCTAATGAGTACCAGGTCACCTGCATCATCCCAGTCCTCCTCATCCTGGAAGGGCACCGTAGGACCACCAACAGCCAGCACAATTTCCTTGCCTGGGAACCACTGCTGGTGCTTCCCCACCCTACTAGTGTGCAAACCTTTGTGCCTTAAGAGACACTGCAGGGAGATGACAGGAACACTGTTATTCTGCTGCACATTTATGAAGTTAGAGTCCTCTGTCACAAGAGAGATTGACAGATGCTCTCCATTAACACCACCTTTAGTAACATTTCCAACAATGGAAATAACAGTGAAATTAGATAAGTGCATGCAAATAGTGACTGCAGACTGAAAAAATTTATAAATAATTGCTGAAATGTCTGCTTTTGGCCAAATCTGAAACCTTGGATTCAGACATATTTTTATTTCTTTTCCTTTCAATAAAACATGTTTGTATTTTCCTCTGTGGTTCAGAAATTGTCACTGAACATCCTCTGTTGCAACCCCCCATGGGCAGGGATTTCACAGAGGAAAACATGGCCTATAATCATTGGTGTAGTTCCAATAAGAAGTTGGTTGCATAAAGGAAAGGAGCCATCTGACTCTGGCTATGAAGTTTCACTGCAAGACTTCTGAATCAAAATGTTTGAGTTTTGTATGACCTTTTTTATACCAAAATCTGACTAGCTGGCAGATCATGCATCATAAGCACTTTTTGTTAAGAGGTGGGAAAACATTTTCCAGGCAGTTAACGTTTTCCAGACCTCTGTTGCTTTGGGTGAAGAGTGACAAATAACACTACACATCAAAAGATCATTTTCATTTCAGTTCCCATTCTCTCCAGCTTTTTTCTTTCTCTGCCCAAAATACAAAAGGAAAACAAAACCCAAGCACTGCCCCAAACATGAGACAGTAAAAGAAGAAAGGCTATCAAACAAAGCCTTTATAAGGTGAGAGTTGCAGAGAAGGGCTATAACACTGGTATAGAAAATACAACTCCTTATGAAAGATTCAGTCAATGCATCCACACACTCCTCACTGTCATGGTCCCTGCCTGTCCTTGAGCATTAATGAGTGCTGTAAAGTTGTCAGAAGCTCAGACCTTGAACCATACACAGAAAGTCATTGCTATGTCTGGATGCAGGATACAGAAACGCCCTTTTCCCCTATAACATGAACGTTTTCAGTTCCTACATGGTTAGTCCATAGAGGGATACTATTTGTATGCACAGATTTTTTCTTATGTTGTAAGAAAATAGTGGGAATTCTCCACACGTAACGGTACGTTTTCTTGTGTGCTCTTTGAGTGTCTGCACTGTTTCCTTTAAACACCATGGTGCAGTATTGTTGTTCTTCAGATCTTTATGAAAGAAAATACTGAATTTGAAAATACAGTATTTAAAGTAAAATTTGATAGGAGAGAAACTTCTTTGTTTTGATTCTTTTGTTATGTGGTTTTTTAAATGCTTATTTTAAAGATGTTCGTTTAGCATAATTTCTTTTTAGCACTTGGAGGAGCTAACCTTAGCCATCAGTTTCATTGTAAAGAGACCATTTTTCTTCTGACAAGCTTTGAGCATCCTAACCTATAATTCACCCAAATTTGTGAGGCATTAATTCTCTCTGGCAGCTCAATCCATTAAAGACGGTAAAGAATTTGGATCAATTAATACATTCTCTTGACAGATGCAGTAATGAAATTGCTACTTCCATTCTATTTGCCCTTTGACGTACAAGCCCAGATCAATCCCAAGCTGTTATGACAAACATTTTTTCTCTCTGCTATCCAGCAGTGACTAACTATTCACAGACTCACAGAATGTTAGGGTTTGGAAGGGATCTCGAAAGATCACCTACTCCAACACCCCTGCCAAAGCAGGATCACCTAGAGTAGGTCACACAGGAACTGTGCGTTCTTGAACTATGCTCCTGGGACTATTTATGTAATATGTATCACAGTAGCATATTAATATTTCCAGAATAACCAAATTTGGTGGCCTTTTACAACGGGATTACAGTGTTGGCAGGTAAGGGAAGAGAACCTAACATCATCTACCTGGACTTCTGCAAAGCATTCAGCGTTATTCTGCACGACATCCTTGTCTCTAAATTGGAGGGTCATGGATTTGGTGGGTGGACCACTCAGTGGATAAGGAATTGGCTGGATGGGCAGCTCAAAGAGTTGTGGTCAACGGTTTGATGTCCAAGCGAAAACCAGTGGCAAGTGACATTTCTCAGTGGTCTGTAATCAGATCGATGCAGTCTAACATCTTTGTCAGTGACATGTACAAGGGGATCGAGTGCACCCTCAACAAGTTTACTGATGACACCAAGCTGTGTGGTGCAGTTAATACATGGGAGGAAAATGATGCCATTCAAAGGGACCTTTACAGGCTTAAGAAGTGGGCCGATGCAAACCCCACAAAGGTCAACAAGACCAAGGGCAAAGTCCTGCACATGGCTTGCAGAAATCCCAAGCGCAAATATAGGCTGGGTGGAGAATGGATTGAGAGCAGCCCTGAGGAGAAGGACTTAGCGGTGTTGGTTGACAAGAAGCTCAACATGACCTGGTCATGGGCAGTGGCAGCCCAGAAAGCCAACTGTATCCTGGGCTGTATCAAAAGAAGGGTGGCCAGCAGGTCGGGGTAAGTGATTCCCCTCCTCTTCTCATGTGAGATCCCACCTGGGAATCTGCATTCAGGTCTGGGGCTCCCAAAATAAAAAGAATATGGGCCTGTTGGAGTGAGTCCAGAGGAGGGCCATTAAGTTGATCAAAGGGTTGATGCACCTCTTGCATGAAGACAGGATGAGAGAGTTGGGGTTGTTCTGCCCGGAGAAGAGAAGGCTCTGGGGAGACCTTACAGCAGCCTTCCAGTACCTGAAGAGGGCCTACAGAAAAGATGGGAAAGGACTCTTTATCAGGAAGTGTTGTGGTAGGATGAGGCGTAATGGTTTCACAATGAAAATGAAGGTAGATTTAGAATATATATTAGGAAGAAACTCTTTTCTGTGAGGGTAGCAAGGCACTGGAACAGGTTGCCCAGAGAAGTTGCAGATGACCCCTCCCTGGAAGTGTTCAAGGCCAGACTGGATGGGGCTTTGAGCAACCTAGTCTAGCAGAAGGTGTCCCTGCCTGTGGCAGTGGGGTTGGAACTAGATGAACTTTAAAGTGTTTTTCAACCCAAATCATTCTAATTCTATGAATTGTTATTTATTTCAATTTTTAAAAATTTACCATTTCACATGTCTCAAATATGGAAACGGTACCAGCCTCAAGGCAGGGACTGGTACAATATAGAACCGTCTTTCCACTCTTGGTGGCAATCAGAGTTATTCTCTATAGTCCCCGGGGCACAAGACTATGACAGTGTCCTGGTTTGCAAGCACCAGGATAAAAGTTTTCTGGGACTCCAAACATAAGTAGCAACAACGAGGGAAGAGGGGCAGCTGTGCCTATGGAGAGGAGAGGATGGATCAGGTGGCCCAAATGGGCCAATCACAATACTTCTTCCCATGGTGCTCAGTATATTAGGGACCCTAAGAAGAATTTAGGGTGTTTTTTAGGTGTCTGCTGTGCTGAAGGGATTGCGGTCTGCTGTTTGTCATCTCTTCCTCTGCTGCTGCTGTTCTCATCTCCTGTATTCGCACTGCAGAGGAGCACTCTGTTGGGATGGGTCATTTTCCTCTGCCTCTCTGGGTGGGATACCCGGATACCCATCAACTGAGTTTCTTATAATGGAAAAACAGAGGACTCCAGCAGATAGGACACGAAATCACCTGGTGCTGCAGCTGGCTTGCTGGACCTCTCTGACCTTCCTTTCTATTCCTATGTTTTCATTAGCATCAGTCATAGTTAGATCCAAGAGTAGGACAGATCAGCAGTAATGCTTATATTGGATCCATTTTTTACAGTTAAGTGACACATGTGAACACTTCTAGTACTGTATTTTTACCTTTTTCATAACATCCTACCTGCTTAAGGTTTATGGACCTGAATTAAAATGGCCTTTAAATGCAAGTCGTAGGGGACCAGGGGTGTTGAAGGCCTTGCAAATGATTTATAAAGGTGTGCAGTTTGCTTTGTTAAGATACACAGCATGTTTATTTGTGTTTCTCTCCTTCTCACATTCCCTGAACTTCTGCACCTCGTATGCTAGAATTTGATTTTAGGAGATTGCAAGTTTTTTTCCTGCTTTTTTTTTTTTTTTTATGATAGACATAAAGTATCAATTACCTTGTTTTGCTTTGGACTTTTGTCAAACCCAGTGAAAGTTTAAGACTACATGAGGTGATGAGAAGAAGAAAGAGTTCAAGTGAATATGTATTCTTTTTAAATTATGTCATTGCCAGCAGTTCTCAGGTTTTCTTTCAAGTAGTTATCTAGATCAGTTCATCCTGATACTGATGTGGTGACACATTGTAGTTGACAGACATCACGGTAACTAAGTGCATGATGGCTTTTTAACTCCTAGTTACATTGGCAAACTCTCTGAAAGGGAAATTATCACAGAGAAGGTATTTGTGGTCTACCTCAAAGCCGTATTTTAGTAGCTCAGAGCACAAATAGGTAAAATTACCGGTAATGAGTATGTGTGTGGATGACACAATGCAGGGAGGCACAGACATAAGCAGCACTGGGTGGGGTCACTGGATGCACAGAAGCAAAAGAGCTTGAACTAAACTAAGGGAAATGAGATCACAGATAACGGTAAGGAATGCACTGCTGATTGTTGCTGCAACATCTAAACTCAAAGTCTTATCAGTTAGAGATGGCAGATCAGGATCTGCCAGAGGGAGATACGGCTGTGAAGAAAACACATATATGTATCAGGCATGTTAGTTCTGGCAGAGAGAAGACGAAACATGATGCTGTTCTGACAGACAGTGACACAGTTCATCTGAAAAATTGCACACAGTAATGGTTTCCTACATGGAGTGTGAAAACTGGAACATCTTCAGAGAAGAGCTGCCAGAATCATCTAAGGTCTAGATCATGTTTTGTAAGACTCTGTTTTGCAGGAAGATCATGACAGTTATAGGCAAGGCTGAGATGGAATATCACTATTTATGCACCATTGAAATAAACTCTGAGAAGAAAGAAAACTATTTAATCTAGCAGAGAATTTTGGCACACTTTCCTAGAGACAGAATTCAGACCAGAAATCAGAATTAACTGGCTTCTGGTAAGAGAAATGAGGTCTGGTATGATCTCTTATCAAGAACAGGGATTAAAAAAGAAAGCAAAAAATAGCAGAACTGTTGTGAAAATAGTTTTTCCTGTGCATATGGTGGCATTTTCTGTGACAACAGGATGTTGGACCTAACAAACTAGATCCTGTGAATCCCATTTTCTGTGTTCATGGACGTTCCTTACACTTGGATATGTTATTTTGGTTCTTGAATACAATCAGTTGTATTCATTTGCATCTGCATTCACACTAAGAGTAAAGTGTAACTGCACTTGAAATTAACGTACAGATGTTTTAAGCACAGCAATCACTGTTTTGTAGAGCTAACCCACAGGGATCATTATAGATTATTTACTGAACAGAGCAGTTGGAAAAGCCCCATACATGGGTACACATGTATTTGCTTTTAGACTTTAGGCTTATTCAGATTGTTACTGTAGGTATGTGTGATTCATTCTGTGTGGAAACCCAGGAAGTTGTAAATGCTAAAGTGAAATCAAAATAAGCTTTTAAAATTCTTATTTATTCTTTCTGGCTTGTGTTTTTCTCAAAGCATAACTGAAATGACATTCTAAACAAATTTGCTGCGTTTTGCCTATTGAAGAGGTGTTCCTCATGTTTTGTACATTGGTTCGGGAAGTCTAATACCAGATGCATTTTCTTCATTTCACTATGGGGATGTACATTATAAAATGGTTTTAGCTTCATCTTCCGTATAATTCTGTTCAGAAACAGCAGTAATGAACTGTCTACCATCTCTACCACTCATTGTTAATGTTTTTCTCACACAGTTCTCAGTGTGTCTGGCATTTCAGTATCGTAGATAGACTTTGTTCTTTATAAGACTGTTTGCATACCTATATATTGTGCACTTCAAATAGGAGCATGCTTACACCTTTCTCCTGAAAGAATGTTTTAATAGGCTACAGCAAATATCTCAAAGCTACTGAAGTCCTAATGGCATCTTTCAATGAACCAAGGGCCCTGTCTCACTGTCTACTGGACTTTTGGACACATCTGCATTTCTATATTTTATGCTCAGCAGAGATTGCCAAGTACTTTAGCAGTGCAATATTTGTCAGTAAGAAATCCCAAATATGCCCCGGATTTAGACAATGTCCCAGTAAGGATGGATTTAAGAGGCAACAGATGAAATCCTTCCTTTTGTGTGTTTGACTGCCTGCTTGAGTGTAGTTCAATCTATGGATTTCAACTGTGAGTGAGAACTTTAAATATCTTGATCCATATTTGTCCTGGATATGCCATTTCCTTTAATGCTTCTTTATTTAGTACCGGTGTAAACCTTAAAACAGTCTACGGAATGGAAATAAGTGTGGAATTTATCTTTAGTATGTATGGATGAACATAGAGCAAATATGACTTACAGCTTGTGTGTACATTTGCAAAATTGTTTTAATTACCAAGAAACACTGTGAGTGACAGTGTTGCATGATGAACATAAATGGAAAATTGTGGATTTTGACACTGGGCATTGGAAACCAAGTTTGAGTCTAGGATGAGCAAGACAGAAGATAAGACAAGGTTTTGATGTCAGGTTTTTGTTGTACACCACTGTGTGAAGAAAAGCACTATCTTTGTCGCTGAACATCGATACGCTACATAGACAAGCCTTGCCATGTTGCAGTGATTTTGTAACCTGAAGAAAACTACAGGAAACACTGGAAGAACTGTTCAGCAAATGGAAGGGAGCAGATAGTGAGGATGAAATCCTGACAATCAATTTGACCTGGTAGTGTGGGCTTGAATTCTCAGTTGTAGGAGAAAAGTGATAAAGTAAGGAAAAAACACCTGAGGAAAAATTAGCCTCTGAAGTAGCAGTCACTTCTGCTTGAGGTATTCGAGTAGCAGCCTGGTCCTTGTGGGACCCAACCCTGGCTTTCACCCTACTTCTAAGAGAGTCAACTTATTGTCCAGGCTGGTCTCACTGTTTTACGAAGCCTGTAGTGGCCTCTACTGGTGAATCGGAATGTTACATGGACCTTTGTGCCTTCTCGAAATTCTTAAAAACTCTAGATTTTGCAAGGTCAAGCTTAGAAATGTCTAATATCCACAGACCAGCCCGTTTGGGATCTTGTCATGATTATTATTTCTCCCATAATGTAAATGTAGTGGTCATTTAGGTTGTGTCTTTTAGTACAAGGGGTTTTCTCTCCTCAACTTGATATGAGGTTTTCATGTATCTGGCCAAATAGACACATTCTTTCCGTGGTTCATGGTAGGATCCTTGAATTATTGCTGATCATATCTGACATGCCCATGCTTAGCACAGACTGCAACACTTTGTTCCATTCCATTTTTATATCTTTTGATGGATCATGAAGATAATGCCATAAAAAAATGGTTTCATGTTGTTTCCTGAATCATTCTTTTATTGCAAAGGCTTTGTGTCTTGCTAGCATGAATTAATTTTTTTACTTCTTACCTGTGCATCAGTTGTAAGATCATTTGCTATTCAGGTAGTTCTTACATGGTCTATTGTAATTTATTATCAATGAAGCAACAGTTAATGGGTATTTAAGAGGAGGTTACTGCTTGTGCTCAAATTCTAACAGTTTATTTGCTCCTTCATTGCTAATTAATTTGCTATATCTTCACAGATATCTACTGTAATGCAATAGAATTTCAGTCATAACATTTGAATTAAATAATGAGAGCTTAAATAAGCTGTTGATTTTTAATCTCTGATAGGGCTAACTTGCCATGAAGTAGTAGCTTTTCAATTTATTTTGAAAGCACAGAGGCTTCTATGGAAACAGTATAACTAAAGGGCTTGCAGAATGAATGAGACAGGAAAACAAAACTGGAGCTTGTTAACTCTAGGATCTACTCTTGCAGAACTTGTTGAAGTAAGGAAGTTTTCAAAGAGATTTTCTTCAGTCTTTCAAATGCTTGGATTTCAGAATTCACATTCTGTTAGCACTAGTCATTGAGGTCTCAGGAAAGACATAGAAGTTTGTATCTCAGTTTCCTCCTATGCAAAATAAAAGGTGGAACTGATAATAAACACTTCTTCATAAAACATTTTTAGTATTAATGAATAGCATTCCAACAAAACAGCTTATTCTTCTGTGAAAATTGACCCATATTCTACCATCTACAGTTACACTTAAAAATTTCTTGTCATTCTTTGTATATAAGCCTGTCTCTCTGTTCTCAGTTATCTCACTTTGTCATGTATATGTTTACTTACTTGCCTGCATGCCGTATTCATGTTGCTTGGAAGCTCCCTTCTCCACAAAAACACTAGAGTCTCAATTCAGTTGTTAACTTCTCAGAGTTGTGTGAAGCAGGCAGATCGTAGAGGAAGACTTGACTCGCTTTTCACTGAAAGCTTAACGGGACTACTGAGCCTCAGTCACTTCTCCATAGGAGCTACCCAGGTATATGGGAGCTCCGATTGATGTGTTACAGGCCATTGTTTGAATTCCAATTATTTACCTTAATGTATTTCACAACAAGGTTGTCTACCATATGAGGTGAAGAAGGGAAAACAGTCACTAGAGAGCTGGGCAAAGGTGAACCTCATGAAGTTCAATAAGGACAAGTGTAGGGTCCTGCATCTGGGGAGGAATAATGCCAGGCACCAGTACAGGTTAGGGGACATCCTGCTGGAAAGCAGCCCTGTGGACAAAGACCTTGGAGTCCTAGTGGACAGTGAGCTGTCCATGAGACAGCAATGTGCCCTTTTGGCCAAGAAAGCCAATAGGATCCTGAGATGCATTAAGAAAAGTATGTCCAGCAGGTCTAGGGAGGTTCTCCTCCCCCTCTACTCTGCCCTGGTGAGACCACACCTGGAATATTCTCTTCAGTTTTGGGCTTCCCGATTCAAGAGAGACAGGGACCTACTGGAGGGAGCTCAATGGAGAGCTACGAGGATGATTAAGGGACTTGAACAGCTCCCCTATGAAGAGAGACTGAGAGAACTGGGGCTATTTAGCCTTGACAGAAGATGGCTGAGAGGGGATCTTATTAACGTATATAAATATCTGAGGGGGTGAAGGTCAAGAGGAAGGGGACAATCTCTTTTCAGTGGTGCTCAGCAATAGAACAAGAAATAATAGGTTTAAGTTGGAACATAGGAAGTTCCACCTCAAGATGAGGAGAAACTTCTTTACTGTGAGGGTGACGGAGCACTGGAACGGGTTGCCCAGAGAGGTTGTGGAGTCTCCTTTTCTGGAGACTTTCAAAACCTGCCTGGATGCATTTTTGTGTGGCCTGCCCTAGGGAATCCTGCTCTGGCAGGAGGGTTAGACAAGATGATCTCTAGAGGACCTTTCCAACTTCTAATGTTCTATGAATCTATGATTTCTTTGGTTTGTCTATCAATCTCTGCTCAGATTTGAATGGAACATGAGTTTGTATTGATAATATACTAAATTGTAACTTTCTTCACAGAAGGAAACTCTTGTTGGTGTTGCACAAAGAAATCTTTGATCAGTCTCAAAAATTCTAGCTACTATATGTCTGTCTGTAACTAAAACACTGATAGTGTTAAGTCATATGACTGGAATACTGCAGCAGGAGTCGTTGCCCCTTGCCTTCGATCTTCCCACTCCCCTTGCCTTCTTTCCATCAGATGTAGGTCTCATCAAGCCTTTCTGTGAGCAAGTGCATCTTACTAAAGGTAACACTGTAAAGCAGTGAGTGGCTTTTTGTCATCCTAGTGAACTGAACTGACCCACCAGAGAATGGCCCAGGGTCAGTGCAAGGGAAGCACAATCACCAGTTTTGGTGGGACAGCTAGGAGGCAGCAGTTTCCTTGAGTCAGCTGGGGGAAATCTCACCCAAGCTGTCTCCTGTTTTGGCCATGATTCTGTCAAGTTTGACAGCAGACCTGGAAGAATCTAGGAACTGGAGGTATCCTGTACGGCCTAAATTATTTTTCTATTAGTTTTTTAATTGATTCACAATCTACAGCCTGTGCCATTTCTAAGGATATGGAGGTTTCTATTGCAACCTGCCCCATGTTCTAGCAATCAAACAGTTCTATTATTCCACATAAGAAAAACCTGGTAAGCCCTACAGAGCTGAATTTCTTCTCCCTATTCTTACATTCCTGCATTGCTCCTTCTCAAGAGAATGCGATAGAAAACAATGTTTAGCTCAATTTCCTCTGAACAAAATGAAACCAAACCTGTCACAGAAGAATAACTCAGTGCAAAACTGATAATAATGAGAATGGTCTGATGAGCAGAAGTCTCTCAATCACAACATGCTCCCCACAGGACAGCATATTAACAGATACTGCTTTGTGAATTGTCTTGAGAAAAGGCTTCCGGCCAAAACATTGACATTCACAAGCAGCTGCTGCACTCAAAAAATGTAGGTTTTAATTATCTTGGGTAAAACAATCAATTTGGAGTGTAAGGCAAGTTAGACTCCTGAATATTACTGATCACCTGGAAAATCACAATGAATGTATGCTTTTCTTTTCAATCTAGCTTTCAACCTGCAACTCATTCCCTGGGTTGTAACAAATGCATTAGATTTTGCTTAGCAAGGCAGCACTGCTCAAGAAAATGTATGAAATGAAACTTGAAAGAAAGTGGATTACCTAAATGAAAAAAAGGTCTGCTATTGTTAGTCACTTGCTCCTCATTCATTTCACGTGGATTTAATTGCGTGTGTGTGATTCCCAGTTAAATATGCTATCTATTGATATCTTTTCATTGACAGCTGTTGCTTCCTGCGATTTCTTTATGCAATACGATGCCTTTGATAGCCCTAATCATGCACACTAAGTATGTACGTACATTGCTTTTTCTTTTATTGTCGTCAATCTCTCTCTTGAAATGCCAGTGTTGCGTGCAAAGTCCAGCGCTTGCTCCCAGTAGAAGCAGGCTAATGCTGGCACAGCAACACCGGGTGGCAGCAGTGGGTTTTCAGCCAGCAGATCGAGCCGCAGCGAGGCTGTTGTCAGAAGTGATGAAGACATAGAAATTAATTTTGTCTTGATCTCCAAGTGGAGTGCTTGGCCTGTTATCCAACTTCAAAATCCTTCAGTTTGTCATTTGTTCATGCCTCACAGTCCTAGACTGCTTCTTATAACTTAACTAACATTGTAATTGCTGTAAGAATGGCAGACTCATCTGGGTTTAGAGTACAGGAGGATGTGTCACACATGTGTCATCTGCTGAGAATTTGGGATTGTTGCCAGTGTTTTGTAGCTAGAGGAAAATTAACAGTGATTTGTCTTTAGGGTATACGTCATGTTTGTCCTCCTCTTTGTCCCTGCTTAACATGTCAGAGTTGTGACAAGCAGAGTAGAAGAAATCCTTTCAGAAACATATTTTTCAATTACTGCAGACTTTGCTGGGCAGATGACAGACCTGGGGAGCAAGCTGCCTGCTAACTGTTGTCTTCTGACAGGGGTTTTTCTTCACTTGACAAGTCTCATCTGAGCGAGCATCACCTGGTCTTTGGGAGCAGAGCCCTGGGCAAAGACAATTTGTTGAGCTGTTTCTTCCTTCTGGGGGAGATTAGGATGGGGTTGTGCTCCAAACCCAACATACTCCTACTTTGTCTGACATACGTGTTGTCCGTTGCTCTGATAATTCCCAGATATGTCTGCTTTTTAGCAATATAGAAACTGAAATATACTTCTTGTAGGGAGACAAATGAAGGGTATAGAGTTTTGAGAGGCCACACCTCAGAATACATTTTGCCATTGGCTTTAGTTTTTCATGAGACACCCTTAACACAAACTTGAGGCAAAAATGGACTAATGTTGTTTCCCAACATCAGTGGTGCAGTAGCATGACTCAAGATATTATTTTTAGGTTTTTTTCTCCTCAGTAGGCAAAGGTTTTCCAAGTGTCTCCCACTACTTTAGTTGATCAGGCTTCTCTATTTCAATGTTTTAACTGAGCTGGCTCAAAGGGGTAGCATGTTATGTCTCTCTTTCATTGCTGATTAATGGCCCAAAACTACCAGTCCCAGATGAAAGCAGTTATGACAGAGACCTCCGCAAAACCAAAATGTTTTCATTGTAGCAGACTGCCCATGTTGTGAATTCCTCTTTTGGATTCAGGGCTTGTAATGTGGTCAGACCATAGTTCAAAATGCAATTAAGGCTTTTTTACAAAGGTTGGTGATGTGTCTCTCTGCAGTGAAAACCTATTTCTTGAACAGCTAGTTTTCTGAAAGTCATCTACTGCCTTACAAAAATCCTTTCCCCTTTTTTGGAACAGAATCTGGGGCAGCTCAGTTCTTCACAGATAATCCTAAATCTTAAATGCTCTGAAACTACACATAATTAGGTGTATAAGGATATCATTGGTAAATATAGTGATTTGACTACTTGTACAGGACCAGTGGTCAGAAGTACGAGTACCTAATTTCTTGTGTCATTTCTTGGATCTTAATGACTAAAAATGAAGATGAATTCTATTGTTTGGTTTGTCAAGTAGTGAAAAGTGAGCATGTTTAGAACATCAAACAGGACGTGTATAAATTTAATTTACTTATGTTTTACCATCAGTTACTGTTGTGGTTTGACCCTGGCTAGCAGACAGGTGCCCACACAGCCACTCTCTCACTCCCCCTTCACTGCTAGACAGGGGGGGAAAATATTTCAAAGGGCTCAAGCTTTGAGATAGGGACAAGGAGATCACTCTCATTTACTGTCCCAGGCAAAACAGACTTGATTTTAGGAAAATTAGTTAGATTTACTAAGAACAAATCAGAGGAGAGTAGTGGGAAATAAGAAAAAATACCTTAAAAGCAAAACACCTTCCCCCCATCCCTCCCTTCTTCTCGGGCTTAACATCAATCCCGGTTTCTCCACCTCCTCCCCCCCCGAGCGGCGCAGGGGGACAGGGAATGGGGGTTACGGTCAGTTCATCCCACATTGGTTCCACCACTTCTTCACTCCAGGGGAGGACTCTTCACTCTTCCCCAGGGCCATTGTGGGGTCCCCCTCACGGGAGACAAGCTTCATGCTCTCTTCTCCACATGAGTCATGCCACAAAGGGCAATTCATCACAAACTGCCCAACATGAGACACCTCAAGAGGGGCAACCCCCCCCTTCATGAGTCTGAGGCGCAGTCCTTCAGGGGAACCTGCTCCAGTGTGCATCCCCTGCAGCATCACAAAAGTCCCACCAGCCAACCTGCTCCAGCGTGAGCATTCACTCTTCCACGGGCTACAGGTTCCAGCAGCAACCTACTCTGATGCGGGCTTCCCATGGGCTACAACCCCCTTCAGGCATCCACCCACTTGGCGTGGGGTCCTCTGCCTCACGGTGGACATTTACACTCCACCCATGGGCTGCAGAGGGACAACCCGCTTCACCATGGTCTTCACCACGACCCAGGGGACTCTCTGCTCCGGTACCTGGAGCACATCTTCCCCCACTCCTTCTTCACTGACCTCGGTATCGTCACAGTTTCTCACTCCTCCATCTCTGTGCCAGCTGTTGTGGCGCAGTTCTTTTTTCACCGTTCTTAAATACGTTTTCACAGCGGCGTTCCTCTCCTATCATTTTACTGATAGGCTCAGCCTTGGTCAGCAGCAGGTCCCTCTTTGGAGCTGGTTGGCATTGGCTCTATCAGACTCGGGAAGCTTCTAGCAGCTTCTTGCAGAAGCCACCCTGCAGCTCCGCCCCTCACCACCAAAATCCGGCCAGGCCAAACCAATACAGCTACATAAGTACATGTACTGTGAAAGTTGGATGCAGCCCTGCATGAGAAAACTGATGGGGCATGTCATGCCTAAACAAGACCTGAGAATTGACTTCCATTCCTAAAAGAATAAGAAAATATGTATTGTGTGTAATACAATAGGATATATGACATTTGTATGTATATATTAACTATATAGCTGACAAGAAACGAAAGGCAAGACTTCCGCCTAGAAACAACTGAAAACCTTGCGAAACTTGTTAGACTGCATTAAAATTGGGCAGAAGGGGCTCAGAAATGCCCTTTCTTTTCCACAGTGCTTTCTGCTCTCTGTTTGTCACCCTTAGTAGCAGGTGCACTCTGTCCCTCCGTGTCACCTCCATCCCACCACCATGGTGCCTGCTTCAGGTACTACACAAATTCTCTCTTAAGTTTCCCAGGAGGCCCCCAGAAGCAACCTCCAGTGCTCCAGACTGATACCTGACTCATTTTGCTGGCAGTACTGCCAGCCCCAGCCATCTCTCTCAGAACCTTCATTTTTCTTAAGATTTCTCTGGATTCTCTTACTTGGGATTTGTGGTATTCTACCTTATCCCTATTGTGCTTCCTTGCTGTCCTGGATTTTAAATATGCTGCTCAGAAACCTCAGAAAGTTCAGCCCTTAAGAAAAGACTGAGCTGAGAAGTGTAAGTCGCTGAACAGAATTGGTTCTGTTTAGCTCAAACCAGGACACCTGCCTGTTCCTACTCATGGCAATGTCTCTTCTGCGGTACGAGTTACTCTGGCTACAGGTCCATGAACCACTGGTGCCAGGGTTATCACTGCTGTGAGTAGAGGAGGAGGGCTCAGAGCCTCACTGATGGCTGAAGGGAGGAGGAAGTGTGTAAGAATAGCTGGAGGAATGGGGAGAGTGGGTCTGTAGCAAGCCAAGCTTAAATCAATGTAAAACACTGCAGAATCCACTCTAAATCTCAGTCCTCTCACAATGCCCTCAAGCACTTTATGCAGTTAAAACTGCTGTTTTCAGCACCAGGGAAGCCACATTGATCATCCTTAATATACATTTACATGAAAATTATTTAGACAGATGCAAAATGCAACATAGAATCATAGACTGTTAGGGGTTGGAAGGGACCTCGAAAGATCCTTAAATGATTTTTCGCCACGTGTCATGGAGCAGAAGAAAATTTGGCTGCCACATAGCAGTTCCTACTGAAGTGGCTAGGACGTAATATATTGACATTCAGCTGAAGCAATCAGCCTGAGAAATTTTGTATTGAATGCATTCTGAAGAGTAATTAAGATTCCTACAGTAAGCAATGCTTGTTAAATTGGGTGTTACTACTTGTTGCTTAAAACAGATAATACTCCGTTGTTTTAAGCAGCCTGTCTTATCTTCCCTAAAGAATATCTCCTCTGTCTTGTTCTTGCCAGTCTCTCATGAAACACACTTGTGTGTGTCCCTCAATCTGTTTGTCACATGGTCTCCCATAGTGGTTCTCAGATCTGTAGCTGTCAGAGCAGCAGCAAACCGATAAGCAGTAATGATATTCTTCTATTTCTCAGGACCAGCTCTGCCACTCTTGCTCACACAGAGTAGTTTCTCTTGTTATTGGAAATTATGAGACTGCTCACCTGTCAAGCACTACTCAAAGGAGTAAGAGCAGCAGAGCGTTGGGAGAAGGGTAAGGGATTGCCATCGCTGTAAAAGTGAAAGGACACAGTGCTGCATAATCTGCATCACTAATTTGGTTAGTCAGTGTGGAGAGAATAACATCCAGAGTCCCTCAGTGAGCAAGGATTTGCTCATGATTTCCTCATAAACAAATCTCGTGATTTGTTTATTTAACTGTAATGTCCAGGACTTATTCTTAGGGTCCAGGACCAGAATGTGTATAAACTCCAAACAAAATGAAATTCACTGCTTCTCCTGTAAAACAGTTCCTGTTTCAGTATAATGCTATGTTAATGTGATTAGAATTTTCTCCATAATTAGAGTTTACATTATGGAACACCTCAAAGCATAAATGACACTGTGCTTGATACCACGCACATATGACTTAAAGGTGTGTTATCTGCAAGTCCCAAAGGAGGAATTGAGTTAAGTAAGCTAATTCTTCTGAGCAGGATCAGTAAATCTCATGAGAAGCCATGTCACATTACAAGTGATCTCTAATTTTTTTTCCTGAAAATGCTGTCGCTGTGGTTTCTAGGTACCATATATGATCCTTTTTCTTACATTTCAACTCTGGGATAGCAGTCACTAGGGAGAATTTTTAATCTCATGACTTTTATTAAAACACAAGAGCAGAAGCATAAACCGCATTATTGCTGAAGGAAGTTGGTCTGAGAAGCTGTATTCCCACATGCATGTGTAAGTGAATTACAAGTTAATCTATGTGCAAAAGAGTTTTAGTGATCTCTGCCTGCCTTCTGTGATTTCAGCTCTCCCTGGAAAAATGAACCAAACAACGCTACAAACACATATTTTTCCACTGTCAAATGTTTCTCATTTCTAGACAGAGTCCCTTGGCACCTCAGTAACTTTTTTCATTCTTCAAGTGGATTACTGGTCACTTTGGCAACAGGCACAATTTCCAATGAATGAGCAGACTTACCATGAAAAACTGCCAGTTAGTCAGTGAACAAGTGACATCTCCATGACTGGTAGAAGAAATCTCCACATGATCTCCTCTATTTACAGCTTGACAGAAGCTGCTAAACCAGGGAAGCTCTGAAAAGTAATCCAAGATTATTGACAGATTAAGGCAGACACTGTGCAGCAGTTCTTGGTTTGAGTGTCTGTTGTCATGCTAAGCTTTCCCAAAGGGTAAAAGTGACTGGAGGTCAAACTGACATCTTCTTTTGTCAATTTGCATGCTTGCCCCACAGATCATGTGTAGTGCTTGATTTTTCTAGAAACTGCTTGAGCAAATAACGCAACACATCCCATCTTTCTGCACTCTTGTAAAGTCGCTGATAATATTGGTCAAAATAGCACATCTGCATATGACATAGGGTTTTCTCTGCAGGATCCCCATTTTCAAAAGAAAAGCTAAATTCTCTGAGAGTGTGAGTGCAAGCTCCTTGAGCAAGAAAGGTGGTTTCAAGGGTTAGGGTTGGGCTGACCACTTAATGCTGACAGATTCTCTCTAACCTCTCTCCCTTCCAAACGTGAAGGAAAAGGGAGTAAGACAGAGCCACTTACAGATTGGAAAAAAAAACTAAAACAACTTTAATAAAACAGTAATATTACTAATAAGGAAATAATAAAAATAATGAACTATATACAAATATATACAAAACCTCTATCAACCCAACTCCAGCTTGGTGGCAATCACCACTGATGCCACAGAGCAGGAGCACCAGGGAATCCCCAGGCTCAGCAGCAGCAGGGAGCTGGACATAGGAGCTGAATTTGGGAATTCAGGACCTGGATCAAAGGCAGAAGAATGGATGCCAGCCTTAACCCTTGAGATCCCTTGGTTTTATACTGAATGTGGTGGCTATGGAATGGAATAATCTTGTTCATCACCCGTCCTGTCTGTTATTCAGCAGAGTCTCAACATTTTACTTTCTTATGACCCCTTTTACTGCCCAGCACCCCCAGCGTGGCACACAAGAGCCAGCAGTGACCTTGGTCACTACAGGTGTAAGTATCAGCAAGAGCCTTTCGGCATACCAATTCCAGGCAGTAACTGTAAACATCAGGTGCTACCACCTCTAGTAGCAGACACTGTCTGCAACAAAATATTGTTAACTTTGGAAAGTGCAGATTCTTAGAAAAGATCAAGCTGAAAAGTGAAACCACTGAACAGAATTATTTCTGTTTAGCTCAAACCAGCACAGGTGGTTAGTTTTGTGTTGCTTTTTGTTGTTTTGTTTGTTTGTTTGTTTGGAGTTTTCAACAGGATTTCCTTTTTGGTGCTATAAACTGTCCTCTTGATATTTTCTGCATAGCCTGAAAGGTCATATACTATAGTAATGGCTACTACAGCATAAGTTGAGAAACTGCTGTAGTGAGCCCTGTCATGCACACTACTATGTAGTGGGTTTGGACAGTATTTTCTTGTTGTTCCTTCTCCTTTCAGTCGTCCCTGTCAACTGGGCATTGGAAGAGGCACCTTCTCTGTTTTGTCTCTGTTATGGTTCTGGTCAGAAGTCTCTTACAGGGTAGACTGATGCTCGCTGACTTAATATTGCTAATTGGTTGGAAACTGGGGTATTCTGGACTCTCGTGGAACAATTTTGGTGCATGCATTTGGAGTACTGCTTCAGTGCACCGCTACATCTTCCAAATGTGTTTGCCAGTAAAGATTGATTTCATAAAACCTAAACTCTAATCCTAACTGTCATGGCCAAGATGTTTCATCAAAATTTGTGTTAACGGAAGTCTAAAAATTAGCTATGGTCTATGCAAAACTGAGTCTTGCTAACTTTTTTACAGTTGCCTCTTACATATCTTCACATTTTGCTGCTGCTTTTAGGAGAATGCATTTGATATCAAGGTAGTGTTGGGTTTGCAATATTGTTTACACTTGTCTTTCCTTCTGTCAACAAATAAGATTAATAATATGGGTCACTGTTGAGGATTATCTACAACCTGGCTTCTTCTATTTCTAAGGACTTTAAAGGTTCCTCAGACAGGGTGTCAACACTGACTTGCAAAAGTCCTCAACCTGAAAACTTAAAATAGTTTGTGAAGAATGGACAGCTGTTGGTGGGGTTTTTTTAAAAAAAAAAAAAGAAGAAAAACAAAACCACCAACCTGTAACTGTGGCCAAATTTTCACATTGTTTTTTATTTATTTTCTTTTCGTCCTTTACTGTGAAATCAGTGAATGAAATTTTCATTTCCCATTAGAGGCAACATGATTCACAGCCAGTTGGTTTCCAGACCTTGTAAGACTCATCCTTGTGCCAACTGGATGAAATTTGAGTCAAATGTTCAGAGGGAGAAAGACATTTCCACAGAGGAGCCTGAGACACTGGGTGAAACCTAATGCAAAGACTACACTTTTGGCTGCTTGTGCTGCCTTTTAAGCCAATCTCTCTTAGTATCAGTGACTTCATTTATGTATATTGAAATATGTAACTGTTTGAATACACGGATTTGTGTAACCCAGATGGAGTTCTGAGTACAGAGAATAGATTACATTAAATGAGAGGTGATAAAAAATAAAAAAAAGACAGCTGCTGAACCTCGAGGCCATCTCAACTCACGAGATTCTGAAACTATGAATGTGGAGAGTTATCCTTCCTGAAACTCCTATAATCTACAGACTCTTGGGAACTTTCTGAGAAGTGTTTTTTCTTTGAGAATTTCTACTCTAACTGAAACGTGTTTCTCCTTAGCCTCCACTGGAAGCCAGCACGCAGCAACACCTCTGAAAGCACCATAATTCGGGCCAAGATTCTCAAAATAACTAAATGCCAAATTTGTGCTTAGTTCTTTGGAAGATAGGTTGTTAAATACCTTTAAAAACCTAGTGCTTATACTAACACATTTTTGAGAAGGCAAGAGAAGTCCTGCGGAGGACTATTCCATGTAGATGAAACCATTTTGTATTTTTATAAAGTCAGTAAAAAAATATAGGGAATCTTGAGGAATGTTGGGCAGGAGTTCAGAAAATGTGAATCAAAAAAATCCCTTGGAATATTATTATATGAGTAACAGCCAGTGACGTCTTGTGTCATAACTTATACAGACCTAAATAAAAACTTGTTTAGCATTTTCCATCCATTTGCTCCAGTGACTTTGCATCAAGACCTCTCCAAGTGTTTAAAAACATGAGCCTCAGAATTGCTCCTAGGCTCCCTAACAGCCTGCAGGGCTTTACAGAAATCTTTCAAAAAGTGTAATTCTGTAAGAAAAAAAAAAAAGAAATCACAGAAAATGTGATGTTCAAGTTTTACATTAAGAGGATAATAATTATGCTGAGTAATACCCACTGTGTGCTAGACACTTCACTAGATAATACATAAGGAGGAAAGCCTTTGCTCCAAGGAGCTCACAATCTCATGACTGCATTTTCAACCTTAATGTTTTATTTATTTCCTTTGTTTTGAGTCTTATTGTGACTTTATACATTTTCTCAGCATAGTTGGAACTTTGGAGTTTGAGGTTTGAAATATATAAATATGCATTTGAACAATAACAGTGTTTCTGTCTAAAGGCTTTTATCTTAGAAATTCGATAATAATTACTCTATAAGTAAATATCAGAGTGCCAGATAGATACAAGCAATTTAATCTGCATTATTAATTTGTGGGTTTTACTAATTAAACTTCCCTGGTCACACTATGCCTTGTATATATTCAAATGTGCAAAAAAGGAGTTACAGGACAGAATAGCAATTGTGGGACCTGGTTTTCCAAGACACTGACTCACAGCAGCTAACCACACTGGAAAATCAGGGCTAGCGCAGACTTTGAAAGAAATCTGTAATGCTAAAGGGGAAAAGCATCTGTTATGCTGATATTTCTTAGTACTGAATACAAAACTGTCCTCTAGGGTATTGTTGAGTTGGAGGCAAAGAAATCCATATCTCTGCTGTATTTCTCACATAACAGAGAGCATACGTTTTGGTTCAGGATCGTCTGCCTTTTTGTGTTTGCTGTTCAGACTTGGGATGACAGCACATGTTAAAGTATTAAAATAATTTAGAGCACTCTGTCTCCTTCTGCAAATATAAGTCTTATGTCTTGTTTTACCTATTTTCAAGTCCCCATGTAAGAATGGGGTCAGTGCATGCAGCCCATGCTGAGAACAATGTGCCACCACAACAAGGGAGGAGAACTGCAACATTCAGCATCGCTGGCCAATAGTGACTGAAGTTGTGTCTTTAACACAGGGGTTCACAGAGGACAGAGTAGGCTTCTGGGAATGACAGCCTGGCCACTCTTTGTGACACTCACTCTCTGTCTCTAATAGTTCTTTTAGTCCCATAACACAGTTGTTACAATAGATTGGGATGTTTCTGTCTTTCGTTTCAAATGTGTTCCCGAGTGTAGAGTTTCTTTCTCAAGTGTGTATTCTGGAGAAATCCACAGACTTATAAGGCTTGTCTGCACTGCAGGCATGGCATTAGAATTCCAGCTGCAGGAGAATGGCTAACAAACCTCAATAAAGCCCCATGCAAAGGCTCATGCTGTTTTACCAGATTATAAACCATCTCCATGTTACCAGTTTGGATGCTGCCCAGTTGCACTGTAACGAAGACACCAGGAGCTGAGTTAGGCAGTAAATAAAAAGTCCCATGCACCACATTTCAATATCAACACTGTCACATTTCAAAGTCATGGTGTTGCTAAAAGGCTTTCTTTGGAGACTTTATTTTCTGAACTGCAGCTGAGAGGAGCAGAAAAGATTTCTGCCCAGGAGTCAACCAGGTACTATTTCACCATGCAGTTCACCTCTTGTCGGTGCTGCAGTTTTCTCCTCTCCCAGCCACAGTGAGGCATTTTGAACTCTCAAGTGCATCAGAAAACCTCTTACCCCACACTTGAGAGTGGTAAACAAAATCATAGAAGCATTTGGATTGGAACAGCCTTTTAAAGGCCATCTAGTACAAACTCGCTTGCAAAGAGCAGGGACATCTTTAACTAAATCAGGTTACCCAGAGCACCACCCAACTTGACTTTGAATGTTTCTGGAGATGGAACTTCCACCACCTCTCTGGGCAACATGTTCCAGTGTTTCACCACCCTGACTGTAAAAAATTTCTTCCTTATATCTAGTCTATATCTACCCTCTTTTAGTTTAAAACAATTACTCCTTGTCCTGTCGCAACAGGTCCTATTAAAAAGCCTGTCCCCATCTTCCTTATAAAGGCTACATTCGGGTCTCCCTGAAGACTTCTCTTTCCTAGGCTTAACAATCCCAATTCTCAGACTCTCTTCACAGGGAAGATCCTCTAGCCCATTGGTCATCTTTGGTGGCCTTTCTCTGGACCTGCTCTTTCTTATTCTGAGAGCCCCAGAGCTGAACATAGTACTGCAGGTGGGGTCTCACAAGAGCAAAATAGAGAAGAGTCACCTCTCAACCTGCTGGCCACATTTCTGTTGTTGCAGCCCAGGATACAGTCGACTTCCTGGGCAGTGAGTGCACATTGCCTCATAGGCCTTGTACAACAAACTGTACGCCAAAACACGGCAGCATTCCGAATCCACCTTGCACAAGCAGCAATCTCAATGGTGGAATGATCAAGTAATTGTCAGTCTCATGATTTCAACAGGCTGCCCAGGGAGGTTGTGGAGTCTCCTTCTCTGCAGACATTCAAAACTCGTCTGGATGTGTTCCCATGTGACCTACTGTAGGTGATCCTGCTCTGGCAGGACGGTTGGACTAGATGATCTTTTGAGGTCCCTTGCAACACCTAGCATTCTGTGATTCTATGATCTTCCAGTTAAACAGTTAAAGGAAAAAGAAAGCGCTAGATGCTGACCATTAGGTCAGGGGTGCTTGATAATGGGGAGGAAATCTGTGGAGTAGATGATTCAACTCCCCAAAAATAACTCCTTGATTTTCAATGTTAACGACTAAAAGCACAGGGTATAGGGAAGCTGTAGCAGAACTAGAAAGAGGTTGCTGAATATTTGGATTGACATAATCCAGAATACAGCATGTCATAGAATTTAACTGTATTAGAAAGAGAAAAAAAAATTATTGTCCAAGTTTCCTTCATCCAACAAATGTCATAATTTATAATTTCTATCACAGGTCTTTTTTGGTAAGAATAATTGACTTTTAACTGAGCTTAGTTTGCCTGAATGCATCTGGTGTAGCCACAGCTTTATGTCTCTGGATACAGATGCAACAGCTGACTGTGACAGTAGTTTGCCTCCATTCTTAAATTGTACTGTTGTTATGCAGTGCTTAAAGTAAACAGTTTAACCTAGTATTATTTCCTGTATTGACAGTAACAAGATACATTGAACAAAATGGAGGAAAATACTCCATATGAGGAAAAACTTCATGCCTTTAAGAAATTGTGAATCAGAGGGTTTTGTAATGGTTGGGATATTGAACTTGCAGGTGTGACAACTGTTTTTTCCTTTTTTTTTCTCCACTTAATACATTGCTAATTGTATTTAAATTGAGGATTAAAATATATAATATGTTAAAGAATTAAAAAAACCCACAAATTCTAATATATAAAAATATTGAATGAAAATAAGCTTAAGAATGTTTGTCATAAAAGAAATACAAAAGCACAAAAGCATGGGACTGAAAAGTTCAGGATAGTAAACGTTATACCTGCCAACATAATAAACAGTACTTTCTAATACTGCATGTCTTTGTCACAGAGTGACCCTATTAATTTGTGCCAGAGCACAATTTCAGATGATAAATATGCAGTATATAGAGAAATGACCATGCTTATTTGCCTTGCATGAAAATCTGTGTAGGATCTAAATTTATTATAAATTGATAGAGCGTGCCTTCATAGTGAGGTACTTAAAGTAACATTTGCACAAGTTTCTATACAATTCATACTGTCAATTGAAGAAGCAGTTACAAGATATTCCTCAATTCAAAGTATGTTGTGAGGGAGTATTATTTTGTGCCCTACGCTGAAGGATCCCGCAATGAAAGCAATATTACAGTATTTCAGTGTAGTGTTTTACACATCACATCTATGTTGTATATGCATCAAACAATTCAACAGTGATAGATCACCTTTAACAATAATTTGCTTAACTGTTAATTTCATTGTTATTAACTACTTAGGTGTGGCGTACTGTGCAAGGAAAAGTCTTAAAACCAAGTTATATTCACTAGCTGTAGTTTTTTGAAAAACTACAGCGTGCTTTCATGCTGATTTAATGCCATTTCATGAAGACAACAGGACTGCAATGGGGGCAAAGCTCGTGTTCTATTATAAGGGAAACCAATACTTAAATTAGTTCATAAGCTCAGCATCAAAGTGTTGCATATAATGAATTGCATATTATTCTGTGTATGGATGTGGAAGAACACTTTAAACAAAGTAACTGCAAGATGTAGGGGTATAATCTCTTGGTACAAGTGTTTAAAGGAAAGGGACTGTTTTCAAGACCTGTCACTGATTTATAAAACCAACACTAGGAAACAGAATGTGTGTGGGTGGTCAAACATTAGAGTCTGAGAAACATAAAGCTTTTTTTAAGCAGAAAATTGTACTTGTGGAGAGGCCCTTGTCTAAAAGAGCTCCTTTTTTTTTATTAGTAGATTCTTCAGTGTTGTGTATTTTGTAATTTACAAATTATTGGAGAAATTGCACCAAATAAGAAAAATCTGCCCAAAACTTATGAGTGCATGTCAATTTAGAGCAAAGATGTAAATTGCTATTTTCTGTTCCATGTGGGTAAGAGTATTTTCATAAATCTTATTTTAAAAAAAAGGGACATATTATTAAATACGATACTGTAAATGTTAAAATTATTTACATTACAGCATACTGCATGTAAAATTAAAGGTCTAGGAGGAATTAAATACTTATTGATATTGAATTTAAGGAAAAATTCAGTTCACATCTAAATTTTGTTTCGTAAGAATTTAGAAAAATATTCAGAATATGTTTAATTTTAAGGATTCTAGAATATCTCATCAAACAAATCTCATTTCTCCAGCTGTGGTACTATTATGTTGACACATAGTCTGAGCACTGATTACTCAGTTGAAGGAAATTACTTCACTGATAGAATTTTGCTTATTATACTGTATGGTGCCTTAAGGATTATTTTTGGCCTGGTATCCTAAAAGGAAGGGCTCTGGTCTTGCTTTCCACTGATACTTCCCCTCAAGTAACTGTTGAGCACATGGGATAATTTCAGTGGACAAGGGGACAGACCCAAGTGAAGGTCCAGGCTGAGCAGGTGCCAGAGCAAACTCAGCATCCATTGAGAAGTTGCCTCTCTCTGTTGTTGCATGTGTGTTTGCAGCCTGGCTTCTGCAGGGGTTTTTCTTTGCTCAGCAGATGAGGTGAGAAGGAGAGCATCGCCCCATGACACAAAAGGTGCAGAAGAGGACAGCCAGGGACCCTGTAAGGATCGAGGAGTTATGTGGAGGGTAATCACTGGGGAGGGCTGTGGATATGGGATTGTGTGGGACAAAATTGGGAGCAGAAGAAAGGGAAGACATTTGTGGGGAAGAGATACCTACGGCATGAAACCACAGGCTTCACCAGTGGCCATGCAGTGCCTCTGAACTGAGCACATACAAGAGGTGTGTGTCATCTCTTCTCCCATGTAACAAGCGACAGGACACAAGGAAATGATCTTGGATTGTGTCAGAGGAGGCTTATATTGCATATTAGGAAGAAGTCTCCACCAAAAAGGTTGATAAATATTGAACAGGCTGCCCAGGGCAGTGGTTGAACCACTGTCCCAGGAGATATTTAAAAGACATATAGATGTTGTGCTTAGGGACACGGTTTACTGGCGGACCTGGCATTGCTAGATTAATAGTTGGACTTTATGATCTTAAAAGTGTTTTCACAGAATCACAGGATGTTAAGGGTTGGAAGGGACATTGAAAGATCATTTAGTCCAACCCCCCGCCAGAGCAGGATCAGCTACAGTAGGTCACACCGGAAGTTGTCCAGGTGATTTTTGAATGTCTCCAGAGAAGGAGACTCCACAACCTCTCTGGGCAACCTGTTCCAGTGCTCTGTCACCCTCACAGGGAAAAAGTTTTTCCTGATGTTTTTGTGGAACCTCTTATAGTCCAGCTTGCACCCATTGCCCCTTGTCCTGTCATTGGACATCCCTGAGAAGAGCCCAGCTCTGTCCTCCTGACACTCATCCTTTACATATTTATGAACATTTATGAGGTCACCCCCCAGTCTCCAAGCTGAAGAGACCCAACTCCTCCAACCTTTTCTCATAAGGGAGATGTTCCATGCCCTTAATCATCTTTGTGGCTCTGCACTGGACTCTCTCCAGCAGTTCCCTGTCTCTCTTGAACTGAGGGGCCCAGAACTGGACACAATGTTCCAGATGTGGCCTTACCAGGGCAGAGTAGAGGAAGAGGAGAACCTCCCTCTACCTACTAGCCACCCATCTTCTAATACACCCCAGGATGCCATTGGCCTTCTTGGCCACGAGGGCACATTGCTGGCTCATGGTCATTCTGCTGTCCACCAGGATGCTCAGGTCTCTTTCACCTATGCTGCTCTCCAACAGGTCAGTCCCCAACCTGTACTGATACACGGGGTTGTTCTTTCATAAATGCAAAACTCTACACTTGCACTTGTATTTAATAAAATTTCTCTCTGCCCGGTTCTCCAATGATTGTAAAGGTTTTTTCCAACCTAAATGATTCTATGATTCTATAAGAGAAGAATATGGTTTATATGATCAGGATTGTGAACACATATCCAGAATTTTGGTCAATAGGACCAGTTGCACCAGTGCTGGCAGTGGTGTGATACTGTTATTCTGCCTTAACAGGCTCAGAAGAATTCGTGAAGTGTTCTCAGGTCAGGGGTTGGCAACACATATTTTTGCTTGTGTGGCTCCTGTCTCAGGGGATACAGCCAGTATAGAGCAAGACCATGAAACTTCCTTCCTCCTCATCCCATGACCAAATATTCATGTTCAGGATGTAAAAGAAAGACCTGATATCGAAGAACCATGTTTACTTCTTCCTCCATACTGAGTACCTTAAAACTGCGACTACAATCTCAGGATTCAGCTTTATAAAATGCCCTTTCTGATCCCATGTAACTCAACTAGTTTGTGCATGTCCCTCAGCTGAAAATGCTGCACACCTGGAAGCCTTTGCTAGTGATTTTTGCATTCCAGGCTACAGGCTGGCAGTAATCCCGTTTGCATTTTTGGTATTTGTTTCTGAAGAGATAACTGGGGATAAAATGGGATAAAGGGAGATAAAAGGGGAGTATGGCATTTTTAGCTAATGGAAGAGAAACAGATCAAATTTCTTTGTCATACATCTCGGATTGAATATAATCTTCTATGTCCTTACTTAATATGATATAAGCTTTGTTATTATCCAGAATATAAGAAAATATATTTCTGTTGGTTTGAAATGTATGATTACTCTCCTAGTCATCCTTGTCCTAGGTACACATGTGCACAATTCCTGCAATGAGTGACAGTGCATCTCCAGTGGCATCACAGGAAATATGAAAGAACAATCCCTACGGAGAAGTTTACTTTCATACTTTTTGTTGGCAATGAGTCTGTGCAGGCTAGCTTATTGAAACCTAGAAGAGCAGAAAGGTATTTCAAATCCCAGGCACTCAGTGAATGAGATGTGAAATGAATTTCATGTGGATCAGCCCCCCGGAGGCTTGTCACAATAGATAAGGTAAAGTGGATAGATGCTGCATTAGTTCATGTATGCTTCTGAGTAGCAAAGCTAATAACTGAATCATAATTTCACTTCGGGACACAAGGCTACTATATACTGTCCTCCTTTGAGCTCTTCACTCATTGCAACAAACTAGAAAATACAATAAAATTTTCTAAATTTTCTAAATACAGTACAGTAGTACCTTACAAAATATCCAAAATATTCCATAACCAGCCCCTATTATTAACGCCTTTAAAGAGAACGGTGCCAGACATACTTTTTATTTTTAGTCCTCAAGATATATAAGCTTATTTTTAATTGTTTGTATGTGGGACAGCAGTCAAAACTTCATGTATGATAGTCTCTGTTTGTTTTCCAAATCCTTCCATTTAACTTTTTTTTGCAGAGATGATATGAAGACACCTGAACTGATACTGCAGTAGAAGAGGGTACTTTGCTCAGAAAAAATCATCTCACTTTTTTTTTTCCATGAGAGCTTAATTATATAGAGTAGTACTGAGATGTTTCTTTTCACCAGCTCTCAGTAGTTGAGTGCGACAGAGGCTGTGTGATAACAAGAAGACTGAGATGTAATCTGTTGGGACACTGATCCAGGATTCTTGATGTGGAAAGGTGAACTAGTGTGTGTGGTTAGCAGTTGTGCCAATATCAGCTCTTCCAAGCACCTGCCTACTGCCCACCAAGTCACTAGGTAGGAAATACCACTACAGACAGCAAACACTAGCTCTGTGACTAACCAAAATTTTTGGTTTAATAGAAGAAAGTACCAGGGTGTATCCGTTGGTCTGGTTACCTCTTCTGCTCCTTTTTCTCCTGAAGTCGTCTCCAAAATACGCCGATTTACTGTAATCCCAGGAAGCCTCATGGAACAGATCTGCCTGAGACATGCTGATCCCCCGGATTCCTTTGACTATTAACACTGCCTCCATGAAAGTCACACACCATTTAGCTGCCCCAAGGGACTCTTTATATTTTGAGGGTGAAAATACACAACTGATTACTCCTGTAATTTTTGGTTAAAAAGCCCTTTGTTTTCCAAGGTGTTATCATGAAATAATTTCTCACATTGTTAATTTTCTACAAATTCTAGGTGAATTATGGCTGAAACTTTTAATTTTATGACTGTGTGATTTTTTTTTATTTTTTTCTTTGTTTTCTATGTTTGCTCCATTGTTTTGATTCACTTCTGCATTTCACAGAAAAGCCCAGCACAGAGTGCATTAGCAGTGATTTTAGATTGTAAGAGATTTTATAGATCAGCATTATGGCTGAGCAAAAAAATGAGGGGTAGTGCATGTGTTATTATTGCCTGTAATAGGCAACAACTGACTACTAAGGAAATCACTGTCTTTACAATCAGAGATTAAATGGCAAACCATCACCACTTTTGACTATCTTCCTGGTCTGGGTAAGTAAGGCAGGGACAACACAACAACTTATTTCAATGTATTTTTTTATTTAACATCAAATTTCCGACAAGTGGAATCTGGAATAATTACAATCTATCACAATGTAGATACAAATAAAATTACCTTCCAAACCATTTGCTTCCATTCAAGTTAGTAGAATTGTAGTTGAACCTTTTCTTGTGAGTGCTCCCTGAGAGTTGAAGTGTGTTCCCTGACTGAAAAAAAAAAACAAAAAAAAAAACACAAATGAAAGATGATTGAACAGTGATTTTTAGGTAAAATAATTTATAAATGGAAATCCTCCTTGGTCTTAAGGGAAATGAAATCTAAGATGCTTTTGAGTATCAGTTTCTGAAATCAGAATGCTCCAGTAAGTAATAATTTGAGAGATGAAAAAATTTCTTCATATCATCAGTGTATTTTATTGATAATATGACATTACAGTTGCTATTGCTCACAATTGTCCTTTGCTATTGCAACGATCTTGTTACCACAAGCTGAGAATTCCCATTTCAGAAGCAATTCTCAGTTCTATCCAAATTCTTGTTCTGTTAATAATTATTTGCTTCCTGATTTGTATTAAAGGACAAGTTTCCTCTGCCACTTACTCATCCCTTATTTCCACTGAGTCAGAAAACATGCAGATTTTTGCTTGCCAGGTTCCCAGGTCTTTGTTTCCCAAGTCAGATGAGTTTGTTTGTTCTAGCACAAAAACACAATCCAGGCTTCCACATCTATTTCCTGTATAACTTAATTACTTTAATGGACTATTTCTCTGGGCAATTAACTACTGTGTGGGGAATTTGCACACATCTCAATTGACAAACAATTTCTGCAGTGTTCCATTTTAACAGTGTATTAAAAAAACCCCAAAGACCTTGTGAGTAACAACTGTAGGAGAGGCTTTTGTCTGTGTTTACACAAATAGGATTTTCACATATATGAATTTTGCCATAAAGTTTCCGCTTTTCGTTTCTTTAACTAGGCTCTGCAAAGTGAGTGTGCAGATCAGCGGCAGACGAGTCTTTCTTGCTTGTATAGCAACGTAGTCACTCCTTTTTCTGCACTCCAGCATAAATAATCCATCACACGCAGAGCCCCAGGAAACTCTGCTCTGTTAATCCCGCAGGTGTTTAGCATCCCCAAACTGGTGTCATTAGTACTGGAGGAACCCCAAGGCTGAAGCACAGTGTTACTCCGTTTCATTCAAGGAGCAGTCCCACACAGTGGGCAGTGCCAGGCCTCTGCTAGCCTCGGGAAGATGTGATGAGAATTTGGTCCTTTATTTTTCAGATGTAACTTTTTTCCCCAGATATCAGTGGGCTTTTCTCCATAGACTACAACTATACAAGCTTATGCATTTTTTGCTGATGTAGTACTGGCATTGAAATTAGCTCCTCAACAACTGTCACTTATCTGCGGGCCATTCTGTAAATAGCTGTTAACTAATATGCACAAAAGCAGGTAGGCATGTAAATACATAAACAAAGACCCTATGGAAAACAAAATGATATTTTGTTCTAGGAGATTTTCTTTTGCTTTTCTACTTAAAAGTTAGAAGACAGGAATGCTATTGAGAAATAAAGTAAGCAGAACAAGTAGTTAAGATCATCTGCTGTTCTGGGCCTGGGATCTCTTAATGACCTTGGTAACCTGGTTATGAAGTTCCCTATTTTCCAAAATCGAGATTTTTTTTTTGTGCTCGCAGTGTTAAGGACAGGATTCTTGAGATTCATGGGTTACTGTCACTGTGTGTGTTTGCTAATGGAAAACATATAGGTTACAAATGTGCAGTAACTTGGGTGCCTAACAGCTTGGAAAACAGCCATTCACTTGTTAAGTTCTTCATGGAGAGTAGCCGAAAGCCTTGCCAGCCACACTTTGTTCTCTAATGTAAGTAATCTTGTTTTGTTGCTGCTTTTTCAGATAGGCAGGTACAGCTCAACTTGAGCTGTGAGTTTTTGTTGTTGCTGTTTCAGGTTAGGTGGTGTTTGTTGTTTTGCTTTTAGTGCAAACAAGCATGTCATCATTGTCCTCCTTTTTCATCTCCAGCATACAGTCTAAGGTTACTGGGATAGAATATTAAGATAGATCTTAAATAACATTAGTGGCACAAAGCATTTTACCTTGCCAACAATGAATTAGAAAGGTCTGGACTTTAAATCAGGCATGTGGTGAAAGTATAGAGCACGCATGCAGTGCAGGATGTCCTGAGGGTTGTAAGATCAATTCAGCTTTGCTCAGCCGTGTCGACAGCGACTATCTGAAGATGCTGACATGGCTCAGCTTGATAGGTTGAAGAAATTTAACTGCTTTGATAAGGTTAAAGGGGGAATCCAGGCAAGAACAGAAAACTAAACAAAACAGTGTTTAGAAGCTTGACTGCACACTGTAGCAACCTGTCGACAACTGACAACACAACCAGCGCAAATTACCTTTCCTCTAGAAAAAAAAATATTAACGAGCCATGTTTTAAAAGGATTCAGTAGGTCTCTACAATCTTTTCTGCTCTGTCTAGTGTCAGGTAATCATACCAACAAAACCAATTACACTGCTGTTCCTTTCTGTATCATAAGGCCTGTCAGTGTTACGAGGCTGAGAGTTTCAGAAGAAACTGACTCCAAAATGCAAGCAAAACTATATCCTGAATTTAAACCTTTCTATTGCAGAAGAATGCAGCATGTGGATATATGGCTTTTAAAAACCTTTGTGTGGAGAAAATAAAACAGTGACTTATCGCAAAAAAGTTGATATTGGTTTAGCGTAAAGTTGGAAGCCCACTTCGGTCAATGCAAGTGTCTTCATGTTAAAACCTTTGAAAAATTTGTTTAAACTCCTTTATTGCACTGCACACAATTCAAGTCTGCTCTTAAATGTTTTAGAGACTGTATCAGCTTGTCAGTCTATCAACTCTTGTTTTCTAAATGAAAGCTAATTATTTTCTGAATAACTTATTAATACAATATTACTCTTGAAATGACTTTTGTCTATCTTACTGCCTTAATTAAAGACCAAATCAAACCAAACCACTCCAAAATTTGTCATCAGTTGCCATCCACCACGTAATGCAACATGTAAACAGCAAGCACAGGCATTATTAGGCATCTGCCATTACCAGTTATGGGAAATAAGCCTATCCAGAATATTTCATTACTTTCTGTTTTCACCAAAGCTTGTGTCCTTTGGGCTATTTCTACGCTTCGTGGTCTGCAAAGAATCACAAGAAAAGAAACCATGAAGTATTTGATGCCTGACACAGGCCAGATTGACCTTTGTGAAACCTAACCCTTATTCCTTATTCTGACAGAATATGCAACTAGGAGGAGTGATAACCAGACGTAAGTTGCTAAGATTTACAAAATTCCTGATTAAGTAGGAAATAAAGTTAAGTATCTAATCGGTTGATAAACTGAAGAATAATTGAGTGTTTGAGGAGATGTGATTAATAAACCACTATGGAGAAGGGCTAGGAGAACCTCAAGAGAGGCAGGACGTAATTTTTAAGGAGCTGCAGGTAAACTCAAGCAGGTATATCCTGGCTTGGAATTACAATTGCAGAACTGTGGGCAATGTAATATCTTCTGGAGAGCGATGAAGTGATGAAAACCTGTGCCCTTAGGGCTGGACTGGACAATATTACACGGAAAAAGTACTGTATTGGCAGAGATTCAGGGATACATGCTAACTTATTTCATATAGGTCTATCATGTGAAAAAACCTTATGAATCTAGCAATCCTAAGTAACTGAAAATGTAGATGGTCCAAAAAAAATAATCAAAAATGTAAGACTGAACCATGGACTGGAAATAAATGCATGGGATCACACAGTGCTGTATTTGTTCAGTATTATGCTTCTAGAAGCAGCCAAATCACTGACATTTCAGAACTATGATAAGATGCTATTAGTCATGCTGGTGTATAATTTGGGAGAGCAGCTCTTTTTTTTCTAAGAATTTCATGCAGTGTTTCTATACTGAACTATCAGACTAAATTCAGAAGTCATAGTGCATAAATCCAGCCTATTCAGACTTAGGTGAAAATATTTGAGAGCTCTTTTTTCTTTTTTTTTAGTTCCCTTTTTTTTTTTTTCCTTAGGGAATACTGCTTATTGACTTTTTTCAATGGGTATGGTGGTGCAGGAGGGAATGCAAAGATTAGTCCTTTTACTTAAATATGATAAATCTTATTTTTGGCTGTCTTTCCTACTAGAAATTCTGAAGCAAAGCAGGTGGTGCTGTCCCTCAGAGGTCCAGGAGAACCAGAAACTGCAGCTAAGTATGAATTAGATTTGTTAGAACAAGTCTGGGGGAATATGGACAGAAGGAAATTATTTGTATTTTATTGTCTTCAGTCTAAAAGTTACAGTTGTTCATATATTACACAAAAAGACTGTATATCTCAAATGCAATCACTTTTTTTTTTTTTTTTCAATTTGCTGACAGTGAGAGTATCTACTGGTCTTCAGAGAGCAGGCTGGGCGCCTAGAGACAGGTGCCTTGATAATTTGGATGACAATCCTGTCACTACTTTAAGCAAAGAAAGAACAAAGCCTACACCAATGTTTTGGTGTTTACAGTCATTTCAGGGAGAGCATCCTATAGAAAATCTTGGCTGAGATGCCACATCTCATTTTGTCGAGTAATCTTCTAGGCAGTAGGAGGGTTACAAGACAGGACAGAACAATGTGACCTTGTCCACTGAGGTTCTTTAATTAGTTTTTTAGCATTTCTCTATAATGCAATGACTCTTCTGAAGTTACACTTAAATGTCCGGAAGATCAGTCAGTTTTCTCACTCGAGAAAATACTGCTGGGGGCTGCATCATGTTTATCAAAATGTTTGTTTTATCTGATCCCAAATTTCTGGCTACATAGGAAAAAAGATTGAAGAAATGGCCATTAGTCCAAGTTTCATTCATTTTTTTAAGTTCTATCTAAAAATCAAAACACTGTATCTATATATCAGTGTCATCAAATTGTTTGGTTTTCTTTGTATGTAGCCTAAATTTTCATGTTGATTTCCTGTAATGTTAACCATTAAAATAATGATGTGGTGATGACTAAGTGTGCTTCAGTATAAAAGTCATTGACCATTGTTAACACTCCTGGAACCACTGTGATGCTGCCACTGGTTTTGTGAATAGTAACTTCACAGAATCACAGAGTCACAGAATTACAGAATCACAGAATGTCAGGGGTTGGAAGGGACCTCAAAAGATCATCTAGTCCAGCCCCCCTGCCAGAGCAGGATTCCCTAGGTCAGGCCACACAGGAACGCGTCTAGGTAGGTTTTGAAAATCTCCAGAGAAGGAGACTCCACAACCTCCCTGGGCAGCCTGTTCCAGAGCTCTGTCACCCTCACAGTGAAAACATTTTTTCTAATATTTTTATGGAACCTTCTATGTTCCAACTTGTGCCCATTGCCCCTTGTCCTGTCACTGGACGTCGCTGAAAAGAGCCTGGCACTGTCCTCCTGACGCTCCTCCTTGACATATTTATAAACATTTACAAGGTCACCCCTCAGCCTCCTCTTCTCCAAGCAACTTCATTGCTCTGCATGTGGTTTTCGTCTCACAAAATGCAGGTAATGATGTTTGTTTCTTTTGCTGATGCAAAGTGTTATACTGGAGCAAGATAATGTACATACACATGTACACAATTCTAAAAGCTTGGTATTCTCTCAGCTGAGGGATTCAGGGTGGAAGTAGAATTTAAAATGCAAAAAAAAAGTAATGTGGAAATATCGAGTAATATCTTTAAACAGACATCAAAAATAGAAGATGCAAAACTCCTGTCTTACATTTATTTAGCCAGGTGAAGAGGTTTCTGTAATTCTTGTTTTTAAACTCTAACATTTTTCACTAAGTCAAGATTTCTTCATTTTAAATTTGTCATTTTCTAGGTTCCTGTTGATTTGATATACGTGACCAAATCAGTGGTGTGTTTTCAGAAATAAGTCCAGGATATTTAATTTGACATTGTACTTTGCCTGGCTTCTACCTCTCTTCCCACGTTATGTCACTATTTTGAGTAGACAATTTTAAGAGTGTCTTGAGCTTTCAATGCAGCAATTGTTTTCCTGGATGATGCAGCATACCTCCGAAGGCTGTGAAACTGCCATTTAAACAGGCATCAGCCACGTGTGCACCCACAGGCACCAAAGAGCTTTATGAAAACTCTGGTTGTTGCCTGTCAGATAATATATCCAGGAGGAAAACAACATGAAAAGATTGCTTAAATGATCAAAACAGGAACAATGAATAATGATGTGACACTGAGAATTTCTCAGCATTGAGCCAGTAACAAACCACACTTCTCAGTTCTCCTCAAACAGAGCCTGTCAAGAAAACAAAGCAAATCAAAACCAAGTAGCAGAGACAGGTCTTCTTCCTCCCAGTTTTGATCCTTTACCTGCTACTTTGAAGAGTGAGTTGCATAATAGCTTGAATGAACTGTTAACATTTTAATTATTTAAAAGGTCATCAGTGTGTGGGAGACCTATGCTAAAAGCTAGAGAAGATTTTTGGAATTAAACAGAATAAGACAGGAACAAACTACAGGCAAACCTATAAAGGAAAGCTAAGTAGAGAAGCTGACCTTATGGAAAGGTCTGCATCGAGATCACTGCCCTTGACTTATTCCTTTGCCTCCGGCGTTGAAGAACTACCTTGAATCTAACCATGTTCACAGTCTCAGTAGTCACATCTCCTTACTTAAGAGAATATGTTTTTATTTTATCTATCCATTTGATGAACCATTTATTTAATATTTTGTTACCTTTTTCTAATTTTGATACTACATGGTAGTTTTTTTCTAAAGAGGAATGATGTCCCACGTTTGTGACTTGTGGGCTAGCAAGTGGCACTTTTAATTGGAAATCGAGAGCTAGTTCTGAAACCAAAGTATTTTATGCTTCTAACAAAAATAAAACAAATATTTTTTTGGTGACGAAATGGGTTGGAGCTAACAATGGCATGAAAAGGCTCAATAGCAAATTTCTCTATTGCCGTAGAGTACATGGCATTCCTCCTCTGTAACTAGGCTATATGCAAGAATAAGATCATGTTTTATGATTAAAGTAGTGCAGCCTGATACTCTGAAATACTTCAAGACTACAGTGAGAAAGAAGCTTACGTAGTTCCTGCAAGGGCTTACTGAAGACAGTGCAAGCAAAGTATTGGAAACTCCTGTAAAATACCAAATAAAAATGTGATCTTACAAACACAGTTTAAGAACAATCGTAATTGAGTACCCGTATCTGTGGGACCCCAGGATCTTCCTTTCTTACCAATCCCTGGAAACTAAGTTTGAAAGTTTATTTGTTTTCCCCTTAAGGACCAAACACCATTTTTCTGGAAGAGATGCTTAAAATATATTTTCCTAAGTCTTTGGTATCCCTGTGTTTTGGACAGGTCCAGCACAGAGATTTAAGCAGCCAGTCTCAGGCTAAACTAATTTCTGGAGCTCTTCAAAAAATTCTGGGTGTTCGAAGTCATTTCTTCAGGTCTGGCCCATCTAACTACCACAGCTAGTCTGCTTTCTTTCAAGGACATGTTCCTGAAAAGGGCAATAGCTAGTGGAAAAATATTTCATGTAAGAATTACTGTAATAGCAGGGGGATGTTTAGAGGGACTCGAAAATGCACGTTGTTTAAACACACAGGGAGAGGATATATGACATGAAGGATGGGGAAAGCAGGAGCAGGGTCATAAACTAGAGGAAACATTGTCTTCTGAGCAGCTGGCTTTTCTGAGCAGATCACTGCTCTGAAAGATCTCAGCTGCTTCACCTGTAAGACTGAACATACAGTTTAAATCTTTCAGTATGAGCATTCTTGGCATCTCTAACTGCATGGTTGCATTTCCACAGTTGCTATCATCTTCTTTGGATGAATCATGGGTGATTAAGGGTGAAGGACAGAAAAACAGAGTAATGATCATGGTTAGTACAACACAGTATTAAACGTTCGGTAACAAACTCTAAAACAACAGTGAGAGAGGCAACTGGTAGTGGTATGCTGTTGCAACGTAATTGCTTGTCTGTGGTTCTCTCTTCAAATGTAAGCATATTTAAAGTGCTATTGTACTTGCATTGCAGAAAGCTGATAATATCTGCCCAAGGAAGTAAATCAGTTTCCCAGACTTCTAAGTCAGGGAACTAAACACGAGCAATTTTTGTAGTCTTCCACTTTAGTTTCTCCGGAATAATACACTACTATGCCTTCCTTAGGGCTTTGTTTTGGAGGACTATGAGAGTAGCTCCTTTGCAGGCACTTTGGGGTCACTGAAGGACCTTTGCAATGGACCTGGACACACAGATCCTACCAAGTTGTCGCAGATTAGGGCTGGGCCGGCCACTAACTCGAACAGATGCTCTCTAACTCCCTCTTCCCCTCCCCCAAACGGGAAGAGAAAAGGGAATGAGGCAGAGAGACTTACGAGTTAGAGAAGAAAAACAACTAGAACACCTTTAATGAAAATAATAGAAATAATGGTAAAAAGATAAAAGTAAAGAACTATATACAACTATAGATAGTAGCCCAATATCAAACCCAACTCCCTCCCCCGACAGAAATCCCCACTGGTGCTGCAGAGCAGGAGGCACTGGGGAAGCCCCAGGCTCAGCGTCGGCGGGAGCTGGATACAGGGAGCTGCATTCGGGAACTCAGGATCCGGATCAAAATCAGGAGGTCAGATGGAGTCCTCTCTGGACACCGGCCATTGCAGAAAAGGGTGAAAAGGGCGAAAAGAGCAGAGAGGACAAAACTCTCGTGATCACTCAATTTATACTGAATATGACGTATATGGGATGCAATACTCTCGTTGGTCACCTGCCCTGTCTATTACCCCCCGGAGGTGCCACCTTTTACTTCCTTGTGACCCCTCTTACTACCCAGCACCCCCAGCGTGGCACACAAGAGCCAGCAGTGGCCTTGGTCACTGTAGGAATAAGTATAAGCAAGAGCCTTTCTGCATCCCAGTCCCAGGCAGTAACTGTAAACATCAGGTGTTATCACTGCCAGTAGCACACACTGTCTGCAAAAACATGCTGCTGACTTCAGAACGTGCAGCCTTTTAGAAGACACTAAACTGAAAAGTAAAAATCACTGAGCAGAACTGGGTTTTTAGCTAAACCTAGGACACAACTCTTTTAGACAAAGGCTTGACTTCTCCAGCTGTTATATCTGGGGAAATCTTTCAGGTGAAGTTTACGTGAGTGGTAACCGCAGTAGTTTTGTAAGTATTTTTGGTCATAGGCTTGAAGAGCAGGTTGATACTAGTGTTGTAGGGAAATGAAGTGGCATGTGGTAAATGGATAGTGAGGAAAGGCTGCAAATGTCACTGTAATGGATATATGAAGGGTGAGGCACTGGAATTTGGGGGAGAATTTAGAGAGATATAAATAGGAAATATATTTGTTTGTTATATACTTCTGGCCTGATACTATGTTGAGCATCCACATCTAATACTCAGAAAATTTGTCCTGTCACTTAATTAAAAAATTGCATAGAAGACCAGAGAGGTTTTACTTTTTCACTCACTGTTTCTTATTAAATGGCCTATTGGAAACTACGAGAGGAGTACAGAGGTGTTTATCTCCTTACAACTCGTGTACGTCTTAATCCTTCTTTCATAGAATATTGTAGCTGGGGCCTTATGAATTTCTTTTTCAAGGTGAAGCTGCCTTTCTTACAATGAAATTTAAAATTAGTCATGAACTCCTTCCATTTCCTCTCTGCTAAGCAATCTTACACAGCTCAACAGGGTCAGTGTGGTCATATTTTCCAGGCTGTAAGAGGAAACTTGGTGTGCATAGATTTTCTGTCATCAAAAATTAAAACCTTGCCCCTACACCTAGATTGCAGAGCAGATGCTCTGCAGCTCACCCCATAACCCACAGTCTCCCCGCAGTGCACAACAGGGGAGTGCACCGCAGCTCGTCCTCAGCTGTTATGTTCTTCCCCAGGGAAATCAGGGCAAGGAAAATGGTGCACACATGAGTTTTTCCCTGACAATGGGAGAGCATGTGACCAGCACATATCACGTATCCCATGGGACAAACATAACAGGGTGTGAGTGCACCCTGCACTGTAGTTGTGACCCTGTGGCTTTGGAAGATTACAGACTTCTGCTGATACAGCTTTGCTATTTAAAGATGAATACGCACTTAGTGTCTGCATGCCTTACCTTCCTTCCAGTTCAGTCCCCTGGCAGGGTGATATTGCAGGAACTTGATCTTGTTCAGCTGAAGCAACAGTTCCAAAAGCTAAATCAGAAATCTCCTCTTCTAACCTGTGATCAGTGCCCTACACCTGCCCAGAGGTATGCATATACATCCCTTGCCCACCAGTGCCTTCCTTTCCTGGAAGGCTCCTCTGTCACCTTAAACTTCAGCCTAACATTACCTGAGGAGTAGGATAGTCTCCCACATCTCATAGCCCACCAGGTTGAGATAATGCACAAAGGATAGGACATGCCTCTCACTTTGCATGTCTAACAACAGGATCTAGGGCAAAAGTATGAACTAGCATAGGAAGATTTGTCCATTTGCAAAGTACCAGAGCAGAATGATATCTGGATGTGCCATCTGACCCCTGCTGCCACTGCAGAGTTTTGCAATCAACGTTTATGCCAGAAAAATATTCTCTTCACGAACTTTGTTTTTTCAAGTTAAAAAAGGAACAGGGACATCTGGATTTGTGGTTGCTCCTGATTGTCTCCACAAGTCCATAACTGAATTTTCACAGGAAAACTACCAGGTCTCGAAAAAGGTATTTGTGTTTTGAAATTTCTGTCAACACTTGAATTCCTGCTGCAGCACATACTATCAGTATTTCTCATGGGAAGAGAGGTTAACTATTGTCTGGAAGAGTTCAAAATGGAATACGCTGCACCAAAGGGCATGCTGAGAGGTGGAGTGGCATCGAATAATTGCACATATGTTTTGCTTTTGCAAAAGGTAATAAAAAGGTTCCTTTGCTCACCAAAGGAACATGCCTTGTGGGTCTCCTATGTAATGGAGATAATTAGAAAAAAAACATAAAGCAAGAAAATTAATGACTGATCAATTAACCTACACATTGTTACCAAAATGAATTACTTAAATCTGAATCGCATTCAATGCAGCAGCTGCTGGCAATAACCATTTGATACTCAGTTTGCTGAAGACCTGGGAGGGCTGGGAGGTTCAGAGACACTTCCAGAGCTCCGAGTACCTGAAGGAATGTGGTGCCAAGGCCGGGAGCAGTGGTGGTCTGCAAGTTGGTGGCAGAGCTTGCCATGGCCAGCAGCTTGGGCCATGGTGTTCACTGCTCAGCCACCTGGCTTCCAAAACACAGCACATCCCAGCCTAGCTCCATTTTCTGCCTCTGAACTAACTCTGCTGGAGCACTTCAGGAAAAACATGGTCTTGAGGCACTGTTTTAGTTTCCAAGTCCCCTTGGGAGGCAAAATTAGGGACCTTTGGTTTTTACTTTTGTTTCTAAGCAACACTTTTGTCTGCAAAGCATCTCAGTACTTCACAGGCTGTTAAGGTCTGACAGCTAAAAAGCTATTTTTAGCCCCATTATACAGAAACTAAACCCAAAAACCCCAAAGGTTTTCTTAAGAATCAAACAGGAAATTTAGAGGGAAAATAAAAATTTTCAGGATTGCAACACGGCAGCCATAGCACAGAGCCCTTTATTTTCTTTAATAGTTACATCTGGCTGCATATCTTAATGATCCACATTTTGGTGCAATAAGAGCTAAAGTAATCAGTATAAAATGAGGATGTTGTAAGCTGTGGGAGGATTTCTGGTCATTGGGACACCAGAGCTCTGTTCCCAGCTTAGCTGTGGACTGGCTTTGAACAGGGCTGTGAGACTGTTTTCCACGTTTATGAATAATGAGGATTTCGGTGGCATTTTGCTGTTTAGTAATGCTTTGAGTCTTACCAGTGAAATGTTATAAAGGGATGGTACATCTGTCCAATACTTTTTTTAATCTTGTGTGTTTAGCAGTGCAGCATATTTAAGAAAGCAAATTTTTACACTATACTTAGAAAGTTTTGATGTACAAGGCCTGGGACTCTGGAGAGAAGAAATTAAGACCACAACTATGTATGTAAGTGAGAGCCAAAACCACCATCTCTAGTTGTCTCCTGCCCTAGGGGTCAGCTCCTTGTTTGTCCTGGCGCATGGCTGCTTATAAATTTGATAACAAAGCATTGTACAGGGAGGCCTATAATTCTGTTTTGGACAATTTTTCACCTTTCCCCTTGATCACAATAATTTTCCTTGACTAGCAGAGCAGGCAATGACTCATACAGTGCAAATGAATAATACAGTGTGCTGTCAGCCTTTGGTATGTCTGCCAGAGAGGAAAGTCAGCTTTTCTTTGCCTTCAGCAAGTAAAGGAGCTTAAAAGGTTTTACATCTGCACTAACACACACACACCATCTCCAGAGTAAGAGAGAAAGAAATATAGAGCAGTTTGCTGCTTTCCTCCAGCCACTGTAATTTAATTTTCCTTATTTTTCAGTTGCTCTGAGACAATTTTCTCTCCTTTCTCCAGGGTGCTCTCACACATATTTCTGTGAGTGATTCAGGTTGGTAAAGGAAATTAAAACCTGGAATACTAACCTTCTGGTAACACCTATCAAATGTGGTAGTGACCCTGTTTAGCTGACACCTCCTGTGTAGCATGAAGGGGTGAGGAAAGACTTCCTCTATAGAAATTATTACGAGTTACAGTGGGAGACAATGTGCTCTTTCATATTTGGAATTTTGTGCAATAATCAAGATTTTAAGAAATGTTTTTATTTAAATTCTCTCAGTTTATTCTAAATTTTCACAAATACTTAGCTGTGCAGAACTGAGCCATTTCAAGTAAGTATTTTTATTTTGCCAAATTCCAGGGATAGAAATATGTCACCAGAGTTTTCCTGGCCAGTTCAAAAGCAATGTGACATGAATCCCGAAAGCTATTGCTCAGGATGGAACCATTGACAAACAGTAATTTGTGTGGAAGAGGTGATCTGAGGATACTGTAAACCTGATAAACCAAACTACCCCATCTATTCTAATGCTGCACTCAGAGCACAGAACTAAATTATGGGTGTACATCCCATCATTTCTAAATACAATATTCCTAATGGGTTGATGTCCCTGACATTTCTGCCTGCAAGCATTGCTGACATGGCCAGTCTGCAGCAATCTGTAACAGCACAGGATTTTCAGCCTGTCTTCAGTTCATAAACCTTTCGTTATACACCACTTGTCGCCAGTGTTCAATTAATTTAGTCTGCTGTTAATGATGTGGTTTTCCTTCTGTTTCACTGGTAGCTTGAGTGCCTGGTGGAGAAGGGTAACTTTCGTCTCTGTCCCATAACTTTATAGGGGTTCATTTTAGAAACATACACATGGGTATGTTAAGCTAACCATGGTGTCAGCTTTTAGAGAGCTGTAGATTTACTAAGATTTGTATTTCTTTTTGCAAGACAAGATCCATAACAAGCCACTCTTAAAAGAAGCCTTTAAGCATGAAAATTTGCTGTGACACTGTTTAGCCTGTAGCCAGAAGAAGCTTACACTTTCACAGTCTTAATTTAATTTTGCCCTAACATGCTTATCCCTGTCTGGCTTTCACAATAAATTCCTAGCTGCTTCAAGTATAAAAAATTTTCTTTAGTGATGGACACAGGTTACCCTGGCCAATGAAAATGTTTCTAAAAAGCTATTGAAATGGATATTTATTACTGGTTGTAGTAGCTCAGGTAAAATAAGAATCTTCCTGAATTTTTGCCCATGTACTTTCCCAGTAAGTTCTTAATCCTGAACTTATCTTCATGCATATAGGAAATTCTGCTGGATTCTAGCTCATTTGAGACCTGTGTTTCCCATTCAATCTTGCATAATATCACGAATTTCTCTTATGCTGTTTTCCCATTTCTCCTTTATCTGAAAATTTTGAATCAATTTATGTTTCCTTTCATCTCTCTATCCCACCCATAACTCCCTCCTTTAGCTTTCCATATAATTGATAACCTTCCTGTTGACCTCAGAAGTTTCCTCTTTGTGTTGGTGGTGGTAAATTTAGGCTTTGAGAAAGATCTGAATCTGCTGTCAACTAGTTGACTCACCTCAGATGAGCTATTACGTTGAAAGCTATCCTGAAGAAGTGTTTAAATGACCATAACTTCAGCAAGTAAAGGACCACAAAAGGTTTTACATTTACACACACAATCAATCTCCAAAGTGAGAGAAGAAAGAAATGTAGAGCAATTTAACCGGTGTTTCATAAATAGTTACCTAAGCAAACAAACAAATGCCTGAGCCTGTTGAAAAGATTTCTACTGGAGTTTCCTAAGTCACATACTTTAAAGAGACTTCAGACTTGATGACCATTAAGGAAACCTGCATATATGTTATGTTTTCTCTGCTCAATGAATGGGTGGACTCTGTTCAGGGAATTAGGCAGGAACACCTACTGAAAACAGCTCTTATCTGTAAGATGCCTACTGCTGTCTGGCAGAAAGTGGCATAGCCTGATAGAGAATGGGACTGCAACAGCATACTTGTGCAGGTTAAAGTGCTCTGTTGGAGCACTAAAGTCTACCAGAGGCTACAAAGTGATGAGAAGAAAATCACACCAAATTTTCCACAACTGTCCAAGATCTGTGTGTAGTCAGTGGAAAAGGGTGGTGATTGACAACCCCAAGCCAGATGTCTGAATGCATGAATAATTCTCACTATGTGTTTCTCACTTCTTGTGTACACAAATTTAGCCTCTGAGATTATTCCTGGCCCCAACAAAAACTTTTGAGAGTTGTCGTCTGAATGCATAATGTGTTACATAAAGCTAAATCCTGAATAATCAGACTTACATATTTTAAATGTAACTTGAAATCAGCAGAGACAATACCATGTTGGAACAATTCCACATCCACTGCCTTACCTCTCCTGAAGGCTACAGACATTAAAGCATTGATTGACACTTCATATGTGATAGAAGTGAGCTCCACAGAAAAGCCTATGCTGAAATACCCACGTCTCTAATCGGAAGAACTGAATAGCATGCAGTAAATGAGTCATAGGACCATGAACTGCACAATACAAAAAAAAAAAAGAAATTACTTATATTTTTTTATGATGCTGCAGGAGTGTTCAGCAGCATCAATGTTGATGAGCTAGGTGAACCACAGGCAGGAGGCATTCTGGTAGACTTGCAGTCTTGCAAGAAAGGATGCAGAATAGAGGGAGACTCTTCCGTCTGTGGCAAATGCCTTTGCCCAGCATCTATTTGCTGTAGAAGTGCTGGTGGCAGCACCTACAGGACATTATGATCTGGGTGGGTTCATAAGTAGATGGATAAAAAAACTGGTTGGTTGATGGGTCACACACAAAGTAGGCTCTAACAAATTTCCTCTAGCGGTGTATCTGTAATTATTAGAGTCCTGTAGGGATCTATCCTGGGGGCCATCTTGTTATCCTTATCGATGTTCTAGAGATGAAAACGTGTGCTCTCATCAAGTTTGCAGATCACACAAAATTGGAAGGAACTGGTTGATACGCTTGAGGGCAGAGCTGTGATCCACAGGGACCTAAATGTGCTGACAGGGATCTTACAAAATTCAGCATGAACAGGTGCAAGACTCTGAACCTGTGAAGGAAAAGCCTTGTGCAGTTGCACAGCCTGGGGACCAACAGCCTGGGGAGAATCTCTGCAGGAAAGGACCTGGGGGGCCTGGGGTCAGCAGGTTGAACATGACTCAGCAGTGTTCACTGGCAGCAAAGGCAGCCAAAGGCATCCTGAGTTTTATTAACCAGAGCATACGCAGTAGGTCCAAGGAAGTGATTATGGGACTCTATTCAACACTCATTACACTACATTTAGAGTACTACGTCCTCTTGCTGCACCCCCGCCCAGAACAAGAAAGACTAATAAAGTGGAAGGAGGTCAGCAGAGGGTCACCAGGACAGTTGGAACTTGAGCCCTCACACTGTGAGGAGAAGCTGAGGGATCAGGACTGACTCAGGCTGCAGAAGAGAAAGCACCTAGCAGTAGCACCCCAGCACCTGTGGGGAGGTTACAAAAGAACCAGGGAAGACGAGATGCAATGGGAATAAGTGGAATTGGGAGAGGGTGAGACTCGATTTAAGGAAAAGCTTTTTTACAAAGAGGCTAACTAGGTAATGGAACGGGTTGGCCAGAGAGGTTGTGAGAAACCACATCTTGTCTTACAGCTGACCCTGTTTTCAGTTTGGTGGGAGACTGCCTGAAGTCCCTTGCGGCCAGACTTATCCCATCAACTTATGAGGTTACATAAGAGATGTTGAAGTATGAAGTGGCATTGAACAGCATGTGCATGTATATGTGAACAAATAAATAAAAACTCACTGAATAATGAGGATAAAACAAAATATTGAATAGCTTCTCATTCACTAAGTACCGTCAATGCTCCACTCTGAGGAAGGCTTGAGTCCTATGCATAGATAGAGCATGCAGTTATTCAATTACTGGGCAATAATGAATATTACCAAATGAACAAAATTTTCTTTTCTCAGCCAGTTTGAATTCCATTATTTCCCGACTTTGAGAAGCTTGACTTTTTAGCCTTAATGTCCATTTAACACAGCTTTCATGCAATACTCTAGAAACAACACAAGAGGTTTTACACTGAAAATGTATTTAGATGCTTGTTTTATCATTGTGCGAAAGGTTCCTCTCCTTGACAGATTGTCGTGCCGATACGGTTTGCTTTCTTTGCACTTAATCATGCATGAAGCATGAACAGGGTGAAGGGTGTTTCATTTCAGAGCCTATGAATGGTAATCTTGCTAGCTGCTGTGCTGGCCAAGTACATTAGGATGTTATGCAGTCTGCTCGTTCAAGTGGCAGGCTTGTAAGTCCAAGGTGATAAATGCCCATATTTTTGTATCCTCATGTTGGTCTCTGCCAACTGGACCTCTGTCAGACTGTTTATGGACAAATGAACAGATCAATGCATCTGTATTCATACTCACATCAATCATCTTTTCTTTTATGACCTACATCCCAAAATCCCTATCTACACAAAACTCCCATTGACATCATCAGGAGCTCTCAGGGCTGCACGATTTGATAAAATTGTAACTGCTAAAATCAGGGAACATTTCAATAAAACACAAAATGCAACTCTAAATTTAAACATAGAAGTTGTCCCAGTACACTAGTAAGAAATTTACTGAGCGTATGTCTCTTCTATCTTTCTGCAAAGTCTCTGCTGCCGGTAACCTCTGCTCATCTTGGTCCAGTGCACGCGTGGAACTGGTGTAACACATTCCTCTGGCTAGGAACGTAGATATACACCATGGCTGTGAATGTTACCTTTCATATAACTACTTCTTCATACAGTAAATAAGGGTTATTTGTGTGTGTATGTACACATGTATGTATAATTGAGAAGGAAGAACATTCTGACTTATAAAAGGGCAAGTAAAAGGATAAAGATGAAAATGGAACCAGTTTTCTAGTGTGCAGTATGCTCCCATCCTGCAAGCTTGATATAAAATTGCCAAACTTAAAATACTGCATCTTTACTGCCATTACTGTTTCTCCATCTGCTATCACAGAGCAACAGCAATGACAGCAGTAAGGTTTGCAGAGTTGATTACTATAAATTATCTTCCTGTTAGGTGGTGGTGTCTTACTAAAGTTACACACACCAGAAAATTTGATTCTCATGATGTTCATTCACCTTCACCTATCACAAAAAAATATTTTTGAAAAGAAGATTTTTAATAATGAATGCATTGGACTTTTACCATGTTGCCACTGGCATTGGACAGAAAGGTTGTTGAGGAACCAAGCTGTACTCGGGGGCCCTAAAGCAGTAGAATACATCTCATGTGGTTGGTATCAGATATCACAGAACCATTGTTACTGGAATTACTGATATTGTGGTTTAAATGGTACCTAAAAATTATATAAGGAAGGCTTTTTCTATTTGCTTGTTTTCGACTGTTAAGACTTTCAAGCTTAAAGAATTGTAGTAGGTCTTTCTTATCTAGTACGTGCTTTTTGTCAAAGACAGAAAAAGGAAGAAAGCTGAAAGTTAAGAACTGAGTTGCATTTTTCTAATCATTACTGATGACAGAAGATTTCCATCATCAACAGTAGTTGCTCAGTAACATCTCCTCTCACTTTAGACAACATTTTAAAATGTAACATACCTTTGACAGCTGGGAACAGTGGTTGAGGAGATGTAAATGAGCAGTGGTATAACCATACACATTACTGGTTTAAGACGTGTGGCAACTACCATCTTAACTGCTATGAGAGAGGGAACCAGCCTTTTCCAGCCCTAGGAATATGAGTCACTGTAGCTTGAACAGAGAGGCTGTATTTAGGACCTGGAGAATGTAGCAGATCTACGGATTAAGAAAAGAACAGGAATTACAAATCCAGTATATGACGGGTAACATATGGACACTTCAGTAGTACTGCTTAGAATACAGGAATTAACTTATGATTTAGCAACACTATTTTTAAGACACACGCAATTTATTATAAAAACATTGTAGCTGAATACCAAATTATATTTCAGGAATTAAACATTTTTCTAACTTGTTCTGAACACAGAATCATATCATAGAATCATAGAACAGTTCAGGTTGGAAAAGACCCTTGGGATCATCAAGTCCAACCATTAACCCTACACTACAACCATTAACCCTACACTACAAGTTCACCCCTAAACCATATCACCCAACACCACACCTAAGTGACACTTAAACACATCCAGGGATGGCGACTCAACCACCTCCCTAGGCAGTCTGTTCCAGTGTCTGACCGCTCTTTCCATGAAGAATTTCTTCCTAATGTCCAGTCTAAACTTGCCCTGTTGCAACTTGAAACCATTCCCCCTGGTTCTGTCCCTGATGACCCGTGAGAAGAGACCAGCACCAACCTCTCTACAATGTCCTTTCAAGTAATTGTAGAGCATGATGAGGTCCCCCCTCAGCCTCCTCTTCCTCAAACTGAAAAGTCCCAGCTCCCTCAATTGCTTCTCGTAAGATCTATTCTCCAGACCCTTCACCAGCTTTGTTGCCCTCTTCTGCACTCGCTCCAACACCTCGTTATCTCTCCTATACTGAGGTGCCCAAAACTGAACACAATACTCAAGGTGCGGCCTCACCAGTGCTGAGTACAGGGGGACAATCACCTCCCTACTTCTGCTGGTGACACGATTTCTGTAATACAAGCCAGAATGCTGTTGGCCTTCTTGGCCACCTGGGCACACTGCTGGCTCATATTCAGCCACATTACTTATAGGGTTTGCTCAGACGTATAGATATTTTACTGCTTATCCCTATTGAATAACATGTTTCATTTAGTACTTAAAGAGCTTACGTGCATGCAAAATTGATAACTACAACTGGGTTCATAAGCTACTCAGAATGCAAAGAATGCAAACATTTTTCATGTTCAAATGCCAAATGGAATCCGAAAAGCTGCATTTTATGGGTGACAGGTGCACACTCTCAGATTTTATAGATGAGCCTAAGGTCTCATGCTTTCAATAATTTGGCATCTCTTCTGTGGTTGATACAAAACAGATCAAAGGATCCAAGGCATCAAATATCACAGGGCACTGAAATGCCATCATGTAGTTTCCAGTGCTGTAAATAGTCTCTTGAGGTACATGCATATTCTGTAAAAGAAGTTGTTTGCCTTGGTGTATTCAGTTGACACAGCCACTTTACTTGAAAGGCTGGACTTAAATACGAAGTTATTTCTTCTGATAATTCTTTTAATGATTTTTAAATGTCCTTGGACTGCTAGGGGTTTTACAGAGCTACAATATACATGACACAATTTTCTTTAATAAATGAGAAAGTATGTTTTTCAGTATTAGGTCTAAAAGCACCTTCAGGGCTTCACCATGAGATTATTCACCCAATTGTTAGTGTTTCTAGCTGTTTATTTGTATGTCTTTGGGGATTCATGTCAAACGAACACAGGAAAAACACTTCTGACTACAGGTGTCCTTTTTGGTTTTCTTTAGCAGTAGGAGAGCTCAGATAAATCCCAGGCAGTGCAGTACTCCCAGCGCTACACTGGTGTTCTTAGGGTAGGGCAGGTTGCAGCAGGATCCCACCCTGTTAGATGGTGTCTTCTTGCCAAGCTCAGTCACTCCAAATTTTAGAGATTTCGTGGAGAGGCAAAATCATTTCTAAGCTGAGCAGATGGGTGAAAGAGCCCATGAATAATGTTTCATTGGTTTATTTTGCTTCATGAAGCTTTACAGTTTTTCAATTTTAAAAAGAAACAGAGCTGAATGAAAGCAAGGCACACACACCTTGACACAAAATATCTCTGGCTTCTCTTTCCATGTTGAATGGCAAGGGTACGGACAGAATGGAAAGGTGCAGTCTGAACAGGGGTGTAAAAGAATGAGAGGACTTGTATTTCGTATTCCCCACCAGACAGAATCATAGTAGCATTTGTAGTCTCGTTATTGGTTCACTTATTTTGTTGAATTTCCCCTAGGTAAATGGACCAAGGAAGCCCTAATATTCTTTTACTGCACCCCACAGTCTTCTGCAAGGCTGTACTGAGCAAAGTTGTGTGCAAGACATTTTATTCCTTAGAGCTATTGCTTCATGTTCTCTGTGCGCTCAAGTGAGTTGCAGTGTTACAGTGCATTAGTCCCATTTGCTATCTCTCCTTTGTTCTCTTTTTCGAACAGAAACGTGGATTGTTGGATCGATCGAGATCATAGTTATGTCACTCTAGAGTCTCGATGTGGATGTTAAATCCTGTATATTCCATCTGGCACTACTCACACATACTGCCCAAGAATAAATGTGGTGTTTTCTTTTCACTCCATTGCTACTGGGACGGGGAAAGATTTTTCTGAGTGACAGAATAAAGGTCAGAAGTTGTATGGAAATATGGCAGACTCTAAATGTGGGACTCAACTCAATCTGGGCCAGAATTATCAAAATCATTCTATTCGCTTCTATTTTAGATCATGAGTTGAACTTGCAGATTACAGTTCCCTCATTACTTCAGGGCACTCTTTTAAGGTCTTTGAAAAGCAAAGTAAAAAAGCTATTGGGTGTACTGGAGAATTTGCTGTGCAAACCCCTCTGTTGTGTGAGAGGTCAAGTCAGATGAATGCAGTGGTTCTATTTGGCTCCAAAATCAATAACTGTTTGGAATTACTGCAAAGTCTTGGTGTACTGCTGCCAACTCTTCAAAAGAAAAAATCTATTTTCTGTGTCCTTATACTCACCCTGTCCACTCTGAAATTATACTGCTCATTGATGGAATTAATACAAGTGCAGTTTCCAATTTAATTGATGCAGCACTTTTTCAGGGTAGAAAATACCCTTCTTTGTAGTAACTGATTTGTTACAAGTAAATAAAGGGTAATTATGTAGCCTGCTGTTCATTATATTACACAATTCATTTACGCTCCTGCTCTACAGATGTTTAAATCTATACAGATGCTTGGCAGCAGACTGAGAATATATTTACTGCATGTCTGCAGTGAGCGGGAACCAAAGCTACTAAATCTGCAAAATGTGGTAAGAGATCATACAGATTTTCTAGCAGCTGTCCAGCTTTGCATAGATACTTTGTCACGGAGCAGCACACGAGTTACTTAGTCCTGCTTGTGAAGGCATTAATTAGCTGAGAGAAAGTAACCAACAGATAGAACCACTCTTGCTCTCGGATGCAAACTGTATTCTTGCAGCTTGTTTGCGTGCCTCAGCGCTACAGTCCCCTGCAGTTGCAATCTGGGGACTAGTCTTTCTGCTAAACAAATGTCAACTGTTTGAAGGGCATTTTAGAAAAGAAAGTAAGCAACGTAAAAGAAAATTCATGTTTTTGAGACTTTACCTTTGCCTGTGTTAAAAGCAAGTCTATGTACAATGAACTGTGGAAATATGGCAAGCAATAGCAATGTCTCAACAGATAATATCTACACAAAATAAAACCCTGCAGAAATCTCATCTTGCTGTCAAAAGCAGCCCAAATATCACACACGCGGTTCTTACAGCTAAGAACCTGAAAGCAGAGTGTGCTGAAGTGCTAAACTGGCTTTTGACAGCAGTAGCCTCTTGCAGGACAGAGAGGATGATATTTTTTTTCATTTCCCTGGATTTCCTTCATTCTGTTCAGTGTCTGTTTAATTCAAATCTGAGAAACCAGCTGGGAGTTGAAAAAGCGGAGAGGCTGATCCTTCTCAGACCTCTCAAAAAAAAAAAATAGGAGGGGAAGAAGAGTAGATCTACTACCACTTCTGAAATCTTAGTGAGATTGTGGCCAGCCAGAAATACTGCTGTTCAATTCACTGGCAGATATTGATCCTCTTCTTTAAAAAGTCACCTAGTTTTAAATGGGAAGCTCTTTCCCCTATTTAATAAATATTCTCAGTATATTTCAGGTGGGTTTTTTCTTCATTTCTGTGAATGCTCATTGAGCTCTAGTTGCTGCCTATATGCAGCTTTGTCCAAATCATAAGTAAGAAAGGACCTAGCACCTGTTAAATAAGCAATGGAGGTGGTTTTGCAGTTTTATAATATGATACTGGAGGCAGAGAACGAAATTAATGCTATTTGTTGTTAGATTGTTTGAATTGGAATGGTTTGACTTCTGATATGCAGGGTTTGTGCAGTCTGCCAAGAGAGCTCCCCTGGCTCACAGCCCTTTTCTCGGTGCTGTTTTTCCTGGTGATTTCTCAGGAGCAACCTGTGAGGCAGACAAAGTGTTCCAAAATGCTCAGTTGGAAGAAGCCTGGTCCAAGCTGCTCTCTTTCCTAGGAATGCTGCTACCAGGTGGGTGCACATCCAGGTGTGTGTCAGGATATGGACTGGAGGAACTCACAAGGATCCCTTACCAGCCACACACTGTAACTATGGACACATATTAATGGGCCAGCTTCCTCTGATCCTGCAAGGTCTACTGTGTATAACTTGGTTAAAAAAAATGTGGATAGACTGCACTGTGCAGTGGCGAAAGGAATCAGCATTTCCTTTGGAAAAAGACTTATGGAAAACAAGATATAAATCAGCCATTTAAACTGTAGGTTTTAGCTTGCTGATTTCACATGATGATATTTAAACACTTCTGCTTTAACTGATGCACTAGCAAGTAACTATGTCAGTATTCAGAAATTATCTGTACCCTCATGTTTAGGTCAGCAAAACAGTCCACTCCCAAGCAGAGGACAAATTAATTCAAAATCATTGATTTCCTTTAGGGGATGTGTGTGCATGTGCATGTATATGTTTTTTTGTGGAAAGGTTCATTAGGAGGTCATGTTACTTTTACCCTACCTGAACGAAAATTTAGAGTCTTGCAGTCCAAATGCCAGCCATGAAGTGGAATAAACATGTTTGTTTCAAAGAATCGAGTCAAGTCAAAAAGAATATTGCTTTCTCAGAAGGTGCGAATCGCAAGCTAGGCCATGGCAAAAAGCTGCTTGTCTGCACTGTTTGTTTCATAACCTTTAGCTATCAAAGCTTTTCAGGGAAAACTGGCAGATTACTAGACCTCTGCTAATACTTCAGACTTCTCACTTTTTATTCATTTCAAGCTATTTCTTCTCCCTTTTATAAAGGTTTCCTATATTTCAAGAACACAGCAATTGTATGACTGTATTGACAGTACTTCTTATGCGATAGACAATACAGAGTTTCCACAGGTAAAGGCAATCTTCTGGATTTTAATAGACTCAAAATAGCCTTGATTCTCTATAGGGTTAACAAGATAAATAAAACTGGTATTAGGATCCTTGGTGTGATTCACCTTCATCCTGGCCTGGGAATTGGTGAACCTGAGTCGTCGTCCTGAAAGCTCGGGACGTGGCACACGTGGTAAAAGGACTTGACATCACACATAATGTCAACATACTGGGAAAAGAAAAGGGACTTAACTTATCTAAAAATTTTTTTTATATTTAGGCACAGGCCTTCCACTTCTGATTTCAGAGAGACGTGAAAGTTGATAGCTCCTGTTTTATGTTTCTGCCTTGCCATTTTTTGGGTTGTTTCTACTGATCATCAGTCACTAATACTGCAAGAATTATACCATTTAGCTACTGTTGTTATGATCCCATACTATCTGCAGCAACCTGATTTCTTTTCATGCCCAATTTAACACTTATTTAATTGACATTTTTTAATATATAATTTCAGCTTCTTATTACAAACACAGAAAAGATATCAAATGAGTTATGGATAGCATCAGTGGCTGATTTGATGTTATAATATTTCAAGAACCTCAAGTTATTATATTTAAAAAAAAAAAAAGAGAAGAAAAACCAATATGGAGTACTTCAGAACTTAATGAAGGGATTTGCAATCAGGCAACCACTAAGGAATAGAAGAGCTTTCCATACAGAAATGTTTGCCCAATTATTGTAAGCCAAATAATAGATTGGCAGATGCAATTGTTCTCTGAGGTGTTTGGGCAGCTGGGTCATCCTCTGGGTGTAACCTATCACTGGAATTAAACGTAATGGAGTGAATGGAAGAGTTGGCAAATTCTGCCTCATTACAGCAGAGGCTACTAGAAAGTGGGAGTAAGGAACCTGGTTCTTCATTTTCTCCTACCCTCAACTAGCTAATCCAAGAACAACACCTCAAATGAAACTATAACACACAGCTCATGGCCATACCAAGGGTGACTGTGGGTAAGAGCAAAGGGCATACTGCTTGTGGCATGTTGCTCTAGCACCCAGCCCTGTGACAGGATCTGGAGAAGTTCCCATAGGGGTCAAGGTCCAGGATACGCAGGATAAATCACTGCCTTGGAAGGCAGAAGGAGCCACTTTTCAACTGTGATGAGGGAAGCAGCACCAAGACTGTTCATGAATACCTGAAACAATCCACCTGTGTAACAGATGGAAATAGAACAGGGGCAAACCACTCACACGCCTTGTGTGCGCACATGTACCATCTCCCAGTACTCAGTGGGAAAGGAACAGAGGGCAGCTTTGGGAGAGCACCATCATCAACCTCATCATCTATCTGTGTTTGCAGGCTTTTATCTACTAGAGGAAGAATTTATGGTAGCTATAAAACCCCACCCAGAGCTAAAATGCAGAGCACTTACGGTAGACTGGAAGCTGTTCGTGGAACTGTGCACCACACACACAAATTGTTACTCAGAATTGAAATTCTCTTTCCAGCTGTGTCTGTTTTATGTGGTAAGAACTTGTAATTTCTACAGACAACTTTGCTATGACCTTGTTAGGAAAAGGGGCATTATGTAAATATAATGTGTCATAAACAGTCATTACTTCCAGTACTTGCTAAAAAAAAACACCAATATTGACAGGCATATGAATAACTTCAAAAATTGCACTTAGATGATGAAGAATGTAGTAACTAATATCTCTTCCAAAAGGCATATGATGCAGTAACTCTCTCAGATGTGTTACCCAGTCATCTGGACATGCAGCTAAGTATAAAATACAACACAATAAAACATCTTCAGGTGTAAAATCGAGATCTTTCTCATTAGGATTTCCCCCCTAGTTATATAATAATGTAATTATTTTGTTTATATCAACATTTCTTGGTGAATATTGTTTCTTCACACTGCAACTATTTGAAGTCACATGGTGAGATTTAATCTTCTCTTTAGAACAACTCAAGTGGGATAAAATTTACTTTTAAATAAGTTTGTGGGTTTGTTTTCATTTACTTCTGAGACATAAACAAAAAAATTGTTTAGCAAAAAACATGGTCTGAAAACTGAATTTAACTGGGAGAGGAAGATACTCTTAAAAGAACAAATAGCATTCTGAATTCAGCACATACCTAAAAATTCAAACTAAAAAACCTCAACACACATTTTCTGAATTTTCTTGAATTTTTGATCTTTTTCATTCGGAAATATTACTTCTTTCTAAAAATGTGAAGAAAATAATCAGTAGAGTAGATGGCAACATCCTAATTAAGCAATGAAAAAAAGATCTTCACAAATAGTTAATTCTGCAGATTTTTTGTGATCGGTTTTCAAATTTCCAGAATGTCTGCAGATGGGAATATGAAATAGCTTCTCTGGATATTTTATTTTCTGTAGTTATGTTATTTTGTGAGCAAGCAAACATTTTTATTTACCATGAAAGTCTTTGTGAATGATGCATCTCGGGATTCAAGGGACTGTATCTGCCTCACTGCACTTCCAGCTACTCTCCTTGCAAAAGGGAGTTCCAGTATATTATAGCAGCCCATTGCCTTATAGAACTAAGAGCTGATGAAAACGCATTTAATATTATCTTTCATGCTACAGCTACATCCATACTGGTATACTAAACATGACAAGGGCATACCCAGAAGCCCTGACCCTTGGTTCTCTTTATTTGTTCATGTACTCCTTACGCATATGTTTGACCAATGCCAGCTAGCACGTTCCCAGCCAACGTCAGTCTAGAGTGAGAGGATAACATGGGCCAGAGATCACACCAGTGGGTGTCAACAGGGTCCAAGCAGTGCAGTGGAATTTAACCATTGAGACATAAATGGTGCAGTGACACTGCCTGCAAGGTGGTGCCAAACCATTTTCTTTACTTCGTTATCATGACTTAGGTGTTTAACAGCACATTAACCAGGATGTGTGAGGATCTTTCTGTCACAAAAAGGTATATGAGCCAACAAATTTTTAAAACCATGCTTAAACTTACATTGCAGCTGTACTGTAACATGGCTTGGCTACTTCAGGTGCCCAAGGCTAAAGTACAAGCAGCATGTATACACCAGGGTTTGACCACACAGTAATTATTTGTAAAATGCAGTTACCTTTTTGAGATGTGGTTGATGAGAATGTCACTGATTACAGGAAAATTGCAGGAAGGGGTATTTTAACTTCCTTCACTTTAATTTATTCCACCTGTTCTAAAATCCAGTCTGTATGCTGTCTGCTGGGTCAGAAGGCAATCAGTACTCAGGGTTGTTAACGCAAAACTGGGACAGGATAAAACTTACTCCAAGGTGTTGCTCTTCAGCTTCCTCTCTCAGGCCAAAGTATACCCTCCTATTCAAAACTTTTTGGTCAGAATTTTCAAATTCTAGTATCCCTTTTTACCATCCCCATTTTAATAGCCTTCCTTTATGTGTGGCTATTACATGTCTTGGTGTCACATGGCCCAAACCAGCTGCTCCCAGAGCATGCCACAGTGGTGCTCCTCTCTTTCCCTATGGGGAATCCTTCAGCATATTAAGCCACAAAACACATGTGCAGTCAGCAGGAAATCAGCTTCCTGTGAAGAACCACCCAGAGGAAGACAAGGAGGAGAGGAGAAGGAAAAGTGTCCACCAGCCCCTTCCTCGGGGCAGCGTGGGACAGCGTGTTGCTGTGTAGTCATAAAGCTGCCATCCGCCGCCTGTCCTGCCCTTCTCACTGCTGCTGTGGAGGCTTCGTGCCAAACACCCGCGCATTGAAAAACATTTGTTTTGTGCTATAAAAACCAGTGGCTAACAGCTGCACATGATGTCTCCAGTGTTGTAAACCTGTCATCGGCGCGGTATTGTTTACATATGGCTACAAGGCCCTTGTAGACGAGCATCCCTACGCGGTGCAGTGGCAGCCAACACTTTCCTGACAGCTGCATCAACTGGAAGCAGCACAGCCAGCTTATTTGTTTCAACAGAAGCCTCAGTAACCCCCACCCCAAAGACACAAATCAAATTCTTTCATTTTTTTAATGAGCTCAATGTTAATAATAGATCGACTGCAGTGCAGATACTGGAATGGAAATAACTGGCATTTCCCTAACAAGACAAATAATTCTCCTAGAAATAATGGATCTCAACTGAAATTGTTACAGCCAGCCAGGCAGTGCTTATAATGCATGACCAAGTGTCCAAAATGAAATCAAAATCTTGGAAACATGCAAAGGTGCTAATTTTCTACATCAGTGGGATTTATCAAATTCCTACTGATTAATATGAAAAGTTGTTTTGTTGTTCAACTGAGAGGGCTTTGTTTTATTAGTACAGATATTTGAAAGACATTGATTTAGATATTACGAGAACTTCTATATTGACAGAATGCTTTTAAACCAGTAAATCAATTCTCTCTACATTATAAACGGCAGTTATTAAATAGGGGGTTTTTTTTAATCCTTATCTTTGTGACAAAGTTCCTATCTGTTAAGAGAAACAGTTACCAATTTTTTATATACACAAGCCAAGGCCTTTCTTGAAAAATCAGAGCTTCATTCATTGTTTTCCCACCATCTTTCATTGCTCAAAAACTATTTATTAACCTTTCCTGTTCAAAAAGGGTAATTTACCCAAGATTCTTCACACAGTATGATTTGAAGTTGATTGGCAAGAAGGAAAGATAAAATAGTAACATCTAAATCAACATTTGCTTCAGAGCACATTCTATGCCAAAGAACTCTGTCCTCAGATCATTAAAATGGAGGTTAACTTTCTTACCTTCATGGTGGGGATTATTGCATAGTTACTTCTTAGTTGTAAAAGGGAGACATGCAGGCATATATTCTCCAACTCAACCAGTGTACATTTGCTCCAAATCTAGATTAAAAATTAATGTCTCCAGTCCTTTCATGATGGAGTAGATGGAGCCCTGCCACATGGCAGAGGAATTTCAGATAGGGAGTAATGGTCCTAACTAGTTTCTGGACTGACATAATCCCCTTTTGCTCTACATACAGCTTTATTTTGCACACCTTCAGGACCTTTAGGCACGTTGACAACCTCAAATAAAATGCTGACACATTCTGAAGTTATTTTCAGCAAGAGCTGGTGCCAGTACCCAGCACAGAAGAGAACAGCATGGTGGGTGCAGACCTGGGCTTTGAAATTGCTTCATTCTGCTACTGCTTTGCCGACATGATTATTTTGGGCTGATTTCTGGAACATATTTGGCCAGCAGGCACAGGTTCATTCCATTGCATAGTGTGGATATTCTTCCTTAGCATAGTCTTTGGAAGACGTAAGCCTACAGTGTGCTAAGCACCTCTAAGAGAAATGCAAAGTATTCCTCATCTCTGAGGTTTGCAGCACCTTACAGCATTGGTCTCATAAACTTCAATTCCCCGAGCATTACTAGTCTTACCCTTAAGCATTACTAATGCTACAGCTGTTAGTGGTGGGATGCTTAACCATGACTATAATAGTCCTGTTGTTCTGATCTTTGCCAGTTTGGGCAGTGAAAGCCATGACTTTTCAAAGCCCTATGACTCTTATCAAAAAAATGCAAACTTCACAGAAATGCTATAATCATGCTGGAGAACTTCACTGTTATGAATGACTGTGAGTATGGGCTGTATCCAGAGTCACTGTGTGACATTACACTGTTTAAAATGCATGATCAGAGCCAGTTGTCCTGCTCTAAGAATACACCCTAGAGGAGGTCAAGTACCTACTGAGAATCCTCTCTCCTCAAATGGACACTCCCTAGTGAACGTCCATATCCTGTTCCCGGGGCTCATTCTTCTGGTGGCCAGTGCTCGTAGTCATTCTGGTGGTACACTCATCATATCTAAAAAGTCAGTTTTGTGCCTGCTTTGATTAACAGTCTCTAGATTGATGGGTGGTCATCAAGCTGCTAACTACTCATTAGTCTTTGTTCTACCCAAAGGGCATTGATTCTAGTTTATCCAAAATATTTTCCTTAAAAGGCTTGTCTTTCAACCAGGATTGAAAGCACCAGCCTGAACTAGCTCATAATCTTTTGTGTTATAGATTATGCTAAATTAAATAGAATTTGAAAAATTGCCTCTATATGTCTCATAATTATTAATCATCATCCAGAGTCTGCCATCCCCCACAGGATGATCAAAGAACATTTTTTGCCTTTGTGGTGTTTTGCTGCACACTGGTAAAGGTTATGACATTCTCATTCAGTAATTTTTACTTCCTTAACGTTGATGACAAAAACAGGCAGCAAAACTGCAACACTTTTAGAATACAATAATTTCAGCCACTTATTTGTATTCATTGGTTTTATTATTAACATCACATGTTATCTGATATTGTCTGGCATTTTAAAAGGGAGGATGACTTTATACAGTAAGGGTAATAACTAGTAAAATAGTAAAATAGTATTATATTCCAGTAGATAAATATATATTAGCATTTCTTAGAACTAGACTAACTGACCAGACAAAAAAAAAGGGAATTAATATAATTTATTGTTGTATAATTTTTAACTAGAAATGTGTACATTAGTCTTTATGTCATTAATATACATTAGTGCCAGAGCACCCTTTTCATGCCCTTGGTAATTAGCTGTTGCTTGATGTGAGGCCATAATACTGTCTACTTTAGAATAATAATAATCTATCATGTATTGGCCTATTCAGACTTTTAAATTTGGGGTTCTATCTCAAGGACTACATATTTTTTATTTGGTCATGCTGCAGCTGTTCCATATGGGAAGCCTAAAAATTTTTGTGAACAGCTTCTGTTGAAAGAAGGGCATGAAAACTGTAGTGATAACAACAACAGTTGTGAAAAGGACATTCAGTTTTCGGTACTCCCAAAATAACATCAATAATTCTTCTCCAGGAAGAACATATAGGTTGCAATATATGTCACCTATTTAAGATATTAAGTTTAACAACTACAGAACTGTGTTTTAGAATGCCTTCTAAACTTAAATTTTTATTAATACGTTTCTTCCCTATTTCCTTCCACCTCCAAAAAATTGTTTTTGGTGTCTAAAGGCGCTCTCCAAAACCATGCTACATTGTGTGTTTAGCAGCTAGTTGTATATAACTCTGAAACCCCCAAATTTGAACTAATGCTCCAACTTTCGAAATATATTATTAAAATTATTAGGATTCGGATAAAAGGAAATGGATTAATTCTTGCAAAAAAATTATAACATGCACTTTTCAGGTACCCATGTTTGAAGGATAAGTATACATTAAGATAATTACACAAATTGCTTTAATCAGATTCAGTCTTCATAGAAATTACAAAGGGATGTTGAGCAATGGAAAATGAAAGATAAAACTGAAGGTATCCTAATAGGGATGTGAATAAATAGATAAAGCAGGAGTAGCTGAGGCTGACTTTTCAGGAATCTGGACTATTTTCAGGTGGCAGAGCTGCCTTTTTTTATGGCTTCACATAATTTAAATATCTCATTGCAAAACTGGGAACCTTTAAAGTCACAGTACTACCATGGCTGAGCCAATGAGCAGAAACATGTTGAAATGCCACAGTGATTTGACTGCCCCCAGTCCAGTGCTAAAGGGTCATACAAGTAAGTCTCTAGTACCAAAAGATTACCGTTACAGTCACCAAAGGAAATTTTCATACTCACATACCTTTCTGGTGAAGGAAGGAGAATAAGCTGCACAGGAATGAAATACCACCCTACTGTTACCACTAGGATTGAAACTAGAGCTACCTATGCTGGACCATTTCTTTCAAAATAATGCATCTTTTAGCAGCACTGATTCAAAGCTCTGTAAAGTCCACCTTCTACCTTTTGAGTGAGTTATATGAGCTAAGTCCTGGTTCACTCTGTTTAGGTTTGAGTGGGTGTTTCTCTGAGAAAGGATCACTTGGAATCGTATGATTGCTCACCTCAAAGCCACTAGCATGTGTAGGCTTTTTCATTCTCCAACTGATTCAGCCTCTCACGAGACAGAGAAAGTAGACTGTTGATTTTTCTATTTTAGTAGATGCAGACTTATCTCTGACATCCGCATGTTCTATGGCCTGTTCTTGTTTTACCTTTGTGGTCTGAATTGCACCATTGTTTTTGAAGTAATTTAACTGACATAAGAATACATTTTCATGGACACCACCAAAGTGACTGAAGTCTCCAGCACCCAAGGAATGCAGGTGAGCCATACAAAGATGCTATATCAGTGTAACTCTAATAACAGAGTATTTTCCTAAGCCAATGGTGTTAGAGACAACCAAAAAAAATGAAGCACAGTCAGATCCACAATAGGTACAATCTAGTGGATTATTTGAACATGAGAATTTCTTGTTCACTGAAATCTGCCACTAATACTAGTGGCATTAATATTAGACTACTTAATTGATGGGGACATGGCTGGCATTTATGCAGATTAAGTGAATTATATGCACAGTACCTCTGTTAGCCTTCCTGGCAGCATATGTATACGAAAAGGAGTGTAAAAAACACTGATCTTGAAATGGCTCTCCATCTTGAAAAATCTTCTTAGAGGAGCTGTCTATTGCCTGTACCAATAGATGTGTGAAATTGTGTTATGCTTGGCTGTGCTTACAAACTGTGTGCTGTTTTTCTTGGCAGGCTGAAAATCCGCCCTCTGGAATGTAACTGCTTGCCTGCACACTATTCTCTGCTAAGCTCTTGTGGCTCCCCTGGTGATCTGCTGACTTAAAACACAGCAGAGGAAAACACGGACCAGAAACAGAAGGCTTAAATAAAATAAACCTAAAATATTAAGACACTGAAGTCAGCACACTTGCGAGGGTCCAGTGCTTTCTGGTATCTGAAACCTGCACTTAAGGAGCTAGGTGTCTGAGAAAGCTGAGAACTGAAAATGCACAGATGTCCTATTACGAGAAAAAATTGCAGCTTTGACAGTAAAAAAACATTAACTCTCCCTTAAAAGGCTATGCAGGTGCAGGTTTCATGGGAAGGCTTACGGCAGAGTTTCTCACTCAGATAGTCTTTCTGTCCATCATATGTGAATACTGATACGAAAAGCTCTTTTAAACCATAATGAAAAAGGATCTGCTTAACTTCATATGTCATCACAAGCACAAGTAAACTGACAAGGACTGTATTCAGAGTGGAAATGAGAAGGTTTGTAAAGGACAGAGCACTAAAATTCAGACCTAGCCTTGTAATAGACTCAGTGCAGATGAGACACTTGAAAAAGTTTTATGATGAGGCACACCAAAAGTATTTAAGGCAATTGCTGTCCGTAATAACAAGGACATACAGACAAAATGAGCCAGGATGTCCTTTCCTTGAAGTTTTCAAACTATATTTTTAAATATGTATTCTCACCTTGAAGTAGTTCTAGAGCAGACTAGATTAATTTTTGCAGCTTGGCAGACTCCTTCATTTAATACTGGTAATATCCTATATGCCCATAGGCATAACTAAAAAGTTATGAATCAGTATTTTCAGAAGGTTAGATAAGAACACTGACAGCTGAAAATAATGTGTTAAAGTCCTCTCCTCTTTGTGTAAGGCTAAGCCACACTGCTTGTGATCATGCTTTTTCCCTGCCTGTGGCCAGCGGGGTTGGACTAGAAAATCTTTAAAGGTGCCTTCCCACCTGTGATTCTGTGATTTATGTAAGTTACGTCTTTGTGGGATACAAGTTACATGGAGAACTTTTGACAAGTCTGAGAAGCTCATATGCTTCCCATGTCTGCTGTTTCTAATCTAGCTGCTACCATCTGGGCACTATGAACAAACAAATGCACAAACTAAGCCAGGTGGGTCTTAATGCCACTTCCAACAACAAAACACCTCTAAAGTGAAAAAGTATGGCAAAGTATGCCATTTCTTTCTCATTAAGTTTAAATGGACGCATATAGTATACCCTGAAGTCTTAAAATAGCAAAATCCTCTTTGAAGTAGCCCAACAGCAATTTACACAGTTAGCAGTATTCACGAACATCTAGTTATCTTTTCCTCAGGCTTTGACTTGAATGAGAGCTTGTCTTAGGAAAGATCTGAATGTTCTCTTTGCTGATTAATTGAGAGGTCATTATTATTAAACCATGAAGTGAACAGTTCTCACTGGGCCATCTTCTTCAGAAGTTACACAGCTGTTCCCTCTCCACATGCTTACTTACACATACAGAGAAAAGGAGAATCATCGAATGCATTGGAAGGGACTTTTAAAGGTCACGTAGTCTCCTGCAGTGAGCAGGGACATCTTTAATTAGATCAGGGTTCTTAGAGCCCAATCAAGCCTGACCTTGAATGTTTCCAGGGGTGGAGCCTCTACCACCTCTCTGGGCCACCACTCTGTTTCACAACTCTAAAAGCAAAGAACTTCCTAACATTCAATCTGAATCTACCCTGCTCTAGTTTAAAGCCATTGCCCCTCGTCCCATCACTACATGCACCTGTAAACAGTCCCTCCCCAGATTTCCTCTAGGATCCTTTCAGGTACTGGAACGCCGCTAAACTATTTGTCAGTCTTTCTTTACGGCAAGGAGTAGAATCAAAGCAAGACTACATGATGTTTAGAGCACTGTTGATTTTCATTTCAGGATCTTCCTGGGTCCAAAAGAAATATTTTATGGAACACATGCTTCTCACCTTTAAAAATTGCTCCTTATACTCTGGTCAAGATAAGGGACATGTTGATATAAGGGAAACCAGGGTGGACACATTTGGGGATTGTGTGATCATGCTGCATTTGCTTAACCTCCTCATTGCTTTGAATGTCTTTCTGTCCTGCTTCTGTTTCATTTGGCTGATGACATATAAGATACATTGCAGACTATGACTTCTTGTGGGTAACTTACAGTAAAGTTATTGCATGTTTTTTGTGTGTTCTATAAAAAAGAACAATAACAAAATGTTTTCAATGTATCATTAATTCAGTTTATTATAACCATAAAATGTATTGACTAGGAGTAATATTAAGGCTATGTTTTTCAAACCATTTTTCTTGCTACTGCAATAATGTTTCAGCAAAACCACTTCATTTTTTTCTTCATGCTGCATACCTGGACACTCATTCTTCTGTTAATATAAGGTGGGAAGTTATGATAGTGAAAGCAAAATTCTCACCCTCTAATTTTTCATACTGAAAAGGCTGCATGATTCAGTTGCTGTCTTCATTAGTGTAACTGAAACAGGAGTAAAAATGTGCAAGTTGCCTGCAAAGAGCAAAACAAGAACTCTTCATAAATCAGTAAAGGTTTAAGGACTTTTAAATTATTTATTTTTAATTGTTATAGTTAATAAGAAATTAATGTAGCCTAGAATAAATGAATTGATTATTATTGATTTTTGTGGTGACTTCAGAACAGAGAACTCTCACCCTGGCTTAACAAATTGACTGATAAACTGGTTACATTGTTAAACATTAGCCTGGAAGTAAAAGATAAGAAAGCATATGCTTTGTCTTCTGATCAAGCAAGTTGTCAGTCAAAGCTGCAGAAATGTAGCTAAGAAATTTAAGAACTGAAGGAATATAAGTTCAAGACCCAGGAGGGGAAACATAAGACCAGACAGTATGTCAATTAATGGAATTAAACCAAAAATATTTAAAAAGAGTTTCCCTCAGGAGACAACATGAAAGAAAAGACAACAATTAATTCATAGAATCATAGAATCATAGAATGGTCCGGGCAGGAAGGGATCTCTTCAATAAGGACAAAAGCACAAATGAGCTAACTATGAAAGGATCAGAATATTTACAGATGGTGGTGTCTGAAGAATTAAGGAACACTAGCTTGCAATTAGTGTGAATTTATTATGCCCCAGTAGCATGTTCTAATTTGATCTCGTCTATCCTCTGAACAAGTATGCTCATCCTTAAATTCCAGAGCAAAAGAAATAATTCTTTTCTAGCTGCAGTCAGGCTATGAAACTGATTATGATCAGCAAAAATTCAAAGACTATAACAAACAAAGGCAGCTTCACTGAAGTTTCCTGTCCATCATCTGTATCAGCATTTGCAGGCTTCACAGTAATTTAGGGTTTATTTTAGCAATGTTATGTTCATAAAGTCCATCAGCAATAGAGGTCCTCACACTCTTCTTCTCATACAATGCAAAGCAGGGAAGGATAAGATGGAGAGAACAGCACAGGAAAGTCTCCTTTCATGTGCTGGACACTGGCAGGTGTGGGTGCAAAGATGTCTGTGCAGACAGGAATTGTTCCATGTGCTGGTTTTATTACTAAGGAAGCCAGGACCCATCCCACGAAGGACGTCTCACCACCCAACAAGAGATGCTTTCCAGAAGAGTTTTACAAACTCTCTGAGGAGCATCCCTGGTTTTAATAAATGTCTGAGACTCATAAATCATATTTTACTTGACATATTGTGGAGATATTTTAAACTCAAAAAGGGGATATAGTAAAAGGAAAGTAGGAGAAAGTCTCAGTGTCTCTGTGGTTGAGATTTGAAGGGCTTCTAATATTACAAAGCTACAGAACTGTATGTTCAGAAAACTGCATGGACCAGCATCCCTCCCAAAGTGGAGATTGATGCTGATGTATTCAGAAGGTCCCCAAAATACAACACCTCAGTGAGCAGCCACATCCTTCAGTGACGCAGAGAGCTCTGAATTGAAAGGGAGATGGCCCTCAGTGGCCCCTCCAGGACAGAGGAGTATGCTGTCAGTGAGCCTCACTCCCCTCTCACTCCTTTCCAAGGGGTAAAATGTCACCTTTTTTAGCTTCTGGTTTCACTCCCTATCCCATGTCAGGCCAGTACAAAGCACATCAGAACACTAAATTACTCATCAGCACGCTGCTAATCCTTCATCTACATGTCCTTAACAGTGTTACTCCCTTCCTATGGCAAGGAAAGTATTAGTGAGCTGAACTGCCAGCTCCAATGAAGCTTCAGCATCCTGTTTTGGAAGGCGGGACTGGGGAGTTCGGTAGGACAGAGGTGGCTTTCTACTTTCTACTGCCACAGCCTCATCTCAGCTCCCAGCAAGGATCAGGGCACTAGCATCATGGGGTTTCTAATCTTTCCTTTTCTTTGTTTTGGGAGCTCCTGTTGTCATTCTGTTTCCAGTTTTGCAACACAAAGCTTCTCCCGTTTCGTGCTGGAATGCAGCTTATTTTTTATCCAATGTTTGAAGAAGAGGCAGGAGAATGCAAGCTTCCTGAGGTAATTCTTCTTCTCCAAAGCTAACAAATATATATCTGTTGACATAGCAAACCCAGATTGGTTTGTAAATTTAAGGAGTTGGAAATCCCATGCTGTTGGGGGTCAGTTTGTTACCATGGTATTTCCAGGACCGGAAGACAACTTCCCCAGCAGTAATTAAGCTGTGCCTCTCTGCATAGGGACAAGCAAAAAGGAGATCACAGAGTCTTAGGAAACCCTGTACTTTCACAGGCAGGTTATCTGCCCTCACATTAAGTATTTCTCTGTTTTAATAACTATACTTACATCACTTCCCCCAAAAGAATTGTAAAGCTATTACTCTGTGTTATAAACCAATCATTTGCCAAATTAATTCCAATAAACAAAATCCCTACTGAGTCATGTGCAGAGTGATGTGGGTGGATGGTAGAAGCGGGTAACAGGAAATACTGGCACTCGTAAATTTAAAAAAGAGCAAATTGATATTTTTTAATTCACTTAAACAAGAACTGCTCCCTAGATGGAACACTGTGTGCTGTGTTTTGCCTGGAGCAAATGTTTATGGCTGAGTTATAAAAGAGAAGTTGGTGATACCTCATAGCACTACACATGCACACACAGACACACACACACAGAAGCCAGTTTCTGTCCAATTGTTTTATGTCAGATTAAATCTCTGCTGTCTCAGCTATTAGTGGGTGTCTTCGGAGGCATCAAGTTTGAAAAGGTCCTTCATCTAATGCTGTCTTGTGTTGGCTTGTTATGGTGATGTGTGGTAGGCTTTCGTTATGCCCTCCATGGCACCCATCAGTACTTCAAGTAACGGCACAGGGAACAAACCTACAGCAGTCTTGTCCAGAGAAGATATCTTAATGGCAACTCTATGTGATATTTTGGCTTGAGGGTTTCAGACTTGCTGAACGCAGGGGTTCGCTTATCTGTCGTGCAGACCCTGAGAACGGAGGAAAACAAGGCCTACACAGTGAGAACCAGCCGAAGGAGGGAGTCTTGTGACGACAGGACGGCCCTGTTTTGGCTAAGGAGCAAGGCCGCACGGAAGACTAACGATGTGAACCATCCTGCACATAGATAAGTTGTTGCAAAATAAAATCCTGAAGGCCACAGGGGCCAGAGTGGAAATTTTTACCCTAATATCCCTATATGACTATAGTCACCCACTCTTCACTCAAATCATGCTGAATGCCACCCGGGGGCGGGGGCAGGGGGGAGTGAAAGATAGTATATAAGGAGCATAGAGGGTATGTGTCGGGGGGAGGAGAAGACCCCAGAAGAGGAAGAGGCGGTCGACGGGCTGTGCTCCTTCTCCTTCACCCAAGACAGGGACGCCTTCTTGGTAAGAATTGCGCTTCCACCTTTTGGTGTGTAATACCCGGGATAGTATTTTGCTAGCATTAGTATCGTATATTAGCACTATTGCAGAGAGTGAATTTATCAACGGCAACTCCGAATCTTGTATCTGTCGCTTCAATAAATCACTTATTGTTAGTTACCTTGCAAATTGTCTCAGTGCAAGTCCTTAAACGGGGCTCTGAAAATTCAGTGCAAGCCCTTAGTGGGGCTCTGAAAACTCAGTGCAAGTCCCTGACGGGGCTCTGAAACAAGCAAGTGCTTAGCTGGGGTACGTGCCTCTCACAGCCACATACCTTTCACGCGACACTCTAAAAGTAAAAATGGTGCATTTTTTTTATCAGAAGAAGATTTAAACAATTGCAATACCTTTTCTTAGCTGTGTATCTTTATAGGCAATGCTAACTGAAAGAACTCAATAATCACCAGTGTCATTCTGCAGAAACATGACTGATAGTTGCACCATCAAGAATTCAACTTATTTATTTTTTCACTTTTACATCACCTGTGGAGAAAGTGAAGACTTACTGTTTTTACTTTTTTTTTCTCTAGTTTATACTGTACAGCAGATGATCAATACATGGAGCAGTGCCAGCTTGTGTTTGTGCAAAATTGCAAATGTTGCAGAAGAGAGAGGTTCATCTATTGTCTTGGTCAGTGTTGCAAAACTAATTTTCTTTTTATATAGAGGGAGGTGCTTGTTGCTTTGATACAACACGAGCTGGTTTGTCTTCACTGTATAATAATGAATTTAGTCACTAAGTTATGATTTTATTAAGCAAAACGAGCAGAACAATAATTCAGAGATTTTGCTGACAGTGATCTCCGTATAGATTTTGAACTGCCTCTGGGGCTGTTTTGTACATAAAAATGTATGCTGTAAAGGTTTGCAAGGTGAAGATTGTGTGTTGCTCTAAAATTGTCTCCTGAAAGCCACAAAGTTCAGCCTGTGCTCAGGGCTGCCCCCCTTACCATAAGCGTAACCTGCTTCCACCTTGTCCAGAGTCACAGGTGGCAACTGAATGCCATGAAATGAGAGAGAGCTTTGCAGTGGGGAACAGCTCCTCAAAGAGTTTTGAGGTTGTGATTTGGGCTGAATGCAAAGTGTTTCTGACTGAAAGATCCATAACCATTGAGGATCCTGGAGGCCAACCAAAACTCCTGGGTTAGGCCACTGAAAGGTATTTGTTTCTGTCTACCTTTCTGTCTCACGCTGATGCATACACATTCCATTTTTCAAGAACGATCAGCAAGACACCCCTCGCAGGTGTGTCTTTGGGAGTGGCAGTGACACTATCTTTTCAACACATTTTATTTCTTCCTGGGAAGTCTTCTCCTTTTTTCCCTTTCTCTTAACTCCCTCATCACATTATTTACAACTGATAGTAAGAATAATACAGGCAACACCACACGGTACAAACTTAGGAAAGTCCTTGGTGCAAATGCATATGGTCAGAAAGATGAAAAGGCACTTCGTGAGCGATGAAGGTTCATGCACCTCATTCTAGACATGTTAGGCCGCTATTCAGGACATGAGTTTAACTCCATGATAATTTTGAAAATGTAGGTTTTTTTCTGAAAGCAGAGAACTTGAAGATACCTGATAAAAGAAAGGGTCTTTTTTGACATGAAGTGTATGAGTCGCGTGAGACTTAAAAATTACTCTAATCTATTACTGCTTCTTACGGGGAACTCACAAAGCCACCCACTCCCTTGAACAAGCTAAGTAGCATGTGAAATTTCCTCAAATTACTACTTTACAGAACTGTCCTCTGGCTCAGGTAGTTGTTCTCTTCCTCTTGCTCACCAAAGGCAATGATCAATGTTCTCCAAATGTCATGGCTGGAGCACGAGAAACTTAGAGAATGGGTTCTAGCATGAGAGGTGACTAAGAAAACATACCTTCTGGCAATAATTCTCTTCAATGACAACAAGGAACCTGAGGTAGGAGGTCAGTTCTTGTACCCATCGTCAGAGGAATCACTCAAATGGTTTATTCATTTTGCTGGAGTCAGGAGGTGATGCATGCTGGACTCCTTTTTGGTTGTTCCAGGCTACTGAATAGAGTGATTTTCTTAAATGGCTGTTCAAGCCTTCAGATCACTACCTGTTACAAACTTGATTCTCAACTCTTTTCTGACTTTTGTTAGAATAAGTCAAAATTAAGTCTGAAACCCTTGGTGTGGTTAAAGGCAAATGAGGTTCAACATATGAAACATTCTGCAAGCATTGTCCCAATTGCAAATTAGTTCTGGTTCATAAAGAGTTTTCTGGAATAGCAGCTGAATTACAAATCTTTGTAAGTAGGATAGTGATCAGCACCTGCTCAGAGACATAGCAGTTGCCAATAGAGTCTTTCTGTTCTACAAATAACAATGCATACTCATAAATGCATGTTCTCCTCTCCCAGTTGTAAAAAGCAATGAGAAAATGCAAAGCAGTGTGTTTTCATCAGTCACTTGCACTTTGCTATCTGTTGCCAAGTGCCTGTCAATCAGTTCTGGGGCAAGGGTAGGAAAGAGAAGCCATCTGGCAGATGGGGGAGCAGATGGGAAAAGTGGGGAATGCCTGCACCTCACTGAACTGCAGGCAGCAGCCGCAGCAGTATTGTTGCCTTCTGGAGGCAGGGTGGTTTGTTGTGCTTTTTAGATTTGCGGTTTTTAGCAGATACGAGCTCCATCACCTCCATCACAGCCTGGTCTCCTTTTCTTCATGCTGGATTTCCCAGTGTGTCCTTCAGTGTATAGTAACTAAAGCAATTGCTTTCATGTTTCGTTATAGACGACCAGAAAGAAAGAGGACACACTCAGAGTCAGGATTTTGAGAGAAAGCTCCTCTTTGCCCTCCTTTCCACTGACTTGCTTATCTAGCCACAATAAAACTATCTCTCCTCTGTGAGGTTTACATCCTCAAAACTCTTACTCTAATTAGACATTTTTTTCTATTTAAAGTGGATACTAACTCTGCAGGATATCTGACAAACCAAAAGACAAAATCGTAGAATCATAGAATCATAGAATGTCAGGGGTTGGAAGGGACCTCTAGAGATTATCTAGGCCAACCCCCCCGCCAGAGCAGGATCCCGTAGGGCAGGCACACAGGAATGCATCCAGGCAGGCTTTGAGCGTCTCCAGAGAAAGAGACTCCACAACCTCTCTGGGCAGCCTGTTCCAGTGCTCTGTCATCCTCACAGTAAAGAAATTTCTCCTCATGTTGAGGTGGAACTTCCTGTGTTCTAACTTAAACCCATTATTTCTTGTTCTATTGCTGAGCATGACTGAGATTGTCTCCTTCCTCTTGACACCCACCCCTCAGATATTTATATACGTTAATATACGTCATATATGTTATATATGCATATAGTGAACAAAAGTAGCTCATTAAGCACTTAACAATCCATGCACCATGTTTGTTTCTGTGTGCAAACACTCCATGGGAAGATTGTACTTTCCTTCCATGTTTGGTGCCAGATGCTCTTCATGAAGCTTGTCTCATGAACAAAAGTAGCGGTCTCACGCCCCAGGCTTTTTGTTCTCTAAATGTCTGAGTTTGTAATATGATCCAGTCTTCCAGTGTCAATAGCATTTCTTGTGAATTTGTCTATTCACTTCCAAGGTGTATTTGTGCGTAACGGCTTTAAAGTGTTACTCAGCAACTTTAAAGTGTTTCTCAGCACTTGTCGTTGATAGAGTTTGATCACAGCAATCTGTGAAAATCAAATCAAATACAGAAGAGAGTGTCAACACAGCAACGTTTTAAAATGTGCATGTGTACTCAGCAAGGTCTGGGGAGGGAGTTATTTTGTGGATGGTTGGAGGATGTTCATTTGCTTTTCGAGTGTTTCTTCAGCTCCAGTGTGTTTTGTAGCCAGACTCATAAACCATAGAACACATTCCAGAAGGGATCTCAGAAGATTTTAATCTTCAGCTTTTCATTTAAAATGAAGACTAAATGACTAAACTACTGTAGACAGATGTTCACATGTCCTGTTCTTAAGATACTCCAAGAAATTCTGCAACCCGCAGTCTATTTGAGACCTCATATTCCTTTTGACCCTTACTTCCTTAATTAGAATGTATTTCCTAATTTCTAAGCTAAATCTCTTAAATTAAATGACTGCTATTAAATTGCTGCAAGTTAAGCTTATTACATCTTATCCTAACTGCAGTGGACTCAGAAGACAGTTATTACCTTTTTCTTTGGTTACGCATCTGTTGTGGTTTAACCCCAGCTGGCAGTTAAGTACAACACAGCTGATTGCTCACTCCACTCCACCTCAGGGGGAGAAAATTGGAAGAAAATAAAAAAATTAGTGGTTTGAAATAAGAACAGTTTAATAGGACAGAACAGGAAGATGAAAATAAAATAAAACAAAAATAAAATATAAAATAAAATAATTAAATATAGAATATACAAAACAATTTATGCACAATACAATTGCTCATCCTCCACTGACCAATGCCCAGGCAATCCCCAAGCCACAGTGTCCCCCAGCCAACTCCTTCCAGACTATATAGTGGGCACGGCATCATATGGTATGGAATATCCCTTTGGCTCCTGTGGGTCAACTGTCCTGGCTGTGTCCCCTCCCAGGAACTTGTACACTGACAACCTCAACTTGCAGAGCAGTATTAGAAGCTGAAAAGTCCTTGACTTAGTATAAACATTCAGCAACAACTAAAACATCAGTGCGTTAGCAACATAATTCTCATCTTAAATCTAAAACACAGCACCCTACCAGATACTGTGAAGAAAATTAACTTTATTCCACATGAAACCAAGACAGAATCCTTCTCCCTCTGTTTTCTCTTCTGTAGACTAACCAACTTCAATTTTTCTCTAAATACATTATGTTTCTTAGTGTTCTGTTCTCTCATGAACTGTCTTTACTGTGTCTCTGTCCTTTATAATTGTGATACTCACACTGGTTATAGCGGTCTCACTGAAGCCTTACCAAAAAATCCCATTATATTTTGCTCAGGAGCAATTCCACCTTGAATCTTAATCATTCTCGTCTAATGAGATTTATTTCCGTCATTAGTAGAGAGCTACTGAAACATTGCAAAACCACATGAAATCCTTAGGAAATCAAATATTTGGAGGAAGTTTCATGTCACGTCTTCCATGTAAGGTAGATGTAATGTGTTAAAAACTGTCAGGATCATGTACACCAGTGTACTTGTATTATTAACATTACGGCAGTTGAGAAAGGGAATTTTGCTAAGTTCTCTGTAAGAGCTTGCTTCAAATTACCCATCAAGACTGCAGTTGGGTTCTGTCTGAAGTCCAATGTACATTAACTCTGAATAAAGAAGACATCTCTTGTTACTTCACTCCTTGTCCTATACTTTAAATCAGTTTATACATTTGCAAGTTTCTACCTAGGGATTGTATCTTGCTATATGTTATTGCTACTGCAGAAATAGGCGCTTAAGAGGCTGTACATCAAAAACAAACATTTCTTGAAGATAAGCCAATTCTGCAGTACCATAAATATATATATGTATAAAAGACACAACACAGAAGTAAGTTTCAGCAAAAGCAAAATGTCATATTTTCATGGTTTCCAACCAAAAGATTCAGTATTATACTTTTAAAACAAACCTTTTTTTCTGTTACAGAATAATGCTAAAATTATATTAAATGTTTCACAGACAAAAATAAAATTTTGTAGCATCTCTTTAATGGTGAACTGCAATTATTTTTCTTCAACACAGATATAAAATGAGCCTTATTTCTGAGATATTTCAACATATGAGGAAGTCCTCCCCATAACTCCATTGACTTCTCATGCAAAGACAACAGCTCAAATCAGCCTCCCTTCATAATTAAATTTGCAGCCAGTAACCTAGTGTAGTATTTTTTTTGGTTATCAGCTATACCCTAATAAATAAACATGATATATGTATACAGTGATGGCAGGAGTAAATGCCAATGTTCTGGTATGTGTTCATTATTGTATTTGTCTTGTATATGATCAGAATTACTGGAGTTTTGGTTTCTAGTTTGGAGTGGTTGTATCTTGCAAGGCAGTTATTTTTTTTCTTTTCCTCTTAATCTGGACTGCTTTAGAGCATCAGCAACAACAACACAGCTGATTAGCACAAGTGGAAATACGTCATTAGGGCAAAGCAGACAGAGAGGACCATCTTAATATGATGGTCAAAGGCACCAAAGCCAGCACCTTCTTGGAGTACTCTGTTCACTGCTCCAGTCTGTGGACTGGTATATTAGATTAAACCTACCTAGTTAACTGTTTATTTTGGCTAAGGTAATTTTTTGGTAGCAACTGAGGTGCTGGCAGAAATTCTTTTCTTCCAGACTCTGGCCTCCAGTGATATCAGAAAGATGACACAGACTACTGGGAAGGTAAACACTGCAGCAAAATTTGTCAAGGGTTATCTGTCAAAGCCAGTTAGAAACATTATTTAATACCTCACCAAACTACACAAAAAATTATAACTGAGCATGAACTTCTACGCCATCTTTCCCTCTGTGGGCTTCTGTTGTTTCTTATTTTTGCTTGCCAAAAATAAAGGTCAGGAACACCCCAAGCATTCATACAGTATTATAATTTCCTGCCTCAGTCCAAGGTTGGAACATAAAATGGAAGACTAACAGCAAGAAACAGCTTCTTGAATGTCTTATGATCCATGTTGAACATACAGCTTTCAACCTGTTTTCTTTTCCAGATTGGTTCATCTCTGTTGCGTATAAAAATAAATCATGCATGCATGCACATGTATAAGTAATTGTATAAAATTATACCCAATTACAATGTTAGTGTTTCCTGGAAATCAGCAGCCTTCTTTCCCCTTCCCTGTTATTCCTTCCCAAATGTTAAATGTTTTCTGAAATAAGGATAAGAATAACTTCATTTTCTGCATTATTGCTGCTCCATTATTGTTGATGTTGATGCCTTTCTACATTTATCATCTTCTTACACATTTTCCATTTAATAGTTCACATAATAGAACTTCATATAAAGGCACAAGGATAGATAAATATTGTTAATTTAGTGCTCTCCTGAGTGAGCTTTATGATAGTATTTTTGAATGACCTTTTCTGTTAAAAAAATCATTCTAGCACTGCACTTTATTTATTACAGCCATAAATTCTATCATGATTACAAATATTACTGGTTTTTGTCATAGCACAGTACTATATTAGACTACACAGTACTGGAGTACACAGTGTTACATGGTTGGTGCTGTAGCTGCAGGTTGGTTATGAGTACCTGAGGAGTCTATGTTAGGACCTTTCCTGTCCAATATCATTATCAATGACCTGGAGGAGGAGATGGAGTGCTCTCTCACCAAGTTTGCAGATGACACCAGACTGTGGAGTGTAATCATTGTGCTTGAGGGTAGGTATGTCTTTCAACAGGACCTAGACAGGCTGGAGGAACACTGGTCTCACGAAATTCACCAAGACAAATGCAAGGTCCTGTACCTTGCACAGATTAACCCACTGCAATAGTACGGGCTGAGGCTTGGTCTCCTGAGGAGCAAATTTGCTGAACAGGATCTGGAGGTGCTGCTGGACAGTGGGCTAAGCAGTGTGCCCTGACTGCAAGGCAGGTCAGCAGCATCCTAGGCTGTGCTAAGTGGAGTATAACAAGGGTATCGCTGAAAGTCATTGTTTATTTGGCACTTGGTTAGACTGGATCAGGAACACTGCAGTCATATTTGGATCTCCCATGAGAAGTTTGTTAATAAGTGAAGTAAGCTCAATGGCAAGCCACTGGGATGATCAGGGACTGGACTACTTGTGCTCAAAGAGATGCTAAGGAATCACAGAATCACAGACTTATTGAGGCTGGAAAAGACCTCTGAGATCACCAAGTCCAGCCTATGACTCAACACCATCATATCAGCTAGACCATGGCACCAAGTGCCACATCCAGCCTCTCCTCAAACACCTCCAGGGACGGTGACACCACCACTTCCCTGGGCAGTGCATCCCAATGCTTGATCACCCTCTCCCTAAGGAAGTGTTTCCTGATATCTAACCTAAACCTTCCCTGACATAGCTTTAGGCCATGCCTTCTCATCCTGTCACTAGTTGCCCGGGAGAAGAGCCTGACCCCCACCTGATGACAACTTCCCTTCAGGTAGTAAATCTTGTTCAGCCTGGAGTCAAGACGGCTTTGGGGCCCCTAGCAATGTCCTTGCAGTACCTGTGGTGGTGAATCATAGGAGGACAAGAGATAATGTGCATAAATTAAAATAAGAGAGACTGAGTGTTGATTTAAGGAAAACTTTTTTAATGAGTGCAAGTGATAGAATAGTTGCCCAGAGAGGTTGTGAAGTCTCCGCCTTTGGAGGTTTTCAAGATCCACCAGACTAAAGACTTGAGCAACCTGGTCAGACCTCCCAGCTGATACTGCGTTGAGCAGAAGACTGGACTAGAGATTGCCTAGGACCTTTCCAGACTCCAGGATCAAGTATCTCTAAGATATTCCCATATTGCATCATCTTCCAAGCAAGGTAGAAGGTATGTCTTGAAGTCATGTTTTGAGTGATTGAAACAGGTCAGCATTATTTTCAGAATATTGAATGTATATCAGCACTTTCAGAAATGGTAGCAAACATGCATGCAACTCAAGCCATTAGTAGATAAGCTGTACTTTATCAGTAAGATGTCCTGAATTCCTCTTATTGGGTTGTTATTCACTCATTCCTGCTTTACCTGTCCCTATCTCTGTTGTGCTGGTTCAACTCTTTCTTCTGCTAAAGTGTAAGCCATAGCAAAGAACATATCCAGCTGAAAAGCAATCTGCATGAGAGGGATAAAAGGGGCCTTAGCCAAATCGCATCAGGTACATAGAACCATGGACTGAGTTACTCTTCAGAACACGATAGTGAGAAATATTTGCTCTATTTCTATGTCTCTTTTTAGATCTTGTGTATGGTGGACTGTGAACTGGCTAAGGGGAAGAAGCCAAAGAGTTGTGGTCAATGGGGCAGAGTCTGGTTGGAGGCCTGTATCCAGTGGAGTGCCTCAAGGGTCGGTACTGGGACCAGTATTATTCAATATATTCATCGATGACTTGGATGAGGGACTAGAGAGTACTATCAGCAAGTTTGCTGATGACACCAAGCTGGGAGGAGTGGCTGACACACCAGAAGGCTGTGCTGCCATTCAGAGAGACCTGGACAGGCTGGAGAGTTGGGCGGGGAAAAATTTAATGAAATATAACAAGGGTAAGTGTAGAGTCTTGCATCTGGGTAGAAACAACCCCAGGTTCCAGTATAAGTTGGGGAATGACTTATTAGAGAGCAGTGTAGGGGAAAGGGACCTGGGAGTCTTGGTGGACAGCAGGATGACCATGAGGCAGCAGTGTGCCCTCGTGGCCAGGAAGGCCAATGGCATTCTGGGGTGTATTAGAAGGGGGGTGGTTAGTAGGTCGAGAGAGGTTCTCCTTCCCCTCTACTCTGCCCTGGTGAGACCCCATCTGGAATATTGTGTCCAGTTCTGGGCCCCTCAGTTCAAGAAAGACAGGGAACTGCTGGAGAGAGTCCAGCACAGGGCAACTAGGATGATTAAGGGAGTGGAGCATCTCCCTTATGAGAAAAGACTGAGGGAGCTGGGGCTCTTTAGTTTGGAGAAGAGGAGACTGAGGGGTGACCTCATTAATGTTTACAAATATATCAAGGGTGAGTGTCACGAGGATGGAGCCAGGCTCTTCTCGGTGACAACCAATGACAGGACAAGGGGTAATGGGCTGAAACTGGAACATAAGAGGTTCCGCTTAAACTCAAGAAGAAACTTCTTCTCAGTGAGGGTGACGGAGCCCTGCAACAGGCTGCCCAGAGACGCTGTGGAGTCTCCTTCTCTGGAGACATTCAAGACCTGCCTGGACACATTCCTGTGTGGCATAGTCTAGGCATTCCTGCTCTGGCAGGGGGACTGGACTTGATGATCTTTCGAGGTCCCTTCCAATCCCTAACATTCTATGATTCTATGATTCTATGCACATAAAAATAGCTGTCATTTATGAAAGGTTTAAGGTAGGACAGGTTTAAGGTACTCAGACAATTAACAATTTGTCATTAGTGATGTAGATTGACAAGCTGTGAGAGAACAAAAAGACTAGCCCAAGAGACTTAATGTAAAGTTGTCAGACTAACAGCTGAAACTGTCACTTTCAAATATGACTCATGGCCCAAACAATTTTAATTCCAATAGGACTAGGTGATAAACCTGACTCACCCATCAAAAAGGTCTGCTTTGCAGGATGAGCTATGTGCTGTCTTGAGATGAATTTGGGAGTAGCTTCTCGAATTCAATGTATTTGCAAATAACATTGAAAGTAGAGTGAGCAATGAAGTATAAAGTTTATTGATGTTAAGAAGTTATTCAGTGTAATAGGGAGAGAAGGTATTGGGGGAGTGTCTACATTAGTATTTTAGTTTCTATTGGGAATGTTCTTTTGAAGCAAATTTTATGATTCCCAACTACTGCACTTTATTTTGAATTGCCAAAAAGTCTTTGAGTGCACGATCTAGACTGCAGCTTAGGAGAAGATAAGCTGGAAGACATACTCTGACTACTAAATACTTTTCAATCCATGCACACAGACTAGTCCCAAGTAACCTCCAGTAATCGCACATCTGAAATGCATGTACCATGAGTACTGGATTCTCACATAGAATCACAGAGAATGGCAGGAGTTGGAAGGGACCTCTGAAGATCTAGTCCAGCCTCCCTGCCAGAGCAAGATCACATAGCGTAGATCACGCAGGAATATGTCCAGGTGGGTTTTGAGTGTCTCCAGAGACGGAGACTCCACAACCTCTCTGGGCAGCCTGTTCCAGTGCTCCATCAGCCTCCCAGTAAAGAAGTATTTGTTTATGTTTAGGTCAAACCTCCTGTTTTCCAGTTTGTGACAATTGCCCCATGTCCTGTCACTGTACACCACTGGGAAGAGTCTAGCCCCATATCCCTGACACCCATCTTTTAGATATTTTTAAACGTTGATGAGATCAAACATTCTCAACATCAGCTGGTTCATTCTAAAATTGGGCCACTTTAAAATCTGTTTTTACTGAGCTATATCACTTACTAATGTGCATGAGAACAAAATGGAGCTGAAATGCAGTTTAGATAAACACACAGCAATGCACTGGAAGGAGGTTGAGAGCCACTCCAGTACTGTATGTAAACCAATGGGCTCTCAGTAAGATCTTAGGAGCATGCTAGATCCATGAAAAAAAAACAGATAAATGGTTCCTGTAGTTCTAAATGCATAACCAAATGTAAGGAATGACTGAGCAGCCTAGGAAAACAGATAAAAGAAACCCACAACACCTTGTCACGAGTGACACAGGAAAGACAGATAGGTGTTGATTCTTCACTGTCTTTTCCTGTATTGTTGTACTGTCAGCCAACAAACAGCACTTGTCAGAGTTAGGTTCCAAATAAAAGGAAGTGATTCCTTACCCAACAGCAGTGCACTGACGGGTGTCATGTGGGTATAAATTACCTTTCCTTCTCTTCGAATCTGCTTGTGTTCACTGCTAGAACCAGACTGCTAACCTACTTGAACCCACAAGCTGAAACAGAAAAGGTAAAAAGACCAAGTGAAACCAAAGGGAATCATGGACCTAAGAAAACTGAAAATCACTATTTTAACCTTCATTTGCAAAATCTTCTGTTCCACAATCAAAACCCCTTTCTGTCCTCTCAGCAAGGTCAGTAAAATGTAAGACTGCACTGAGAATCTCAATGATTTATTTTGTATTTGTTGTCTTGAACATAGCATGTTTTATTTAACACTTTTTCATGACTATGTATTCTTGGTTGATTGCTGTGAGTCAACAGAAGAAAAGGCAAATTTTAGGCAGTAAACATTTTAGAGTCATGTTTCCCAACCCATATTCCAAGCCCAAGGAACTCTACTCTTAGTAGAGGCTTAAATCACTGTATAGGAATATCCTTACCTTCACTGGAATGCTTTTAGGTTACCTTGGTTTGAAAATTACTTTCTCCAAGATTGAAAGGTAGACCTGTTTCTTTTCATTTTGGGTCACTGAGTGCAACTGTTGAGTAATAACAAGCTTCAAGGATAGCTGTCAGTTTATCAGACTGACCTTGGAGCTGGAGGTGATCAAAACACAAGAGAAACCTGTGAAACCTAAAGAGAGACAGAAGGATGTTTAAAGACACATCCCCCCGAGCAAAGCAGAGTCCGTACCTGAGCACTGTAACATACATGGTGGCAGGATTTCACTTGTGGGTGGGTGTGTCAGACAGGCAAGGTAAAGATAGAAGAATCAGTGTAATCGGAATCATAGAACCACAGAATCAGATGCAGTTCGCAGGAAACAAAGAATTGAGCTCTTTTATCGCCATTTGGTTTGTGCTGGTTGAGTTCTCTGCTTGTTTCTGTGCTGCATGGCTCTTTCTGCTGCTTTCTGCAATTTTGAATATATGCTTCCTGGCCTTGGAATTAACATACCATCTGAGGCATGGAAACTCTTATGAGTGGAGTACCTCAAACTACTGCTGTAGCACACATAATTCTCTTGTTTCAAACCATACTGATGGGAAACAATCAAACTTAATAGTTACCCCAGGGAGGAATTTCGCCCATCAAGTCTAGCAAGACCTTATGGTCCATCAAGCACAACCTTATAAACCCCAAAAGATAAAAATCCACCTATATTTTATCTTCCTTTTTTAAGTCTCATAATACAGGTAGCTGTCATTTTCCAGCTTCCTATTCAGTTGATTTATACTACTTATATTGATGACTTCAACACTTTGTTCCTTTTGTGTGAGGAATTGGCCTGCAAAGCCTATTGTCTCCTCACTGTTTTAACAACATTGCCATAGATAAAGTACTTGTGAGGGCTTTGTAGAGAGTCTGACATTTCATTTGCTTCCAGCTGAATGGCAGGACTTGTGCTGCATTTCCTTAGAGCCTTGAACAGCCTTGATGGCTGTTATATGACCACCATCAGAGGGTTTCAAAGGGGTCGTGAAGGAAGAAGTCTGAGGTTTAGTAGCTTGTGAGCCAGAGCCACGGCAGAGTAAACTCCGCTGCAGTGACCACAAGAGTATTGACTGTGTGACAGGCATGACTCTAGACTGCCAACTTTATAACTGGAAACAGATGCTTATACGCACTTGTGGGAAAAGAGGACAAAATAAGTAAACTGAGAATGTTCTCAGTTCCTATCAGGTTCTACGCAACGTTTTTTTGAAAAATCCACTATTGTCTTTTTTTCTAAAGTGATTATGAGTTCTGTGGCCATATTGTTAAATATAGACAATCTTCTTATTTCCCAGATGCCCATGGAATACCAAAACCAGACAGATTATCATGTTATAAAATGTTTTTCCACATATCAAAATGGAAATTCAGAAGCCTCAAGGTAAGGAGTATCTGTATGGGCATGTGCGGTGTTCAGAGGAGTACTGAGATGGCAACTGCTATATATTGGCCCATTGCAACGGCAAGTGATTATCTGACTGCCACTGTGAGATTTAGTTAGAGTTTGTCATTTTACTCAGTCCTGCAGTGACAGACTTCAGTGAGTCCGCACTTGTGTGAAAGCTAAAGGCTGAACTACGTGAAGGTAATTTGTAACAGGAGGTGACCTGGGGTCTGACTGATGGTCTCCTTTTTTCCTCACATCTGCTCTGTAAACCTTAATGGTCAATAAATTAGTTAACTGCTAGATATGACTTGAAAGGATAACATGTCCCCACACCAAGGACATTGGGCGGCTTGCCCTCTCAATGCTCAGAGAAATCTGTGGAGTAACAGATACCAAATAAAAGTTCCAGGGGGCCTTGAGCCCACTGTCACAGCACAGTAAGAGCCAGTAGCTCCTGTGAGACACGTCGGCCATGGCTGGGATCTGCCCATAGTGGGGATGCCTCACCACTGCCCTGCACAGGCTGAGAGCTGGGACCAGTGCCCTGAGTGGGATGCTCTCAGGGCCTTGATAATGGCAATGTTCCTATAATAGTATAATTTATATCAGGAGGTATTTTGCTCCTGACAATCCAAACAGTAGCACAAAGAGATCAGCCCGTATGCAGTGGGAGGTAAAGCCACAAAGACTGTCCGAGCTAATGGCCTAACAATAAAGCATACGTGGCTCAGTTTTCTGCTGGAAGCTGGTGCATAAGAAAAGCATCTTACTATGTGAAAACAGTCTTTTTTTTTATCAAGGCTGGTAATGATTTCAAATTAAAATCTGGCTATGTAGTTGTATGAATTTATGGCAAGGATGTGTGGTTCCATTAGGAGAAATGGATATTGATGTCTGTAGTATATAGAGACAAATTGAGCTCTAATGATTTCCTAATAAAGTAATTTGCTCATAGATCACAAGGGGATACAAGCAAGAAATTTTTAATGGTAAGGCCAAGGTAATTATTTTTCAGCATCTAATTACACCTATACAACTGATCTGGGCTACATTTGCTGAACTAAAGGATGATATAGAATGTCCCACTGAGGTTCGCATTAATCATTAAAAGCCAGTTCCCGGCCTTTGACAAGAGGGCAGAGCAGCTCCTGAGAGGTAATTTAATATAATTAGGAAGATATTATGTTTACTATCTGCACACTGTGCTCACTTTAGATTAAATCCGACAACTGGAGAAGTAGAGGGACATTTTTCCCAAAATTAGCCTTCTCATCTCAAATCAAACTTTGCCTGCAATTTGTCTCTTCCCGTCTCTAAATTGCAGCTAATGAGAAGGAAGAGGCCTGTTACAGGAGTCACAATAACAATATATGCTTGACGTTGCTTCTGATACAAAGAGAGTTTTATAAGGTTTATAAAGACATGCAGAGAAGGGCTGGCCCTACCTCACTGGGCACCGTATGTAGGATATTGGTGTAATCAAATAACCAGCTTGGTATTTTCAGTACACACTGCGTGTTTCACAGAAAACTTACAGAGCTTAACATTTTGGGCTGTGTTTTCAGTTTGCAAGATATTGGCCGACAGACTTTTTTCTCTAAGTTTGTTTATGTAAATGAATCCAACCTGTTTCATGGCGAGAACGGGTTTTTAGACTTGTTGGTTGCTTTTGCTGTCTTACTGGTCCACATGCTCCCATGGAGCTCTTTGGTTTATTTTTCTTTGAAAGAGTTTCTACACATTCCAAAGAGATGGAGAGGTTGTAGTGCACGTAAGGGCAAGAACAGTTTGAGCAATATTGAGTTTATCCACTTTTTGGTCTTCAGTCTAGAACACCAGACTGACAAATTCATCTACGCTCTACTGCAGTGCCTTGAGGGAAAAGGGCAGTGAATGAGCCAGCAGATCTGAAGTGGAGTGGGATAGAACAGAAGTTTTCCTCAGAGTGAAACTTTCCAAAGCAAGATGAACATCAAGAGATGGGAAATTCAGTATAGTTTAATGACACCTAGCAAAGGCATTTTCAGTAGAAAAATGATGAAGTGTTTCACAGCATCTTGAACACACAAGTTTCTGGAAGCCGAGGCATCAAAACTCCCACAGGCCAAATTAGAATATTAACAAAGAAGATAAAAAGACTGAGGTCCGGTGGTAAATTATTTAAATAAAAAGGCTTCTATTTTTACTAAATCATTCACTAAATGTATTCCCTCTTTCCACTCCTTAGGGAACTATTTCCTACAAGGATCCCTGGTCCTTTTCTCTGAGCAGATCTCCTCTACATGGGAACTAGACCTGGACTCATGTCCTGAATGGGAGTACTCAGGCTACTCCTTTAGTGATGAGGTCCTACCAGTGAAGGTCTGCACAGCTTCTCTCCCTTATTTTTCTTCTTCTGAGGCAGTTGCTGGCCAGGAGAAAAAAGGGTGGTTTTTTTTGTTTCAATCATCCTCTTTGGTGAGTGGATGGAAGGCCAGGCTTTTTTTTGGTATGTATGCTCTTTCACCTTCCACAGACTCTGCTGGAAGATGATCCCCTGTCACATCTGGATGTAGGCACAGAGAGGATCTTCCTCCTAGTATTGTACGCAAGCAGGTCTTCCTCCCAGTTCCTCACACCCAGTTCTATGTCTTCTCCTCACACCCACTAATTCATCTCTTCATTCCAGGTGGCACAATATCTTCCCAGATAGCTCCTGTGCTGTTGCTTCTTCATGAGGCAGTTCAGCTCCAGCCCCAAGTCAGCCTCATTTTCCCTAATTATCTCTGAAGAGATGTGTTAAGCACCCATTGGAAATTTGATTTATGATTTAAAACACTTATTTCCCTTACTCGGTTCACCATAATAAGTAGTATAGCCTATGAACAATGACGGGCAATATGAGATATACAAAAGGAAATGTTTTTCTACTGGTTTTATAACTGGTACTGCAGTGCTGTATAGGATATTGTCACCTGTGACACATTTTATCCCTGTAATGCTATTAAGAACAGTATCAAAATACCCTATTTGCTTTGCCAGTAGCAGTCACATAAATTAAAGATGCCTAGAAGCAGCTTACATTCATATCTAGCAGCTTTGAAAAATGATCTAATTTTGATTGCAAGTAACTTAACAACCTCCTTTGTGAAATAACTAATTTGATTTTTTGCTTCATTCTGCAGCCTCAATTTCTGTCAGCTACAAACACAAGCAATCAGTTTCTATTTACCACCTAAATTCTCTACAGACTATCAGAGCATGGAAAACTAATAGAACCTTTGCTTTGTTTTCCTGTATTTTCAGTGAAATTCTAGATCAGTTCACTTAAGAGGATATAGAATCAACTTTGCCTAGTGTTAACATCTGCATCCATCCGGGAGAACCTCCTTCTGTTTTCAGTGACAAAATTCCCACTCGTTATTTGGAAATTGTGACCAGGTGCATTAGTCATGTGATGAGTTTACTATGGGTTTTTAATAGAGATGACCATCACAGCAAGCAAGCTGAAAAAAGAATTCTTTTCACCCTTAATTAGACTGTCTGGTCAGGTCTTTTGTAAATTATTTTTTATGTGCTATTTTTCTATAAATAGTAGGAAGAAACTTTCTTGTGTCTCCAAATCCTGTAGTAAACAGGTGTAAATCTATGACATCCTACTGATATGAAATCTGTATAGATATATGAGGCATCTCAAAATAAAAATAAAAAAAAAACCAAGAGTCTACAAAGAGTAATATATTTTAGTCATAATTGAAATGTTGAGTCAGAGGCTGGAATATATCTCTTTTAGGGAAGATCTGGATGATTTAGTGGTACATCAGTTGTCAGACTTCTTAATATTCTGATGTATTTGCTACATAAAATAAGAATTTCTTACTTTAACTTTGGAAATGCTTTTACTGGTTATTTTTTTGCTCAGTACACCACACACTCCCCCTGTAAATGACATTCAGTCTTTTATCTAGGACACATTCAAGCAATTGTTCCTGCCTTGCCATGCTCACAGAATGGATGGTACCTGAGATGGCCCTTTTGTTTCATCAGACGGATTTAGCAGTAGACTGGAAGGCAACTGTTCTGTGAGATGGCAACTTCCAAATGGTTGAAATTAGTCTTTATTTCATGTCACTCATTAGAACTGGGTAGTCTGTGCTGCGGGTGACTTAAATGCAAGGTTTCTAGCAAAACACATGCCTTTAGCTTGTCAATTAATTCAACAGACAAGAGCTCTGGACCAAATCTCCTTTTGCTCTCCATCTTTCCACAATCTCACTCTCCATTCTGTTGACAGGGGCAGCATCAGGCCAGCGGCCACCACTTTCCCCCTACAGCTGCAGACTGGCAGGACTGACACTTATCATGAGCAGGAATCCACTGTTTTTCTTCCCTTGAGCCCTTTTCCCTGGCACTCACAAACCTCAGGAACAAGCGCACACTGGCGAGTCCAGGATGTTTCTTTAAAATGGACAATCCGAAAGGCTCAGACACACTGCTCGAACAACCAGTGTAAATCATTGTGCCCTGATTTATATCAGCTGGGGACTTTGTTCAGAAAGCCAAGCAGTCTGATGGCATTGTAGAGGTGAAAATGCAGAGTGAAGACCACCACGCTCATTATGTACAATTCTGGGATGTAAGCAGTGCTCTCCTCGGAGGAAAGTGTCCTGATCAGCCAGGTGCAAGTGCTGTCTGGAATTCATCAGCATCTGAGTGCTTACAGCCCCTTACTTCAGTGCTGTAAATCAAAGGGATGCACACTAATGCTGAAGAACATTGCATGTGTCAATTCATTAGTCAATGGAGTGGGAAAGATCAGCCTATCAGTCATGAAGATATATGAAGTCTGCCGCTTAATGATGTTAGCTCGTAGGCAGATTGTGATGGAACCTTTGTGGCCTGATGACTGTGTTTAATATGTGTAATCCATACCCCAATAAATCTGTATCTGGCAAGAGAGAGCAGGTGCTTTGTTCAGTTTATGGAAGGAAGCACACCAAGATTTGTGAGTAGCATTAACATTTAACAATGTGAAGCCAAAGTACAAATGAACTTTTTTTTTTTTGATCCAAATTAAGAAATAGTAATTACCCAATGAAAACAGTCAGTGTGGTCTAGGATGTTTTTCAGGGCAGGATAGACACTTGTCAAATCCCATTATTGTTGCAGTCACATCAGTGTCCACAGGAATTGGGTGTTTCACACACGGTGTACGGCATTAATCAGTCTAGAATTTGTCCCTGCTCAAGGTGCAGCAGCTCCAAATGTGGGCGGGAACTGATTTCCATCAAAAATGTCATAGTGACACAATGCTGAACAGAAGAACAAATCAACAAATAAAGAAAAGGTAATACATAATAAAGTTTTAAATACTGCGTATTCTTGAAATGTAGGAAAAAAATCCTCATCAAAAGGAAAAAGATGTGGCAAATCTACTTACTTATAAATAACCATTCTTCAAATTTTTAAAGACCCTGACAAGGAACAGATCCTCATCTGAAGTGAATGGACTCTTCCAAAGTAAATGAAGCAGCATAAATATATACCAAACAAAGACCTGGCCCCATTTAATGCTCCAGTTTCTTTCTGCTATGGTTTGCCAGTGTAGTCATGTGGGAAGTTCTGGTCTACCTCCACTTCATTCTGCTCCCATATGAAAAAGTGGGAAGTTCATGCCAGTTTTTAGAAGGCATTAGTTTTCAGGCATGGCTCTGATAAAGCAGCAGTAGCAGGTGGCAGCAGTGTTCCCACCCACGCAAGCTCTCGTCAGTGACTGGGGAGCCAAACTAATTACACCACAGCTAGAACAACAGCAGCATGTATGGGAGTCAGACTGAATGCAGGAATGAACTGCAAGTATTCTTTTAATTACTGTATCACGAACAGTGAACTCTGGTTCTGCTTTATAAACAAACAGCAGCAAGGTGACCAGAATAGATAGACCTCAGAATGAATGGTCCATTGAGACCAGCAGAGGAGACCATACACTTTAGAGAAGAGGCTGTGAATTGCTTGTAGTCTTGGCATTTTGTTATACTTACGGAAAAAAATCACATCCTTATAGATGTGAGCTTTTTTTCTTTTTTTAAAAGAAAGATTAAAGTAATCAGGCCACCAGAAAGACAAATTTGGTACACTACCAAGCAGTGGCTTAAATCCCACCCCAGGACACACATTGAACCTGAAAGATTTTTTGTTTGAACTGCAGAAAATGTTGAAATCTTTCTGTGAATTTGAGGTAAGCAGTCACTGAACTTTGTAGCATATGAAAACTCCAGATAAAGGTATGGGAACTTAGCTGACAGCCCTGAAACGAGCTTATCAGCTTCTGAAGGTGTTAGCAGTGATTTTAAATACCGTCATTTGAGTGACATGGAGCATAGAGCCGTACTTTAAAATCTGGATAAGAAATTCAGAGAGCAAACAAGCTTACAGAACAGGGCTTTTAAAATTCATCTTGTGTGTCCTGTATGACTTTCAAATACTGTAATTTTTCATATACGTATTTATATATGACAAAGAAAGATGAAACCTCAAACTTCTCAAATGTTTATCAGCATGTATACAAACCTAGATCCCATCTGGAGAAAAAATACCTGCTATTTTTCGATATTTTTGCCTGACAGTTGCAGTTTATGATGTTTATCAGACATTTCCTGTTTTAAGCTGCAGGACAGATAATGTACATGCTGCATTTGACACATATCACCTTACAAGTATCTACCTTTATTCAGGTGACATTATTCCTTTAAACCATACGTGTAGCAGTGTGAGGAATTAAGCTAACAGCTAACTTTATGTCTGGTTTAGGTCAAAGCAGTCTTGTTGATCATAGACTCATAGAATCATAGAATTGTCAGGGTTGGAAGGGACCTTAAAGATCATCTAGTTCCAACCCCCCTGCCATGGACAGGGACGTCCCCCACTAGATCAGGCTGCTCAGAGCCCCATTCAACCTGGTCTCAAAAATTTCCAGGGATGGGGCTGCCACCACCTCTCTAGGCAAGCTGTGCCAGTGTCTCATCACCCTCATGGTGATCATTCATTCAGAGGCAAGCACTGTCAGGGAAAAGCGTGGCCAGCACTGTTTGTGTGTGTATCACTGTTGTCGTTTAACCCCAGCTGGTAACTAAGCACCACAAAGCCACTTACTCACTCCTGCCCAACCTCACCCCAGTGGGATGGGGAGGAGAATCAAAAATTAATAAAACCAATGGGTTGAGATGAAAATAGTTTAATAATTGAAATAAAAATAAAATATAAAGTTAGTAATGATAGTAATAATAACAATAACAATAATAATAATTGTAATGATAAGGAAGAAAACAGAAAGATAGTGAAATAAACTCCCCCAAAAAGACAAGTGATGTGCAATGCAATTGCTCATCACCTGCTGGCCAATGTCCAGGCAGTCCCTGAGCTGTCATCGGCCCCTCCAGACAACTCCCTCAAGTTTATATACTGAACATGTCGTTCCATAGTGTGGAATATCCCTTTGGCTGGTTCAAGTCAGCTGTCCTGCGCACTCTCCTTTCCAGTTTGTGCACCAACTTGCTGGCAGAGCAAGGGAAACTGAAAAATCGTTAATTTAAAATAATCTCTACTCAGCAACAACTAAAACATCAGTGTATTAATATTGTTCTCACACTAAATCCAAAACACAATGCTGTACAAGCCACTAGGAAGAAAATTGTCAACATCCCTGTCCGTCAGGGTGGGTTTGTTAGAAGGCAACTGACCAGCGGCTGGAGGACCTCATTCAGCTGACATTGATTTGGAGCTGAGGAGGGAGGCTTCATCCTAGCAAAAGGCACACACAAAGGAGACTCTTTTAGCTACCAGTTCGACAAGAGAGAGAAAGGCAGAAAGCTTAGACAAAATAAATCCTTCTTCTTTCTTTGCAATGGAGGAAGTTTTTTGTTTCTGTGAAGAATCAAAGACACTCAATTGCTTAGATGTATTTATCATTTTCTGTATTTTTATGTTACCAGTATTGCACAAAAGAAAAAAAAACCAAACATTTTAAGTACTTCTCAACAAAATCCCTGCTGTTTTGTACCATAAGTACACAGCTATTTTCAGTCCAGCCCAGCATACTGCTTTGACAGAGGACAATAGTGGATACTCAGGAAAAAGTTTTAGAGTACACAGTGTTGCTTATTATGCCAATCTCCAGTGATCTGCAACTCAGAGACTTCATCAGTCACTGTTTTCGTGTTGTTTTTAACATGCGTTGTGGGACTGTTTTTTGCCTCCTATCTAGTGGTAGGCACAGCAGTGTTGTCTTTGTCATCCAGACCACACCACAGCAATGAGTTCCATAGTTTGACTCTGTTTCTTCTGAACCTAATGCGGTATTGTTCCATTTCACCCCTCTGTTAATGCTTCCACATTCACTTTTCCCTGAGTACCCCACAGAGACATATTTTTGCCCAGGATGGTGAATAAACTCACAGAAAGTCTCAGAGATGCAGAAGATTTGAACACAGGGAAGCTGTAGGGTAGGGATATTCCCACAAAATAAGGTTTGAGATTGAGGACCAAGGAGCCTGCACAGGATAAAGAAGTGCCAAAATCACATTAACTCAATGTCTGCACAAAACAGTCAAATGTAGTGACTACTGGGAAGGGAGGATTTGAACAGGGCTGTCACAAATGGTGACAGCACTTTGGAACACTTCCAAAGGAAATGCAAGCACAGAATTAATATGTATTTATTTAAGATGTACTCCCAGTTCAGGTTTTGGGCAAACCTCTTTTTGCTGCAGGTGCGTGGTTAGTGATCAGAAAGTTAATGCAGCAAAGCACCTCTTATTATCTCTGGCTTTCTTATTCTAACTGGCTGTCATTCAGAGAATAGGAAGCTCAACACTGTGTGGAGAATTGTCCTCTCCACCTGTCAGTGATTAATTTCACACTTTTAGTTATCAGGGACTCTGTAGGAGATTCTGGTTATTTTTCTTTCCTGTCTCAAAGCAGAATTTACTGTCCGTACTTCGTATTCAGTTCTAAATGAATTTTCATAGTTTCAGGGAAAAAAAGTCTCACTATTTTTCACTTCTTTGGAACTAAAAAATATTTGCATTTGTTGCATTTGAACCAAACAATTTATGGACTTAATTTCTCAAATGTATTATTACCCATATTAACATAAACAATCTGCAAGCAAGATAAGAATCTTTTTTTTTCCCCTAAATAAAAATAAATTAATAGATCTCTTCTCAGTACTCCAAAGGTGGATTCCTTGTTATTTTGATTAGTCAAGCAAAGCTAGGTCTAAGGCTCAAATTTTTCTTACAGTGCAAGGTTCACAGAATGCTTCGTCTGACAAATCTCAGATGTCCCAGATGACCTTGGAAAATTCAGGAAACCCCAATTCTGAGTAACCAGGAGGCTTCCAAACCACTCTGTGCTGCAGGTAAACAAATCTTTCTGCTACTTCCAGCCCCTCCTGAAATTGCCTTTGTTAAGCAGAGACTTTAGCTTAATTTGTGTTCTGAGAGACTGTGGCTCTAACAGGATTTGTAAAAAAGCAAGGTAATGGGGTAAAAGGAAACACAGTAACAAGACAAAAGTGGATGAAATCCAGATGAAAAGGGTGTTACTGGTGAGAAATTAGCTGAAGAGGAAGAGCAAGCGGTAACTCATATGTTAATTGACAGGTGAGCAGGAGGGGGGAGAATAGGAATTTGGATGGGGAAAACGATAGAAAAACTGGCATATAAACAGTGTATGAGGAAGAGGAAAGGAGATAATGAAGTATGAGGGACACAGTATATTGCAAGTAGATGTACTGGTAGAGTGGCAACAACTTGAATGAATGAGGTGGGGTGTGACGGAAAGGGGACAAAGGGCAGAAAAGAGTAGAGAAGGGTGTGAAAAGGAAGGAAAGTCTGTCTTTAAAGGAATAGAGGAGAGAAGAAAGGAAACATAAACATCCAGGAATGGGTGAGAGAAGATGTGGAAACTTGGAGATGTCATTTTATGCAGAGCCTGAGTTTGATTGGAAGGGCTATGATGCTCAAAGCTCTGGCAACATAAAAAGCCAAATGTCCATGAATGTTTAAGGATCAGTACCCTAAAAGAAAAAACTCAATGTCTGCTGCTCTAGAGATCGGGGTAGTTGATATCTTAAACGTGTATTTGTAATGTGTAGAAAAAGCAGTGTTTTATCATGGAGGACTTCCATCTGAGTGTCTTGTACTGTTAGTCTCACACTGTCAATAATAAAACGCTCCTGGAATTTTTAAATGTTACAGATGACAGTTTCTTAAATCAAAAAGTGTTGTGTGCTGCTCAGGGGACTTCTTTATTAGACTGCATCTTGAAATATAAAAAGAAATTGATGGATAGACCAAGTTTGGTGGTAACTTCAGAGCAAAGTGATGTCTAACTTGTTAACATTTGTTACACGCAAACAGAGTAAAGCTCCTGTTGTTAACAAACAAATTTGAACTTTTTGCTTTAAAAAAGATGAAAGTTAAATCAAAACTCACAAAATGTTCAGGAAAAACCCCAAGGTTATTAAATGGAAGCATTCAAGTGCATTCTACCACGTATAAGAAAAACACAGTCCTGTAAACAAGGAAGGAGAGCATACTGCTTAGAGGAAAGAAAACAATAACACACTGTCCAATTTCTCTTTTCTATTTCTATAGTATTATGGGTACATCCAAAATTAGTTAATATAGAAAACTGGCAAGGAAAGTCAAATGACAAGATTGTAGAAATGAAATGAAGAAGAAAAAATACATGCACACAATTTTTTTTTTCACATTCTTTGTGACAATGGCATGATCTCATTAGTAGAAGAATTCAGCAAAATTTGAACAGTGTAAAAAAGACCAAAAACTAATTACATTTCTCTTCATTTGGGGAAATGGCCAGATGATGCAGTCACATATCAACCAGAAATACTTTCTATTCTAACAGCAACTAAGGTTCAACAGCAGATAGAAATAATTAATAAGCATAACTAATTATCTTGTCTCTGGGAGTGTAAAAAGAGATGGCCAAGAAATCCTCTGAGCATGCAGAACTGAATTGTCAATATTTTTCTGTGTGGAAAACTCTGGAAATTTTGGTGTAAATTTTTAGGGAATACTCTATGAAAAAGTGTACCTGTTTAATTTCGCACTTTGTAACTTCCCTTCCAACAGTTGACTGTATGATACAGTACTGTTTAGGTTTTCATCTTTTCTCTATTTCCATTAAGAGCCTCTGAAGAGAAAATGTGAGAAAGAAGTATCAGGAACCAATTGAAGATGTCCGAATAATGCGTGTGATACAATGAAATGCCTGAGCAAGAAACTTGATTTTACCCATGAGACTGCTAAGTAAATAGTTGTCTGGCTGGAGAACAGTTCTGATGGTCTAATGGGTTGTCAAGGCCACCCAGGAAAGGAGACATCCATTGGTTTTCATGGTCATTTCCATTGACGACAGTTTGGAAATTCTGTATGAGCCAGAAAATGAATCACAAACAGGTCAAGGGAGAGTCTAGATTTGTGAGAACATATCCACCTATGCTTTCAAAAGTATTCAGGTGAAAAGAAAATTAAGTGAGGGAATAATGTCAAGGTCTTTGTGGATTTCTGCATTCTAAAGGAAAAATTATTTGTGTAAATATAAGAAATGTAAGTCTCTTTGCCTCTGACCAGAGCAATAGGGCTCTCAGCATGTTTATCTTTCTAATACTGGAGGTCTGAGGATCCTGGTACTTAAATTGCAGTACAAGCAACACAGATCAAGTGAGTGGGGAAAGTTTTGATTTTTAGCACTGTGCAACTCATGCTAGAAAATTGTGTCTGTGTCCAGTCACCTGTGGTTTCCCCAATTAAACAAGAATTTCAAAAAAAAAAAAAAAAAAACTGAGAAAGTTCTGAGGAAGATTAATGCCCTGGAAAGCATGACTCATAGTCATAGTTTTTTAAGGAAAGACCAACGTGGAAATTATTCGACCTGGAGGACACAAGGTTCTTTGCTCTCCAGCATAAAGCATAACAAGGTCCAGTGGATGAAAGCTGGAAGTAACAAGACCCTCTGAGTTACAGTGAATCAATTTACCAACATTTACTCATGGATTCTGTATCAACAGAAAGATTAAAAACTAAACCTGTATCTCCTTCTAAGGATCTGAAATATAAGCATATTTCACCACCCTTTGATGTACTAGAGTTCACACTAGGTACACATAGCGGTCTCTTTGGTTTTGCAGTTTCTGAAAGCAAATTCTTAGAAATGGTAGTGCTGTGACTGAAGAAGTGACAGAGGAAGACATCAACCCTCTTTTCCAGTGAAGGAATTTTATATAGCCAAAGAGGCTGGCCAGAAGAGTGGAAAGGGATGGATTTTGCAGGTTAAGGGAGAAGAAATGTAATTTGAAGAAGGCAGAAGAGGATAGGAGATAAGCATAGAGAGAAATAACACTGAATTTTCGGACTCATATGGTTGACAATGCTTCACTGGATATAGAGAAGGAAATCTTGATAAATCCAATGCTTGTTACTGACACTAAAAAACAAACCGGGCAAGTGACATTCTGACTGTTCTGAACAGGATGACAAGCAGAAAGCTGCAGGCTGAAAGCTAAGGGAAAGAGGTTTGACAATTTCCACATTCACAGGCCAGAGACGATATTTAAATGGGTGTAAATAGAGATGAGTGACCACCTGAAAGTAACAGGAGAAGGAGTCGATGTCCTGTGAGTTCAAGCAGAGCCAGCAGAGCTGAACCCCTGTCTGGAATGCTGGGAAAAAGGCTAGTGGGTGTCTGCAGGGAAGAGAGACTTTGGACATGAAAGTAACATGACTCTCTCTGTATCAGATTAAAGGTTCTAATAAAAATGTCGAAGATGATGGTAAGAAGAAAGATGGATCTATAGTTTGAAAAGGTTGCTATTTTTAGGGCAAGCAATGCAAAACATTGTCTGAGGGGGATGGGAAACTGCTAGATCAGGGAGAGGAGTCAAGAACAAGTTAAAGTGAGGAAATATGACAAGAAGCAGGGGAAATCAGCTCTCTGAGGGGAGGAGGATTGTGGATATATTTCTCCTAGGTGGAGATTAATGAGGACTTGGGGTTAGAGTTTGAAGCTATTACAAGTGACTAAGAAACAGTGGAAGAGTTTGAGAGGGAGATTTGTGTCTCAGGCAGGCAAGCTGCTAGCACATTTTACAAATAACACCTGCTCTGAACAAGAATGTTCCAGGGAGGTTACATTTGAGCCCAATCCATTTTTTTAATACATAATTTATTCCTATAAAGGGACATACTGATTTGATTTAATTAGGCTAAATAGAGGTCTCTGTCAAATGCGGGAGTGAAGCATGTGGAGGTGGGTAGAAGGTGTAGGCGTGGAAAGATAGGGAGAAAAAGTCCTTGTAAGGAGCATCAATTTTCACTCAGAAGCAAGTGACAGGAATCCAGACAGTACAAAATCTGAAAATATGGATGCTACAGAAATATTGCATAGCTGAGTGCTAAGGTGCTAAGGTGCTCAGCCTGAGGTAGACTAAACCATGAAAAAAATAATGATTTTACTTGAATATAAAATCACAGGTATACATGGAAGAGCATTTCTTTGTATTGTTCCAAGGAAGGGAGTGCTGAAAAGAAGAAGAGTTCAGGGGCACTAGCCCCTAGGATGGATCTGTAAAACAAGGTGAAATTAAATGAAAGAACTGTTAGAACACAGACCAAGAGACTGAAAGCCATAAGGAGAAGATAAGGCAGAAATTACTAGACTATCTGTGGTGTCTGAAGGATCAGAGCAGTGCTAGGGGAACAAGAAGACTGAAGAAGAACTGACAGGAAGGCAGTGAGGCAGGGGTTCTTATTCTCAGTGGCTCCAAGCAGTGGCTCCCTTCGTTTGAGAAGGGAGACAGAAGGGTGGAACAAGCTGAGTGTCTCAAGTACACAGCAGAAGTGATTTAAGTCAAGTTTCTATCACTACTGAAAATAACAATTGAACTAAGTCCAAGACACTGACCTCTGCAAAGGTATTTACTGCATCCTGATGAAGACTGATAATGTAGCCATAAATATCACGAGTAGCTGGAAATTCACAGTTCAGAAATATCAAGAGCCCTTGAGGCTTTCCTCCCCTCACAGTGTGTAATGTATTTCAGTGAAATGTGAGAACAAAAAGATGATAGCCCAGAAAGATTTATCTTCTTGCTAGGGCTCTGTGTTGCATATTGAGCTTGGATTCACTTCAGCCAACATTTTGTGATATAGTGTTTCTTTACTAAGCAGCTTCAAATAAAAAGGAGCTTTACCAAGGAGATTCAGATAAAAAATCATGTAATCGATATATGTCTTTAAAAAGCAATGAAATAGCTAACTTTCTCATAACAAATGTTAATTTGTGGCTGTCCTGAAGCATGAAGGGACATGAAAGTCTATCGTTTTCACTATGTAATTTCCAGTCTAAAACAGTAGAAGCTGACAGCTAACTTGAACAATTTACTCTTGTGAGAGAAGCAACATTTTGTCACATTTAATAAACAGAGAAACTCAAGTTACCATGAAGTCCTGAGAGGGTCTGAAAAATGGAGGTGGGTTTGGGGCACAAGACATTTCATGCAAGGAAAATACTGTTTGTGCCCAAGATATTGGAGCTGGAATACCAGATAACTGTGCAACGTTGCCAGTCCTTCCCTTTTGTTTGTCTGAATAAACAGTCACAGAAATGTGTCCTAGCTTCTATTGTACCACAACCCTTTTTTTACTCACTTCCCAAGAGCATTTAAGCACTTGAACTTTCCTTGAGAAATGGTCATCTGAAACAGATCCTTAGCATTATAAAAAAAAAAAAAGTCTTAGCAGAAGTGTATTTTGAGTTATATTCTTGTACGGAAAAGTGTTAATGGCCATAGTGAAGTGGGACTTTGATGTGCAGATAATCAACAGATTTGAAGCAGACGGGTGGGCTAATCACACAGGCTGGCACACCACGCAGATGGGTCTGCTAATAACCCAGGCTGTAAGGAAGGATAAAAAAAGTTTTGCAGTTTGATAACTGGAAATAATAGAAGGCTGTGTCTAATAGTTTGCACGGTAAAGAAGCTAAATCATCTAAGCTGTTTATAAACATAAAGGCTAAAAGATTTATTGTGCAGAAGGTGATGGGAAGGAGAAACGCTGCAACACCCTGCAAAGAACCAATATGGCCCTAAGATGTGGAAAGAAATGCAAATAGAGAAAAAACTAGGCAGGGTTAGACTTTAAATCCATACCCTCTTTTTCTCTCAACAATAGAACCTGGAATGTGGGAGGGCAGCAGGGAGGAGAACATGGTACCTGTGGCGGTTTGGCCCTGGCTGGAGGCCAGGAGCTCACCAAAGCCGCTCTATCACTCCCCTTTTTTATAGATGGACAGGGGAGAGGTAAGATGTAACAAGAGGCCTGCGGGTAAAGATAAAAGCAGTTTAATGTGGGAATAGCAAATGCCACCCACGGAAACAAAGCAAAGCAAAACAAAACAGAACAAAGATTATTCTCTACTTCCCATTGGTGGGCGATGTCCAACCGCTTTCCCAGGAAGCAGGGCTCCAATACGCGTAGCAGTTGCTCTGGAGGACAAACACAAACAGCGAATGCCCCCCCACTTCCCTCTGCCTTCTCGCTTTTATATCTGAGCTGACATCATACAGTGTGGAATACCCCTTTGGTGGGTTTGGGTCAGCTGGCCCGGCTGTATCCCCTCCCAAGATGTTGCTCACGACCAACCTACTGTTGAGGGAATGTTGGAAAACCACAGCCTTGGTGCTGTGTGAGCACTGCTCAGCAGTAGCCAAAACACTGGGGTGCTATCAACACCCTTCTAGCTACCGCTCCAAGAAACACAGCACTGAGAGAGCTGCTGTGGGAAGATTAACTTCACCTCAGCCTGACCCAATCCAGTACCCCACCTTTTGCATCCCCATCAGTGCTGCAACACTCTGGAGATGGTGCTGAGTGATTGTGGCGAACTCACTGCTGATTGCTCTGTGCATCCTGAATTGCTAGTATTGTTATTAAGTGCAGAGTTGAAGATGAGTAATGCCAAAATAGCAAGAGTTTATTCACCTGTTAGGTACATAGATTAGTTACTCCAACAGTTACACATTTTGGGTAGGTTTCTACCCTGAAGAAATCAATGGAAAAAAATTGATTAAGGAATTTTATTAAATTCCTTGGCCCACAGATAGACAGAGAGGTATAACGTTAGTTTTGTTAAAATTAGAGTTCCTACTGTTTTCAGTGGAATCAGGATTTCACAAACAATGTTGAAATATATATATAAAAAAATGGTTGTTTTTCATAATTTTTCTTGTTAAACTTTTGAGTAAGTAAATGAAGTTTACATGCATTATAAACTTCCTTCAGTATGCAACACTGGTGAACCATAACTTCAGCTGAGACCTAAAACTTAAAATATTTGGGACAAAAATAAGCATGTGTTTGCAGGATTTAATATGAATGTAATCCTAATGGCTTTGCTACTATTCAAACTGAACATCTGAAAATTGTTGAAACAAATTTAAGGCAAAGGGGGGAGATGGGATTAGGAAGGATATTCACCCTTCGAAACTTCTTTGCCATTGGGATTTTAATGGAAATTTTCTGTCATTTTAGGCTAATATCTCCTTCTTCTGTAAGACAGAAGGACACCAATGTTGCTGAGTTTGTGTGGCACAGTGCCGTAAGGACCAGATAAGCTCTTCAAGACAAGTAAACAAATGATTTTCTGAAGTATGAACACATAAGCATTATCATCCTTGGAAGTTTCATTAGATTTTCAAATGTATGACTTTGTTAGCTATATCAGTGCTTGGCAGTCTGAGAAAGTCGTTAGTGAGAATCTCTATATTAGGAAGGGAGAACAAAGAAATTGACAAAATTTTGAATATCAGTGCATTCCCTTTGACCAGAAAGATGGTTTAGTTCTGGTGAAAAAATGACACTGTCTATATGGAACACATTTAAATATACAAAATTGATTGAATTTGTAGAAAAAAAACTATACTAATCCATTATATAAACTTGTAATATATTTTAAATATGCTATTTTACTTGGTAGATTTCTGTGTAAATCAGCTCTGCTTTTTATATGGAATCTTTATTCACGATGAAAGAATAAAGGAAGAGTGAACAATTCAGAAATAAAGCCTTTATTACAGATTTCATCCTTCCCTGGCTTTATCTTGAATTGCATCATTTGTTTTCTACTCATTTTCATTTCATGCCTAGCCAGAATAAGGCAGCTTGTGCTCTGCCTTTATGCTTTTACTGACAGTCCCAAGCCTGCAAGACAGAGACTACTGGTGCCTGGTAACAAGTGTTTAGGCTGGGAGCAGAGGTGGTGGGTTTTTAAAGAACAGTACGAACCTAATTCCTTACTCAGCATTTGAACAGTGGGGAAGGAGCTTGGAGGAACAGGGGACTTGGGTATGTTTTTATATTGGAAGAAAATAATTCCTGAATTTTTAACAGTTGCCATTCAGCTCAACGTTGTTGATTCTTAATGAGATTCTATACGTGCTCCTTAAGGTATGTGAGTGGATGATGCTTTAAAAGATGAGATATAAAATTATTTATTTCCTGCCCTGGATCAGATTCTCAAAATTATCTTAAACAATCAGGAAACTTCCACTGGATGACTTGTGTAAGGATGGAAAGGAGCCTCACATCTTCCTGTCTGCTCAGATTTAACTTGTGGAGATGGACACAGGACATGATTTGAATAGAAGCCAAGTGTGACCAACTCTGTGTAGACATAAAGAGCACCTTATTGCTAACCTTAGCACTTATAATTGCTTTTTCAGAGGCCACCAAATGAGTTCATCCTTAGCACAATATCTGACACCTAACTTACCAGTCAGAACTGTGACTTCAGACATTTACATATTCTTCTTATACTTTGAAAAACCTGAGGAAACTCTTCATCTATCCGGTCACAAAAAAAGCAAAACAAAAAAAAAACCACAGGTAGGGAAAGTGTAAGTCTTTTGCCAGTTCTTAGATAGACTCTCATCCGTGTCAGGCCACTTTCACCTCTCCTTGACTTTTGGACCAAGGTACAGCTGCTGTTCTGCCCTTTGTCAGTCTATAATTCACCCTGCACATTTTCCACTGTCTGATAGTAAGTCTTGAGAAGAGGATGCTTCAGTTCTTTCCAAAGGCTACCATAAAAGATGAAAGGTACCATCTAGTGTGCCATCGGGCACTGTTTGTGTTTACCTTGCCTATGCCAAGACTCCTGCCTGCTGGTACCAGACACAGACTTGCTGAAGAGAGAGAAAAAGCCTCTCCTGAAGTTGAATTTGCATCACGACGCAGGAGTGCACTGTATAAACCTTGGTAAAAAGAACTTGTTAACACATGCCCACAGGATAGAAAAATAACGAAAATCATTTATTCAGACCTTATTTAATCATCAAAGTCCTTTTTTTAAACCTCTGGCAATATCCAAATTTGGTTACACTAGAACTAAAATGTCATTCTTGTTTATGGTTCTTGCGAAGTAAAGCCCTGTTTTGTGCTTTCCACAGCATGGATAAATGGGTATGGCCTGATCACTATGCTGGATGCATTCTCCTACAGCGAAGGGACAGGACTGTGTGGATTGGTCTTTTCCCTAATGGTGTGATAACTGGGCAATTAATTCTTTTTCCCTCGGTAAGCAATACTTTTTTTCCTGTAATCACGTTTGTCTGAGGCCAATGAACATACACAAAAGCAGTGAAACACTGTGTTTGCAAAAATACTTGTTCTTGCTTCTTCCCATGCAAATATGTATTTCGGGTAGCTACTCTGCACTGTGGGTGCTTTGCAAACACCTTCATATGTGAACCAAGCAGGATTTGCAGGGCCTCTGCTAGCGACATGCAAGCACTGAAAAAGTCTTCTGCATCTTGCTACCGGGCTGAAAAAGCACCGTGCAGCCGATTTCAACAGACTGCGTTAAGAGTGTGCTAGTGACATCTACCGTTTAATATAAAAACGCTGTAAAACCCGGTGGATTTGCTCTGTAAAGTCGCTCTGCAGCAGCTAGTGAGGTGGGTGCTGCTGGGGTGTGTGCTGCAAAGAGCAAGCCAGCAAGGCCGCTGCACCCTTGGCAGGGCACAAGGGGACCCAGGGCAAACATTCTGCAGCCAGCTGGTCTCCCAGTCCATCTTCTCCAGCAGCAAGCAGTGTGCTCAAGTGTTAGTCACCCTTGGTAGCAAAAAAGCGAAGTTGCAAGGGTGTTCGCAAAGTGATGGTGACAGCATGGTCTGCCCTTTACATCCTCTACATTTTTAAATGCAACATATACCTTTCTATCTAATAAACTGGCAGAATACTTCAATTTTGTACTTTTTTGTATATGCTGGAATGCAGACTGATCCCTATCTGATCACTGTCTACATGCATATACAGAAATTGAGTGGAAGCAGTACGGGAGGTAGTCTACTGCAGTCTGATTTTTAAAAGGAAGAAATGACTGTATTTTAGAGCAGGATTGCAATAAATTCTCAAATAAAATTGCAGCACAGTAGGGAGTTCAAAGCTGCTGACATACCGCTCAGCTTCAAGGCACAGGAGAAGAGTATTCCAAGTACAACTTATACCACATAGCAACAACGATTATAAGTTGATGAATTCAATGTTCCTACAAGCAACACTGACAGTCAAGCAGCTCTTGCGGCTTTTTTAATATTTGGTTTGTTAAAATTCCTGTTTCTAAAAATAAAGATAAAATGGGTTGTGAGATCATTAACCATATAAAAACAGATGTATGCTTAATGTTGTACAACACAGTTAAAGAAGTTAGAATATGAATAACTAATCATAATTGCAAGTATGTCAAGACATGATTAATGCAAAGATGTTAAAATGTTGCTAGTAGAAATAGAACTTCAGCTTGAACTCTATACAGATATATGACATTTTTATCACTTTTGATACTTAACATATCATAGAAGTATAGAATTGTTTGGGTTAGAAAGGACCTTTAAAGGTCACCTAGTCCAACTCCTCTGCAGTGAGCAGGGACATCTTTAACTAGATCAGGTTGCTCAGAGCCCCATCCAACCTGATCTTGAATGCTTCCAGGGATGGGACATCTAGCACCGATCTGGGCAACCTGTTCCAGTGTTTTACCAGTCAGGTTGTGAAAAATGTCTTCCTTATATCTGCTCTAAATCTATCCTCTTTTATTTTAAATCTATTACCCCTTGTCCTATTGCAACAGACCTGACTGAAAAGTCTGTCCTTATCTTTCCTAAAAGCCCTCTTTAAGTATTTAAAGGCCACAATAAAATCTCCCCAGAGTTTTCTTGTCTCCAGGCTGAACAACCCCTACTCCCTCAGCCTTTCCTCACAGGAGAGGTGTTGCATCCCTCTCCTAATTTTTGTGGCTCTCTTCTAGAACCGCTTGAGCAGGTCCATGTCTTTCTTAACCCGGGGCTTCCAGAGCTGAACACTGTACTACATGTGAGGTCTCACCTCCCTTGACCACTCTTCCTTTGATGCACCCCTTCTGGACCATGAGTGCACATGGCCGACACATATACAAGAAAAGAAGTAATAATAAAATTAGATCAGGCAAAAAAGTTACTGTAAAAGTAACAAAATGGACAAGCTCTCACACTGATTCATTATGAAGAATCCAGATCAAAGTTTAAGATTATTGTGGCTCCTGCAGACTTGCACACATCCGTACATGATTAGATTACTTCAAGGCTTCAAAGAGGCAAAGGACTTCTGAATCAGAGGCAAGCTGTAGGTCTGGTGCCTTACACTAGATGAGCTTAATATGTTTAGTGCTTTGAAAGTCATATAAAGTCTCTAGAGACTTCCTGAATTACCTTTTGGAATAAATTCAGCACCTGTGTTTTCTGATAAGAGAGTGACACACATGTCTGAAGCTTCTGAAGACAGGGAGCATCAGTGGAGGTCATTTGAAGAAGAACGTGGGACATAACAGGAAAGGACTAAAGGGATCCTACGAGGTATGCTGGGACCAGAGATAACTTTGTTGCAGGGCTGTGATTTGCACTATTCTGTTCCTGAAGTAAAGTGATGCTGCTGTATCAGTGTGATATTTTAGTTTAAACTGCTTCTGAAAAAAACATTCATCACGAGGTAAGGCAAGTTTGATACAAGAGTGTATGTGAAATTAGAAGAGGGCATAAGTAAAAAAAATATTTGAGCAATACTATTTCCTCAGTTGGAGAGGAAAACAAGCCACTGCAGGAATTCATATGTAGTATCAAGACACAATTAAGCCTGCATTGTCTGTTCTGAAGGGGTGAGGGTATTTGGTGTGGCTGAGTGTTAACATTGAACTTTGGCAACAGCAAAAGTGAAACCAAAATACATCCATAAATACAGGTCATAAAGTCAAGTAATAATTTTTAAAAATATCTTATTTTTTGATGCCTCTGTATTCTGTGGATAAGGTTGGGTACTCCCAGGTGAGTGAAAGAATTGGAATGTAGAAACTCACATAGGCTTTACCATGCTTGATACTTGTAGTGGATTCTCAGTACTCTCTGTGAACAGGAGGGAAAAAGATGCTGACAGCCCTGTAGTCATTATATTTCTGTAGGGTTCATTCATTTTGATTACTGCTGTTAGTGTGACGATTTTCTTGATATCTGAAACAAAACTACAGTTCTCTACAGTTCAGCTCACTTTAAGACACCATCAAATTCGTATAACTCTTTCAAGTTTTTGTTAAAGTGATGGTGACAGTTATTGAGTTCTCACCAGCACTGGTTTTATGCTTGCTATAAATAATTACTTTCATCAGCCATTTTCTCGACCATACATCACTGGAGAAAGATGCAGTACATTCCAGGTCTTCACAGGTATTAGCACTGATTTATTGTTTCACCTACTTCATCTGAATATAAGAATAGTATGGGAAGATTTACCCATCTGGGCTTTGATTTTTTTTTCTGTCTAGTTTTAGACTTTGACTCTAGTGACTTTGGGGATGGCGTCTGTGTTTTCTTCATGTGAGTGACATTTTAGTACAGGACTGTTGGGTAGATTCCCTTGTGCAACACAGCTTTTTGCACTGCTAATGCAGCAACAAGAAGCTCTAACAGGGCCACAAAGTGCTCGTAGACAGTCCTCTAGGATGGGAAATTGCACAGCTTGAGTCTATCACTACATATCTGCCTGCCTCCATGTGAGTAGAAGAGAGAATACACTTCAATGGCAAGAGAGGACACACTGGAGATGTTGCTTCTGTTAACGAACTCCACCGAAGGCGATGGAGTAAAAGAAATTTCCAGTAAAAGGAATAATAAAATTTTTAGGAGTTTGATGTCTGAGAGTGCTTAAACTGCACCAGACTTTATCTTGGAGATCTTCTCATCTTTGCACTTATGTTTTGGAGCCACATCCTAAGTTGAGGATGCTGTTTCAGATAACATACTGTTACCATCTGCAATGCAATGGGACTGGTGCTCACCTGACCAGCTTCAGGAAGAAAATGAACTCAGCCAGTGTCACATCACAGGAGATGAAATACATACATGTGCCAGGGAAAGGAACAAGCAGGAATTCAGGTGGAGAGAGGATGGGAAGAGAGAGGAAGACAGGGTCAGAGCACCTCCAATGCTGCTATGAAATCATACCCTTGGAGAAGATACTGACGAGTGTCCTGGCTAGGACAGAGTGCAGAGCTGGTAGAGCATAATGCTTCATAATGTGTCAATGTGGCATAATGTCACTACTCTGTGGTTTTGCCGTATAAAAAAAAGTTATCATCCAGAACTAGCTGGAATATACTGCTTCTGTACGAGGACTGGAAAACAATCAAAGCAAAGTGCAATGAAGTAATTCTATTAAGTGGACTTGCAAAGTCACTTGTGAAGCATCGTATGCAGGTCACATGAAGACAGACTCCACAAATCTTTTTCTTGATTTGTGTATTTATGGATGCCCTGGGTTTAGCTAAAAACCCAGTCCTGTTTAGTGATTTTTACTTTCCAGTTTAGTGTCTTCTAAAAGGCTGCACGTTCTGAAGTCAGCAGCATGTTTTTTGCAGACTGTGTGCTACCAGCAGTGATAACACCTGATGTTTACAGTTACTGCCTGGGACTGGTTTGCAGAAAGGCTCTTGCTTATACTGATTCCTATAGTGACCAAGGTCACTGCTGGCTCTTGTGTGCCACGCTGGGGGTGCTGGGTAGTAAGGGGAGGCACAAGGAAGTAAAAGGTTGCATCTTCGGGGATAATAGACAGGATAGGTGACCAACGAGAGTATTGCATCCCATATACGTCATATTCAGTATAAATTGAGTGATCACGAGAGTTTCGTCCCTTTTTTCGCCTCTTTCGCCCCTTTTCTGCAATGGCCGGTGTCCAGAGAGGACTCCATCTGACCTCCTGATTTTGATCCGGGCCCCGAGTTCCTGAATCCAGCTCCCTGTATCCAGCTCCCGCTGCCGATGAGCCTGGGGTTTCCCCAGTGCCTCCTGCTCTGCAGCACCAGTGGTGATTGCTATCGGGGGACGGAGTCGGGTTTGATATCCGGCTACTATCTATAGTTGTATATAGTTCTTTACTTTTATCTTTTCACCATTATTTCCATTATTTTCATTAAAACTGTTCTAGTTTTCCTTCCCTAACCCGTAAGTCTCTCTGCCTCATTCCCTTTTCTCTACCCGTTTTGGGAGGGGAAGAGGGGGTTAGAGAGCGTCTGTCTGTGTTAGTGGCCGGCCCAGCCCTGGCCCGCGACAATGGAAGAGCTTCAGTCTTTATTTTTTTCCAAAGAGATGAATGCAAATAGGATTTTTTAAGAATTAAAAGTATTTGAGGGATTTTTTTTTGTGTGAAACAGGTAAGAAATTATTCATTTTCTAACACATGCTTATCTTGACAGCATCATTTTAATTTGATCTTAATTGGTTGGCTGAATGGCTGTTTCCATGACAGCACAGCAAATATACAGTAGGGGCACTGATAAACAGTGATAAATAACAGATCATTAAACTTTAGGGAGAATTCTTCACTAGTCTGTTGCTGCTTTTTACATTTGTCAGGTGGAGACAACACATTCTACCCCTCTCTATGACACCAAGATAAAAGCTGTCCAACTTCCAAAGGCCCTATGTGCTAAAAGACAACAGTTACTACCTTTGAAGCTAGGTCAGATACTGGCTTTAAACTGTGTTAAGGTACCTCTTCTAAGAGCAAACTTGGTAACTACAACGATGTACAATACTGAATGTCTTATCTATCCCTTTCAAACTAGTCATAAGCCCCCACCAAGCAACAGTGCTTTCAAGATAGAAGTGGCTTCTCCTGACCCACTGTCTCAGGTTTTTACAGCCATGCTCTCCGACACAAGGAAACTCTTCTAAAAAGCAAATTTAACCTCTAGTTCGCTGCTCTGGGCTTCACTGTACAATCTGTGTGGAAAGGTGTTGGGATAATTCATTCTACTGAAAGCCATCAAAGAGGACACTCTCAGGGGGAGATGAAAGTGGAGGCGATAGCTGTCACATGTGAGGTAACCCTATTGCCACAAATGGTGTTTAACCAAGATCCACTTTAGTTCAGCCTTAAAACCTACACAGATGTCAGAAGCAAAGCTGTAACTGCTTTTTGCTCACAGTGATAGCAGCCGAAACATTGCTGTTTAGAAGGAGTGTTCACAGTCCTAGATGCGTCCTAGTGAAAAATTAAAAAACTTCTGTTTTGCAAGGATTTAGATAAGCACTGCAGAAAAAGATCAAATCTCTTTTCTCTTGAAATCAATGACAGTTTTTTCAAAAACTTAAGGGGAATAAGATGTTTTTCTTTTTTCTCTTGCTTTTTATGATAATTCCCTGTTTTAATGAAACCAGAAGAGGCAGTATTGAATAAAATATTAAAATAAGAATAATTATCTGCTTATTTAGACAATCTGCAATACAGGTTGAAATACGAAGGTCATATGCATGTTCCCAAGTTTCATGAAAAGTTTTACTGAACTTCCCTGTATTCCAACCATAAATGATGTGTTTAAATTTTCTAAAAAGCAAGTTCCTATTGCCAAAACAAATTAGTAACCCATATGAGGCAGTTGAAGCTTGCCACCAATCTTCTTGTAACTAACTGATCATGAGTCCAATGGTTTACTAAGATCTCCATCCGCCAGATTTTAAGGGTACAATTTAACAAGCATTTATTTAGGTGACAGCCCTGCCTCAAGCAGCCTTCACAGCTTTGCACTTGTGACCAATCCCCATTCTTCCTCCTACCTATTCCCCAAGGCACAAGTTCTGCTGATTTGTAAGATTGCATGGTTAACCAAACCAGAGATTTAAATACAGCATTTTTTTTTAATACACATCTGTTCTCATCTCATCAATCGATAGCAACTGCAAATCTCAGAAATTTCAGAAAACATTTCATCGTAATTTGAAACGTTTCCTTCAGAGATAATGTAAGTAGGACTAAAGGTTGCAATGTACTCAAACGCTTTTCACTTTTTAGGGTTAGACTGCTGTCCAACCCAGTAGCTTCAGGCTTCAGAGTTCATCATTAATTTTTCCTTCTCTTTAGAAAGAATTTTTTTTTTAGCAGTAATTCTCAGTAGGAACCTTTACTTTTCTTCATATTATTTTAGGGCAACATGTAACTCCCAGAGAAGATCAAAGATCACTTCTGTCCTGTTATAAAGCCTGCTGTTTCCTCTGCAGTTGAAATGTGAGTGATGACTTTCATGCTCTGGCACCAGGAATTCATTAGTGGCACTCTGTGCTGGTACCCAGCATTATACTGCATAATAGGACATGTTGCATTTCTCAGCCACTCCCGTTATACAAGGCAGAGTTGAAGCACCAACACGGTGAGCCATCTGTGCTAATGTCGATGATGTTATTAAATCATTCATTACATTTCACAATTTCATATTAGAACATTTAAAATCTTATTTTGGCATAGCGAGTAGATTTCTTCCTCTAGAAATATGAACTCAGTATGCAAATGTGTTTGCCCTGTTTTCTGATAAATTCATGTCTGGGTTGAACATCCTTATAAGTGCTGTGGCTCATGCAATTACGCCCTCAGATCTTGATAGCAGAAATAGAGCCCTACTTCATGCCAGATTAATTGATCACTTTTTAGCACAAGTAAATTTGATGCAGCCATTTCTGGCAACTTGTTCTGTTTACAAAACACAGTGCCATCCAGACCTATATCCTGTTCCCCACCTTGCTGCCTTTCTTTCCAAGCAAGGAAAAGTACTTTTCTCTCAGGTTTTATAACACTTAATAGTGGTAATATTGACCTAAAATCATGTTATGATTAGTAAACTAACCCTGCGATTTCACTGGTCACCATCCTGGTATGCACATAGAATGCTAGCTGACCTATTTATGCTAAGGATATTGGTAAGTGGACATCACACCAGGCACTGTGCACACACACACAGTCTGCTCTAGAGAGCAGAACTAGCTTGGGTGGGAGTGCAGCCCAACAGAGTAGGCTGGACAGATGAATAGATTAATAGGGAAACCAAATTATAAACTCACAGGAAAATTATTTCATCAGAAATCTTCATTGACTACCTGCTTACACAGCTGGGTATTGCCATGGAGACACTGAAACTCTATGTAACTAAGACTGTGTTACGATTTTCACTTAAAACAACAAAAAAATCCTCTTCCATGCAATCTAGTGATGATGTCCCAACACGGTACAACAAATCACCACAGTAATCACAATGTTCTTTGTTTTTTTTAAAGATTGAATAACCTTGCAGGTGAGACAGAAAAGCATATATATGTCTGTAACTCCTTTATGGAAGCATAAAATAATCAACATGAGGGCATGATGTTCAGCTAGTTAATGAATATCTCACTTGGCTGTCATAGACAATTTGCTAGAAAAAATACTAACTAGATGTTTTACATGATTGCACCTTTTATGAAAGAACTGTAAATGGCCTGCAAGTGTCTAAGTCCTTATTCTATTTTGCCTTCATGAAGTTGCCTTCAGTTTTTTGAAGTGTCTATAAATAACAAACATAACCATGAAGTGAAAGGAAATGGAGAATCTTCACTGGGTAGATTTTATACCTGTTTTCCAAAGCCTACATGTGGACTGTAAGATGTCCTGTCCTTGGCACGTTTGACAAATGTTTCACTACACTCAAGGCACAGGGAAACAATTGTTTACCCAGCAGAGTAGCTTTAAGTCATAGAGTCATAGAATGGCCTAGGCTGGAAGGGACCTTAGAGATCATTTAATCCAACCTCCCTGTCATGGGCAGGGATGCCTCCCAACTAGATCAGGCAACACATGAGGACCAAATGGGAATCGAACCCACGACTTTCAGTGTTTCAGCACCATGCTCAACCAAGTGAGCTAAATCAGCCCTCACTTTTTTTTGTGTGTCTCTAGGAGTATGAAGGGGTTTCTACAGGGTCCAAGCTCTGTCTGTGGATTTCTCCTAAGTTTGTGAAGTATATATAGTGCTGCAAGTACAGCACACCAGCACTGGATATTTGTACTTATAAGGGCTGCAGCAGCCAATGCAATTTTAAGAAGATAATGTCTTCTCCATCAAGTAGAGAACACTTTAAAACTCAGGTGTACAGTGTCTTCTCCCTCTGCAAGGACCCGTTGACATCATAGGGACTGTTTTAGTGAACTGGCCGAAAAGATTGTACAGGATAAAAGGCACAGTGGGTCATGGTTTAGAATTGTTGCGGTTATTCTAGAAACCCAAGGTAAGCATAAAAACAGAGGAAAAACGTATTATTTAGGCTGAGGTTCTGGTAGCTTCCTGACAGTACACCACAGACCTGCGGTGGTGGAATTCCTTCTCATTTTCCCTCTTTTTCTTTTGAGGTGCTGGTTACTAAGTGTGATTGTGTGATTCCTTCTGGGTGGAGGGCAAAGCGACCTGGAAGGAATGCGGGTGGTGGTTACGGAGGATGGAGACCATCAGAGCACGAAGGAACCCCCTTGATGTGTCTGGTTCCTGCCTTCTCTACTGTATGGGAGTAGTGAGAACAGTACATCACCTCCTGACAGCCCGAACCCCCTGTACATTGTATGAGGGATACATCTCAGAGATACATCAGCATCTCTGGGCATGACAATAAAACTGGTCTGCACAATTAATAGAAAATATCAGAATATTATTTCACAACCAGACAAAGTTGGTATGGGAAAGTACCTGACAAAATTCAGTTATCTCACTCTGTAAATAGTGATTCCAAGTGAGACCCTTTGAGCTCTCCTGAATTGTAGCGGGCCGTGATCAGCATCTCTGCTGAGTTGGGATGCCTCTCAAGTGCCAAACTCTTCACGGTCATCTGCTAATGGAGACCAGGGTGTCATTTTGAGTCATCTTCCTCAAATCTCAACTATCCCCCACTGAATCATGGAATCACAGAATGGTAAGTGTCGGAAGGGACCTCTGAAGACCATCTAGTCCAGTCCCGCTGCAAATGCCAATGATGTATTGTGAGTATTTGTTATAAACTCAAGAGGGAAATTTTAATAAGTTAACTTTTATATCCACACTCGCTACTTATTCATGTGTTTAAGTATATGTATTTACTTTCATGAGTGTGGGTGTCCATAGTGTGAATTTGATTACCTAGACACATCTATTTTACAGATGTATATTCTATATTCATGCATGAAAAATTATATCATAGAATCATAGAATGTTAGGGGTTGGAAGGGACCTCGAAAGATCATCTAACCCCCCTGTCAGAGCAGGATCCCCTCGAGCAGACCACACAGGGATGCATCTATATACATAGATCCTTTAACTGAAATACCTTGTAATAAGTTAATGTGAATCTTGTCATCTGAGAATCTGTAATTAAGACACTATAGCCTATTCTGCCATTGATTAATGATTAAGTGCTTCTAAAATTTAACTCCCATATATCTCATATCATTAATAAATTTTGTATAATCACCAATCTTAACCTTTGTCAAATTTTAATCAATCCCTCCTACAACAAGATTTCGTTGGAGCAAACGTTCAGACATTCTCATCTCCAGCCAGAGGAAATTTTTCTTGCAAGTCCATCTTTGCACTCTTTACTCTTATTTTATAGATTATCTCCCTACTTGTCAGAACTGCAGATGCTCTCGCAGAGTCCAGTTTTAGGCTGAGATCTGTTTTCCAGCGAAAAGGAGGGAAAAGAGAGAAGGGATGTCAGAAAGGCAGGAGGACAAGGGGACTTTCAGTGAGATCTGACAGAGTAAATTTGTGCGTGATTATTCTCCAGGCCATGAGCTCAACAATGCCAGCTCGTGGGGTTTGCCCTGACATCACCTCCTCAGTGAGAGGAGCAGCGTAGCTCTGGATGACTCTGCTGAGATGAATTCAGCCCTTACATGGAAGCACTTTCTTGTCTTCCAGCTAGGAAACACTTATGAATCTTCTGGGGTCCTTTTTGTTTTTAAACACCTGTGTTCTGAGAGGCTCCTGTTGTGCGACCTTGGGGATACAGAAAAGCTATAGAGTGATTTTTTTTCATCTTGCATAAACTAGAACATCTGGGAGCATACAATACAGCTGAGAAGACAATGCTGTTTGAAAAACATCGTTCTTTTGACCCATTTTCATCCCCATTTTACCAAGCGCAGAAAATCCTTCATTTTCACTTTGTCCACTATCATTAACAATGCCTCATGATGTTAATTAATACTGCAAGAGGCTAAACCTCAGGCTGACTGTCTCACATGTGGGAATTAGCTCTGTGGTTTTGCAGAGCAACATCTGCCCATGAATAGATTTTTTAAAATAATAATTAAATTAAACAAAAGAGAAGTTTTAAGCTGAATCTATGGGTAAATGATTAATATTGCCTCATGTTTAAGATTTTTTTTTCCCAGCCTATTTTGTTTAATGATTTTCAGCTATGAATATTACATGTCCTTCTGCAGTTAATTATTTATGCTGATGAAACATGGCACTCTCTGTACCCTTTTTGGATTCTAAATGGAAAGGAACACATTTTCTAGACAGTTCCTTCTGAACAGTGATGTCTCACAGAGGCTTCTTTTGTCAGACACAGGATTGTCCTCAAATCAGTTTAAGGATGCTTGGAGTTCACTGTGGGAAACTGTTGTGAGAGTAGAGATTTCACCGCTGGCCACCAGCTGTGCATGCCAGGCTGCCAGCTCTGGGTGGGCTTCAAAGTTCCTGGTCTCAAAAATCCTTTCCTTCCTGGTGGGAAAACTTTCCACATGAAAAATTAATTTATCAGCAGGGTTTTTTTATATCAGAATTTTAGGTGCTTCAGGAAGGGTTTGCATCTTCCCAGGATTTTAAACTGAGCTTGGGGTCTGGCTAGGCAGAACTTTGACATTTTGAGCTTTCTTTTTAGATGTGCATGAAAGCAGTCATCAAATATTGAATTCCTCCTGGAGCTGGAATTATCTTTTTCCACACAGCTCCGATAATTACTGTTTATGGATCTCTTTGCAGCCAGATATCCCTCATTCTGTGAGCTAGTCTAGGCAAGAGCTTTGACTGAAAAAAAGATGCAGATATTATCTCTGCTATCATGTCATTTTAGTCACAGAAATGTGTGGCTCTCGTTTGTCAGAAATCCCTGCGAATTATGAAATCCCTAACACCATTTCTGGATGAGTCAAGTCATCAGAACCTGACCTCTGTAATAAATTGATGGCGCTTAAATAGCCTGAATGCTGAGGAATCCAATGAAATATAAACCCCAGAGAAACTGAGATTGTTTTAACCAGCATGACTACAAGGTATTGTGGTAAACCAATCCCACTTAGAAACTCAGGGTACATTCAGTGTGCATTCAGGGAAGGAGAGCAAGGTGTTACAAGCTTTACAAACTCCAGCTATTAACTACACAGGTACTACTGTTAAGTTAAGGAGGACTCTTCTCTGGGGACAAAAAAGCACTACTACATGGAACAAGAGAAATGTGCTCTTTACTGAACTCAGCAGTGGGATATAAAGATTACATTTGGTGGGACTTCTTTAAATTAGTGTGACTAGTGTATTGACTGTGATTTATACTTCTTTAATTAATCCTCTCTGGTGGTAAATTTGGAGATACTCTCCAACAGCCGCAGAATGCAGGTGCTGTAAAACTTGAGCTGCTGCTGCTGTTAGGCACAGGCAGCTAGAAACTGACCTGGAAGAGCACCGGGATCTTGAACACTCCTGACCCTCCAGACACGGAGACACTGCACATGGTTCAGTCATGGCAGGGCTCCACCCCAGTGGAGCCTCAGGCTTCCTGCTGCTGTGTTTGGCCTCTGTCTCCTCGCTTTCCTCATTCCACCAAATCTCTCGTCAAGATAAAAATGAGACTGGGTTGGCATTTGGTTTTGGGAAGTACTGGGTCTCAGCACTATGTCCATCGCTGCAAGGGTCTTGGCTGCCTGGCAAACATGAAGCTGTTCACAGCTGTATGTACATGGCAACTGGATTGTCAGATGCTTAGTCCCCAAAACACTCATTCCTCACTAGATGATGTAAGCACAGCCTATTGGCAAGAGCATCTTGGATGTGTATTTCAGATATGGCCTGAGCAGAGAGGAGAGAAAGAGAGATATTTCTCAGGCTGAGGGCCTGGCACTCTGCCTGTAGTCCCTTGCATGCATTCAGGCTTGGAATCCCTGGGAATTCAGACAAAATTGTGCCTGTAAAACAAACTCTGAAACCTATGCTGTTCTACAGGTGTCAACTATTCATAAAGAAGTTTGCTGATGCTCTTGACAATGTTGTGTGACTTTTTTATCCTGTACAAAAATTGTCATTATTAGATAATTATAACGGAAGCAACTACAGTAACTCCTGATGGGGGAACGTGCTCAGATGAAATTTTCAAAAGGAGCTAAGAGTATTTTCAAACAGCAATTCATAGGTCCCTGCATTTGATGGGACTGCTCAGGCTGTGTTAAAGTCTGTGTTAACACAAGCTGTACTATTGCCAACATGCCAAGCTAGGCCATTCTCACCTAACTCCAATAGCAGCTAGTGTTATGTAAACTTATTGTCAGTTGCCTTTGTTCATTTCCTCAAAGTCTCTTTTGCCATGAATCTTCCTCTTCTCAGGATCGTCTAGGTTTAAAAAGGAATATATCTTCTGACTCCTAACAATGACATCTTAAATAAAATAACTTCCTGTAATTCTGATAGCAGCTACCATCCTTATTTCCATAGCTTTCATCATTCACCTCTAATCCTCTTTCTTTCTTTCTTGTCATTATTTGTCTTTGCCTTTATTCTTTCTGATCACTATTGTTATCCAATTTCCTTCCTTCTTTCATCTTTCCCTAACTCCCGCTGCATTTGTGTCCTGTCATTTTACGGTTTTGTTTTTACTACCCACGTAGCTTTCTATCAAATATAGGACTTTGTAACTGACTTTACCTTCATCTTCTTACCTTTTTTCCTCTTTTCTTAGTCATTCTCTGGGGATCAGACAAAGGCCAGTGATGCAGGCAGTTGCAAACTCTTCTCACACAAAATCCACAGGGTATGACTGCTTAGTCTACTTCCCCAATGAATGGCAGAACAGCCCCTGGCTTCGTTTGTTATTCATATTAGGTTGAAGGCTCTGAGGGATAGCAAATATCTCTTACCACGTAGTGTGCAATGCCTGAAACATGGGAGTTCTGATCCTAACTGGAGCAGATGCTATTTAAGTAATAATAGCAATATTGGAGACTGGGGTGTGGCCTCACTATCAGGCTTTGGCTCACTTGAGTGCTGCAGGAGGAGCTGAGAGGAGCACCCCTGCTACATGGGCTGACTGAGCATTTGTTTATTTATTTACTTACACAGTTTAAAAAAGAAAAAAAAAGGAAAAGGAAAAGGAAAAGAGAAAGAGAAAGAAAAAGAGAAAGCGAAAGAAAAAGAGAAAGAGAAAGAAAAAGAAAAAGAAAAAAAAGAAGAAAAAGAAAAAGAAGAAAAAGAAGAAGAAAAAGAAAAAGAAAAAGAAAAAGAAAAAGAAAAAGAAAAAGAAAAAGAAAAAGAAAAAGAAAAAGAAAAAGAAAAAGAAAAAGAAAAAGAAAAAGAAAAAGAAAAAGAAAAAGAAAAAGAAAAAGAGAAAAATGTAAGAAATGATCCGTGACTCTAAGAGTCTTTGCCATACATGTAGCTAGTAGCAATGTAACGACATTCAAAGTTTCTGCACATACACCCCTCCCCCTCATTAAAAATAGAATCAAACCCCCATTAAAAACAAAACCAAGGAAAAATAAAATCTCTGCAGAGATTGCTCCATCCCAATAACCAGCTAGTCTAACATGAAGTTCATTTCCTAGCTTCATGCTGTGTAAGAAAGAAGGGGACAAAGGTGAACAGATGTTTCACCAGTTTCTCTCACAAAATTTCCTTACCTGGAACATATTTGTTTTTCTCAGTTGAGCTTAGTATTTTAGACTACATATGAAATGAAGCCATTTCTGAGGGTAAGGATTGCTCTCATAACAGCAATCATACAAAACAGAACAAATCTTCTGAATGTATGTTTTCTTTTTGTCTCCCCCAGCAAGAATGGTCTTCAAGGTTCATAGATACAACCCCAAACAGATAGAAGATGGATACTTAATATGTGTTATTTGGGATTGAAGAGAATGGAAAATGGGTCATCAGCTTTAACTGCATGCCTAAAAATTTCTATGATAGTTACTTAACTGAAGTTCTTAAATACAGCTATATTTCTTTTAGTTGTCAAATATGGCCATACTGAATAATTTCTTATGGGGTTCCAAAAGAAAGAGATTGTGTCCTCCTCTTGAGAAAAACTTGTCCTGACAGAAGTGTCAGAGACAATCTACTTCACTCAATTCAGGATTCAGTTCCTTGTACCCTGAAGCCGTTCGCTCAGCAGACACAGACAACTCCAAGATGTTTCTTGAGAAAATTGAGCTCACAGACTATGAGATTGGCAACCAACTTGTCTTAGAGTATTCGTATTTGGGATGAAACCCTGCTCACCTTTGCATGAATCATTCTTTGGGCTTAAATAGGTAATGCGAGCAAGGCTTAGACCTAGAGGGGATCAAGGGTCCGCGTTGGATCACTCTCACAGGATAAGTTCACTGCGGGAGCAGAGGCTCCCATGAACTTGCAGTCATCATTCTCTGTGATCTTCAGTCTTGCTCCTGCTGCAACTGTATCGCTTTCCTCTGTACCACTGTCTCAAAGGAAAAGAGGAGTGTTTGATTTCAGACAGGTCAGGTTTCAGAGGTTCAGGTTGCTCAGTTGTTCTGGATAGTACACAGTCTGAAGAATTTCTCTCTTCCTGACAGCAAACGCTCTACCATGTAACCTTCACTGGTTTCATGAGTTATAGAAGAATGGGAAAACTGGATAGAAAACTATATGTGCATATGATTGTATGGGTGTATAAATTTACCACTCAAGTGCAGGTAGTCATGTAATGCCAGGGCTAAGAAGGCAAGCTCTCAAACCTTGCAGTTTGATTCTGACCCAGTAGTTGTCTTGAAACATTTATAAGGGTTTCAGGGTGCCAGCTTCAAGCACTTGAATTGAATTACTGAGTTAGCCAGCCAGTCTTCCTTTGTGGTCAATGAAAATGAGAAGCCACTCCCTTGAGAAGCCACCCCAACCCCTCACAGAGCTGTCTGCAACAGCCTCGCAGACGAGAACTGTCCTTACCTTACCTTTTCTGTGTTAAAAAGGACTTATGCAGATGAGATGTACGGGTCTGTGTTGGAGTAACACAGAGTGATTACCCCCAACAGTGGGGAGGAGCAGCCAAGGCGACAGAACTGAGGGCTAAGCACGAGTGTGCTGTGGCCCCTGGTGTCTCTGGGTCAGAGCTGGTGAGCTCTTGTCTTGGGAGAGGGCAGGTTGCAGGCACAGCGAGGACGAGGAGGCTGTGAAGTGAAACAGATGCTCGTCTGTCATTTGACCCGGAGAACACACTTCTCTTTACAGTGCTCATTAGGGGGAACTACATTTTTCTCTGCCAACTTGGAAAATCTACTTTCACTCAGACTGCATGCTTGATAAAGTTATTTGTCCTGTAATGAATACCAATTTAAACTTCTCATGCAAACTTTTGTACTGTAAACACATCCTCCCGCATGGCTTTTTCTGTGTCTGTGTGGAAAATATCTCTTTGCATTTGTGGCTGTGCACCACCAAGTGCCAAAGTGTTCTCAGGCTGGAAGTAGGATTCTTGGCCCTGCAATAATGAAAACAAAATTGACATTATTTGCTTTGTGGTAGTGCCTCTGGGCCTCAATCAAAAATGACACAAGACAACAGATGGATGCAAGTATGGGGAAACACAAGACAAAACATTTATTCATTTAGTAAGCATCAGCCACAGTGCACCAGCTGCTTAAGTATCAAATATTTTGTAGGCAGCATTGTATCGATATAAAAATCATAATAGTTGTTGTTATAACCTAGCATGCATGAGAGAAAGAAAGATTTTTTCGTACTGTTGTATCATGGGACTGGAAAATACGGCTATTAAAAGCAAACACCTCTGTAAGTATAAGCATTCAGTCATTCTTCAGCTGTAAACATTACAGTATCCTAGACTGAGTCAAAGCTGATACTTGTGTTCTCATTTAAAAGCCGATAATTATTATACTAGAATTTTCTGACAAGTGTGCCTGCAGTATACAACTGGCTATGCTGTGTGACACCGGCTAATTTTACATCTGTTCAGATATTTAAACTGTTCTGAAAAGAAAACTCATCCCTAAAAACTCCCCAAAGTGTATTGAAGTGGTACTGGTATATAAAAAGGAAAAGTGAATGACAAATTTCATTATAGACATCAGAACAATATTTTAAAGACAAACTTATGAAAATTTAGAGATCATGACTATAGATTTTATGACTTCAGTAAATATATTTACTGACTGGTTTTGAAATCTGGCTGAAATGGGAAAATACCAATTCCCAAGCTTATTGCTCATTTGCTTTTGAATGTCCTGTCTGTTTTGCTGAATCCATGCAATCACTGAGAAATTTCCAATGAATCTTTTTTTTTTTCTTTTGAAATAGAAAACCCCAAACTGTATTTTTTCAGGGCAATGTCCTAAGTTTTGTTACATCTTTTCCAGGATGATTTTCTCAGATTTCTAATCTTATTTTCACTACAATTGGTGGGGTGGGGGGGGGGGTGGGGGTGTGAAGAGAATTAAGCTCCTCTAATTTCCATGGGTTTTTTCGTGTTTAGGTTCCATGCTGTGTGCTGTGGGTGGCCCATCAGGACAATCATAGTGTATTACTCCTGTGTCCAAAAGTTAAGCTGAAAGATGCTTCTCAAGAGCACATTCCTTAACATGAAGTGACAGTACAATTTTGTGTGGGCCAAATTCATTTAGATATAAAGTAAAATTGTTTTCCCAGGTGATTTTGCTGCCCAATTACTTTGTTTGAAGCTCAGTTAACCTGTTCTCAAATTTTGTAACTAACTTTTTTCATTTAAGGTAGAGGTTTTGCTGTCATTTTTTGTTCAGTTTCAAAAGACTAAAATACGTGTGTAAATTATTCCACTTTACTTTTCGAGGACGATCTAAAGCAATTTTACAAGAAGTACATAAAAAAAAAGTTTATGTATATAGTACCTTGTATGCTTAGCCAACACGCATAACATTTATTCATAGTTCCAACTACTTATATTTTTTTTAAGAAGGAAGAGAATGACAGCAATACTGACTGGGTCCAGTGAATTGGTTCCATGTGTGTTATATAGTCTGGAATGGATTCCCAACTAATATAACTAACCATCAACTCTAATGAAAGCATGTCAGATAAGTTAGTAGCCCTCTAAGTTTTGAAAAGACTAGAGAAAAGTGGCATGAGATTTGGAACTGCTTATGTGTTTGGGTTTTTTTCTCATCAATAAACAATAACCACAGGTCAGCTATTCATTATGTGTTTTGACAGCTAACAAAAGCTGTAAAGCATACTTCCTAAGTATATGGATTGTGTGAAATTCAGATATACCTTCTCTATGTAAAAATCAAATTGCACCCTTTGCTGCACACTCTTTAATATTCCCATTAGCTCTTTTTTTCTTCTGCAAGTGACTCTACTGCTAGGACGAATGGAAGCACAGCGAACCTTGAGTTGCTCCTAGTTGAAGGCATGTTTGCGTAGTGAGGATGCAATTTATAAATCATTTGTAAGTACTTGAGACTAAGAATAAACTATAATAAATCTTTTTTTTTCCCCCACTATACCTTTTTTAAACTTCTTGTCTTACAGCCAGATTTAGTATTTATTTTAGAAAAGCTAAACTCTGGAATATATGACATCATGGCTCTTATAGCTTGTCTTGTCTTCCTTCTGCTGAAATCTGTACTAAGCTACCCAACACATTGATAATGTTCTTCTTTGAATAATTGTCCACCTTAATGACGAACTTTGTCTGGAAAGATTTATATGGACAAATGTACTCCCCACTAGCACAAAACAAAGGTTCCATAAATTAGCCTCTGATTTCATCCTGTGTTTCTGGTGACTGGAGTCAATCACTTGAATTTCAGCCTTATGGTTTAGGATGTCACTACAATATGTCTTACAGTATTAGAGCTTTGCTGTACGCCAAGACAATTGTACCTTTGCCCGTAGTCTGATAACTTCCCCTTATGGACTAAGAGCAACTTTTTAATTTCGACCATCTTCTGAGTTCTTGACAGCCCAACATGTCATGCTCTTAGGAGGCCACTGAGATGGATAGAGTCAGTTCTTAAGACTTTTCCTACCCATGTTGAATACTGTCCCTTCAATGAAGAAGCCAGTCTTCCTCAGCAGTGCAATTCAGTTTAGTTTACCACAAGGGGTCAGTAGAAATCAGTGAGAAATATTCCCTTCTTCACCCAGAAACTGTGAAATGCTTAGAGCCACTATGCCATTCCCTATTAATTTCAGGAATTCACTGAGGGAAAACCAGATGTGATTGTTTTTCTTTATAACCAGACAGCTTTTGCCACTAAAACATATGAGTGGTTTCCTAGCATTACATAGAAGTCTGATCTTGATCAAAGCTAGTTGGTGTTCAAAAGCTTGTGTTCATTTATTTTTCCAGGATAACTATGTCTCTGTATTTCTTCATTACATTTGTAAAAACAAGTCTTCTGGATGTGGCATAGAATTATGATCATGGAGCAGAATTTTTGATTCCTCCAAACTAGACTCTATAGAATTATTTTTCTTTTAAAATTAATAGAATTAAACTAAAAATATTTTTTAAATTAAATCAAATCAAATTGTGTCCTACTAAGCTCTGTGCAACTAAGTAGCTGAGAGCGGTTGCATATATTTTCTCTCCAAATGCTTACGTAACTCATATTTATTTTATTCATGATTGCCCCATGAAGACTATTCATCACATTTTCGCTGTTCTCTCCGTATCACATTAATTCCAAAGAATACTGAGGGAAAGCAAAAAAAAAAAGATCACTGGCTTGAAGTTTGATTCTCTGTCACATTTACGACAAAGCAGCATGCCTAGGGAGCCTTCTAGACATAAATTACGGCAAATTAAAGACCTGTGTACACCACAGTAGGAAGTGGCATCTCATAAACTTTTTAACAAACGCCATCTGACCACTTTCCTTCAGGCAGGTAGAGGGTCAAGCTGATGTCAGTTAATCTTAAATGCCAGCGGTACATTAGGGAGCATTCATAGAGCCCTTAAACTTTTTCTTGCCGTAACTATTCATCCTGAACAGTTCAGAGGTAAAGCAAAGGAAATAATGCTGAGAATTAGACTGGGAACTATTCAGCTTTTAATTTATTGAGACTGTTGTAGCAAAAGGGTCAAAATACTGTTAAAAAAAAAAAAAAAAAAAAAAGAAGTCCAGTGGTTGAAACTATCAGAGAATTAAGGATAGATAGAGTAATTTGCTAGAAGTATTATTGTACTTCGTTTCATTTTTATGATACAGAGAGTATAAGGGGTAGAAAATGAAAATAGATGGGTTTTTTTGCCTCCAACAAATCAGTTTGGCCAACCCTGTTGACACTTATGGAAAAAGTTCCATTGCTATCACTGCACAATGACTTCACTGTGCTTTGTTCAGAGTTGGTGTATAATGAATGTGTGGTATGCAGAATGAGCATGCACAGTGAAAAAGATTGATTTTTCAAGTATATTGAAGAAACAAAGCAACATTACTCTTTTAAGGCAAGCAGCAACATTCCCTCAACCTCTCACTGCTAATATGTACAGCAAGTGGAGGCTCTGAAACACCGTTTTTCTTTTGCAAAACTCACAATTCGTTTATGAGTATAAAATGCATACTCATCCAAAATTGTTAAAAGAACCTAATTTCAGCTGCAGCATTAAAAACCCAGCAAATTTAGAGTTGAATTCTCTTCCGTGCATTGAAATTTTGCTGAAAATGTAGAAGGAACTGGTCCCACTTTATGTTGAAGGCAGCACTCAGGGCATAGAGTGCAAGATCCTGCCACATGCACTGGGAGATGCATATCAGCTGATGGCAGATAAAAGTGAGATTACTGGTGGCACATGATGCATTCAGCCAAAACCTGTACGAAATTGCTTCCTTTCCTGTTCCCTAGGGAACCTGCAGAGTCACTGCGATGGATGGTGGGAAGAAAACCCACAAAATTGAAGTCAAGAAGGCCAGGGTGATGAGAGAGATGAGGTCACCTTCTGCTCCTTGTCCCCCAGAGACAGATACAGCCAACAGAAGCCATGCCTTGAATTCAGGAGACAAGCAACTCAAGGTACAACTTCTCTAAGTTTCCTGGCATTCAGTCCATAGCAACGGCGGCCCCATCAGCACTAGTGTAAACCTAGAAAGTTTATGTGTTTCTTTATTCTTCTGGCATGCAGCCAAAACATGAAGAACAAAAATAAAATGTTTAAAACTGCAGTTTCTTTTTAACATGATACCTTGGCAAATTCAAACTCAGAATTTTTCAGGCACCAGAACTCATTTCCTCCACCGTGCAGTGTCACTCTTACTTTGTCTTGAAGGTCTGATCAAAGTCATGTGACTCAAAGAGCTTTTTAAGGAGTGGTTGTGTCTGGAGGCCTAAAGTGGGATTGGGCACTAAATGCACTACATGCTGTAAATAAACACTGCAAGTGATAGTTCATCCACTATAGGCTGAATAAACAACATGGAGATGAACTATTAGCATCTCCATGCAGACTTGGAGAGCTGAGTTACAGGTAATGACTAAGTGACTTGCCTCAAGTCACATCAGAGCTAGAAATTGGACTTCAATGCCCTGAATCTCCTTTCTTCCTCTTAAGCATCCTGTCTATCTACTTACTCCTGCAGTCATGATCCAAACTGACACATAGGGCCTGACAGATATACCTTGCTCAGGACAGACATTGTGTCAGTGTCCTCAAGAGGGAAGGTGGAAGGGGGCCTCTGGAATGGAGCTCCAATACGCCAGGTGCTTAAAAAGAGCTCAGATCAAAAGCTTCATAAGAACTGTGAGGTGAGGAGAAAAGGAAAACTTTATACTCAGTAGAGGAGGGAAAGGAAACACGCTTGATAAATACAAACTCAAGGCATATATAGAAGCTGGGTATGCAAGCTGAACTTTCCCTGGGGCTAATTACTGTAATGGCATGTTAAATAAATCCTTTCTAAACTTGGCTGTACCACAGGAATGCTGCTTAAATAATGAAGTGCTCATGGACAAATTCTCGAAAGTATTAGGCAGAAACAGGCTTTTATTTAACTTGAATTGTAATGTATGGGGTTTTTTTTTCCCATCTAGTTATTGTGACCATCACAAATCAGATCATTCTTTTTCTGTTAATCTAAGGGCTGCCTCCTTCTTTTGCTGTCCTGTGTAACCATGAATATAACACATGCTTCTCTTCTCTGATTTTTTTTGCATTGTTTCATGACAGACACAGGAATGTTCTTTGTCCTTTATTGAGCAGATGGTAACTTCTGGGCCTTTTCTTTTCCATTATGTATGCATTCAAGACAAGGAAAAGCTGCTGGGAAATGGAAGATATTTATGAAACAGTAGTCTCTGTGGCCAAGTCTCTTGAAGAAGCATGCTTCAGCTGATGAGTTAGAACAGCCTGTGTCTCAATTAAATCTAAATGATGACAGACTATTCTGAGGAAAAGATAAAGAAAAAACAGAAGAGTAAAGGATATTACTAAAGTTTTAAATCTGAAAATTTTCTCTCAGTCTGTGTATATAGAAATATTTAGACACAGTCATAGGTTTTCTGATATGCTTATCATGAAGTGCAAATGCCTCTAAAGAGGAGTGTAAGAGCTAAAATGGCTGGAGTTGCACTGGAAAAATATTTGAGAGTGTTATCTAAGGTTTTTGACAGTTTCTCTATCCAGCGAGGCTGGAAACATGCCAGTATCATTCTTTCCCTGTGGTATTTGGGGCATTTCTTCTTCTTGTCCTACTACCAGGGAGGAATGACCTCATAGATGACTAACAGACTGCTAATAAATTTCTGAAATCATTGTAAAGGTTTCCCTTTTCAAGAAAATGAAAGGAATTCTTTTCCTAATGAGAAATCCCTAGGAGTTAGTTGCAAAATCATTCCAGTGAAAGCAGGTATTTAATACTCGATTCATCCCATTCTTATCTCTTCTGTGGTCATTTGTACTGGTGTAAACCAGGTAGAAACTCCATTTCAAATATACAGCACGAGCTGTCTTTGCAAGAGTGAAGAAGCAGAACCTCTTCTGAAATCCAACTTCATGACTGGACATGATGTAATCACACTGACGTAACCTTGCAGACTCGTGTCTTTGGGGTGTCTTTTATTACATAAGGTAAAGTTATTCCATAAGGTAAAGTTATTTCGTAAGGTAAAGTTAGAAATGTGTAGGTCCATTAAGTGAAAAGGTGCATTATGTATTTGGTGGCTTTTTAAGGAAACATATACATCATTTTATTTTATTCGTTTGATAAAATGTTTCCTTCAAGCAGTTTCAGAAGAGAGCAGAAATAAAAGTATATGATTCTTCTAAGCCTTAGAATAATGTGTTTACGTATTAGGGAATATATTTTGTAGAAATCAATATATTCTCATTTCATCAGGGGAAGAATAATATTAGACACTTGTTGGTTCTTGGCATTCTTAACATTGTTTGCAAAAGGAAACAAAGAATTTTACAGCTGCTTCCAAGAGAGTATAATATTAGATCTTAATACTTAACTGTATTTTCTCGCAAACATTGATTTGCTGTTGTGACTGCATCCAGGTGGTCATATAGTTTGAAAGAAATATGCAATTAAATTGATATCATAAAGTTATACTTGGTATACTTGTGCCTGCCTAGGTCTCAAACTCAAAAGCCAGTCATTTGATTTTCCTTCAGAAATGGAAAACTCAATTTACTCTTATGAGCTCCTAGACTGCTAACAACCACCAAGAGTGATAGAGAGAGGATGGTTCTAACTGAGAGACAGACGGGGGGATGGGGGGCCCTTCCAGTTCTTCAGCAGCTGCCAACAGTGTGGGAGACATCACTCTTTAGATTCGCACACACATCCCAGGAAAGCGATGATCACCAGGCATTGTTTGGGCTGGATTGGGAGTGAAAAGGGAGTGTGAGGCAGAGGAGCTGGAGGAAGGCACTGTCCAACTCTGAATGTTTCCCTTAAAGTGCTCCCCACTGCAGCCAGGGCACTCCCTTCTGGGTCCGAGGTTCATGTCCTTTGATGAAATGAGCTATAGCAAGAACTTGAGCCTTTCTATTCTTCCTCCCCAGTGCAGACTGTAGCCAGAGGATAACTGCTTGTACATGAACTCTGGCCAGCAATTCTCTCCATGCTGAAACTGTCTATAAAGTATTGATGAGAGAAATCACGAACTGATTTTCTGATTGAAAAATGGTTTCCTCTAAACATACCCAGCCAGCTCCATTGTGTATTTTTTAAAGACATGAATACATATGCATTTTTGTTTCATTATTATTGGGTTTTTCTTTCTCTTGACCTTTATTCTGTACCTGCTCTAACACCAGAATTACAAAGACCATGTGATGTGAATATTTAAGTATCCTCCCTAGAACACGGAGCTTGATTTTCAGAATGTCAAGTCTGCGGTTTCCTAACATCAGCTACATTTAGAATTTTTGCTGTCCATTTGAGCTTTTAGGCAACTAGGCACTCCATACATTCCTACAAGTATTGCAGGAAGGACATGAATTTTAATTCTCTCTAAATATCCCTGTGGATTTTAACTGCACAGTAGTAGGAACGTGATATTCTTTCTTCTGAAAGTTTTGTTCTTGCACATTAAAATCGATCACAGTCAGCAGAAGTCTTGCTGAAGAAATGATCATTTAAACCAGGCCTTGGCTCTGTGTTCTCCGGATGACAAGAGTCTGCTCAGACATACGGGGTTCGCATCTTGTCTCTTACCTGCTAGAGCAGGGGATCTCCGCTGGCACTGAAGGGCGGTGGGGGCAGACTGGCTTTTGCAAAACAAAATCCTGTGCAAATTAATTTATTTTGTTCTTACCGTGGGATTATGGTCCTGCTGATGGACCACGTTCTGCAGTGCCACAGCTGGACATTTAACAGCCCACAGAGCTGGGTTATACCCAACAGCTGTGTTGGTATTACTCTCAGCCAGCCATCCTGGCCTTGGTGAAGAAATAGTTCAGCTGCCCACAAGACAACTGCTGAATGGCTGCAGTTTGCCACCTAATGAAAAGGCTAATGAGAACAGGCTCTATTACCACAGGCCGGTCACATGAGCTGAGGTATCGATGGCCCAGGCAGGCACATTGATCCCTCCTGCTTCTGGGTCCGGGCACGCAAGGATCACGCTTGCAGCTAGCTGGGGCACGTCATCCTTCCTGGCAGGGCTTCAACTTGCAGAGTTAACTTTACTCAGGAGAAAACTACGCCAGATTCTGGCCTTTGAAGATTTCGGTAAACTTCTTTTTCAGGGAAAAGGGGTTGCCAACTGGGATTTTTCATGAGTTGACTGCTTTTCAAAGATCTCTGTGAAAGGGGCTTGGTTAAAGGCATTGCTGGGGGAAACCAATTATAATTTTCAAATATGTTAGACTTAAATAAACATTTAATTAAAGTAAGACCAGCTCTTTCAGCCGTTGCCTGTCTTCTCCTGTTTTTAGAGTTGGGGAGTTCTGGGGAATTCCTGATATTACACATTTTTTGACAGTGTCAGCAAACTTCTCCAACTAACCTTCAGTGCTTCCTTTCCTCTCTCTTCCCTCCCTCCCAACTGCTTTTCTCAGACACGTTAACCTACTTTTTAGTCTCTTAATTTTCTGTTTTCCCTTATTTCTTGCAAACTCCACCTTTCTTCTAACTTTTCCCTCCTTGCCCATTATTCCCTGGTCCCTTTTCCATGCTTTTCTCCCCCACTTCCTCTTACCCCAGCCTAACAAAACCTGATCACAAACTGAGTTATCCCTACAATATCCTCTGCCTAATGATGGAATGGAATACCCTGAAACATCATCTCTCAGGAGCTGGGAGTCAGGATGGTATCCGTGACATGGCTTTTAATTCCCTTTTCATATTTTTTTCCCTTTTTAATTTTTTTTCAAGTTTTTATTTTCCCTTTTTAATATCTTTTGATTTTTATTTTTTTAATTTATCTTCATCATTTTTTCATCCTCTTTTCACAATTTTTTTTCACCCTTCTTCAAATGTCTGTCTGCCTTTGGTGGCACCAGGAGATGTAGCTGGGCTAATAAGAGGTAGAATGAAAAAAAGAAGGTGATTTTGTTACTTCTTGAGCAGCTCCAAACAGCTGCCAAGCAGTCCAAGAAGACCCATGGGCAGAGGAGCAGTGACAGGGGGCAAGAGCTAGGGCTGTCAGAGGGGGCACCAGCAGCATACTAAAAATCTGTTTCCACTAAGGTATTATAATGCCTTGTTTATGGCATTATCAGCAATACAACCACAGCAGAGCATGCAATGTTAGATGCTGAATGTGCGTCTTTGCAATTATTAGAACCTATAAATATCTTCAATAAAAGCAAAGGGAAAGTACTGGCCACATAATTTTTTCTTTCAAAAACATCCAACTGATACTAGTTTATCCCAGGTTTAAAGTTTCCCCACCCTTCGACATAGTTTGTTTTCAAATTGTTCTGCTTTTTCTTTTCCTGTTCTTTTCTTTCTCTTCCCCAAGAACTTTCACTGCTTAATTGTGTTTGCTTGGTAGGACATGATTAAGGAGCATGATACTGCATTGAGATGAAGTAAATGTAAACAGTATTATCACCCCTATTTTGCAGAGGGACAATGAAGGTATTATGCAGTAGCTGGCAACACTGGCTGCTATTAGACATGCATTAGCACAATAAACTGTGACGATTTTTTATATATAATCAACCACACAAAAAAAACATCTTAGCAAACATGGACAGCAAATGCACATTCTTATCAAGTACAAACAAATAAACAGAGCATAGCTTTAGCCATTCCTATAGCATTGTTAGAATTATGGTATTATTTGCAAAAATAAAAAATAATAATTGAAATAACTAAGTAAAAAGCCCCAATTCTATTCAAAAGAACGTGACCAAATTCTTATCACAGAATCACAGAATGTTAGAGATTGGAAGGGACCCCAAAAGATCATCAAGTCCAATCCCCCTGCCAGAGCAGGAACGCCTAGATATTGCTACATAGGAACGTGTCCAGGCAGGTCTTGAATGTCTCCAGAGAAGGAGACTCCACAACCTCCCTGGGCAACCTGTTCCAGTGTTCTGTCACCCTCACTGAGAAGAAGTTTCTTCTCGAGTTTAAGCGGAACCTCTTATGTTCCAGTTTCAGCCCATTACCCCTTGTCCTATCAGTGGTTGTCACCGAGAAGAGCCTGGCTCCATCCTCGTGACACTCACCCTTGATATATTTGTAAACATTAATGAGGTCACCCCTCAGTCTCCTCTAAACTAAAGAGCCCCAGCTCCCTCAGCCTTTCCTCCTAAGGGAGATGCTCCACTCCCTTAATCATCCTAGTTGCCCTGTGCTGGACTCTCTCCAGCAGTTCCCTGTCTTTCTTGAACTGAGGGGCCCAGAACTGGACACAGTATTCCAGATGGGGTCTCACCAGGGCAGAGTAGAGGGGAAGGAGAACCTCTCTTGACCTACTAACCACCCCCCTTCTAATACACCCCAGGATGCCATTGGCCTTCCTGGCCACAAGGGCACAGTGCTGGCTCATGGTCATCCTGCTGTCCACCAAGACTCCCAGGTCCCTTTCCCCTACACTGCTCTCTAGTAAGTCATTCCCCAACTTATACTGGAACCTGGGGTTGTTCCTACCCAGATGCAAGACTCTACACTTACCCTTGTTATATTTCATTAAATTTTTCCCTGCTCAACTCTCCAGCCTGTCCAGATCTCGCTGAATGGCAGCACAGCCTTCTGATGTGTCAGCCACTCCTCCCAGCTTGGTGTCATCAGCAAATTTGCTGATAGTACTCTCTAGTCCCTCATCCAAGTCATCGATGAATATATTGAATAATACTGGTCCCAGTACCGACCCTTGAGGCACTCCACTGGATACACGCCTCCAACCAGACTCCGCCCCGTTGACCACAACTCTTTGGCTTCTTCCCCTTAGCCAGTTCACAGTCCACCTCACTACCCGAGAGTCTAGACCACACTTCCTCAGTTTAGCAGCAAGGATGCTGTGGGAGACTGTGTCAAATGCTTTACTGAACTCAAGGTAGACCACATCCACTGCTCGGTCATCATCTATCCCTCGTGTTATATCCTCGTAAAAGGCTATGTGGTTAGTCAAGCACAACTTCCCCTTGGTGAAGCCATGTTGACTGTCTCTATATACAACTCCTGTGCACATTTCTGCTCAGACTCGTCTTTCTCCTGCTCCACACTAAACATAAAACATGGTTATTTTTATTTATTTTGAAGTATGCAAAATGTACAACAAAATCCTGTAAACTTTGCCTGTCAACCTTAGTTTCTAGGCTTTTCTAGCTTTTAAATGCTTGATGTCATAAACCTATTTTACTATAAACCCCAGTATTCTCTGTCATTTTACTCTAATTAAAGTTTTGGAGATATTTTGCTTTACATCTGTGCGTATTCTGTGAAGAACTATCACTTTTTCACCTGTCAATTCATTCTCAAAAGTAGGAGGTCTTTTAAAATTTTAGAGAAGTTACTCCAGGAAGATTCAGCATATTCAGGATTCAATGACATCCTAAGTTAGTCTGTATCAGGTGAGGAGGTATTTTCAGCATCACACTATGATAGCCAGCCTGCTTACAAGTTCTGTTTCATCCATGAGAAGGCTTTTCAGACTAGAAGCATTTTGAAAACAAAGAAAATACTTAGAACTTACTGAAGATAAACAATTTCTAGGCATCAGCAAAAAGTGTAAAAACACATTCAAAGTAACAGGTTCTTCTGCTGGTTAAAGTTCCTCAACAGAACTGGAAAGATAAGTCCAGGTGAAGAACACATTCCATACATTTTGTGTCATAGATTTGATAATGGTGTTCTGAATTTTGGAAAACACATAGCTGCTTGATTCGAAGTTTGTCTGCAAGCATCATTCTCTTCATTTTCATTCAGATACAAAGATTCTGTAAAAAAAACTGATGTGATGATAATATTCTAGCAGATACTTGTTTAGCTGTAATAAAGCAAAACCAAAATACTTTTCATTAATTTTCTCCACACCATGAGAAAACTACCAGTTTCTACATAACTCCTCTCTCTCGCTGATGAGAATTAAACTTTGTCATCTGTTAAAACACAAAATATAATATAGTTTTAAACCTCATAAAGACTAAGACATGGAGCATAACTCCTGTTTTTCAGTTTCAAAGGTAAATTGATCTATAATCAATGTGGGGATTTTAGTCACATTCACAGCTTTTCAATTGAATGAAAGCAATCATTTCCATTTTCTCTGCTTTCTAGACACCATGAAAATACAGATTCAGTGTTCTGTAAATGGAATCAAATTATTTATTATACCTATTAATATACATATGTGTTATCCTGAATTGCATGTATTGGTTATTACATAGTACAGATGAATCACTAACTACTTAATATATGGTATTACTTTTTCACCTATAGAAAATAATCCAATTCATGACATTTACCAAACTACAGAAATTTTACACACTACACATATCTGAAAGTGTCTATCCTGTCTGATCAAATCACTAAATTAATGATGCAATCATATAAAACATCTCCTTCTAGTTAAAATTTTTGCTGTATCTTAATAGACATTTATATGTCAAGTCCATCATTTAGAGGGCATAATTTCCATACAGACCATGAAAAAAAAAATAGATTTTCTCCTATATTTAGTAATATGGGATTTCCTCACATCGTCTACTTCTTGTTACCAGGAATTCATGCATGTGAGTAAAAAATAGCAACCTTACAGTATTTTCAAAACTTTAAATGTCTTCCTTAATGTAAGGAATTAATGGCCAGTAGGATCTGCTGTATCTTAAAATATGGATAAAACCAGAGTTCTGTCTGAGGAATTGGACCTTGTAAGCCATGTACTTCTCTGATTTTTTTATATCTTTCCATTTTGTTGTAAAAGTTCAGAGAATATTACACCCATCTCTGAGGATGTGTTGTGTCTAGCTCTCAAGTGTAAGTGTAAGAGCTTATTTCACTTACAGCATTTTTGAAAAATACTGCCTTCAGCAATCTAAGAGCTGAAGCCGCCTTGCAACCACGGCAGGGGGGCAGCTCCAGCAGCAGCAGTGGGAGTTGACTTTGATGACCCCATGACTGCGTTTCAGTCCTCATCAGTCAGTAGATACCCCTCCACTCCCCCAGCACGTAATCTTTTTGTAACGTGTTTTGCAAAGTTGTAAATGAGAGGGTTATTTGTGAGATGGGGCTTTTAGATGGTGAACACTGTGTTAAAAACTACAAAACTGTCTTTACCCATTAACAGCTCCACTGGTTGCCAAACTGCACTAAATTTGCACTAAATTCTGACTGCTGGCAGCAAAGCATCTCAGCCAATGCTCGTGTGACTCTAGGATTTTGTCCTTAAAAGAAAAGGTGATGTTGGCTAAGTTTTGTCCAAGGCATGTGTGGTAGTGGCAGATGTTCTTGGCAATTGTTAAATGAGCTCCAGATGGTAGCTTAGAAGTTTGACCTTAAACATTTTCTAACCTTCAGCTGCAATTTTTAAATGAAGAGATGTGTAGATGCATGGTTTGTTCATTTTTTCTCCTGGATTTAGACTGAAGATAAAATGATGAGGTTCATCAAGAAGATGGATGATGATATTATCTTGTCTTAAATTCATTGCAAGTGAAGTTTGACGGAATCATCTGTTCACCATTATCTGTGAAAAGATTTTTAAGGTGAAAGCAATAGCCTGGTAATTTTGTTCTTTTTAGTCCTCATGGAAACTAAAGAAACTCAATTTTCTGTTTGAATCTTTTATTCATTGTCTGATAAAATTTCATCTATTTATGCAGATTGTTTTCTGCTAGGCTGCTCAGAGTAAACCCTAACTTGATGTGTTTATCCTAAGAGAGAACAAAGCACTCAGCTCTGAGGTTCAAAGAATTCTTTTAATTTGCTTTCTTCTTCAAAAGATGATGTACATATTTTTAGATCGTTTACTACTCTTAGCAGAGTAATCACCAGGTAGTTTGCCAGAGATTGTAAGAAAGTTCATCTCCACAGGAAGCTTTGTAATTTAGAAAATAACATCTAAAATCGTCGAACTCTCCTGCCTATTGGAATTTATTCTCTATGCGCAGGAGGATAACTCATTGTTCATTTCCTCATTAGAAAAGAAAACAACCCATCATTGCAGTAAAACTCCTGTATGCCACTTACAGAATGGGTATGTGTAGTAAGTGGGTTGTTTTGAATGCACAACAGGCTTGTGCTGTAAAATCATTGTCTGTTTTTGAATTAATTAATTTTCTCTTTTTTTTTTTTTTGCTATAACAACACCTATAATTCTACCCTTTACACTGCAAATTATGCTCTGAAGTTCCATTCTTTCCAGCAGAGAGCAAGTGAAAGTTCATCTCAGAAGGGCAGCAGGCACAGGGCAGGAGCCAGATCCTTTCAGGCCGCGAGGTGAGGGCAGAGCAGAGGGGACACACCACAGCTAGGTTCTGCACACCCCACTTCCCTCCCATCGAAATGATGGTGGTGTGAAGGGTTGGGGTCCTGTCCGTGCCTCACCTCAACACGGGCTTAAAACCACAAGGGAGATGCATCCGTGAACAGGACTCCAGGATACTGCTGCATCCAGCAGTTTAGATACAGTTGTAACAATAAAAACATCAGATATGGTCTGAAGCTGTAGAAAGTGGAATCATACAATTGTTTAGGTTGAAAAAGAACTTTAAGATCAGCCAGTCCAACCACTAACCTAGCAATGTCAGGTTCACTACTAGACCTTTTCCCTAATCACCGCTTCTTCAAGTCTTTTAAATACCTCCAGGGATGGTGACTCAACCATTTCCCTAGGCGGCCTGTTCCAACACTCAGTAACACTTTCAGTGAAGAAGATTTTCCTAATGCAATCTAAACCTCCCCTGGGGCAACCTGAAATCACTTCCTCTTGCTCTATCGATATCCTACCTCTTCAAATATATTTGACACCAGTACCACTGCACCCAAAATAATGAACCTCAGAAAGAAGACAGTCTAAAGAAAATCTGCAAGTAGAATCTGTGACCTCAGTTGTAAAGCACTTCTAGGTCCTTTTGAATTAAAACATCTCTGGAAATACTCACTTGGAAGTACTTAAAGGCTGCCATTGATCATATCTTTGATCTATAGATAATTCAAGAAAATAAGATCTAATAACATATCTTATTAAAGCTGATGAATGTAATCAGCAGCTTTCAGCATGACTGAATATTGAATGCTTCTTTATATAGCAATAACTCAAAAGAGTGAGGAGCCATTGCCCAAAGAAAATGGAAATAAAACCGTGAGGCTGAAAAGGATTCCCTGAAGTTAGTTGTAAAACAGTAGGGCTGTCGTATTGATTTATGTAAATGACTTTTCTCGTATGAGTATCAGGCAGGCAGGAGGACTGATGATCAAGAGAGCGACGCCAGGAGCAGGTGGGGAAGTTTGAGGACAGCCCCAGGTACCTGAAACAGGCACCTCGTTTCCCCCCAGCCATGCCCTGTGGTTTCAGCATATAAAAGACTCGTGATGCCCAGGCAGTGTCTGGAAGTGTAATCTGTGTCTCTTCCCTACAAACACACATACATGGGCTGTGGCCAAATATTTCCAAAGTGCACAAATCAAAAAGCTATAATAAAACTTTTTGCCACTAGTCTGTACTATGCTTTACATTGTCTGCTTGCTGGTGGGGGACTTTGTCCCATACACGAAGTAAGAGGTCCCTTACACAAGTATACAACCAGCACCAATATGATTTACCTACCTTTAATATGTATTACTTGTATTTTGGAGAATGCAGAGAGAAGATATTCTTGACTTGGCTGAAATATATGGAAAGTGAGTTTTTGTTTAAAAATACTAACTCGTACAAAGAATCTAATCACAGTTTGCTATAGACTTATTCATCATTGGATTCAGACAAATCCAATTGTTTTCTCCCTTTTTTTGCACAGAGACATCATGAATTGTAGCCTAAGGCCAGCTGACTGCTGCGGGTGACCACAGAATCACGGAATTGTTGAGGCTGGAAAAGACCTCTGAGATAATCAATCCAGCCTATGTCCCAACACCACCACATTGGTGAGACTATGGCACTAAGTGCCACATCCAGCCTCTCCTTAAACACCTCCAAGGATGATGACTCCACCACTTCCCTGGGCAGTGCTTCTATGAGGAAAGGTTTCCCGAGATTCAACCTAAACCTTCCCTAACACAGTTTCAGACTGTTCCCTCTCTCGTCCTGTCACTGGTTGCCCGGGAGAAGAGTCCAACCCCCACCTGACTACAACCTCCCTTCAAGCAGTTGTGGAGAGTGATAAGGTCCCCCCTGAGTCTCCTCCTCCCCAGGCTAAACACAATACAAGCTGAGGGCAAGTTTGGCCTCTGCAGAAGTGAGGAAAATCAGTTTCTTTTCAAGTCACTGTAGAATGAAAGTTCTTATACCAATAGCCATGACAAATTCATTAAGTGTAATTTGAAACCAGTCTGGTACAAAACTGTCCAGAAGTCTGTTAAAATCAATGTAACTGTGAAGTGAGTAATTAGAATTCAATCAGCAGGGAAAGTTGCTGATTCTTCAGACAGAGAAATCGATATATAGTTTGACAGAAATCATAAATTGTAATGGCTACATCCAGAAGGCAACCTGGTTTACACTTTTAAGTTCACCGATTAGTTACATCTTTCACTTGCATTCCCTCTGTGCATCTGCATGCAATACACATGGAGCACTCTCTAGCCATACTTACATTTTTTTCCTTAATCATGGAAATTGGACTCATGATAAGTAATTTTAACGTTCTGATCAAATTAGAAAAAACATCAATTTAAACCAAAGAAGCAGATAGAGACAAAGGTAGCTTTCTACATGCAAGAAAAATAATCAGGCAGATTTCTTTGATACTTAGGCTAAGTTTTAAGATAAATACAAAGATTTGTTCTGAAGATATCTCACAGAAGTTGTTCTGTTGGCATTTCAAGGATTTGGAGTCCAGTCTAGAAGAAAGCTGCCTAAGGTTCCATAATGGGCCTATAGGCACAGAGATGGCAGCTAAAACCCCTATCACTTCACAGCAGAAACTTGGGTATTTTAAGAAAGACGTTGGAACTTAAGTATGAAGTGTGCAATTTCTGAATCTGTTAAAATGGCCTTCTGAAATTTCAGGCAGAATGTGTTGAGAAGTATATATTTGCATCAAAGCTTCACAGTAAAGCTTTAACATAAACCTTGACACAAGCTTCTGTGTTTCACTTTTGGTTTTCAATATGTAGCCCCCTAACAATAAAGGTACAGAAAACCAATTTTAAATTATATGCAAATATATTTTACTACATGGTTTGAGACACCTTATCAAAAATAACCATTAACAATTTTAATAAAAGCATAAGAATAAAAAGTGAAATCACATCCAAATACATTGTGCTACCTGTTTTAAGCCATCTCACAAAAAATAAGCAGTAATAATTGTAGGAAGCTTCCTGAGCAAGGCCCGCCTATTTCAGACACTAAAGTTCAGCTCTGGAGCATGAGAGAAAAGCAAGGGAATTTTCTGGAATAAAATAAGCAGGAAAGAGATGAGAGAAGAGAGTGATGTGACCTAAAAAAATGCTAAGTAATAGATTTTATTTCTGTGATCTTTAGGCAGTCTTCAGTTCATCTGCACAGTCTTGGTTATAAAACAAAAAATCCATTTCTCAATCACGCAAGCTAAGCTTAGCAGTTACTCCATCTGCTGAGCTATGGTAGCAGGCAGAGGCAGAACTCTGTCCCTGGGTGTTGTTTGTATCCAGGGTACAGTGCCAGGTTGTAATTACAAGTGGTGATCTCTTTTTCAGCTGCCTGCATGGGGATTTGTACCAGGGACCTCCAGACTGAGGTAGCTGGGTACTGCCATTATTCATTTGTTCCCTGGGGACAGGGAAAAAAGATCAGTGGGTTGCAAGTGGGTCCTGCATTTCTGCCCTGGGCTGGTCAAGTCCAGTTTTCCTCAGGCCAGAGTATAAAGTCTCACTACGTTGCAACTCATCAGTCTCCTATTCAGGTCAACTGCGTGACTAGAGGCTGGTCTGTACAATCACAGGAAGTTATTGTTGATCCCGGGCTGCCCTGGTTTGCCACTAAGAGTAAACAATTTTACTAATCTAGTGTAAATCTCAGTTTTGTGCGTGTCTTTAGCTTCATCCTGCAGAGAAGCTCTTAAACCCTTTATGAGTTTCTGCCATTTAATATCATGCCAGATAGGCTCAGCTTGCAAAAAGAAAGTGCGTTGGCACCAGGCTTTCTTTTTTTATCACTGCTAAATATCAGGCTGACAAGACCGATAATCTTCCCTGATTACTTCCTTCACATTTTATTAGAACATGTTCCTGCATTCATTCAGATATTTAATTTCACTATTGATGGCTGCTTCCTAAAACCTAAACAATTCTGTCTTGGTTTGAAAAAAGGTTTATATGATATCCAATAATTGCCTTAAGTGACAGCAACCACCATCGCTAGCTCAATGCATTCTCCAAGGTTACTGGACTCAAGAGCATTTTCAACTACTAATTGTTTTTCTTCATGCTTCTTTGTTTTTCCCTTGGCCTGATAATTAATTTCTTCATTCCTTCCTCAGGTTTTCATGTTCACACACTAATTTTCTTCCTCAAGCTCCTGATATGTCTTTGTGTACTTTAACCTTCAGATTGAGCCACTACCCTCCTGAGCATGCACCTGCTTCTTACGTGGGACTCAGCTAAACAAGGTAACTCTAGAGCTGCCCCATCAACCTTAGGAAAGTTCCTGCAGATTTACACAGGTATGGCTAAATGTGGGGTTATTTACAGATGAAATACCTTTTCCTTTGCAGTTCCTCCAAGCACGTAGCACTTGATGGCTACGCGTAGTGGGAAGCTCTAGACTTTTCCCACTGGCTTCCTGGCTGGCCACTGTCTCATTAGAAAAAGCCTGAGGAACTGCTCTTTCGGTCTTCAAGCAGGGATTGACAACAGCTAATGGGAATTTCTAAGTAATCATAGCATCACAGGGACTTACACTCCCTCTGAGAAACAGTCCTGGAAGAAAGAGGTAAAGATCTGGCTATGCTCGAAGGGGAAGAAGAAACGAATTGCAGTGGCTGTCAGATTCTCTGTGGAAATAATGACTCAGCCTCTACGAATATGGAGGAGGGTGATGGGAGTGAGCCATAGCCACCATTACCTTCCGGACTTTCAACCCAAAGTTTCTGGCAGCATTAATGTGACAGTTGCTCATGCTCATGCAGGAGAGCAGGGATATGCCAGAACAAAATGTGTTACCTGTGCCCATTGGAAGCCACTAGTTGGCAACAGAATCTCATCCTCCCAGCACCATAAACTGCTGTTTCTGCCATGGCACGCATTCCCCACAGGTTTTGCAATAGCTGTGTGTAAATACTTGCAAATATTTATGCTGATTTACGAGATCACTCTATGCAGTGGAAATGAGAAATGTGAAATTTGTTGACCTGCTCTGATCAGTGATTAGTATCATCTCAAATGAAAAAGCGTGCATTCCTGGAATACAGGATATCTCATTATCGCATTTAGAGGAAAAAATTCTCTTACGAAGCATCAGTCTTTGTGGGCCTGTTGACTAGAAGAAAGCCATTCTGTCTGAATATTCAACCTACCCATACACACAAAGCTGCTATGCATTAAAAGGATGGAGAACTCATCTGTACTCTTCAATATATCAAATTGCATGTGGTTGATATTGCAGCTTTTCCTGTCAAATTATCCCATCTTTTCATGATGGTGATGATAGGTGGCAGTTTTGGCTTTCTAACACTAGGACAGGGAAAAAAGGACGATAGTGAAGCAGAAAGTGTGATCATAACAATGCAGAAATGAAAAAGGATGCTCAGGGGTAAGTGTAATACCTAAAAGGTGTTGTAACTCGTTTATTGAAAATGACCAGGTTTCACGCTACCATCATCTCCTTAAAGGATTGCATTCAATCCTCTTTGATGACTTAGAACTCTCATTTTCTGTATAACGTAATCTTTACAGGCAGCTGCTAGAGAATGCAGCATAATGAGGGCCAGTGCTGGATACAAGACACATTTATGTCATAAGGTGAATTTCCTACATTTTATTTGAAGTTGATCCATCAATTGCAAACCATGATCTGATGTAGCTAAATGAGAGGCCTCACTTTGCTGGTAGGGTGGCAGAACGGAAATCATACCTATAGCCTGCAGCCCCCGAACAGTATTAAAGCACTATGCATACACTTGCTGGGGACAAGGGGATCTGAGCCAATGCTCCCAACTCATTCGCTCTACCTTCTATAGAGAATACATTACCCTTAAATTAAAAAACATGTTCTGAAAGCATGTTTGGAAACACTTGGAAAAAAAAAGATAATCTGAAGACAAACTTCCCCCTATCTCATTTGCTAAATACCATTTAATTCCTTTACTGAAACATCTCTCTTCTCCCTCTCAATGCTCTGTCCACAAAAATTGGCCGTAAGACTGGTGATTCAGTGGGAGCCTGAATCTTTCCATCTTGTTAGTCCCTGCTGATGGCTTTGGGGCAGTTCTCTGTAAAACCTGTTGCTTCACAGCTGGCAGCTAGCTACTGGATATCTCCAACTCTGCCTGGAAGACAGCATGTGACAATAATTTTCTGCAGGTCCTGGGGTGTAAGAAGAGCAATCACAGGTGAAAGCTTTGGACTGGCCCAAGCTAGAGACACAATAGGAGCCAAATTTCACGTTGTGGAGTTCTGAACTTCTAGATTAATAAATCCAGCTACAGTGAGAATATATTTAGTTCTGTGTGGTGTATGGACCTCTGATAGCAGGGTGTTAATGGGATTTGCTAGTAATGGTTTCCCTGTGAGCTGCCTAACATATATGGGTTTTTTACAGCAGATGATCTTGAAAATTCTGGCTATTTCAATTTATTTGCTTTTGAAAACATAGCTTTGGCGGTCAGTGTTATTACACTGACACAAGCAGCAACTGTGTACCTAACACCGGTCTGATGTCTGTGAAAGAGATTAAGGAAAATAAACAAATATTCCTGCTACTTTAATTCACTGCTGGAAGTTTCAATCAGTTTTGTAAGCTCAGCTCTTTTTAGATGGTCTGCAAATTTGAAACAAGAAAATATACAGATATATTTATAAATCAAAAGTGTATATAACAACATGTATGCATGTAGACTTATACATCTGTCAACCTTAAAACATATGATAAAAGAATAGTTTAAGACAGCTGCAGTTGGAAAATGCAGTCGATGATAACCCACAAATGTTAGATTAAGGATGCTAAGTGTGTACAAGACCCACTGTTCATGCAGTTTCTTTTATCTAACATTGAAATAATAAAACTTCAATCTCTACTGACCAAAAGCTTTAAAGTTTATAAACAAGACAATAAATAGTTTTATCTGTGCTTTAGCTCTACAAATACTGTCAAATATTTACCATGGTAACTATAAAACTTTCCTAAACAATGCATTTTATACCTAAGCATTTAGCTTTAAAGGGGTAATTATGAAATAAAGCAATTTTTTTTGGTAAAGCAAACAAAAGAATAACAGGTCGCTTTGCTTACTCTTTAGCTCTTTTCACACAGAAATTAAAAAACAACAAAGACATCTAAGCTTTTCCATTTCCAAAATTTTATTAAATTCCCAAGCACCTTTTTTTTTAAAAAAAAAACAAACAACAAAAACACCCAACAATTTAAAAATAAGTTTTCCTAGTTTGAGAGCACCAAGGTAAAATGTTTTCTGAGTTGCTTGGACCATGTGGCAATGATAAGGGCAGAGTGGGGCAGCTGTGCCCATGGGAAGGAGAGGATGGGTCAGATGACCCAAATGGGCCAATCATGGTATTCCTTTCCATGGTGCTCAGTATAAAAGGGACCCTAAGAGAGGTCCTGGTGCTTTGAATGTTTTCTGTGTTGGAGGGAATGCTGTTAGCTGTTCATGGTCTTTCATTGTGTCACTGGTGTTTCTGTCTCCTGTTTTTACACTGTAGAGGAGCACCATTCATCAGGACAGGTTGCCTTTCCCTGCCTTCTCAGGTGGGAGTGCTGTGCTAGCTCCGAGGCTTTCTTTTCTGATTTTTTTGGCCATTCATTGGGACTCTGGGCTCAGGAGCTCCTGTCTACTGCTGAGCCCAGTCTGGGACTTTTCCTGCTTGGGGGCTAGTTGCCTTCTGGAAGGTATGGGCTCAGTATTACATACATATTCACTTGTATGTATTTGTATATAACACAACATCTTTTCTGTTATTGTTAATTCTTTCTTTTTTGTTAAACTAGTTCAAGTGTTATTTTCCAACCTCAAAGTCTCTCTCCATGGTTCCCTTGTTAACCTCTCCTGTGAAGACGGTGAAGGGGGATCATGGAAAGATTTTGTCAGAGTTTAGTGGCTGGCTCAACCGTAAACTTTGACAGGAGTATAAACAATCATTCCATTTGTTAAGCCTAGATCAGTTGTGTACTAGGAAAGGTTCTTGAGAATATGCCACAATTCCACTGGTTGTTAGCTAGTGCTTATTTTTCCAATAGATGTTTTCCCACATAAAGATGAACCCTAAAATTATTTTAGATTCTCTCATGGATGGGGTGATAGATCATATTCGCCTCTCTAAGTGTGGAGTAACAGTCTCTAGCAATGAAAGCACTGCATGAGTGCACTTGCAGAAGTTGATAATCTGTCCCAAGTTACTTGGCAAGTGTTCTTAAATTTCATTTTGAAGATGAAGAGATGGAAAATTATGATAGTATCTGGAAAAGGTGAGTTCAGAAGCCACAAATCTAAAGAAAATCCTGGCCAGAGGAATGAGCTATTTAAAGCATCCTTAAGAACACCACCTTTGTTCAACAGGTTACAATGAGACAGAGACACAAAGAAGGTGACTTACACTGAATTAGTGAGATAAATTCATTGCAAAATTCAAGCATAGAATAAAGGATGATTACCCCTTATTGAGGAAACAATCTGCTCTGGGTTTTGGTTTCTTTAGTAGGAAGCAATGATTTACCATGTAACCACAAAGAAGGTAGTGAGCTGTACTGTGTCCCTTGGGAAAAGAACAAGAAGAAAAGGGCATGAAATCAATGAGGGGAAATTAGATTGGCTATGAGAAAAAGTTTCCTAAAAAAATAAAGAAAAATCTTTTGGAGAAACCTAATTACTAGAGAGAAAGTAAGCCAAATCCTGCAGAGCATGGTTTGTATACACTTGAGCTGAGCCAAGGGAAATTAGCAGGAAAACTGTGAGATGTGTTAGGATTTTATGATCCTCAGGCTCCATCATGGATTTCACTTGACTTTTCTAGCATTTTGCAACAGTAGAGCCTGAAGGCAGGAAAAGCGGCAGTGGGTATGTGACAGGAGGGAAATGCCTTCAGCTACAGAAATTTCTGCAGTCACCCATGTTTCCAGAACTGCTCCAAGCCTAGCTTCCAGCCTGAGCTGAAACAGTTCTTCCAGATCTCCTCTTCTTTGAACAGTCCAACATTAGAAGCATATTTAGTTTTCCCAGGCTACCCTTCTTTTTAGTATGTAAAGTTAGGCCCTTTAGTGTTTGGAAAGCTTAATTATGCCATTACAAAGATACAGAGTTTAATTGCCCGTGTATGCTGATGACTCCCAAATCCATGTTCCCTCCCAATCTTAACTAAGAGCTTTTACTATGTGAGGGTGTTCCCAGAACCAGGAGCACACATAATTTCAAACTATGATCAGACCAAGAGGAGGGATAAGAGAATGAGGTGTGCAACTTCATCCACCCTAGTAGATCTCACGTTAAACAGCACTACATGATGGTCAACTCCACCAAATACAACAGATCTAGTGTACATCAGTGTAGTAATTAAACTAACAGTTTATAGCTAAAAGAAGATGGCCCACCAGAGCAATCACCATGGTCTCAATGTAATATCTTCATCTAAAAACCCATCTGTGAGAATTTTTTTGGCAGAAAACAGGCAATAATAAGGCCCTCTTGGTTATGCCCTCTCAAAAGCTATGTTTTGTTTTATACATGGCTCAACTTCTAGCTAAAGGGAAGTGTGTGATGAGCAGTGAAATTGCTCCCAAATCTTAAGCTAGCCAGCGTGCATCTTACATCCAATAAAGGCCATTTGACTAATTTTACTCAGACTGCTCCTGTAATAACACCTTGTGGAGATGCAAAGGTATAGGACAGTACTGACACTTGGTCACATGTGAACTATTACATCACCACCAAACACCTAGGGCTAATGCCTATATCAGTTTTTTTAGAAAAATAATCTGTAGTTTTCTATCTATTTCCTACTACATAGTCTGCCTAGTCTTTATCCTACTTTCGACTCTCATTTGCCCTAGAATTTCTCAGCATTTTTTTTTCCTGGCACATACGAATACCCTAATGTCATAATTTGCTCAATGTCTGAATCCAGGCTGTCAAAATGGATTCAAAATGTGTCCAGTGGTCCTAATAAGCAATGAAAACATTCAACATGTAGTACAATGCTGACACTGAGTAGGAGAACTTTATACTGGTTTATTTTGTTCAATCTTTTATCTGTGCTTCAGGGCAGATGCCAGACTGTCATGTCACAGTATTTCTGCTTTTTATTTCAGGTATTTTAGGACAGAAGAGGAATCAGAACACTGGAATTACACATTTAATCATATAGCATCTTGTTTCAACAGATTGTGAATCACTTTGGAGGCACAATCAGTTTCATGTATCAGTTCATCTCTCCGTCGATTTATATAGACAGGTTGTCAACAAACGTTGAATCAGTGTAGAACTTTCCACTATTGAGAGTGCTGATGGGAGTAAGAGAATTTTATTTGTTTCACATTCAGGGGATGTGGAGAGAGCAAAGCACAATATTCAGATTTTACTTCTCCGATATCTAGTAGTCATGTAAAAGATAGTGAAATTGCTCTAAGATGGGTTTTGGTGGTTTGGGGTGTTGGTTTTTTTTCAGCCTGTGTAATGCCTAGAGCAGTCACTCATAGCTGAGAAGTACAGACTCCACAGTAAGGCTGAACTACTTCGGTCAAAATTGAAAGACAAGCATGAAGAATATATCTTTCAAGATCTTTATGAATGCCTTTAAAGCATTTAAATCAAATAGCTAAGAAGTTCACAATTAATTTTGTGTGAATGATTTGATACCGATAACAAACACCAAAGAAACTGCCTCTGAGTTAGGCACTGTAATACAATATGCTCTTCTCTTCCAGGAGATAACCATAATGAAGCATTATTTGGCAGAACGAGGATAAACGTTTCCCCTTCTCTAGAACTAGACAAAGGAGAAATTACAATGTTACAGCTTTTCCAAAGACTGTTCAAAAGCCTGGAGAAACAGATCTCTTTTGGAATTTTCTCAGGAAAGTGATGAAGGCTTTCAGAAGAACTTCCCCCTTAATTTACAAGCCACATTTCAACAGAAAGCCTTCTGATGATAGTTAACAACCTCATTCATTCATTTGTGGTCTGTGATTCTGTGGCAGGGTAGCAGTCCTCAGATCTTATTTTTGGAGTGAGATGATGCATTTTTGGTGAAAGTATGACTTGATTTTTAAATGAACTGTCCAGGAAGACAGCATAAGGTGTGGGATGGGATCATGGGAAGACCAGCCCATGAGTGGGTTAACCATGGAGTCAGGACAGGTTGCTCATTGTTCAGGGCTTTATCCAGAATCTTGTCCTGAAAACCTCAATAAATGGAGCCAGCAAAACTGGATATACTTCAGCCTAAGATCTAAATGTCCCATATAATAGCATGAGAACATACATACAATCTACTCACTTGGTGCAGCTAGGGCAGAGGGAATAAGACAAGGGGAGCTAATCCTAACCTTTCCACTTACACCTGTAATTGGAAGCCTTTTTTAAATGCAAAGTGAATTCACTTTTCCAGAAAATCATTTTTCAGGACATTCTGGGGCATTTTCCAGCCCTGCAGCACCTGACAGAGTAGTAGCTGCCATTTGAAGAACATTTTAGAGTTGGAGTAAGATAATGCACTAATCTTCAGAAAAAGAGATTACTGCTACTGTCCTCTTTGGCAGTCTTTTGAGACAGGAGTCCATTAGAATAAAATAGCTTCTCATTTAAGTGCTTAAGTTGTATTTGGTTTTAGAGACTTCTTAAAAATGAAACTTTAATAGTTGAAGAACAACAACTTTGAATTGCCTAATGTTTTTGAACGAGCGCACAACTTGCTTAAAAAGGCTTTGATAATTACCCCAGCATGCCAGTTACTGAGCAAATGAATTTTGTACCAAGTCGCTAGCTGTCTTTATAGAGAAACAAGCAAATGCCCCATAGCAATGCTTAGTAGAGGCAAATTTTAGCCTTCTAACAGAAAAGGAGCATGTTGTAGGTGGTGTATTTCTATCTAATTAGCTGAAAATTAAAAAAGCTCAAGGAAATAAAATTAACTACTTGCTGAATGGTTTATGCCCTAGAGGAAAAGACACCTTCATAATGATAAAATGCTTTTAATCACCAAAGATTTGTCTAATCGGCTCTATATTGATATACAACACACAGCACTGAAACTGTGCCAGTGTAGCCCATCCCAAAATTCACAGCAGTAAATGATAATGGCACTTCGAGTGAATTTGCCTAATCTAAAAAAAACCCTCTGAAGGTCTAATCCTTCCCCTTCAGAAAAGGATCAGGCCAAACAGGTACAGTTTCATCACAGCTGCTGCTTGATTCATGCTTTTCATATTACATTTGTCTTTAAACGTAAAAATTCCAACTTCTAACTCTTTGAAATGTGTGTATCTGTGTAGGTGGCAGAATTAGCTTTGCCATAAACTTTGAAAAATATCAAATGGAAACCTGGGTTGTGTGGAAATGTCAGTAAGAGAAAGGGATTTTCTAACAACTCACAGCAAGGGTATGTGGGGTTTTCTGTCCCACCCCTCATGTGGGAAGGGCCTGAATGCCCACAGGGGTTTTAGGGGGCTTACCTGGGGTGCACTAGTGGTCCCACAGAAAAGCGGTTCTGTAACTTTGACAAATGCTTCACGCCAAACTTTCCCCCATGACTGTCACTGTTAAGCCAAGCTAAAAATCTACAAAGAAAACGTCCTTAAAGAGCTCAAAATGGTTTTAAACTGTAGAGCAAAGGTGGTTTTATTTCAGCAAATTGACCTGTAATTTTTGGCAGGTTTCAGTTTCAATTCACGACCTGTTACCTTTCTTCTCCAACTGCACCGACTACTCCTGTTACTGCCAGGAGGCATCACCACCTGGCTCCTGCTCTCTCACTGCTTTCAGAAGATGACTCTGCTACTTTAACCATTGAGCCGCTCCTCTACCAGAAGTCACAGGGAACATGCAGAAACCTGCCAAGAATAGGGTTTCTGATGCAGACGCTGGCTCTGCACCCACCCCGCTGACTCAGACAGACAGCCGCCACTTTCGTAATTTGTTGCTTTTTTGCTACATGTCAGGCTTCAGAAGGTGCTGATTGCATTTACATAGTTGATGAGCTTCCTAATCCAGTGTCTAATTTCACCTGCATGTTGAATTTTTAATCTTGCGAAGATTCTTAAATCCGTAGCTGGAATGTGCCCTCTGCACTGGAAGAACCTGTGGCGGAACAAGTATTATATAAGCTAAACGCGCAGGGTTGGTTTTTTTTTTATTAAGTTGTAAAACAAGACTTGGCTTTATCCCAGAGCAATTAATTTATTCCTTTAACTGAAAAAAAAAATCAAGACATCTGATCTTTTCAGTGTTATATATAACTTTAATCAGTTGGTGGGTACAGTCTGAGTAGATCAATCTGAAGAAATATGTTTGCAGCATATACTTATTGAGTGAAATTAAATCTACAACATTCAGAAGGTTAATCTGTATATCCTTATTAGAGGCTTCAGTGGCCTTCATTACAATCTTCCGAGTGTATTTCCTCAGACAACTAAAATTGAGTAGGCATGTTGTTTTTCTCTAAAATCTCACTGGCCATCAGGGACTAATAGATCTGTAATTTAAATATGAGGTTGCATTATTTTTGTTAGGGCATATGGTTATCATAGTATCACATGCCTGCTAGGGTGTCTAAAAGGGGGAATGTGTTCAACTTCTCTGGAATAGCAAAGAGTTAGCATATTCTGCTGTTAAACTTCTTTCCCTTCCCCCTTCCTCCCCTCTTATTTCTACTAGGGAGCCAGACAAGCTACAAATGTGAAGGAAAAATTTCCATGTGAATCCATGGTTTTAAAGGAAAAGAAGGGAACAAAATGTTTGCTCCCTGCCTGAGTCTGTGCTGAGCTGCTAACCTCTATGATGAACTGCAACAAGGGAAATCCTTAAGTGAGACAAAAAAAGGAAATTTATAGCACCACAGTGAGGCTATATGTACTCACACAACCCCAACTAAGCTGAAGCAAAATGGCTTAGTGCTTGGATTGGAAATCCATTGGGAACACCTGTGTGCACAGGTCTCAGCTGACTATGGCTGCTGCAGATCTTGGAGCCCTTTTCAGTTGAACATGTGTTATCCCCAGTGTCGAGGTAATTACATTCTGTTTAGTTAAACCTCCCTGGAAATCAGAGCAGCACACAGTTCTCTACCGTCTGCTCTGAAATACTGTCTTGAACTGGTTGACAATGTTCAGCTTCACGCCAAAGGCAGTTTTTGCTTCGCTGGTTGGAGAAGTGATCCCTGTGTACTGGCTGTTACAGCGTGCGAGACAATTTGAGATCTGTTAGGGTGAAAGATGTTGTAAGGACGTGAAGTGTTATGTTACTGTTATTCCAAGAAAAGCCTTGTGCTCTAAATGAGCAATAGGGCAATGGCTGGGAGCATTTCAGAACTAAGTGTTGGAGTAATTCGAGGGCCATAGCACTGCAAAAAAATGCCTGAAGGAGAGAGAGACAGATAGAAGTGGTATGAGTACAGCTCTGGAAAGTTAGAACTTCTCTGTGCTTACTCCATCTTAGCAAGAGCTAGACCTACTTCTTCAAGGACTTCCTTGAAGAAATGTAAGCAAAGCAATGTGCCCGTTAAAGGGAGATAACACTTGTCTACGTGGCTGGTCTATTGTCACAATAACCCGATAATATTTGTAAGGCACATATGAAGTGCTAATAAGCACTAATTAAATATTTTTTTTTTTCTCTGCCATCCCTTTTCCCACAGACTACAATGAAGTTTTTACGCTACCTATTTTAGCAGGTAATTACATCTACGGCTTGCCTCTACCTGGCAGCTTAGACGCATTTATTTCGCCAGCGCAGGGAGAAGCCTACCTCTGGATGCGCAACAGCGAACGAAACCTGTTAGCGAAGCGCTTAATCTCAGGGGCGCTCAGAGGCAGAAGCGGCGCGCAGCTCGCCGCCCAACGACGCGGGCTTGCAGGCACGGCGGCGCCGAGGCGGGCAGGCGAGGGAGCAAACGTTGTATTTACCTGCCCCCGCGGGGACCCACCCACCCGGCACCGGGAGAAGAGGGTGGGGGGGGTCTTTCCTCAGCCCGCCCAGCCCTCAAAGTTTTGCGGTGAAAGTTTGCGTGTCAGCGCCGTGGCGGAGACGCCTCCCGGGAGCGCCGGGCAGGTGAGAGGCTGCTGCGGGGCCCCCGCCCGGGGCGGGGCGGTGAGTGGGTTTGCTGCGGGTTTTCCAGACCCGGGAGTTTCACCAGCGGGAGGAGGAGGCAGCGCAGCCGTCCCGGTATGTTAATCGCGGACCGCCCCTAGGCGAGCCCCCTTTCTTCCGCTCCGGTTCTCCGTGGCAAGGGGCTCCCACCCCCGGGATCGGCTGTCGAGGGTCGCCACCCCTCGGAGAGAGGGGCTACGGCTCGTCCCGAGCGCCCAGAGCTCCCCGCAACTCGCAGAAGTTGAGGGGAATGCTGAGCCCCCCGCTGCGGCACCGTGCGAGGCAGCGCTCCGCAGAACGACCAACTTTTCTGCTGACTCTTCACACCCCTCCCCACCCACCCCATCGTCACACATCGGGAATTCAGGGCACGTCTCCAAAACAACTACAACAACAGCAACAAAATGGCTAATATTGCTTGTGAGTTTTCAAGCAGTAGAGTGAATGGTTGGGGCAGACTGCAAGTCAGCTTGGCATGCTGATAACACCTCGGTTCACTGCAGTCAATAAACAAAACGGTTTCATTTCACCAATCTTAAAAAGGAGAATCTTCCTTTGACTCAGTCTTTTTCCTAATCTCCCCTATCCTAAGAGGGGAAAGAAAGTCCGTCTCCAAACCTGCTAGAAGATGGAGAGCCATCAAGTTGCTGTCTCATAAACCCTGTTTCTGTTTAACTTCCCAAAATCCAGGTGTCTTTCATGGGACGGCTCGCTGATTTCAAGCAATGCTTCAGGCAGGTAAGAGCTGAGCATGCCAAACCTGTATTTGTCTGCTGAGGTTCAGTAGGGTCCCCCAGACCTGACTAGGAGCCATTGTGAAGGATAATAATATGGCTTTTTCCTTTTTAAAGCGAGATATCCTGCAGCTATAGAATGGAAACCCTTGGTGTTGAATATTCTGGTAAACTGGTGAAGTTGGCAACCTATCACTTTCAATACTGGAGTGTCTCCTCCATTCTCTTTAAGTAAGTGAAACTTTTCAAGATGCTAATGTGTTAACCTACTTTGTCCTGGGAAGAACAACTCTGCATTTACCTGTTGTTAACAGAAGCATAGCTTTTGTTTGTTTCTCTATAAAAATAGTTATTAGAACTGCAACTTTAAATTCACCTGCAGATGGTTGAGGGTTGCTGTGTGGATTAAACTTATATGATCTGAAGTTCAGTAGGATTTATAGTTGGGGACCAGGACCAGGTAAGTGGTTGTATTTGTGCATGTTCTCAGAAGCAATGCAGGTGCTGTGGACTGCTTTCAGCCACCTAGTACAATTAATATGGAAAGATTTGATGACATCAGAAACGAACATATGCTTCTTTACTAAATTGAGTCTTGTTTACATCCATTGCTTCATTAAAAGGACTTTTTTCTTTGGAAATATACTGCAAGAATAGCAAGGAACTGGTGACTTTAATAGATTAAAATGGCCAAATCAAATGCAAACCATATTTTCTTTGCCATGTTTTGTATATAATATATTGTATTCTATAAAGTGCATTAATAAGAAAACATAATTGCTATAACAACATTGTGGTCTGCTATGTAACAACGGAGAGTGAAGCAGAAAAATGCTAAATATGTGCAGCTTTGCTGGGTGAGAAGTTACTTTGGTGATGCTGATGTTTGGAATTTCCTGACTGCTCTTGAAATTTTAAGTTTTTTAATTCTGTGGTTGTAAAGGGGGTTTATTGTTTCACGATTTTCAGTGGGTGAACAGAGGATGCTCACTTTGTTTAAATGGCTAGCTCAATTTAAAAGAAATCCCTGTGTATTTCATATAAAAAATTTCATTGTTTTTTGACTTATGAAATTCTAACAAAATTATCTTAACTTGGTTTGCAAGATTGTTAGGTAGTGATTGTCTGTTATTGCTGGTGATAAGTTGTGCAGGCCAGATGGTGTCTTCAGTGACACTAGCACAACCTTCTTAGAAGCAACTCTTTAGGTGAAGAAGTTGCTGAGGTGTCAGCAGGACTGGAATACCAGTGAGTCTAGGTGGTGAATATCTCTCCCTTTTGGGCACCAGATCCTGAAATCCTGTCTTTTATGGGGTCAGAAACTCATCAGTGCACTGCTCCATCTGTAGTCAGCCCCTATGGTTAAGCTTGTCAAATTGTTGACCATGGCCCTAACCCGACCACTCCAGTAGATTCCTGTGGACCAGAAGTGCTACCTTATGGAAACTTTGGTTTGGGATTTGTTGTTGTTGTTTATTAATTATGATTTCAACAAACTTTCTCAGCAGCACTGACTTTGGTTATCTTGATCTGGTTACACCCTTGATTTATATTTCTGTAAGGACTTTGACTTTACCCAACCATAATACTCAGCTGGAGAAAGAAAATGGCAAATACTTCATGTTTATTCCTAGTGACGATTGCAATAAACCAAAAAGAAAAAAGAGTAGCACTGCCTGATATGAGGAACTGTGCAAGCATTGTTAAGAGCTGGAGCTGTGCCTTGTGCTAGTTGTGAAGCCAGAAAGTTGAGATGTGGACAGTGGAAAGGTGATCCTCCGGAAAGGTGATCCTCTGGCATCACTTAAGCATGAAGTAGGAGACAAGCTCATAGGAGAAGTGAGGGAGGAGGGGAACTGTTGAAGTGAGAAGATATCCTTGCCTTCTTCTGCTGACTGAGCTGAAAGTAGCCTGGGCCAGTGTCCAGCAGGACATTCCTCAGTGTGAGATTTACTTGCCATGATACTCCAGTGGAGGCATCAGAAAATTTGTTGCTTCTTTGGGTAAGGAGGGAAGCAAGAAAATAAAAAAAGACAGCCAGTGTATGAGGTTGCAATAGCGTTATGTGTCTTTTTCTCATTTTGCTTTCATTAGATCAGTTGTGTCAAAGGAGATTCTGAGTGGGTGGGATTTTGTGGTAACCCACGGTAATATGAATACTTTGACTATTATAAAAAACATCTGTTTTTTTCATCAGTATTCTGCTGGCTAACCACTCGTCTTGATCACTCTTTTTTTTTCTTTTTTTTTTTTCTTCTCCAGATGAAGGGAAAAAAAAAGATGGAAAGGAATTAAAGGTTTTTAAATAGTTTGAGGCAATCTAGTGCTTTCCTTTTGTATGTTTCTGGTTTCGGAACCAGGTGATGGTGAGAGCCATATCTTAAGGTAGTCAAACATGTTTAAGATAGTCAAGATAGTCTTAAGATAGTCAAACAATGAGATGCCATTGGTTTTACGTGGTCTGGAATATGAAGGAGCCAGGAATGGTACCTGAGTGCTGGTGGTGCCTCTCCTCAGCTGCAGGTGTATCTGCTTGCCAGGAAGAGAAAGGTGAATGATCCTGAAATGAGGAATCCTGCCAGAAGCAGGAGATGCACTCTTTCCCCATTTTTGGGTGGCTGTGCTATTTCAACTGCGTGTGTTGGCCCTGTACATGAATGTGCGTCTTTGAACGGGACACAAAACACAATGGGAAAAAATGTAAGGATTTTACATTAATGGAATGTGCATTCCCGAAAATCTTAAATTTGACAATAGTATTAAACAATTTGGCCTCAGAAGTGACTGGTTATAAACTTGTCAAGTTTCTACATTTTTATTGCAAAAAGGTCTATATTGTCATCTAAGACGTGTAATATTTTTACCTGCCAGATTAACTGTTTCTTCATGATGGATAAGAACAATATGTAGTAATCTCTCTCCAGAAATCAAAGGGAGTTGAAAATTTGGGATGCATGTATCACTGACATTTTCTGTGAAGACTTGAGTGGAAATGGATGGGAAGTTGGGGTCCATACTTCCAAAAGAGATGGGGGGGAGAGGGAGAGGTTGGGCTAAAGAAGGAATTTAATTCAGCGTAGGTAAGAAGGACATGACCCCTTAGTTTCTCCATAGCAAGCATCCTATGAAGCAGGATGGTGAAGCTACCACTCAGTGGAGCCACATTGCGTAGGACTTGGAGCAAAGAAAGATTTACAGCTTGACTAGGGATGCTGAACCTCTTGTCTGGATACAACTGATGTCTTTTGAAAATACTTAGTTTGAAAGTAATTGCTTGTTGGCTCTTCCTTCATAGCCACAAGAGAGCATTCATCTTGATTAAAGAATATTTGCAGGTATTTTCTCTTTGCCAGGGTGCTAGAGAGTGTTATCCATGATCGTTGCTTTTTAATACTGAAGGAGCAAATTTGTCAGTGTTGTGTTGCCATTTTTCAAGTTCTACCAAAAGACTCATGGACAGAGACTTTCTTTAATGTCGCTATAATTTTTTCATATGTAGGTTACAAATCACTATGCTAAATAAATTAAACTATTCATTCAGGCTGAAAAGACTTTAAAAATCTTATAAGGTAGCAGAGTAGCTTCAGATTATGGATGGGTTTGATGTAGTTACAGTCTAACCTGTGCTAAAATAGGTAGTCTTAATTAAAACTAATGTTACTCTTCTTTAGAACTAATCTTAAAATTTAGCCAACACATAAACAAAGAACAGTTTCATATAAATTAAATATAAATAAATTAAATTCATTGCAAGCGGCATGAAAACTCTTGATACAAAGATAATTACAGTGACTGTGATGGTGGAGTAAATTAGCTTTAGGGTGTGTCTGGTATTTAAAAAAAAAAAAGAAAAGGCATCTTCAACTGATGTTTCTTTTTAGGAACTTCTGTCCAATCCAGAATGAACCTATCCTAGTAGAAAAACTATCCTAGTAGAAAAATACCTTATACTCTTATTTACAGGTTAAGTTGCTCGGAAGTGCTCCTGCTTTTACTGCCCATCTTACAGATGATGATGTGGGGCTTGTATATGGTGCTGCATGTAGCCATGATGGTGTTTGGTCAAGGTCAACTGTATGTGCTTTACCTTCATGTGTCACAGGTGCATGCAATGGCTATTATTGCCATTTTACTTTGATTTAACTAGTGTTTCTTGACTTCCTTTGGCATTAAGATCCTTGTTCCTTCTTTCTGGAGTGGTTTTTTAGCTGGATGAGCTTTCTGTGTGGATGTGTAAGCCCTCCTGTTGCTGGCAAGAGCTGGACAGGTCAGGGATGATGAGGGCACGTGGCTTGAGAGAGTAGCAGTGCCTGCCTACATGTGTCCGAAATATTCAAGGAGATGCGGTGTGAGATGCTTTGCTTTCAGCATCATCAGTGTGGCCTTTGAAAGATTTTCTTGCCCAGAGACACTTGTTTTCAGAAAGGAGAGCTGAAAATGCTAGGCTTTTTTTTTTTTTTTTGGTAGTCAGAAATTAAAACGTGAGAAAACTAGGCAAGTGGCCTTATTTAGAAACATACCACCATTCATTGTGTGTGTCTAGATTGCTTGCTTTTTTATTATAAGAAAGTTACAAATCTCGGACAACTTTTCCGAAAGACTGATTCCTGCTTTCTAGTACCTGCAATTTAATTAATTTCCTTCAAAGATACTCATTCAGACCTTCATGTCTTATTTATTTGACTTTTTTTTTTTGTAATTTTTCTAACCCAGGTGCTGTCAATGTCCTGTTACGTGAACAACACAGCTTTTGTCTGGGGAAAACAGAAGAGGTTTGTATTCATTGGTCCTTTGATTAATGGTTCTTGAAGCGTTGCTTATACTGGGAAGCTTCTCTCTCATGTAGCAGAGTGATTTGTGCAGACATACAAACAGTGGGTTTGCTGCAGGATTGAAGTTAGGTGCAAAGACTTGGGTAAATCTTTTGGTGTAGCTAAGGAAGACTGCAAGTCTGTGAATGCTGAGATCACTGTAGGAAAATGTGCAAGTGCTAACAGCTAATGAGGAGCTGGCTTTTAAAGGAGGCTCCACTAGCCACACTTTTGCAGAAGACGTTTCACAGAGAATTTTGCAAGTATTTTCTTCGGGTTTGTCTGGTCTTCACCACTTCCTTCCAATCCTGTGCATCATTGCAATAGCTGCAAACGTGTATATACGTGCATATATCACATCATCAAACATATATATATGTAACATGTAGGAAATTCCATCTGCAGGAGCAAGGCAGTAAGAACTAGATGGAATAAAGTACCTACTCGCCTTCCTTCCGTGTTCCAGATTCAAACCAGGTGCTTCATGACTCAAAGAATTCAGACAGAACATTTACATTCTGTTAATGTCTAGCTATCTTTCTTCTGCAGAACAATTACATATAAAATGATTAATGTTTAAACTCTGGTTTACGTTTTCTGCAGGAAAGTTTATGCTTCAGAGGAGTATATAGTTTTAATGGCACAGAATTAGAATAAAAACTGTAGTGTTCTGAATACAGTTTTGTTCTTGAAATCTTCTATCTCTTTCTGATGTAGTTACTTCGCTCATTCAACAGCTATTTTTAATGGGAGTTCCTGCTAAGCCTTATGTGTATGTGTATTTTTAGAAATTTGGCAATTATAGATATAACAGTGCTGTGTTACTTAAAAATACAAACTTGTGGAACACTCAGTACTTCTACGTTTCAGAATAACTGTTAAATGCCGGTGTTTTCTTTTCCTGTTTATTTGGATGCACGTGTACTTTAGCTCTGTTCTTCTAACAGATTTCTTTTTCAAATGCTTTCCAGTAGGCTGTCTGTCTTTAAACCTTGAGTTTTTCTTTGCATTCTTTGGGGCAGTTTACCAGATACTTCTTTCAGATCTGCACTTACCAGGGTGTCCATTGTGTTGAATTTTAGCACTTTTGCTGTGAAAGCCAGTTTCAACAGCTGCTTCTCAGTTTCTAGTAACACTCTTTAAAGTGAATGCATTCTTATTCGGGTTAAGGAATTGGGTTTTTTTATGATCCAAAGTGTCTTCTTTGTTGTGTTGTTATACACTGAATTTTACAGTGCCTTTATGGCAGGTGCAGTGTATCAGGTAAATTGCTTCCTTTTTCTGGGCCATCTGCTGTGCAAGAAAGTAATGTGTTTTTGGTAAGGTTTTACATTTGACCTCATTTCCGTTGAGCTTAGTGGCAAGAATCGAGTTCTTGACAAATCCTTCCGATGTTGCAAAATAGCTGAGTAAAAAGATGATGCCTTAATTCCATTTCTGCTGTGTTACTGATGCTGTCTTATGCTGATGTTCTCTAACCCTGAAAAACTCAACTTGGATTCATGTTTGAGGGCAAACATCCGAGTATGACTCCCTGAAGCAGAGGCTTGCCCGTCTCAGGGAGCTGGTGGTACGAAGGTGCAACCCAGCTACCTGAGGGGGATCCTCCAGCTGCTTCTCAGCTGTGATGTTTGGTGGCCAGCGGTGTACTGGTGTGACACCTGGGCACCTTGTTTAGGGTGTCACCTCCCTCCACTGCAGCAGTGGGTGATGTTTGGTGATGTGGAGATGGAATGGTCTCTGCAGCCACTTCAATAAACGCTTCTGCTTGGAACTTGTCTAGGGCTAGAAGGATTGTTGAGATCATGAACAAAATCCAAGTATTTGAAGTAATAGTTTGTAAGAGCTCCAGCTTGTATATAATATTCTGTTTACACAGTCAGTGGTGAAGAATAAAAATGTAATGCAAAAACTAGCTCTGTCTCTTGTTATTCCAGGTCTGGGACTCTGAAAACTTCAAAGTGAGATATGTGTCCTTCTGAAAGCTGAAAAGTAGCCTCCTGGTAGGGTCATGAACCCAAGACAAGTCTTTGTGTCTGTACTGATGTTTGGAGTAGCTGGTCTACTCCTCTTCATGTATCTGCAGGCTTGGATTGAAGAACAACATACAGGTACAGTAGGTTTTCTTTCTTTCTTTCTTATTTTTTTTTTTTAATGTAATTGCATCTGTTACTTAAAAGATGACTGTGAAGTCCAAATACATGTGGAAAGCTGGCAGGAGTCCCCCTGTTTGGCAGTAGAATGCCATTGAAAACAGACTTGTTTTAATTGCTACACTTCATATAAGCATTAAGAAATTTCTTAACTCACATGAAAAGATGCCCTCAGCTACCTAATCGTGTTGTATCAGCTTCATCTGCAAAAGCAAATGTTACAAAAACATATTGTGCATGTGCGAAGCCAAGCAAGTCCAGTTTAGAAATAATTCTCTGTGCTGATTTTCTGTGAGTTCTGTACATTTTATTTTGTGTGACAAAATGGGGGTTTTTTTTGAGAATTACTGCTATATCTTCTAAACAAAAGTGGGCTTCTAAGCAACATATGGAATCATCATATCCTGATTTGTTTGTTGCGTGCGTTTTTTGTTAGACAGTGTTAGATACTGGACTTAAAAGCCTTTTTTTAGATAAAGCCTCAGAATCTTATTGCGACTTCAGGTAAATCTGTATTAGCATTGGCTCAGGGTTACACTTCTGAATTGAATTTCTGTTGTCTGCCTGTTCACCATATTTCAGTTTGCACCATACGTTGATCAAGATATCTTGTTGGATGAAACTCAAACAGACTATTCACCCCAAGGTCTAATGGATGCTCAGTTCACAGGGTCAGTCTAGAGTCAGTCTGAAGGACACCCACCTCCTCCTTCCCTAAAATGAGTATAAGGTGAATGTCAGTAAGGTCCTTAACACCCACTGATTTGCAGTGCAAATCCACTTCTGTTGTGCTGTGTTACTTGATTGCCTATCCTTGATTTTAGTTGTATACTTGTTTGAGGTTTCTTTTTGTTTGTTCTGCTTTTTATTTTCCCCCCACACATTAACAATATAAAACGTGCCCAACTTGTTAGGAAGTCCTGACATTTATGTCCTGATGTCTCTATTGCTCAGCTTCCATTTCCCCTGTAAAAATCTTTATGGTATGCTGATAGTGTTGTGAAGAAATACATCTGTAAAACTACATTAGTCTTCTGTCTTTATTGATCTGCGCTTTTATTCCATGTGAGCTGCTGGGCTCCAGTATGTTTTAGAGAGTGGTGGTGAGGGGGCAGTCCAGTGTATCATTCCTGCAGTTGTTTGACAATGACCTTGAGGCTTGTTTGTTGTTTTTTTGTTTGTTTGTTTGTTTTTTTAACTAAGTGTGATGACCACGATGTTAATTTTGGCTTGTTAGTGTTTCTTGGCTGATCCAAGGTATTCACAAGCTTGTATTAACAAAACTGTTAAAAGAGGTAGTGTAGGCTCCCTTTGGAAGGGTTCCCTTGTAACCAGCTGTTGACACAAGTGTGCTGGGAGAAACAGAGCACGCTGGGGGGTTGGAAGGGAAGTCTTCCTTGAAAATCTCTGCTCTTGTCAGGAATGTTAAGGGCAGATATCCTTGCTTTCAAGGTAGTTCAGGAATGTAGATGATGACTGTAGATTATTGATTTATTTACTTGCTGACATTCTTCACATTCCTTGCATCTTCTCCTGTGCTGTGATTAACCTTTCTTTCCTTACAGTGCTCTTTGTTGCTATTTCTCCCCGTGTTTTTTCCACTCCTTTCTTTTGTCTGTATCTGTCTACTACTAGAAAGAAACAGAAAAAATAAAATAAAGGGTGAATTAGAACATATTGTGTTCATATGGGCAACTGGATGGTTTCTTTGGGGTTTTATTTGATGTGTTGCCATAATCTTCTTTAGGAGAGAGGCTTCTCGTTGTACACATAAGTCATTTCCACGTGAACACGTTTCTGTAGTAAAATGGAAACTATCAGAGAATAACAGAATGCTTAGTGAGCTTAAAGTGTGACTGCAGTTTTGAGTGCGCTTTTGTCTCACTGAACTGCTGTAGTGAAGCACTCCAGCAAGATCCAAAAAAAATAATTTTGGCTCTCCAGGCTCTAGGTTGTGCACATCAGGAGTACGGAAAAAATAATTCTTTGGTGTCTGCTTTTGCGTCTTCCAATTTAATGTGTAGAGAGCTATTCTTTTTTATTTCAAACACCTGTATTTCTTCTAAAACCCCTGTAGCTCAGTTCTCTAATGTTCTCCCCTGTATGTTGCTTAAGAGTCAATATAAAATAAAACATATTTGCATATTTACAATATACTTTTTTTATGAGTATTTTGCACTCTTTTCTTTTCTGCTGTGTTTTTCATATTGCTACGTCCTGTGTACTGTGACTTTTTTGGGAATAAGCTGTATCTGGAGAATCCCAAACTGACAAGTATCTTTATAAGGATTTTATGTGCTGCTTTAATCATGTCACTAGTTGCACAGCTGTAAGACAGCTAGTTTTAATCTACAAGTGGCTGAGCATGTGGTTTGATGTTCCATTAAGAAATGGAAAGTGCGTGTCGTGCAACAGGCTCATAGCATGGCAGTTGAGTAGAGATAAGTGTCTGTTGTAGCCAGAACTATTTTTATCTTCCACGGTGCTCTGCTCAAGACATTCATGTTTGCCTTTGGGTGCTGGAGGATGGAAAGTTGGCTGTATTTGAGTTTAGAAAAGTATCTGGGTTACACCAGTATGGTACTGCTGCTTGCCACCCTGTTCCTCTGAAAGACTTGGAACCTTTATAAATCACAATCCCTGGAGGAGATACTGCATTTTACTAGATTGTTGTTTCTGACATTCATACTTATTTCTCTGACTTTCCTAGCTGTGGTGTGAATGATTCTCAATCAGATGTAGATTTTGTGGGGAGTTGGAATATTGTGTGGTAATGCCCTGTTCCTTATTAGTGTTTGTCTAGACTACTGTATTAAAGTCAGACTACTTACTTTCATACTTGCCATTCACATTGCCACCTTTTCTATTTCTTGCTGTTCATAACTTTTCACACTAGACCTTATGCCACTTCCCTTTCGTAGTTCGACTTCTTTCTGTTTTCCCTTCTCTCTACTTGCTCTTTGCATGCCTGAGATCTCAACTGTGATTTGATTCCCATGTCTTATTTTCCTTTAGAACTGATTTTCTCTAAGGATCTTTTTTCCTGATTTACCTTTTCAAACTTATCACTCAAATTTATCCAGCACAGGAACACCTTCACTAATCTTTCATCTCATCAGCCTACCTCAGATGCACCCCCAGGCTCAGCAGCTGGATGCATCCCTCAGTTCAGCCATGTCTTCTGCTCCCTCCTGCTGTGCTTGAACTCCAGATTGTTTCTCGTCATGTTCATCATCCCTATACTTTAACAAAGAGAAAATATTTCATTTAGAAATATCTAAGAAACAGCTGCTAGCTACATGGTGGTCCTCTCTGATGGCTTTTCAGAGATTTTAGCAGACTGAGAGAACAGGTGAATTTCTTGGTTTGGCTCTGTGCATAGAGAGTATGAAGACAGAATGATATATCCTTACTTAAATGTAGCAGAGCCCTTCTGTTGGGTGTCTTCAGTTCACTTCAGTGGAACAGTAGGAAACAAAGCTGTCGAGAAGAGTCTGACCTGAGTGTCAACACGTAGAGACTTTAACTGGCCAAGAACTTCATTGACATCAACATTGATAATGTAATGTGTATGGAGTGCTTCAAACTCTCCATTTATAAGTATATTCACCTATGTATAATTTCATATACATAACTGAAGCTTGATGTCAATTCAACTAAATCCCACAGATTTACTTGACAGTTCTCCATACAGTCTTGCATTCTTCAGTGAAAGCATCAAATAATGTGGCACCGATTAAGAAGAAATTACTATTTGTTATATGCTTAGTAATTTCCAGCACTGTTAATCTTCTACAGGGGAATCAGACGGCTGGGTCTTTCAGAGTTGATGGTGGGTTTTATACTAGAAAATACCTGAATTATTGGGAAGTGGGATTCAAAGGACACTTGTGTTTTAATCCCGTATTGTTATAGATGCAAACTGGAGTTTTAATTTAGAAATTCCAATTTCATACTTTAAAACTTTTCTTTTTTGAAAGGGCTGATATGATTTAGTGCGACTGATTGCTACAAAATAGTATGAGAATATCTTTGTAAATAGATCTGTATGATGAGCTTGTTGTGTGGGGTTTTGTTGTGGGGTTTTTGTGGGTTGCTTTCCCCTCTTATAGTCCTTTTTTTGTGAAGTATGCGTAGTAAATTTATAATTATTCAGTCTTTCATGGGGTGCAGTATGATCTCTAATTCATGTGAAGAAGGCTGCACTTCCTCTGTCCTCCCATTTCTGTTTCTTGAGGGTGGCAAAGTGTGACTGTTCTGCTTTTCAGCGGTTCTGCATGTCCGGCTCCTGAGTAGCTTCATAATATGGACTTCATCCCCATTCCTCAGGCAATGGCTCTTGTTTTCATAGAAGAATCAGAATGAAAATCCAGATAAAAGTCCCATTTTAAGACAAGTTTGAGATTCCATGACCCTGCATGACCCATGAGCTGGGAAAACTGTAAACAGTTCAGTCTCCTACTGCTGCAGCCAGTCCAGGCTGTATCCGTTACTACTCAGCATAAGCAGGTGGACTTTTTCCCCCACTTTGCCAGACTTGAAAACTCAAGGGGATCTTTTAGGTCCTTTGGTACAAGTCCACAGAGCAAGTCTCTTTCTTACTTTGACTCTCTAAATAGCAAATGAACATGTGTCTGTATGCGGTAAGTATTTAATCTTTGTTGTTTCTGCAGGTTGATTTTTATTTATACCTTGCCTAAGTGGAGCAACATTGATATGGCTTGAAGGACGGTTCATATGCAACGGATTGTAAAGGCAACTGTATCATAGTTTTTCCAGACAGTCTTCAGTAAATACGCTAAAGTAATACATTTGTAGAAACCATGTTTGTAAATGTCGTGAAGACAGTGGAGAAGAGCGCTCCCATGTTTCCAAAGATGACAAATTCACGCACGTGCCTAAAATAAATTTATTAATAAACAGAAGCGCCTCCAAAATTAAAGGTTCGGGTATCAATTGGAAAAGAGTTAACTACACTACACCCACCCTAACCAAAGAATAATGATCCGGATCCTAATACACTCACCTTATAAAAGATGAGGAGTCTCAATCTCGAGAATGTTACACTCACCTTACACAGATGAGGAGTCTCAACCCCGGGGACAAAAGTCCTTAGGCGGCGTCCCACCTAAGGGGGGAGCTTGAGTACCCCTGCCTGCAGAGCCAGCTGCCACGAGGTAAATCCCCCAAGATGGCTGCCAGCACCCCATTTTAAAGTCTCAGTCGAGCTGACTGTGGTCAATCAAGCCATATTGGCCTTTTATTGGCTGCCAGCCAACTTCCTGGGAGTGCCCCTCAGGGTGATGGGTCATTTCCAAGCCAGCCCAGGTTTCCAGAAAGTTCTCTGAAATCTGCCTAGCAACTGCTGACTCACAGAGGGGGGGCATTCCCGACCAATGGGGGAAGGATGCACCTGCCACAGTAAATAAAGGATAAAAAGACAATGCTCAATAATGGTTATTAATCATGAATAATTTAGTTCTTTCAGTAACCTTGAAATATCTCTGTTGTCAAAGGCTTGAGTACTTATGGAAGTCTTGCTAACTTTGCTGGAGACCACTAGTATGGCAAGCAAATCTCTCTGGGTTACAATGTCCAATTACTAATGAGGCTGTTCTAATCATGTCTGTTTAGGTTTTACCCTTCTGGTTAGAATATACTGTCTTCTCTGTGTAAAGTATTTTTACTTCTTTGCTTTTTTTAAGAATATGCTTCGCTATTGGATTGAAGCACAAAAGAAATAGGAACAGTAAATGCTGTGAGGCAGGCAGTTATATAGTTGCTAAAGTCCCAGAGATACAAGATTTTTAGTAGGCTAATTTCACCGTATAGCATGAAATGGGTTTCCTTTTTTCCCCTCTTTAAATGGATGCTAGCTGTAGGAGGAGAACAATTGTCTTTACCCATTTCTTAGTAGAATATTTTGTGCAGAGATTGATACTCTGGCATACCACAATGATCTAAAAACACAAATAAAAGCTAAATGCAAGAGATGATGGCTTTCAGAGCTAGTAACTGCAGAGTATCCTCCTGACTTCAGCAGTTGCAAAACCCGGAAGCTAGCTTTAAGAAAAAGAAGTGAAAATTTCATATTGCAGCATATAATATTTAAGGCTGTATTTATCTATTTGTGAGAATGTTCTTCCTAGGCCCGACTGCTTAGCAGTCCTCATTCTTTCATCTAATTAATTTTACTTTTATCCTTCCTATACCTAAATTGCATCTAATTTTAGAAATCCTTCTTTCTTAGAAAAAGTTCCTGCCATGCTGTTTTCTTGAGGATATTGTAGAAGAGCATTTCTGAGTTGGTGGGAGGTTTTAATTCTTTGGTATTTAGCTTCCATGTTACAGTGGTATAAAAGAAACTAAATGGGATGAGCTTTTTGGGGCTCCTTTCAGTTATGTGTTCAGAAGCTCATGGTATTTCTTTTATTACTGTATGTAAGCTTTTGACAACCCATCTAGCCTTGTTCACACCTAGACCACAGAGGACTAGTGGAAAGGTGTAGCATATATCTTAATTGTAGTGAGGACACCTGAACGTACTCTTTCTTGCCTATTTTCAAACAGGACTTTCAAAAGATGCTACAGTAATTTTCTTATATCTTGAAGTATGTAACTGAATTCGCTTCACAATTTCTATTGTAGCTACCACTGGAAGGTTTTTTGGCTTGGTATTGGAACACTTAGGAAGTGAGGTGTCCTCTTTTCTGGGGAGAGTGAATGTCGGTCACGCCGTCTTCAAAATTGGATAAAAAACCTGTATAGGTAGTCTTCACACTGTTTTCCAGTTATTCAAATCCTTGAAGTAGAACATGTAGATATTTGTAAATGTGATTTTACACAGAGCCAGTAACAATCATTCTTTCTGTCAGGTAGCTATGTTGTTTTTTACACAATATGAGCTATTCAACTTTGTATAATTTTGTAACAGGTGTGCTGAATGAAGTGGTCAGTTTTCAGTTATTGTACACCATTGTTGTTGCTTCTAACAGCTTTTAGTTCATAGCACCACATCGGTTCCAGAAAGCCCTTTCCTGAAAAGCTGATCATTCAGGCAGCAAAGCCCTGCAGTTTTGTCTTTTCAGTGCACTGAATATATGATGCAGTACCATTGAAGATCTACATATAACCTTACAAAGCAAGAAGGACAGAGAGGTGCTTTTTACCAAACAGGTCATCATTTAGAAGTAAAAAAACTTACAGATAAAAGTTTCTCTAATCCTGCCTTGCTCCGTTTTCCTTGAGTGTACTGCACGTTTTCAGAATAGCAAGTAGTTGCTGCTGGAGTGTGCTTCAGGCTGCTTACCTCTGTGTCTGATGTTGAATTGCTTTGATATGTTGCTTGATTATAGACAGCCCTATTAGAACATGTGGTGTGGTCTGCAGAAATCGAAGGGAAACCTTTGGTTTATAACCAGAATTAAATTAGAAATCCTCATATTTGCTTTTAGTGTGTGCATGTACATATATGTGTGTGTGTATATTTATTTTTAGTATCCTCTTTACTTCCCTTCTTTGTGTGGGAGTAGGGACTGCTGGTAGGAAGAAACATTTTAGACAGAAACCTGTGTTCTCACCACAGATACTTGTTTACAAGGGGATCTATTTATACCGAAGATTTGTTTTGGTGTTCAGTCACAGGAGTCTTTGTGTCTGTCTTTTTCCTTTCATTTTACCCCTGTTACTGTGAATAGGTTATCAGTATAAATTAGGCATAATTCTTGATAATGCAACATCTGTGAAATAAACTATAAAGATCATGAGGCTGACAGGTTACAAGTAATGAGAGCCATTTCAGTGTACAAAGGATTAATGTCCTGTGGATTATGTGTATGATTTAGCTGGAAAAAAAAAAAAAAAAAAAGTGATGTACATCTCAGAGCAAAATGCTCAAGGAAGAAGAAAATTTTCTTTTAACTTTTTTTTTAAAACTTGTAAAAAACCATTTTTTATTTTTTTGCTCTTTTTTATTTTGAAGGTAATCACCATGGCATGACAGCATGGAGAGTGGCTAGGCTTTCAGGGTCCCTGCTGTCTCAGACAGCTGTTTCACATACCTTGTTCTATTTATGTTAATGGCATATTGAAAGAAAAAGAATATTTCTACATTTTTACAATACTTGTGGAAGGCATTTCATAAGTATCAGTTTGAAACTGGGAAGATTTGTGTTACATTAACATACAGTGTTTTCCTTCTCTGTTCCTCCAACCTTGAGGCTTGTGGCTACTGTCTTCAGCCACAAAGGAGAGTTAGTTGGGCACTGTCAAATGCTATGTTTGAACAGACAAAAAACAAACCAACCAGACAAACAAAAAGCAACGTAAGAAAAAGAAACAAACAAACAACTCTCCAAAGTTTGCTCATTTCTATCCAAAGCCAGGGTCAGTGATCAAATCAGTGTAAAGGCTCCTTTTCATAAAACTATAAATATTAATTTCTTCAGAAAACTGCAAAATATGCTGTATTTCAGGCATCGCCCTGTACGTAGGTGAAACTATTCGCAGGTGTGTGTGAGCCACACTCAATGGAAATTGATGGGGAATAAACATATCACACACATCTGTTTAATTTGGATTTCGATTGTTTTTTATCTTGATTTAGCAAAGACATGCAGCAGCACCCTGTACTGCCTGGAAAGCCTTAGTTTGGCAGAAAGTGGCTACAGTACTTTGAAATCTAGAAAATATCTGCTACAGTAGTTCTTTAAGAACTCCCACTCCTTCCAGTCCCCATTTACCTATTTATAGTTCTGTAATATTCTAAGAAAAGAGCAGGACATGGTCAAAGCTAGCCCTTTCCAAACTAATAGTTGAGGAATGTAGAGGCTGTTAAGTTAAAAAATAACTTTTTAACTCTGTTTTCTTGGGTTTTTTTGGAGGGGATTCAGGAATAATGCAGTGCAGAAACTCTGGAGTGGTACGAGTGGGATACAGGGTGACTGGTGTTGAGGCAGTGATTGTAAAGAGTTCAGTCCATGTGCAGAGAACCTGCTGTGAGCCAAGAAGAAGACAATGGGGAGGGGAAAACTCAAAGGATGTTGTTGGCTTTGGAAAGTTGAGTTTCCTGAGAAACAAGGATAGCAAAGCAATACTTGTCTCCTGGCAAATAATTTCATTTCCCTAGAATGTAATGGGTGATGGCCTAATAGCCACAAAATTTGACATGCACCTTGGGGGACAGCTTCTGCATGTCATGAACACCGGCTAGCATCCAGAAAAGTAACTAAAGATCAGCAGCCTAAGGTCAAGAATAATCAGAATCAATATTAAATTTTGCTGTGAGGAAATGCCAGGTGAAAGAAGAGGAGGTGATAATTGATTTTATATTTAATGTGATTGGAACTGAGCAAGTCATTTCAGTACCAATTATAATCTGGCAACAGAAGAACTTATCCATCTGTACATACATCTATGGGTGAAGGAAGAAGCTGTTACAGGTTTGTAATAAGTTTCTGCTACACATATAATCTAGCCTTAATACAAGTATGCACTTAGAAACAATTCAAGGGGGCTTGGGGTTATTTAGAGTCATGCAGTTGTGCCATAGGTATGTGCATATTGCCTCTTGGTAAATTATTTGCAAGAGAAATGAGAGTTTGTGGTTTTTTGGTTTTGACTATGATCGACTAGGGAGATGTGGTGCGTGTTCTGTTAGCTGCAGCTGGAAGCACTCAGTTGTGTTAAATAGAAATGGGGAAAATATCAGTGCCTCATGCTTCACCATTCATCCACAAAATTGCTCTGTTAAGGAAGGAAAATATGTCTAATAGGAAATAATAAATGTAGTAAACATTGTGCACAAAGGCAGTTTTTTCTCTGACTCATACTTGATATTCTTGTTTAAACTTTTTAAAAAGAGCAGACAAACCCTCAAAGAGAAAGAAACAGAGTTGTTCCTGAATTGTTGCCAAAACCCCACAGTTTTTCTGTTGTTCCAAGATGTGTGCTATGAGAGGTTACTGTGACGTTGCATAACCATACTGTGTTTTCAGAGAACCATATAGATAGGAGATAACGTTATGTTTAAAATGGAGTGCATTCCCGCTCTCTCGCAGCTGTTTGATGGTTCGCGGACACGTGTTTCGCAAGCCTTAATGTGAGCAAGGGTCTTAATTTCTTGATTCAGGATGTGGGCCATGGATCTCCAGTGAAGACACACGTGCAAATAGTGTTTTCTCTGTGCAGCCATAAGTTGTGCCATGATTCCCACTGCTCTAGTTTCCTCGGGAAGCTCTGTCCACTCTGGCACCATTTCAGTGGCAATGAGAACAGAGCAGTGTGCATGGTGTGTAGACTTCCTGGGAGGATCAGCCACCCCATCGGAGGGGGCACAATGTCAGGTCCATACTCATGATGGACACAAACAGTGAAGTGCCAACAAGCTGTTCTTAAGGGGGATTGGCAGGAGAAGGGCCAACAGCTCTGTCGTTCATAGAGGACTTTGGGGAAAAAAAAATGGGGTAAGAAAAATTGTAGTTCTTTGGTTAAAGGATGGCTACTAGTTGTGGAAGCTTTTGGTTTCTTCAACCAAATATCCTCAAGCCCTGTTACTTCTCAGATTTATTCTTCTTGGCTTTGGCGCCATAACAGTGACAGCTGAAGGAGAGGCATTTCTTAGCAAAAGCTTAAAAAAGATGGGTCAATAGATTTTCTCATTTTGCTCCACTAATTTATGCAAAATTATTCCTTGCTGGCAAAACATGTAGTGACAAAATAATGCAGTGGAGTCTGTGTTGCAATACTTATCGTGCTAAAAAATCCAAATGTTAGTGTATTAAAGTATTACAGTACACTCTTGAAGTGAAGCATGGCAAGATAAATAAAAAAATCACTTGTAGAAATATTTATTTTTGGTTTTCTTTTTCCCGTCTCTTTCTTGCTATTGTTAAAGATTCATTAATGCACAGTATGCCTTGTCCACTACCAAGAACTAATGGGCTACAGTCTGTTGACACAGGTCATGGCACTTGAATTCTTTGTAAAATGCAGCCTGTTACTTTAAGCATGTTACATACGTAATTCATTAAATGTCATTGCTTTATGAATTCTGTGATTATGGTCAAGAATTATGGGACACTCTCCAGAGAGATCTGCAACTGTATTCTTGATGTAGGGCCAAAGAATCAAGACTTTTCATGAACTTCAGCTTGAGTTGGAAACACTCAAACTGAGTACCTCCACAAAACAATTATTAGTAAAGGTAATAAAATTGTTTTCATTGGGAACTGAAATTTCCATAGGAATATAAGATGCTCAAGTTGTCTTCGTTTTCTACTTATTAGCAGTCCTCTAAGAGGTCATCAAATACGTAAATACAGGCACTGGTGAAGAAAAAAATCCATCATGTTCTGTGATGGGAGAGAAAGAAACAGGGCAGGTAGGTTGCCAGAGGGACTGAAATTTACTTGCTTGTCTTTTTCTCTTTTTTACTTTCTTGCTGTGGGAATTGCTGAATTATTAATGCAATAATAAAGTCCATTTGATATTAATAGACTCCTAATCACTAAAGAAATTACTTGTAGGAGCAAAATCATTAGAGTCGGAGTTGGCTGACTGGTCCCTGATTAAATGATATCCAATGAAGCAACAAAATGTAAAGCAAGTGTATTTTTACAAGAATTATTTGATGATTTTTCTTCTTCCTCTGTGTGATTTTTATGTCAAAGATTTGCTATTGCAGTCTTGGGACTGGTGGTAGAGAGAAGAAGATGATAAACATCTCTCAAAAACCCCGGATTTTGCCCCAGACTTTCAAATTAGTTTCACTGGCCTGGGGGGTGGGGGTGGGGGGCAACACAGAGTATATGTGAAATACAAGAAATAATATGGATGTGATTATTGTACTTTTTCTGTATTTTATTTTTAATTTGCTTTATCCTCTTACAGATAACAAAATTAATTTCACCCTACTTCTCTTCTGTTACAATTTTTCACTTCAGTGTGTCTATTTTGAAGATGAGCAGGCAGATGAAACTGGGGTTATGTAGGCTGAGGTAGTTGCAGCGAGGTATAAATACTTTGTGATTTATTTAACCTTTGAGCAGAAATTCCTTTCTGGTAGAATTAATCTGCAAATAGCTGAGGTGTGCTACCTCTTAAGTTATGATTGATTATGCAATATAACAAAACTGTATTGGTATCAGATTTAGGACTGATGTACATATAAATATAACCCAGATAAAACTGCCAGCTACTGTGACTGATGGGTGGGTTCAAAGTATTCTAGGCAGGCAGAGTCAGTCTGCCTTGCTCTCTAGCTACAAAAATATGCATATTGTGCAACTGACATTAATATGCAGTAAATAAAACATTTGAGAGTCAATTTAAGCAAAGACTAGTCTGTGATGACCAATACTCCACATAAGTAATTTATGTTCTTGACAGGGGTTAGTCTTGATATTTTAAATGGACTGATCTATGTGGACTAGTATCCACTTAAGGCAATCATATTCATGACTTAGGGAAGGTCATCTGTTCCTTTTGCAAATTTTTGCTATTCTTTCAGTATTTTTTGGTTCCTGAAGACCAGGTATTTCCTCTGGATCAGAGGACTGCCAGGACTCCAGAGCTATTAGCACAGCATATTTTTGGTTTCCTTGCCACTACAAGGGCCGAGGATCCAAGAAAGAATCAAAAAGGCTCATTCAATCTGTTCAAAAATGCATTGGTTAAAGCTCATACATTCACTAGCAAATGTATTTTGTTATGGTTTACCCCCTGAAGTAAACCATAGGAAAAAGGTTCAAAGAATGGCAGAAAAAAGTTAATGGTTTCCTCATCCTTGATGGTAGGTAAGGAGGTTAAGTCTGGTGCTACAGTTGTTTAACTTCTGTTACAAGATAGGTGTTAAACCTACATTGTATTAGTACATATTTATTGTACATGTTAATATTTGTCATGATTTAATATTAATTTGATCCAACGACGTCTTGGTGGTTCCTATCACTAAAATATTTTTGTCCTTTGACTATGTTACTTCTCATGTATCAATTGTTAAATTGTCTATCATTAAATCATGTTCCAGTGACACCATTAAAAGAAGACTGTCATCACACCGTTAGCTATCCTGAAGGGTAGGAAATGCAGAACTAATATTGCAGGTGTGCTATGACTAACCTGGCCAAAACTGTGGGTTTGGAAAACTTCCGATATTTCAGGTTTTTCCAGAACTCCAGTTCCCACTGTGATTTCTTTTCCTACCCTCCAAATATTTGGAAAAACTTAATGCGGCTACAGTTTGTGAAGGTTTACAATGGATAAATGTGTAGGAATATCAACTTTTTTTTTATATTGAAAAGTAAAATTATCTTCACCATGTTAAAATCACTCTGTGCCAAAAAGGTCTGTGTTTCAGAGGATGTTGATGCTTCTGCTGATCATACAAGTGATCCATAGAATTAACAAAGAATTTTTTTGGTGCGAGGAGCACTGAAGTTTGACCAATTGAAAATACTTAAGTGTCTGTTCCTGCTTTCTTTCTCAATATTCTCTTTTTTTGGCTTTTGTCGTTTTCCTCTGATGTGATAGCGCACTTGTACAAGTGTTTGTGGGGTAAAGGTAATGCTTCAGGTAGTTATATTGTTACGAACAGTCACATTTTGTTCTTCAGTAAATAGGAATAAAACTGAGGAAATAAATACGTTTGCATTTCATGTAATGCCAAATACTCTGTCAATAGAAATGTTCACTTGAAACTGTACCTGTCCAGGATTGTTTTCCAGCTACTAATATAACAAAATATTTGTTGTGGGGATAGGAGTTCTAATCTGATGTCTAAGCATCTAATGGAAAGTAACAGTAAGCATTCGTATGTGGGGGCATTGTCTTGTAATGGTGCTGTGAGCTGGGGAAGGAGCAGTAGTGGAAGGGAGAGAAGGCAGAACCTGAAAGGGAGGTAAAATAGGTTTGATGGTGTGACAGTCAGCCCTTGGGGGAAAAAATGCCTGGGATTAGCAAACTCGGTGGGTCCAACAAAAGCAAAAGGCCCAAATCTGACTCCTGTGAGTTTTCTGAGACAGGGAAGTGTAATCAAGTGAACCATAAATAGTCTTTTAAATGGGGAATGTTTAAAGGGCATAATGACTTAGTCTTAGACTGCCATAAATCCCAGTGAGGGGAAGTATTCAGCCTTCTGCAAACCTGGAAGCTCTTGTTTCACTGAGAAATTCTATTTGAGTTAAGCAGAGGGTAGTATGGTAGCAAGATGATCGCTCTCTCCCACATAAGACGTATCCAGTCACCTCTAGGTTCAGCTACCTCAAGCAGAGGCTTATGAAGGCAGTTTTCTTTGGTAGAGAAGAACTAAAACTAAACCAGGTCAGGTCCACAGGTCTCTCAAGCTTTGCATATTGTCTCTGCCACAGTGCCTAGGACAGATTATCTAAAAATAAGGCAAGTTTATAATAATAATTCAGAGAATTTTCTTTGACCTTTGTGATGTATAGTTTAGAGACTTTCTGGATTGGAGATGTGTTCAGTGGCCCTGGATTATTTCTTTCATCAATTTGTATGGTGTCATCTTGACTGATGCCTTTCCTCCAGGATTCATCTATTGAGGATTGCCCACCTTGAGTGTACTGGAGACTCCTAGTAGCTGTTTAATTCTATGGAAATATTCACCAGAACATGATATTGTTGGATCATTAAAACAGATTTTCCATGTTCTGCCCCAGTAAGAATGTCATTTACTGATCATAAAATAAAAAAGTAACTAATAGGTAATTAGCTCAGCAAAACATCCTGGATTACTTCTTTACTTTCCTGGTACCTTTCTGTGCTTTTCTCTTGCAAAAACTAAGTCAGGAGTGATTGGTTGTATCACTCAGCTTTGTACTTATCAAAGAATTGAAAGTAACTTGGAGAATGTTGTTTTCCTTTTTTTTTTTTTTTTTAAGGGGGGGAAGATATCTATTTAACTGTGCTCCTGACTGTTCTGGGATTGACTTCTCACATGTGTAAATAAACTGTCTTTCAAGAAGAGAAATAAAACCAACTCTCAACAATCAGAGATCTGATAGATATTTGAGACAATGAAGTGTAAAGCACTTTCTCCATAACATGATGATTACCATTTGTAAAAAATTAATAACAGGTAGAACTGCACTTCTCCAGTGAGGCCAGTAACGTAAGTGAATAATGATGAATAAATTAATGATAATGCAAAAAGTGCTTTTTAAGGAACTGTTTTTTTATTCAAAGCAATATATGTTTTTGATTACATGGATTTTTTTTTTTTCCATACTTTTGATGAAACATGCATCTCTTAGTGCCCAAGACTGAAAGGGAAAGAAGTGAGGATTTCTGTGTTTTTTTACATAAAGCATCAAGTGTTCTTAATGCCATATTTGCTTACTGTTGCTTGTACAGTGATTAGAAATGGAGCTGACAGTCTGACCTGGGCAAAGCATTTGCGGGGTATGAACAGCTGATAGAGAAGTGGGGTAGCTCAGGTTTTTCATCACCATCTAGAATGGAGTTTTAGTGTATCAATCAGCTGCAACACCTTTGGGAACAGAATAATGATTAAATAGCGTTTGTGAAGCTATTGCCGTTGCCCTTTCGACTGCTTAGAGGAACTGACCCGCTGCCATTTCAGCTCAGAAGAACCGTCCGTCATTAGTGGGTGTGGGTCCGCCAGTTCACTTCTCCAGCTCAGAGAAACTGAGCGTCTGACAGCAACCGAGGGTGTTCCAGCTGTGAAACTGCTGCCTGAACTTTAGTGGACAAAAATTCAATTTTCTTGTCTTAGCCAACAATTAATGAGGAAGGGGACAGTAGAGTCAAGTGGCTGTTGCTGAAAGAAATTATTCAGGTGTGAGGGATGTGTGAATGGAAGAAAAGTAACTTTATCAATTTGCAACAATTTAGCTAATCACCAACAACTACAATTTTTTTTTGAGGAGGGAAAAAAATCACACAAACCTGTGTGGAGCAAAGAAAGGCTTTAAGAGAAATGATAAGTAATACTAAATAGGTGAAAGTAACTGCATTAACTTTCATTTAAAAAAAAAAAAGTATTTTCCTGATAAGAGTTCACTCTTGAAAAACAATATTTGGAAAATGAAGCTGTAAAGACTTTGTTAGAGTTTTTTAAGGATATATTTTCCTTTGCATCTCAGAAGAATAATGATTAAGTAAATTAAGATTAAGGTCATCTGAAAATCTTTCAGAATGATTTTTACTGTGTAATCTAATTTTATCAAGTAGAAACCAAACACAAGCGAAGAAGTTCTTTATTGCTTATTTCGAAGAAAAACGTAATAAAACTAAAAATAGCATTATTTAATCTCCGAGTATTTTTTTAAGGAACTGGTTTTTTAATTCAAAAGAATATATGAGTAGCTTAAATTCAGTGTCCCGTTAAAAATGGAAAGAAATTAGTGTCAGATTTTCCTTCCAAAGATTAATTGAGGTTTTTACTAGCTGTTACAAAGACCCCTTAAACTCGTGCTAATATATTGGAGATGCATTATAGATAACTGTATTTGAATTTAAGAGTGAAAAGGCAAAGAATAATGTATCACATGATTTATTTGACAAATGTACTTTTTTAATTAGGTACAGTACTTCGTACACTATTAGCAAATATTTTGTGTTCTGTCCACTGAAGAATGATACTGTCATAGAGACCTTGCGACAGCAATCGATTAAGTTTTGATTTGAGATTAAGAGACTTTAGGATTTTGTGAGCAAAATCTGTCTTCAGAGTTTATTGAAGCATGGAGAAATCAGTTCTGTGTGTCCTTTGTTGAAACTGGGGGAGGGGAGGGGAGTATTTAGTTCTGCTAAGTTAAATTTTCTCATAGAAGCTATACTGTCTTTTGTTGGAACTGTTAGTTAAAAGTTGCATTCCTTTTTTAATTCAATTCCTGAAAATAAGAAGAAGGCAGCATTCAGTCACAGATTAAATAATCTTCAAAGCGGATCTGATCAAACATTTTAAAGCTTCCAGAAAGTAACATTAAGCCCTCTCATTATATTATATCTTTCTTCTATCCATTTGTTGTTTGAAGAAACCTTTTGTTTGTAAAAAATTGTATCTTTCTTCAAAAATAAATTTTCTTGGGGAAGAAGTCAGTCCTGAAGAAGTCTATTTTCAGTAACTGTCCAGCAAAGAGATGCAAGAATATGTATTTCAGATTGCTGAACCTCTGCTGAAGGACTTCAAACACTTTGTTCAGTTGGAAAAAAAAAAAAAAGTCTAACTGCTGCCTATGCACATGGCAACTGTTTTGAGGATGACTTCTAACCTGATATTTTCTATCAAACAGCCTGTCCTAGTGGGTGCTATACTGAAACAGTAAAAACTCACTGTTGAATATGAAATGATATTTGAGAAGATAGAGAGCATCATGCTTTCTATATGTAATGCAAACGGATAGGAGAAAGTGACACATGCACTTGCTTTTCATTGATACAGTGACAAGCGGTAGATGGGACTGCAGGTTTATTCATGCTTCATACTTTTTTGCCTGACAGTAGAAATGCCAGTATAAATTTGACTCTTCTCTTGCTTAAATTGCAAAATGTCAGTCAGTAGTTGCAGTGGTTTATGGAAATGAGGGTAATGTCATCTTACTTCAGTGTTATGCTTTTCATGCTTTAAGCAAATAAGACCACTTTCATAGCTCACTTTTAGTCTGAAAAGTTTGAGGTATTTTGAATTTGAGCAATAGCCCATTGTAACATATTTCCAACACGGTACTGAGCATGGCATGACTGTTGCCACCAAGATACCTGAGTGCTTTCAGCCCTTGATTATAAAAACCCAAACTGAATGCCTCTGAATGCCCTAGGGTGTAAATAACCCTGTGGTGGACGGTGCTGCTCTCCCACCCCTGCTTGATTATCTGCTGTTACTCTTGAAGGTTCTAAATCAAAAAAAATTACAAATGGAGGTTTGCTGTAGTATTTTAGCCTGGGACATTAATAGATAAAGGTTGTGGAGTCATTTGACCCTCAGTTTAGTTGCAGAAGATCAAGATTTTTCATGCACTGTTAAACCATAGTGGTGACACATGAATAAAAGTCGCATTAAGACTTTTGCTGTTAAAACAAAGGGATGTAATTGTCATAGAAGATTCCCTTCTCAGGGGAACAGAAGGCCCCCCATATGCTGACCTGAGCTATCCTACAGGGAAGTCTGTTACCTCCGTGGGGCCCAGGCTAAAGATGTTATTAGGAGGCTCCCAGATCTGGTAAAGCCTTCAGATTATTACCCACTTCTGGTAATGCAGATTGGCAACAATGAGGTGGAGGAGAGATGACCAGAAGCAATCAAAAAGGGACTTCAGGGCACTGGGGTGGATGCTAGAAGGATCAGGTGCACAGGTTGTGTTTGCCTCAATTTCTTCAGTTGCAAGCTATAATACTGAGAGGTGCAGAAAAACACACGAGATTAATACTTGGCTTAAAGGGTGGTTCCATCATCCAATTTTGGGCTTTTTAAACATGGACAGATCCATACAGCACCTGACCTACTGAGACAGATGGGGTTCAGATGACTGTAAGAGGGGAAAAAAGATCATGGGTCGTGAGCTGGTGGCACTCACTGAGTGATCTTTAGACTAGATATAAAGGGGGAGAGGTTTACAACCAGATCAGTTGAAAATAACCCTGGGAAAGGCATAGCAACATTGGGAATGAAACCACTAGGCCAGCTGAAGTGCAATTCTACTGCATCAAGGGCTCCAGATACTTTGCCAGGGGCTCAGCTCGAGTGCCTTTATGCCCGCAGCATGGGCAGGAAACAAGAGGAGCTGCAGATGCTTTCATGCCTGCAGCTCTGCGATCTAACTGGCGTTACGGAGACATGATGGAATGACTCCTATGATTGGTTTGTTGAATTAGAAGGGTATAAGCTCTTCAGAAAGGACAGGCAAGGGAGTTGCACTCTATGTCAATGAACAGCTAGAATGCATGGACCTCCACCTGGCAAGTGATAATGAAAAGACCAAGTGCCGATGGACCACAGTGAAAGGAAGGGTAGGAGACATTACCATGAGGGTCTGCTACAGACAGGCTGCGTTGGCCAGGAGGACCAAGTGGATGAGTCCCTTCGTAGACAGGTAGGAGTTGCCTCTGGTTCACAAACCCTGGTCCTCATGGGGGACTTTAACCACCCCAATATCAATTGGAGAGAAAACACAGCAGGGCATAAAAAATCCAGGAGATTCCTGGAATGCATTAGTGATAACTTCCTCCAAGGAACCAACGAGGAGAGGTGCCATGCTAGACCTTGTTCTCACCAACAGGGAGGGGATGGTGGGCAATGTTAAGATCATGGGCAGCCTCAGCTGCAGTGACCATGAGATAGTGGAATTTAAGGACCTAAGGGCAGTGAAGAAGGGGAAGCTCAGCAAGCGTGAAACTCTTGACTTCAGAAGAGTGGACTTCTGCCTCTTCAGAAACCTCCTTGGTAGAGTACCATGGAACAAAGCCCTAGAGGGACTGGGAGCCCAGGAAAGCTGGTTAACTTTCAAGAATCATCTCCTACAAGCTCAAAGGCACTGCATTCCTGACAAGAAAAAAAATCACACAAGATCAGCAGGAGGCCTATATGGATAAACAAGGAACTCCTGGCCGAAATCAAATAGAAAACGGGAATCCACAAAGGGTGGAAGCAAGGACTGGTAACCTGGAACGATTACAAGGAAATTACTTGTGATATCAGAAACCAGGTTAGAAAAGCTAAAGCCCTAATGGAATCAAATCTGGCCAGGGACATTAAAAATAACAGAAAAGGATTCTACAGCTATGTGAGAGAAAAAATGAAAAAACGAGAGAATGTGGGACCTCTCTGGAGAAACACAAGTGACCTGATTATCGACAACATGGAGAAGGCTGAAGTGCTCAATGACTTTTGCTTCAGTCTTCACTGGTAACCACTTGAGCCACACTGCCCAAGTCATGGAGGGCATTGGCTGGGTCTGGGAAAGTGAAGAACCACCCAGGGTAGGAGCAGATCAGGTCCGGGAACACCTAGAGAACCTGAAGATGCACGAGTCCGTGAGACCTGATAAGATACATCCACAGTTCCTGAAGGAGCTGGTGGCTGAAGTTACTAGGCCACTAGCCATCATATTTGAGAAGTCATGGCAGTCATGCAAAGTTCCCACAGACTGGAAAAGGGGAAACATAACCCCCAGTTTTTAAAAGGAAAGCAAAGAAAATCCAGAGAACTACAGACTGATCAGCTTCGCCTTCGTGCCAGGTAAAATCGTGGAACAGATCCTCCTAGTTGCTGTACTAAGACACATGAAAAATAAGGAGGTGATTGGTGACAGCCAACATGGCTTCGCTAAGGGCAAGTGGTGCCTGACTAATTTATTGGCCTTCTATGACAAAACTACAGCCCTGGCTGACATGGGAAAAGCAACTGATCTCATTTGCCTGGACTTTTGCAAGGCGTTTGGCACTGTCCCATATGACATCCTTGTCTCTAAGCTGGAGTGTGGCCAGCAGGTCAAGAGAGGTGATTCTCCCTCTTTGCTCTTGTGAGACCTCACCTCTAATACTGTGTCCAGTTCTGGTGTCCCCACCATAAGAGGGATATGGATCTGTTAGAATGAGTCCAGAGGAGGGCCAGAAAGATGACCCAGGGGTTGGAGCACTTCTGCTACAAGGACAAGTTGAGGTAGCTGGGATTGTTCAGTCTTGAAGACTCTGAGGGGGACCTAATAGCTGCCTTCCAATACTGGAAGGGAACCTACAGGAAGGCTGGGGAGGGACTTTTTACAAGAATGTCCAGCCATAGGAAAATGATATAAATTGAAACAGAATAGGTTTAGACTGCATCTTATGAAGAAATTCTTCAGTACAAGGGTGGCAAGACTCTGGAATAAATCGTCCAGACAAGTTGTGGATGTCCCGCCAGGTTGGATGAGCCCTGGAGCAACCTCGTCTTGTTGAGAGATGTCCCTGCCCATGGTAAGGGAGTTGGATTAGGTAATCTCTAAGGTCTCTTCCAACCGAAGACATTCTGTGATTCGAAGGCGATTTATGGAAGATTTTGTAAATTGTATGTGGGGATTCATCAAGGAATATGTAAAGAGATTTCGAATCATGATTTGCATCTTAAGGCTAGGCACATGAGCTGTGAAATATAGAAGAAAGAATAAGACAGGATGTGTAGGAGGGAGTTTGGAAAAGAAATGTTAGCATCAGTAGGCTAACCTTCCTGACCACGGTGGTTAGTGGAGAGATGGACACTTCCTTTTGCCCTTCAAAATAACTTCAGGTTTCAGTCTCTCCTGCAGTGTCAGTGAGGTTGATATCACATACTGGTTTGTACTAAGGTTGGACCAGAGAGTTGGTGATATTTGTTCTTTAGAGCATGGACAGACTGGAGGAAAGGGGAACATTTGTCTTGGTGAAGCTGAAAATGAGTTGAGAGCAGGCAGGTACCGATGCTGTTGAGTTATTGATTTGAAGTTTCAAGATAACACTGGGGTTTTTTCCTGGTTTTACTGGCTTCAATTACGAATCCAGTGTAATTATCCTTCTCTGAATATCTCTTATGGAGCCACTGTCTTTCCAGGGGCTCAAGAGAGAGTCTAGAAAGAGGCTGGCTTCCTCTGCCTAAAATTAGCCTTGTGAATACCTCTTAGAGGTGCTACAGTTTGTATTCCCTACATATAAACATTTTAACAAGGGTGTGCAAAGGAAATCTAGCCAAGAATAGAAAGGAGTTTCATGTTGCTAGGTTATATAAAACTGCAAAGGTTTGCCAGGTTCTTCCATGGTTATTCAGCTCAGTTAACCTCTTGTGTGTTTTTATGTTAACACTTTTAAGACCCTTTCGAAAGCCCAGTTCAGGTGTTAATCAATGAAGTGCAGCTACTCCTTTGTGAATATAGGGGGAGAAACATAATGCAAAATAGATCTACAACATAAAATACTGCAAGGAGAAGGGTTATATAATGTGCTGCACCTTCTTTCAGCCATTCAAGAAGCTTCTTTATGTCTTATGAAGGTCAATGGCTTTTGCTTGATATGTGATGTGTTTCCCTTGTAAGCTGCAAATTCAGAGATTTATGGCATCGAATTCTTTCCTGTGGGAGGAAGGGTGATCTCTTAATCGAGGTCCTAGATAAGGTGGAAGATAATGTGTTCTGTCTGACCTTGCCACAGATTTCTTAAGAAGCCTTCAACAATACAGAAAATTCTATGTCCCAATTCCCTGCCTACAAAGCTGGGTTAATGCCAGGCCCTACTTTGCAGGTTTCCTCTGGTATTTGGAACGCACACTAACAGGGACATATCATCTTAGATTCAACTGAAGTTTTTTTTTCATGTTTGGTATACTTTGAGACCCTTACTTACAAAAGCAAGAGAATATTTCTCGCAGATAAATTAAATTCATTTTATTCCATTTCTTCTTCGTAACTCTGAAAGCATGTCGTTATGAAGTACTGAGCTAGAACTTTGCCATTCCTTCAAGGTTTATGTTTTACTTGCATTGCTTACAAAGTTCTTAAAAGTAGTTAATTTATCTTTCCAAAATAGATCATCTAGACCAATAAAATATCTTGTTAATGACCTCTGTATACAGGCTTAGAAGCTGTGGCTGAAAAGTGAACAGGTGGTGCCCAACATCAAACTTACTCTCAAGAAATACATTATGTGTTACTGTGTTTAAAATATTAAGTATATAAATAAATTAACAAATAAAACATACTAAATAAAAACTTTAAGTCTATTAAACCTATAATGATACTTTCAGTAAATAGTATGTCAATATCTGAAGGCAGTTGTGTATAACTTGAGTATTTGCATATCTAAGAGCCGAAAGAAGAGGAAAAATACAATGTGTAGTTCACTAACCATTTAAACTAGAAATACGTACATAGGTTACAACCTTGTGTTTCAGCATCCACTCCCTCCAAAGGAGTGGTGGAAGATGTTCCAATGCTGTTTATGTTAAATGTATTAAAGTTGTTCAAAATGATCTAACCAAGAGGTGTTTTATAAGCCTGATATATTCTTCTTTACATATCATAGATCTGTATTGTATGTTCATTTTGGGCGAGGTGGGTTCATGTTAATATTTAAACATTTTACAGCAAGTAGATTAAATTCTAACAGAGTCTGAATATTTCTGCATACGACAAGTTTTCATCATGTTCCATTTCCCCTTTTTGCCCCTCATTATCAAAAGCAAGGTAGATGATAGGGTTTTTTGAGTTTAATATAGAAGTGTGCAGGATTTCTACTTGAGCATGAATGGCTTACTTGAATGAAGATTTATTTTAAAGGGGCAAAGAGCAGAGTAAAGATGGTGGAAAATACACCTTGCAGTGTTAAAGATAGTAGCTTGTGTTTAACACCTCAATGGGACATGGCTACAGAGGTTTCTTATTATACAGGATATACATTCTTAAGACCAAGTTGTTAAATTTTCTGTAAAATATCAAAAAATCCAAAATATCACCAATATTTTTTTTAGTATTCTTTTCTGAGCTTTATCTGAGTTTGACAGATTCACTGTTTCTTTTTGTTCTCCCATTTCTCTTGCAGTTCCTCAGGCAGAATGTTACTTTCTTATAATTTTAATTCCAACAACTATAGATAATAAGATATATTAAAATAGAAGAAAAATATGCAGAACCAATAGGCACCAATAAATAAAGAGGAGTAAGTTAGCTTAAGCACATTAACTTCCTTCGCTTTTCTTATCTGCACCCATAAGCCTCGAATTACCACCTCCTTTTACATAAATATTGTAATATTTTATTGCTAGAGTGTTCTTCTGTACCAAAAATACTGTAAAAGAAAATGGTTACAATATAAGCTAAAGTGAAAAAGGAGTCCAGTTATACCAATAATCGGAGTGGGGGAAAAATATGTCCTTAGTACTAGGCAAAACCACGAAGCATGGCTATTTGGATGTATTCTCTTGTGTTGTCCAAAGTACTGTCATCATAAAGACCTTATTTGTTTCAACAGCAGTTTTGTTCGTACAAGACAACTGATTTTGTTCTTAAACGAAAAATAGATGGTATTTGACCTCTGAAGCTGATTTCCTGTTATTTATTGCATTGGATGATAGTTCCATGTCTGGTTAGCTTGGTGATGTAAGGTGAGAGCCCTTCAAGGCTTTGCTTTTCTTGCTAGCTGCAACTAGGGATTTGAATGCCCATGGGCACTGAGGTTCCGGAGAAATCTGTACCTCGGAACCATTCCCAAGATTCATTTACTTGTTAAATTAGAGAGTATAAAATGATACCAGGGATTTTCATATAGAGATCTTAATTAGAAGTAGAGTGAGTTTTTGCTTTGAGTTTTGCTCTGCCTTTTTCAAATACAAGCTATTTGATGCCTGTCTTGAGGTCTCTTAGAGGACTTCTTGCAAACGAGCAGTGGTACAGAAGGGCACTAGAAGCCTGGCGAGTGGCTTCATCTCATGTGCATGAAGCGGAGATGTCATTCCTACAAAACCAGCTTTTCTGCTTGTTCAGGGAGACCTCAGTAGCTCAGCACTTCTCATTTTGGAAAGAAACCTGGTGACACAGGACAGGATCACTAAATGGAACAACGTGTCAAAAGTCTTGCATATGTTTAGTCCACAGTGGGAAAGAGAAGGAAAGCTAGGTATCCTAATTCAGAAGATGGGCAAACAGCAAGAGCATTTGATTCTAGATGAGAGAAGAATTCCATTAGCTCTTTAAAACAAAAAGGAAAAATCTCTGTGCTGTATTTTTCTCTTGTATATTTTTTTTTTCAATATATATACACTGCTATTTTATACAGTTTCATGTGCCTTGATCGTGTATGTGCAGTAAGGTCTTGGGGTATTGGCAAGAGAGCATCTTTTTGTAAGTAGAAGAGATATGGATAACTTTTTTTTTTCCTTTTACAGCCTTTCTGGACTTTTCTTTACAGATTAGCATGAGTTTAGCACAAAATGGGTTTTGTTTATTTTCACTGCTCTGGTGTATCCATAACTTAAAGCTGTTCAGTGATTCATTTTATTTTTACTGTTTTGTATACAAGTGGGCACAGTTTGTTATCCTGTCATGTTGTTTAGTGAAAATGTTGATTTCTTATCAAGAACTGGATAGTTTCAGCCATACTTTAAAATTTTTATTAAAAAATCCAAACACAAAACTTAAGAAATATTGCAAATGATGTAAGAGTCAGAGGTTGGCAGAGAGATATCTGCTTTGTTCCTTTTGGCTAGTAATTGCAGGGTCTGTTCTCCCACACCCTTCCTTTATGTATCAAGCAGGAGGAATGAATGTAAGAAGACACTTGGAACATTAAAAGGTAGTTTAGTGGTTGGTTGGCTGACATAAACAGAGTATGCTTCGCTTATAGAATGAAGTGTAAAGTATTTTTGTGACTCTGTAAAACCAAACAGCAAAAAAAAATGGAGACAAAGTATTTCATAGATGCTTTGTTACAATATACTGCATTCTTCATGGGTTACTGAGGTTCTCTGCAACTTCACAGGAGCATGAGTCTGAGGGTATATAGGAATAAAACATGAAGTGCTATTCATGCTCCTTTTGTGTCTCCAAATATAAATAGTTTATGCATTCAGTATTTTAGCATCTTAAAAATACATAATTTGGGTAAAACATTTCAGTAGTGATTCAAGCTTTCCATGACATTTGAGATCTAACTCATCTTAAAAGTTATCCCTGTATTTAAAATAAACCTGAGAGGCAAAACGCAACTAAGTTCATACATGGAACAGAAAGTTAATAGATTGCTGAATTCATCACTGGATGTTGAAAAATCAGAATACAAATGGAGTTTTAATTCTTCCCCTTTCCTTTAGAAGGTGGCAGCATACCCCTTGCCCTTGCTGGGGAACAGCTAAGCTATAGTATGAAAGGTGGCTTTCCTGACATTCAGTTAGTTGTTTTCCTTGTTTTGTTTTCCCCCCATTTCACTTATTGGCATGGCTTTGATAGTCTTTAAGGGACTATCTCTGGTATAAAGTTGGCTTCTAATTTATAAATACTTTTTTTTTATAGTTGTCTTTTTGGAAGTACTTTATTTTTCAGAATTATTTTTTTTTATTTAGATTTTTGAGGTTTTTCTGTAGCAGCTGAAAAAGCTCTTCTCTTGGAAGAATCTGCAGGACACTTTATAAGAGTTTGGTGATAACATTTACCTACAACAGACATATTTGATTTTCAGCAGAGTTCAAATGTTGCCTTAGAGCAAGTATTAACATAGACATTGATTCTTGAAATTTGCTTTAAAAGGTACTTTTAATCAGACAGTCCTATTTTGATGCTTTTCATTTAATAGGTGCACTGATGGCTGGATGTTATTATAGCCCAGTACTTCCTAGAAAAATTGAAATCCTTTGCTCTTTCTGTGTTGTCATTTCTCTTAATGAATTATAGAATCGCTACAGAGGATTACTTTAAAAAATGTGCTGTGAATCTGAAAAGCTATGGAGAGAAAGAAGGTAGCAGGAATAAAAATAGCATTGCAGATATGACTAATTAAGATAGTGATCAGTGCTACTTTAATAAATGTTTTGAAGATGTGTAGTCCATACCACGACCTTCATGTTTTGCAATTAACAATAATTGAATCAAAAGCGTGTTACAAAGCATGTCCTAAAACTTGTATGCTTGTAGAGCACTCAGGAGATAAAAATCTTCTTGCATTTATTTTACTATGCAGAAGAGATTGCTACAATCCTCTGCCTCCTCATAACAAATATTTGTGGCTTAAATTATAATTATCCATTCAGACTGTGGTGTGTTATGAATAGTACTGCATGGCCATCAGAGCTCAAATGCGGTACCTCAAGGCCAGATCTCTGGAGCCAATGGAATGAGGTTTTGGATGGAAAGTGCAGAGGTATGTTGTAGGTGGAACCAGAGTAGAATTCAAGTGGAATGAGTTTTCCAGGTGAGGAGATGTATTTCTTGAGAGGTCAAGATAGTAGGCTGTATTTGAGATATCTCTTTTTCAATTAAGGTAGAAGAAAAGAACAATTTCTCAAACTTAGAGCATGCCAAGACATTAGGTTGTTACTGTAAGATGGGCATACACTGTTCTCTGGAAAAGACATCTGTGGTATTAGCTGAAGTCTTACTCCTGTTGCAGTAACCTGGAGCTTTTTTTGAGGTGTTGAGCTGTATATACAGAACTAGTAAACAGGGTGTGCTGAGGCTCTTTGTATATCTGAGGAAACGGTGAAGGGAGTAGACCTGAGGTGTGCTATAGGAGAAAGGAGAATCTTTCAGGCAAAGCCTACACAAAGAAAGGACTTCACTGAATGCATTGTTATGGGAAGCAGATTTTGTTTGACTGGTTAAATGAGGAGTATAAAGAGCAACAAAGTTGGAAAGATGTCGTGGTGATACATGTGAAACAAAAGCTGGTTTTAGCCTGTAGAAAAGGGCAAGTCAGCATTTGTAGCTAAACAGCAAAAATTTGAATGTAAGTTGAGAAATGTGTCATGAAAATGAGGCATTATTCTGTATGTACACCTCAATACTCCAAGCATTATCACAAAATTGAGTACTTACAGGTAGAGCATTAAATTGTAGAAGCGAGCGCTAAACCTGCATGCTCAGCATGTAGTGTAAGGAGGTTCATACTGCATAGCTGAATCTGTAGAAATGTAAGTCAAGTCTGATCATTCAAAATACCAGCAGTAGGGGGATAGGCGTTAATCACAGTGAATCATCTCATTAAGTGACATAGTAGGTGTGGTGTGCTTAGGTTCTCGAAAAAGCAGCTGCTCGTTAGGAGAGAAGGTAATTTCAGTCAGGTTTAAAGCGCTCTCACAGATACCTGATGGAGGGATACTCTTTTTGAGGAACCACTGGCCAGAAGCATGGATTCATGAAGGGCAGATCCTGCCTGACAAATCTAATCTCATTCTATAACAAGGTGACCTGCTTAGTGGATGAGGGAAAGGCTGTCGATGTAGTGTACCTGGACTTCAGTAAGGCCTTTGACACTGTCCCCACAACATCTTTGTGGCTAAGTTGGCTGCCCATGGCTTGGATGGACACATACTCTGCTTAGGTGAAACACTGGCTGGATGGCCGGGCCCAAAGAGTTGTGGTCAATGGAGTTAAATCCAGTTGGTGGCAAGTCACGAGTGGTTTCCCTCAGGGCCCAGTGCAGGGGCCACTCCTGTTTAACATCTTCATCAATGATCTTGATGAGGGGATTGAGTGCACCCTCAGCAAGTTTGCAGATGACACCAAGCTGGGAGGGAGTGTCGATCTGCTGGAGGGTAGAAAGGCTCTACAGAGGGACCTGGACAGACTGGATCGATGGGCCCAGGCCAGCTGCAGGCATTTCAACAGAGCCAAGTGTAGGGTCCTGCATTTTGGTCACGGCAACCCCATGCAATGATACAGGCTTGGGGAAGGGTGGCTGGAAGGCTGTTTGGCAGAAAAGGACCTGGGCGTTCTGATCGACAGCCGGCTGAATATGAGCCAGCAGTGTGCCCAGGTGGCCAAGAAGGCCAATGGCATCCTGGCTTGTATTAGAAATTGTGTGACCAGCAGAAGTAGGGAGGTGATTGTCCCCGTGTACTCAGCACTGGTGAGGCCACACCTTGAGTATTGTGTTCAGTTTTGGGCACCTCAGTATAGGAGAGATATTGAGGTGTTGGAGCTAGTGCAGAAGAGGGCAACAAAGCTGGTGAAGGGTCTGGAGAATAGACCTTGTGAGAAGCAATTGAGGGAGCTGGGACTGTTTGGTTTGACAAAGAGGAGGCTGAGGGCGGACCTCATCATACTTTACAGTTACTTGAAAGGACATTGTAGAGAGGTTGGTGCTGGTCTCTTCTCACGGGTCATTAGGGACAGAACCAAGGGGAATGGTTTCAAGTTGCAACAGGGCAAGTTTAGACTGAACATCAGGAAGAAATTCTTCATGGAAAGAGTGGTCAGACACTGGAATAGACTGCCTAAGGAGGTGGTTGAGTCGCCATCCCTGGATGTGTTTAAGTGTCGCTTAGATGTGGTGTTGGGTGATATGGTTTAGGGGTGAACTTGTAGTGTAGGGTTAATGGTTGGATTCGATGATCCCAAGGGTCTTTTCCAGCCTGAACTGTTCTATGATTCTATGATTCTAAGTTAAGCAGTTTTGGAGGGCTGTACAAGTTACTGTAACATTCATGGGCTAAAGCAGTACTCCCCTGGTGTGGTCCCCCTGTAGAGGAATGCAGGATGAAAGGAGGTTATCTTCTGTTTGGTGAGAAAACTGCTTTTTCTATGTCTTGTTTGCAGGAGTTGAGTCTGCAACAACTGTGCCCTTTACTGAATTTGCCCTGCATGCTTCAGCTATGCCCTTACAACCTGTATAAAATACTGATCCAAGTCTCTTGTCTACTCCAATCCATTGCCCCTTTGACAGTGCTGCCTCTAAACAAACTGATGTTTCTTGGGAAAACAACTTGGGTATCACTGCACCTACTTTTTGAAGTGCTTATGTCATCATAATCATTATCGTAGAATGGTTTGGATTGTAACAGACCCTAGACCATCTGGTTCCAACCCCCCTGCCATGTCTATCTCTCCCATCCTAATGCCTTATTGCTGAGATAGCTATCAACAGGAGAGTGTGGTAGAGGGAAGCCTGAATTTAGTGAATGAGATAAAAGTCTTCACGCAAAAATCTTAAGGTTCCTTTCCCCGGACCACTAAATCCTTTCCAATAAAAGTCATGTTTAGCTCTTCACACCCATTAAGCACAGTGCTACTGAAGTGTGGGAGGACAGCCCCTAACTCAGCACTGTAAAGCTTTACAAAGTTTTAACCTGGATCCAGGCTAGCTGCCCACTGTATTGGCTAGATGATCAGATTGTTCTTTGGCTTTTTAAAGCTCAGCTGACCTGTCTAGTACAATCTGATGGGGAAAAATGAATGAGGCAACTCTGGAGAGGATGGATAGGCCAAAAAGGAGGGGAAACTATGAAGTAGTTTTCTCTAAAGACAAAGGGGGAGTGGAAATCCAGAAAAAGGAATGTGAAAATTATCTATACTGTAAGCATTTCCCTGTGCTGTACAGAAGCATGCAATATTTGTTCCTGTTATGCGCTACTAGACCAGATGTGGGATAGTATCTTAGTTCTCATATTTCTTAGTAATAGTCTCATAAAAGCTTCTTTATTCCTTTTTCCTGCATAACATCGGCCAAAGTTAGGATGTTACTCCATCATTACTACCATGCCCTGGAACCTTAGTGCTGCTTTTGTCATTCTGTAGCGTAATCTTTATATATGCTCTTGTCTGAGGTATCAGGACATGTGGAGAGGAATGTTTCACATGATGAGGGTGGCAGCTGTGGTTACCAGACCGCCAGAGACAGCAAGATTTTTAATTTTTTTTTCCTTTGTATTGAGATGTAATTACCAGACTATATTTGTTGCTGGCTTCAAAACTAAAACTAGATTATACATATGTAGCTCTGATTTTTAACTCTTGTAAGTGGGATGCTTTGGTATACTTTTCCTATATTAAAACCGACTGTGAGAAGTTAAAAATTAAGACTTTTTATCTAATTCTATCTCATATCAAGAGAGGATTTTCTTGTTGTTTTTTTTTCTACCCCACCTGCTTGACATCTGAAGAGAAAATTACCTTGGACATTATTAAGGCAGAACTTCCAAAACAGAAAGCATAAAATATCTAATACTAGACGTTTAACGTATCTTAAGACAGAAGATGAGATGCTGTGAACAGCAGCCTCATGCTTTTGATGCTTAATTTGTGTGTCTCTAAACTGCCCAAGGTTTCGAAAGCTCTCTTCCCCATAGACTAGACTGTCACATTTAGGATATTTTTTTCCTCATTTTGTTCACTGAAGTTCTGCTTATCGTGCAAGAGCAGCTGCAGTTGTGTTTTTGGACCTCTCCAAACTCAAGTGGGAGAAAGCTTCTATTACGACAAGTTCTCAGCTGACTGTTGTCCTTATATTTATAGCTCTTATAGGCATGAAGTAATTTGCCCTTGATTAAATAATCAGAATTATTATGATGACATCACCAGCACTAGCTTAGTCCACAGCATTACCTGTCTGGCTTCATCTCAGCCTTCCAAAGGAAAACTTAACTGCAGTTAGGAGTCTTAGACTAGAGCTGGTGCCAGAAACATTCCTGATGGCTCTTAGGTTCTTTTTGGACAAGAACATTTTATTTTCTTTTTCCACGAAGAACAAATAGAGTTGAATATTGATCAAGACAAACTCTTTTTAAACTAACCAATAAACACGTCAAGAGCAAAATGACATAAGCCCAACTTCTAAACAATTCTCTACTTATGCACTTAAAAATCCAGTTCTTAGTACTTCTGAAAGTACCAAATACAAATTTCTCTATGCCTGTATGTTAGGGCAGAAATGGAAATTAATTGGAAATAATTTCTTTAAAAAAGGATGCTGGAAAAATCACTTACTCTTCTGTAATACAGACATTTTGATACTGATTTTTGGAAAGACATTAATTCACTGCAGTAATGTCTTCCAGAAGTGTTTTGCATCTGTTTTTCACATGAAGAATCAGGAGAAGAATTGTTTGCAATTGTTATTTTGAAGGCAGGAGTTAAAAAAGAGTCCAGTGTCACCGCTGGTCTCTGAAGGTCATTTTTGGTTTCTTAATTCTGTATAGAGTGAAGATGACTTTTGTTATGATGTTGATGTTACTGATTGCACCATGTGTGTTTCCTGTGATAACCGATATGCAGGCAGGAATCTCTATTGACAACTCTCTAGCACTGCTTACTGTCACTCTGTCAAAGCAGTGTGTTTGCTTTCAGGGCAAAACAAGAAAAAAGGCATACTTGCCCCAGAAACAGAGAAGATTTGCCAGTCTATGCTGCTGTTCAGAATTTTTGCATTTCAACAGAACGTATGGATTAGGATGTTAAGAATGCCCAGTGTTGAGTGAGTGCTGCTGCTTATATGGTTTTTAAAGGCTACACCCCAAATTTCCAGACAAGCATATATACCAGATGTAGATACTCTTAAAGCTGATGCTTTCTGTCTTAGTGATGGAAAGAGATCCTACAGAGATAGGATTTACTCTCATCCACTTGAATTACAATGGGTATCTATACTATGAAATTCTTGGAAATTCATTCAAGTAGGTTCTTTTTTCCTTTTTTTTTTTTTTGGGGGGGGGGGGGGGGGCGATCCTCAGAGTATTTAAGCTACATTTATAAGTTTCACTGTGTATTTGCCTTGAATTCTGCATAGACAGACTGGGGCAGGATGGAAGGGAAACAATGTGGCCTGTCTTGCCACTGTTCACTGATGCAATGTAGGCTGTAATGCAGATGATGTCTTTTGCAGCTTTTTTAAAGAGGGAGTAGATTGTATTAAAGACCTTGAGAGAGCCGGAGAACTTCATCCTGCTATTGTGGAGTAAAATTATGCATGGCCTTTCCTATGCCAGGATTTTTTTTCATGTTCTCCAATTCATCTGAATGACTGGTACTATACTAGAAAAAAAAAAGCCATTTAAGTCACATTCCACTCTTCCACTTCTTCACTTTTTTTGTTACACAGAACTTTGTAACATGTAACTTAAACCCATGTCAAGTCATTGGTAACTCTTCTTAGATGTGGCAGATCTGGGAGTAGGATGCATGCAGGAATGAATTTACATGGTACCCCTCGGTGGGTGGATGAGGACTGGCGAGTATGGCTGGTGGGATTTCATCAAGTTGTTTTACCTGATGAAGTGTGTTTGTGAAACGAGTATCTTGTGTTATGATGTAGTAAGGACATAGAATGAACATGAAATTATATGCAGATGTAAGTCTTCACACCTCCATATACCAACAAACTTATGAACAGTATGCTAATTCACTTAGACATCTATAGTATTTTTCTTCAAATTCCATGTAGTAAATATGTGTCTCTTCATTTCACTGAATATTGGATAGTGCTCTCATTGCTGAATTATTTCTAATAAAGACATTGTAGTGTCTTTAAAGCTCTTCCAGCAGCCTTGAGGCTGAATACTGAATCTTGATTTAATTCTTACTGTGCATCTCAGTTATCCAAAAAGCCTACGTTTCAAATGAAGATATACTATGCAAGCTGTAGACTATGCTGGTTTTTTTAAAAAAAAATATTTTTTTTCTTGTTAATGCATGTTCTTGATTTATTTTTTAAAGCAGCTTCTGCAAGGTAGTTTTCTTGTCTGAGATGTGTGTGTTCCTCATGACACTTTTTAACAAAGGGAAACATTAAGCTTAAATGAACATCTCCAGGTAGCCTAGCAACAGGATGTGATTAATAATACCTTTCACCTAACTGTATGCAGATAAATGTCTAAAAGTGAAAGCAAATTCAGAATTGGTTGGCCAGAGCTTGGCAGTGCAGTGAGAGAGAAAAGGTAATACGATAATATCTTGTAATCTTTGTTAAAGAAAGGAGAGAAAATAAAAGATATATTTAATGGGTTGGATCTGCCTTATGGAGTAAAATACAGAGCATAATAGATTTTTTAATAACAATTTAAATGATGTACTAAGAGAAAGTATAAATGTCCTTGCTTCTCATTATTGGTTATCTTTACTAATTTACCAGCAATGCTTTTTCATATGTGAGAAATCAGAAACCATCAGTAGTAATTACTGGGCCATCACATCTCAAATGAAATGTAGTATAAACGAAATGTAATATAATTTAATATACAGTTAATGGCTTTATAGTACCATACAAGTGTTTTTAGGCCTGAAATGGACTTTTGTACTGAGTGCTGTACTTAAAAAAAAAGGAATCCAAAACATTGGATATGACATTAGATTTAAAGTTTTCTAGCAGAGAACAGAAGGGGAAATTGCTATGGACGTTGTCTTAAATTACACTGCATTATTTAGCTCTTTCTTAAAGCTTTGTGTGTGTATATATATATACACATATAAATAAAAGGAATCTGAATTTTATCTGTATATATTTGAATTTTATATACTTATAAAATATTCACGTTATGTACTTTCCAAGCGCTCAAAAGGTGTTAGAATATGAGTTGGCCCTACAAGCTTAATTCCTTCCTATTTTGTATTCATTCTGTATAAAGAAGAAGCACTGTGGGAGTAGGGTGAATATAGGATTCATTTTATGCTCATTTTATAATAGTGGGAAATTGTTGTTTGTATAGGAACAAAATGGAGTAATGTATTTGTGTGCTGAATGTAGAAGATCTAGTTATCCTGAGACAATCCCGTGGTCTGGCATAAAATCGTAAACATTTGCCTTTAGAGAAGAAATAACTTATTACAATGCAGAAGCACAGATTTCCATCCTGTGCTTCAAAACCTGCAAACCTGCTTCTTTCTATTTTCACGTTACTTAATTATACCGATTGTGCACTATCTTCTGCATGAAATCAGTAGAGATGTTTTTTTCCAGTTCATTGGATGGGATATATCTGTATTTTCTGCTTAGTGACAAAGCAAACCTTTCCATGTATTACAGAAGTTGTAGGGGAAATGCTGTGAAAGGTTAGCTGCTGGTTGTGCTGCTTAAAACTGTCTTGTTGTATTTTCATAGGCTAACATCTACCAGCACACATTTCAGTCCTCACTTATTCTTGCTTTACACTGTTTAATCCTTCAGTGCCTGGTGGGATTTGTTACTGAAACAGAGAGGGAAGGTATCCTGCATTTGATAGGAAATTTCCTTTTTTTTTGTTAATATTTAGTATCCTACTGTCGAAGTATAGTTATTCTTCTAAATTAGCAAGTATGTCTGTTTAAGTCCTGACTTTTTCAAAGGAGAGTTACTGGGTTTATATCTGTAACAGCCGCCACACCCAGTTACTGTGCAAAGATGTTGACATAGGTGTGTTAGGGTGTTTTAAGGGTGTAGCAAGGATCTCTGCATCATACCTCAGGGGGTTGCCCCTTGTTAGCTGAAATGTCCTCCTGCAATATGTTGGGCCCCACTATTTGGTTGCTGTTAGAGCTGACAATTTTCTCTGCTAGAAGACTTCTGTAAGATTTCCCCCCTCCCCAAAATTGCCTGCAGCCTCATCTTACACTACTTCCTTGGTTAAATGATGTTCCTTCTTTCACCTTTTAGACATCGCCTGTATCTATTTGGCACCTGATTGCGACCAACAGTGGTACCCTCCCCTGTACCACCTGCTATACCTTCTCTTAGCCCCTTGTGAACATATCACTTGGTGGCTCTGCAGCCCCTCAGCCGTCACAGCTGAAGCGGGCAGTGGGACACGTGACAGGACCCTCATGGAAGAGTAGGTCTGTTTGCCTGTGGTTTGTCACCATCAGGCCTGCATGTGGTACCTCTCCATTTACATCACCCGACTAAATGATGGAGCAAAACACGTTTGAATGCTCTCTAGTTTTACTTCTTGTGTCTTCTTGAATATGGAACTAGAAAACATTGATCCTTTTATCAGTCATCTACACCATGGCAGGCATTAATTTTGTTGCCCGACATTCAGCATGTTGTACATAAGGATGTGAGCTGGCAGCGCTGTGATGGCACAGGCATAAAGGCACGTCTTTAGTTTTTCTTTCTTTGTTTAAACAAACACCAAATCCATTATTTTTGAGGGATTTCTCTAACATGTCTCTAGTGTTAGTAGAGAGAATTCCTGGTTAAGAAACTAATACCATCCATACTCTTAAGGCCCAAGACTTTTCTTTTTGAAATTACCATAAGCTGTGAATATTTTACCTGAGATAAGATGATGTCCTTAATTCTCTAGTTCTGTTGAAAGAAATCTCTTTAGATCTCTGCTTGTAACCTATCCTAACTGGTTACGCAAACGACTTTTGGTGCTTTTGCTTCTTTAAAACAGCATTCAACAAAAACTGTTTACATCACTTGTATCTCAAATAATTACCTGTTTTCTGAGAATTACAGCTTCTAGTCAGTGCAGATATTCATGCAACTGTTTCCCAGATTTTCTGAGTTTGAGTCAGTTTGAGTCATCTGTGTTTGGTTGGGTCTTGTACCCTTAAATACATTTGTAGGTTTTTGGTTGAAAACCACCAGCGAAGAAAACAATAAAACTGAAATCCTCTTAACTTTCCAGACTGCAGTTTTAGGGTAGCATTTATTTTGCTGGAGAATCACATTTTCAGTTTAGAAAAGAGAGACTTTGATAGGGAGTTCTGTAAACTTAACTGACATCAGAAGTGATTATTTTGAGACAAAATTCATTTTCCAACCAGTCAATTTTAAGATGGATTATAAGTAACAAAACAGCTGTGCACTACGATTTTGCAAATGCATAACTTTATTGTGTAATGCAGCTCTGAAATACAGTATGCTTAAACAAGCGTAACAGTTCTGAAATTAAAAATTTCTAAAGTTTAAGAAAATTATATATAGCTTCATGTTGACTAAAGCCAGATATGAAAAGGGTTATATGTAGTTCTCCACAACCTATTGCATCTGAATAGGTAGATGCAATAATCATCAATGAGGTAGAAAGTAATTAAGTTCTATGCCCCCTGAAAAGTTACTAATGAAAGAGTAATTACAAGTTTATTACACATTACCTAGCCTAAATTTTCAGAAGTCATGTGCAACCTAGAATATCTCTTTGTCTTTTGTAACTCAACTAAGACACCTCTTAGGAATCTCTTTTTGAAAGTGCTGTAAATCTTACCTGAATTTTGAGACAAAGTGGTAAGTGTGTGAAGCTGTATCCTTTCTACCTTTTTGTGTGAATTGTAGGTGTGGATCTTTTTGCTTACAGACCTGAAAAGAGTGAGAATACTTGTTTGGCTGAGGAATGCAGAGGAAATTAGGAGTGGGATTTTCTGCATTCTCTGAGGGTGTGCTTGTGTGTGTTTTTCCCCTCTCTGCACTCTGTCTCAGCTGCCAAAACACATTAGCATGTATCTCTCTGACTAGCACTGAAGTGCTCTGTACTTCAGGTGTCCCTGTGTTTCACTTGGCAGCTGCTGTGTTGCAAAACAAGGCCCTCAAGATCCCTATATTGTTAAGAAGGTATTGCACAAGCCAGGAGATCCACTTCCTAAATTGCTTATTACCAGTTAGCCTGACCGCACACTCCATGTGTCTTAAGTAGCAGGAGACAGAGTGAGAGCTGCTTGTCTCTTAAAGTGCCCCCTGGATATGTTTGAATGTGTAACACTTACGATGCATTCATTAATCTTAATATTTTCATTCTTGTGGAGGTCAGTGGCATTCACAGAAGTCTGAGCAAACCCATTCTGTTCAGTGAATCCTGTTCAACATATCCATAGTGTTCCTGGATGGCTTTGCAGAGTTTTCCGTTTCACAGATGTCTGAAATGTTGAATGTTTGTTTCTTTTTCCTTGGAGTAAGCAGAAGTGGTTTATTTAATAAAAGAAAAAAAAAAAAAAAGGAGAAAATACAGTGGTTCAAATTGCTTCTGTGTCCAATTCAGGCTGAACACTGCTGTTTCTCTTTTGTCACTGCTTGTTTATCAACATTTGCTTTAGTATTCCTTGATTTTGACTTCTGCTAAACTGTATTCCCTTTTATTTGAGTGTGTTTTCTTCTAGATCACTCTATCGTGATTATTTTTAATATCCTTATTTTTTCAGTGTCTTGATATTAAGACTTCTTTCTCCTTTTCTCTCCCCAACAGTGTTCACACATTTCTTTTGCTGAACACTTCCCATCATTTGTTCTGGTTGCTGAAAATCCAGCTCTTCGCCAGAGATTCTCTAACTGGCCTACAACAACATTATCCTTCCACTGCAAGAGCAGAAACTATCTTTTCATGTGAAACTGATGTGATAAATGTTACCCTTTCAGTTTATGACAATTAATTTATTCTCTTTGTTTTTCCCTGGACATTTGAGCATCACCACGATACTACAGTGTGGTAGTGATGAGTAGATGTTTTTCTGGATTACTCAGCTGCGTTTGAGGGGTATTTTTTGGAGGTGGCTTGTTTTTTTGGTCGGAAGACTTATTTTGGCCCAGGGACAACATGCTTAAGGAGAAATGCTCTAGCTTTATTCAGTAAATCTTGAAGTCTAGTGGGACCTGAAAAGGGATATATTGAAAGTACAGTTCTTAACTAACAGCCCAATTTGAGTACTGGTTCTGTGGACAAAGTTGACATGCCAATTTAAAACAGACAGACGCCCTCAATTCCTCTACTTTTGATCTTTTCTTGTGTGTGTGTGTGTGTGTGTATGTCTTTTCGGTGACTGAAGAACCTCTGTGTGGTCTACAGTGTAGAGAATAATATTTCAAACCGTTTCTGCCATTTGCAGGTGCAGAGGGGTATTGTGTGTATGTGAACTTAGTAGCAAGGAGAGAGTATAACAAGGAGGTCACAACGGGTCCTCCCAAGGAACAGCAAAACCAAAACTTGAGATCCCAACAACAAATAGAGAGTGAGGAATACAGATGCATGCTGATCAGGAGACATTACAGGAAAAGTTATGAGAAGAACTGGCTTGTGCAGAGCTCAGATGTCCTCAGCTGCACAAACATCTATATTTTGTATTTTTGCTTCTTCCACTTGCAGGAGGTAGACCCTCAAACCAAATAAATGAGGCTTGTGATTTACTGTAGTTGGTTTCTTCCTTCTGTGAAGCTTGTGCTTAGCCTGTGACACTTGAGTAGACCCTGAAGTCAAGAGGGACTCTTCATGTGGTTAAAGCTAAGGGAGTGCTGAAATGCTTTGGCTGGTTTATTTGTGCTCCTTGCTGCAGAACGGAGTTTTAGCACACACAGTTTATTAAGGTCAGAGGAGGCAGATTTAGGAACAAAGTTTGCTATACCTTGGCTTCTATTTCTGCACTTTTTCCACAAACCTTATCCCCATTGTGCAGATGCTTCTTTTCCAATGGCAGGGTCCATTTTTGGGAGTGTTTTGAGAGTATAACTGGAATAGATAGTGAAATGAGAACCATAAAAAACAGGCAAATGATAAAATGCACTGAGAGGTGGAATAAAGAAGATTATTTTCCCCAGCTTTAATAATGGAACTGTAAGCAATAAGACAAATAGGCTTAGAAAGGATAAATTCTAGCCAGATTGCTTTTTTACCTTTCTGACAAGATTACAAAATAAGCAGATGAAAGACAAGTGATATAAAACATGCATTTTAGTAAACCTTTTGATATTATCTCACCAAAGTGTACACAAATAACTAATACATGTTGGCTTGAATAGAAACATGGTCACACAGACTGTAGATGAGTTGGAGGACTGTAAATAATGAGCAGCGATGAATGCTGATGAATTGGAACAGGGTGAATTGTACTAATGAGGCTTTGCAGGAGCCAGGATTTAAATCTAAGTTTTTATTCTTTAACAACAGCATCTTTTCAACATGCTGTTGATTTGTCCCTTGTCAAAAATGCCATTGACGCAAATGAGTAAAATATTGGGACTTAGTGGGATTAGCCCTGGGCAGAAGACAAAATCAAGTATTTATTAGAAATTCTCAGACTTTAAAAGTAATGAAGCTAAAGGGTTTTTTATTTTTTCTCCCTGGTTTCAAGAGGAGGAACTGAACTTGCTAGTAACGCTGATAGCCATATAAAGGTGTAGTGAATAGGGGATTTAAACAAGTGGGTGACTGAGGAGTAGTAGCAGTGCTCATCCAGGTTCCAGGAATCCTTAAATTAAAGGGAATTTAGTTTTCTGTCAGGGATCACAGAATCACAAAATCACAGAATGCTGGGAGGAGTGGCTGACACATCAGAAGGCTGTGCTGCCATCCAGCGAGACCTGGACAGGCTGGAGAGTTGGGCGGGGAAAAATTTAATGGAATATAACAAGGGTAAGTGTAGAGGCTTGCATCTGGGTAGGAACAACCCCAGGTTGCAGTATAAGTTGGGGAATGACTTATTAGAGAGTAGTGTAGGCGAAAGGGACCTGGGAGTCTTGGTGGACAGCAGGATGACCATGAGCCAGCACTGTGCCCTTGTGGCCAGGAAGGCCAATGGCATCCTGGGGTGTATTAGAAGGGGGGTGGTTAGTAGGTCGAGAGAGGTTCTCCTTCCCCTCTACTCTGCCCTGGTGAGACCCCATCTGGAATACTGTGTCCAGTTCTGGGCCCCTCAGTTCAAGAAAGACAGGGAACTGCTGGAGAGAGTCCAGCACAGGGCAACTAGGATGATTAAGGGAGTGGAGCATCTCCCTTATGAGAAAAGACTGAGGGAGCTGGGGCTCTTTAGTTTGGAGAAGAGGAGACTGAGGGGTGACCTCATTAATGTTTACAAATATGTCAAGGGTGAGTGTCACGAGGATGGAGCCAGGCTCTTCTCGGTGACAACCACTGATAGGACAAGGGGTAATGGGCTGAAAATGGAACATAAGAGGTTCCGCTTAAACTCGAGAAGAAACTTCTTCTCAGTGAGGGTGACGGAGCACTGGAACAGGCTGCCAAGGGAGGTTGTGGAGTCTCCTTCTCTGGAGACATTCAAGACCCACCTGGACACGTTCCTATGTAGCATTATCTAGGCATTCCTGCTCTGGCAGGGGGATTGGACTTGATGATCTTTCGAGGTCCCTTCCAATCCCTGACATTCTGTGATTCTGTGATTCTGTGATCCCTGACAGAAAACTAAATGTGCCACAAGTTATCGAAAAACTTCCTAAAAGTTACTTAAAGGTTTGCTGCATGAGACATCCCATTCCAGCACTGGAAAAAAATCAATAAAATGTGCTGAGTGAAGGAAGATGGTGTGAATATAGTCCCCTATATTTTTTGTCTACAGATCTAACCCCCAGGTAGCTGGCCACCAGTGTGACACCCTGTAGCAGAGCCAAATATTTGATGGTCTTCCCCTGGTGTTTACACCTTCTTTCCTGAAGACATGGAATGAAACTGAAAATGTCAGCTGGTAGTTAATATTTCATACGCGCCCTCTGCAACATAGCAAAAGTGTTCAGCTGTGTTATGAAGAATGACCGGGAAATAGCTGGACTGAATAACCAGTTTTTGAGTACTGTTGCTCAAAGATGTTAACAGCAGTAATACAGAGTATCTACAAAATGATCCTGTACTATATACCACTGTAGCAGGCAGGAATGGATTAGGCCTGCTCTGAATTCTTTTGCCGGGTGATTTTCAGTGAGAAGTGCTTTTCTTGTTACAGTCCGCAGGGCTGGAAAAATGGAGTTTTTTGACAGATGTCCACAGAGTGATGAAGCAACTAGTGTTGATACAAACTTGTTTGTATCTTCAAAATATTATTAGGCAATACCTAATAATTCCCATATAAATCACATAATGCATAGTGCAAGGTGAACACGTAATGATGTGTTACAAGTGGCCTAGATAAAAGCCTGTGTAGTTCTGTCAATGATACAATAATCAAGACAGCACTGGATTTTTTTCACCTAAATCTGTTCCTCTTGAGTTGTAATGAAAGGCTATCACTTGTACTTAAATAAATGTGTATAATTGCAGTTGATATGTCACGAAATAATGGAAAATTGAAATCAGCAATTGAAATTGTTGCATGGGATACTGTGGAAATACTTTTTAGTATTATTTTTAAATTTCTCCTCAGTTTCCATGCCCAGAAACCAGCTTGTTTAAAGTTTCCTCTGTGGATGAAACTGCGTGTTTCAACTAGTTCTGAAATTACTGTTTTACTTAAGTTGGCGTGTGGGATATCTTGTCTATGTGTTGGGAATTAAGCAAGAATATCAAAGGATGTAACAATAGCAATACTTTATCCTGAATTTAAGAAGAAAAAGGGCAAACCAGTTGCTGCAGAAATCTGAACTCATAAATGCAGTCTTTGAATTCCCTAAATGTCCTGAGGAAATTCTAGGTTTATTATTGCAAAATTCATCAAACTAACTTTGGCAGCCATTTCTTGTGGCAGTTGTGATATGGGTATCAGCCTGAACAGCAAACATGAATCCTGTATGCAGGCAGTAAGCAATTAATAGCACTTCTACACTAGAAGTTTGGGAAACATGGCTGATAACTTTTCTCCAGCAACAAAATGTTGCAGGTTCTTCCTGCCACTTCTTGTAATTAAGCCTTTATGAGATGTAATTAAGCCCTATTATATGTATCTCATGCTGCTGCTGCTTGTCATCTTAAATCTAAGCAAAAAGAAAAACAAAACTGTTTTTCTCCACATCTTTTAGATTGAGTTGGAGCCGACTTAACAAAAATGATTATGAAATTAATCAGATGTGAAAATGTAGCTTTACTTGTGTGTATAATCTGAATTCAGAAAAAGGAAGAAAATACAATTAGAATGGGAAGATATGTGAATTGCATATAAATTATGTATCGCTATAATGCCACAAGGAAAATAAATAATTAGTTTGAAAGATTGTCAGACAGTGACAACTGTTTTGTATTTGAAGTGTATCTAGTAGTACCGTACACTACTATTTCAGTTGTGAGGGAAATGTTTTGTGATAATTTACACTGGCACCATTAGAAGCAGTTTTTTGATGACTTTGTAATGCAAACAATTTGGGGTCTAATCCAATAAACTAGCTTGAACATTTTGCTTTATGTTTCACGGATATTAATCCAATTATCTTCCACTGTCTTACCAGTGGGAGGGTGTAGCTGATGTGGTCCGGTTGTACGTCTAACCCTTGCATCCTTTTGAATTCAGGAGAAAATTATTATCATCTCTTACAAATTTGGTACTGCAGCAGGTTGTCTATGATGCTGTTCAGCAAGTTGAGTTCTGTATTTATACTTTCTGAAGAAACTGAAGTATACATTAACACATAGGCCAGTTATTTAAAGCTGGAGATGCTTGCAAACAAGATGCTGTTTGAGATCAGCTGGACTTGTGGCATACAACAGCTAGTGGTCCATGTGTGCTGCCTGTTTTCTTGAAAGAGTTTTTGGAAAAGTGCAGTGTTCAGTAAAAGGAACTGGCTGCACTCTCTTTGGTCTTGACTATCAAATGAGAGGTAAGACCATTGGCCAGAAGAATAATCCTATTTCTTGAACTAAAGCTTTCATAGCAAATGGAATAATTTTTTATGTTAGTGCAGAGCCAAGCCCAGCATAGGGCTGCATCTCTGACAAGTGTCATGGCTCCGGTGTACAGCTTTCACCCAATATGCTTTTGGTCGTCTGGGAGGTGCTTTATTCCCCAGACATCCTTGAAGTATCTGCTTCCTTGCAGAACATGCTGCAGAGCCTTGGTCAGAAACAGCAGCTCCTGCACAGCCCCACACACTGAGCTCTCCCAGCTTAATCTAGATGTTTTGTAACCTGGATCGTGTGGTGATAATCGACCTATTTGCCCGTCCTGCCCCAACTTCCAATATATTAAACCAGATTTGGAAATGACAGGTTTATATGGTGACCAGTAGGCATTCCTAAAGCAAAAAAGAGTTCATTCAGAAAAGAGAAGACTTGTTATAGATAAGCTATGTGTGTACTTCAGTCAAGAGCATGTCACCTGTCTTCTTTGGTGAGAGAATTAATTAATATATATCAAATAAACCATGTCCTTGTTGTAGACTTCTCAGAGTATGATATAGAACTTGCCTTTCCTGGTATCAATATCCCCAACCTCTACTGATCACTTGTTCCTGAGGTAACTCGTCTCCTAACCACTTAGGCAGTAATACAGTCACTAACAAGCCCATGCAGATACATATAACACTTCTTAGAAGATTAATGCAGTAATCTTCAACTCTTCAGTGATTCCATAGCATCTGTCACATAGTGCCCCTAGCCACACTGTATTGTAAGTGCTTAAAAATAATATTGGAAAATGTGTTTTATCAGGAAGCTACTGGATGTACAGATTTACCATAATTCATTCCAAGCTATGAAATGAGAATGTAGCATAAATAATGCAGTAAAATGGAAATAATCAGGTAAGATTAGACCCTTGATACATAGAAGCATGCAGCTAAAAATTAAGTATCATACTGAAAGATTATTTGAGGATAATACTAAATACTGTTTTATACATTCATATATAGGGAATATCTGCTTTAGAAATGGGAAGGGAGTTAAAATTATACAGATGAACTAATACTTTAGATTATAATTGAGCTTTTAGCATAGTCAGCTGAGTTGTCTGTTTTGTACATTTTCTTTTTAAATGCTCGTTAGTGCAGGAAATGAGAGAACAGAAAGAAGCAGGCAAGACATTGTATTTTAGTTTCACTCCCCTAAGTACTTTATACCTTTCCACATGAGTGTTTTTTAGCAGCATTCATCCTCAGCTCAGTAACTCTACCTCTGGCTGCAGTTTTGCCATTCCTACCTTGCACGACTCGAGCCCTCGTGCTTTCTCGTACCCCCTACTTACAACTTCGTGGTTTCCTCAGAAATCTGAGCCAAGGTAGCACAATTGTGCCGTACCGGCCTTGGGCCTGGGATTACAGGCAGCTGGACCCCAAGGAGGAGGGTTACGGTACTTACTGTAGGAAAACATTTTTTCAGGCCTTGATTCTTCTCTTTCAAAAACACAAATAAGCAGAGAACCCTAGAGCAAGCCAGGGATCTTTCTGACAGAATATTCTCCTTCAGAAAAAAATGCTGATCCAGTGTAACTGTGTGACAGTGTGTAAGAAAGAAAGTTTCAGATGAATTTTCTATATAAATTCATTTCTTTGGAGAACTGTCTTGACATTATTGTTTTGACATCTCCTGAATAAAAGCATCCTTTCCTGGTTATTCTGAATTTGTCTGTTTACAGAGACCAAATGTTGAGAAGAACAAATGGGCAAAAAGAAGGATTAGCGGATTTTGAACTAGAGGAATACACAAGAAAGTTACCTGGATTTTCCCATCCGAGGGGGTGGAACTGCCTGTGTTTGTCAGTGCTGGGCTGACCCAGCAAGACCCATGGTCACAAGGGTCCAAATCAGTACTTGGAAGAAAACAGGACTGTTTGCATTATCATAGAATGTTAGGGATTGGAAGGGACCTCGAAAGATTATCAAGTCCAATCCCCCTGCCAGAGCAGGAATGCCTAGATTATGCTACACAGGAACGTGTCCAGGCAGGTCTTGAATGTCTCCAGAGAAGGAGACTCCACAACCTCCCTTGGCAGCCTGTTCCAGTGCTCCGTCACCCTCACTGAGAAGAAGTTTCTTCTTGAGTTTAAGCGGAACCTCTTATGTTCCAGTTTCAGCCCATTACCCCTTGTCCTATCACTCGTTGTCACCGAGAAGAGCCTGGCTCCATCCTCGTGACACTCACCCTTGATATATTTGTAAACATTAATGAGGTCACCCCTCAGTCTCCTCTTCTCCAAACTAAAGAGCCCCAGCTCCCTCAGTCTTTTCTCATAAGGGAGATGCTCCACTCCCTTAATCATCCTAGTTGCCCTGTGCTGGACTCTCTCCAGCAGTTCCCTGTCTTTCTTAGCATCACAACAGTTTCTTACAATAGCTTCTGTGCTCTCTGTACCCTTTCTGAGCTTGATTATTTAGAAGAGGCACTTATTCCTGATATTAGGACATCGATTTTCTCAAATTCTACTTCGAACCCCAAACTATGCCCCAAGGAGTGATGTCCTCAGGATAGTGTCAGAGCATCTTGGTTAGGCTGCTTGGACACATGCAGTGGGGCAAGCTCTTCTAAGTGGAGAGCACTTCATGCCAAGGTTTCCCTCCTTTGCCATGCAAATCCTGAGGTTGGACACCAGCTCATTTTTCTCTGCTGGCTTGCTGCCAGGTAAAGGGATTAGATGTAATTTTTTTGGGCTGGTGCTAAGGATGGTGCTAAGGAAGGGTACAAAAGGAGGACAAAGTCTACATTTGGGTGCTGCGGGAGGAAATCTGTGACTCTTCTGTGTGGCTGATGCCTTGTAAACAGAGTTCAAGAGGGCACAGGCTGACCAGGGGTGGGCAGTCCTTCAGAATCCTCTGCCCACACATCCCTCCGTTGGGTCTTGGCAATTCATACGCAGTTTTGCTTAGATGAACAGCTCCTTGGCCAGAAGAGACTGCGTCTGGGTAGCTGAAAACACATTCGGGGAGGCTGTGGGTGTGTCACAGAGCCTGTTTCAACTCAGTTGCAGTGTGTCAAGGACCGATGCCACCCTCTGTCCCATATCTTTTCCCTTAGAGGAAAAAACAAGAAAATGTCCAGGCCAAGCCTGGAGATGATCCCATCAATATTCACTTACAAACTCAAAATTGGGAAGTTTTCCAAGACCGCTGTTCAGAAACATTAGGAAATTGCTGAGACCCTCTAGGTTATTATTATTTTTATTTAATATTTCCATTCCTTCTTATCAGAAGGAAGAAAAACTTTATATTGTTTTATTGTACCAGCTATGCTCTGGGATTATAACATACAGGTCTTTGTCTGCCTCTAATGGCTGAAACAGCAGTTTGTAAGTGTATCTTAAGGTAAGTGGATTTCTTTTGTTAAAAATGTGGCTCTGGAAAATCAACTATTTTATTATATGCCCCTTTGCTGATGGCTTGTCCCCCTGGCATAGTATTAGAGAAGCAACATTCTAAAATTCTTATACCGGGTAAAGAATTTCTCTGTCAGATGAGTAAAAATGACAGCATTTTTCCCCCTCATCAAATTGGCCTCTTTCCTCTGTATCCAAATATAACTGCTTTTGCTTTTTTGAGTTAAATTATGCACAATTACAGCAAAACACTATCCAGAGTTTTGTCATGCATAGTAATTTCATGATTAGTACTTAGGATGTCTTCACACTTGGGTATTTACAAGTTGATTAAATGCCTTGGTTACCTTTCTGGACAGGAGTTCGCAGAATCACAAAATCACAGAATGTCAGGGATTGGAAGGGACCTCGAAAGATCATCAGGTCCAATCCCCCTGCCAGAGCAGGAACGCCTAGATTATGCTACATAGGAACGTGTCCAGGCAGGTCTTGAATGTCTCCAGAGAAGGAGACTCCACAACCTCCCTTGGCAGCCTGTTCCAGTGCTCCGTCACCCTCACTGAGAAGAAGTTTCTTCTCGAGTTTAAGTGGAACCTCTTATGTTCCAGTTTCAGCCCATTACCCCTTGTCCTATCACTGGTTATCACCGAGAAGAGCCTGGCTCCATCCTCGTGACACTCACCCTTGATATATTTGTAAACATTAATGAGGTCACCCCTCAGTCTCCTGTTGTAACAAACTTGCAACATTTTCGGGAGAGAAGTTTTGGTTTCTTTCTAAAAAAAATCTCACAGAGAAGGCATGAATGGGGGAACCTTGGCTGCAGTGATGAACCAGCTGCAGGCAGCAGCTTTTTTTTCTCAACTTTGCTTCTTTACTACAGCATTTCCCTGCTTGGGACCTGAGGTCCTCTGCTCCACAGGGGCTGGGCTGCAGCTGTGTCAGGCAGTGCCGCTGCTCAGAGGTACCTATAGCTTATGGTAGTCTAGGAGGGAAAGGGGAGAGTGGGTATGGTGCAGCAAAGAAGCAGTGTCAGTGCTCCCTCTCCTTCTCTGTCTGCGGTGGTTGCTCGGGAATGTCCAGTTCTTCGTTTCATACCACTGCATGGGCAGGTCTGTGTCTGCAGGCACAAGCATTTAAGAGATTAGTCTGCCAGCAGTTATAAAATGTGCTCTTCTGTGAAAGTGCCAGTTCAGTTATCTGTTCCTACCTTAAGAAATCCAGAAGAGAAAGCCCACTTTTAAGAAATTTCACCTTCTGGTTTCCTTAGGAGAGGTTGCAATTCAGGCTTGAGACTGCCTGAGCCCTCCTGCCTACCAGCCTCAGTGTTGTTTCAGTTTGGTTATTTTTTTCCTTAGGATACTAGAAAGCATCTCTGCTTCCCACAGAATTATGTAGTCATTGTTGCTTAAAAGGAGAAAATATACAAGAAAATATATTAGACTGGTGTATATATAACAGTCTCAGATTTGAGAGGGTTTTATCTTGCTGCCCTGGGTTTTATGTCGGGTGGCATATAAGGCTGGTGTGAGACTGTCTTTCCACCTTCCTTTCCAAAACAAATAGCATTGCAAGGCTCAGGTGTTTTTTTGTGTTGGTTTTTTTTTTTTTGGTTGGTTCGTTTTCTGTTTGATTTTATTTTGGGTTTTGTTTAATTTATCAGTCTTTCCGTAAAATAAATGTCCCTTCCACTATCTCTACAGCCCGGCATCAAGGTTCTATATATAACATTTGTGTGTAGTTTACGATCAGTGAAGACAGAAGTTCTCAAAGTGTTACTACTCCACTTGCTGGTGTGTTGTAGTCATGGCACTTAGATCCTTACCCGGCTTTCCAGTGGTGAACTGTGCTATTTGAATTCATGAGGACGATTTTACAGAGACGGGAAAAAATTAGGATTATAGATGTTTGTCTCCTTTCTTATATCGTGTGACTATTAAATTAGTAGAATAGCTTTCACCTGTCCTTGATTTACATAGGCATGGATTTGGGGTATTTTTTATTTGTGAGGAGAGCTATTTAAACAGTGGCATGATAACTGTTTTAACTGTTCTGTTTTTCAGAACAATTTATTCTCCTGAATGAAAAATCACAAAAGCTTGTAGATACTTTAATAAAAATTTACTGATATTGCTGTATTAAGGGGTAATAATAATAATTAATTTCCCAAAACTTTAAAGGTGGAATTATTTATCATGGTAACTGTGTGGGTTTTTTTCTGGAACCATGTGACTGATGAGATCAAATGTTACTACAACCACACTTTCAGGTAAAATCAATTCTTTGCCATGTAAATAGAAAAGTATGTACAGCTCTTTACTGTACAAGTAATGGAAATATTACTTTACAGAGAGGAGATGATAAAGAAGCTATACCAGGTTTTTAGGGAAATTCAGATCTTCACAAGGAATTGCTGGGGTTCTTCCACCTTTTTTTTTTTTTAATGCCTTGACAAAAGGTAACAGAAACAACACAGAGTTAAGTTTCAGGAATTCATCAGATGTAGCCCAGAATAATGATCTTCTTCTGCATCTGGTGTTGCGCTGAAATAGCCTTCACATGATTTTGTTTATAGCGAAATGTTATTTGGTTGCTTGTTTGCCCAATGATAATGGGCTGCATGGGGCCAGACAGAAAATCTGCTTGGTACAGTTAGCTGTTCTCCATCAGGTAACCAAAAGCAGATTGCAAGGGAATAATGTAGGGATAAAGCAAAAATTTGTGGTCCCTTGCCCCAAGGCTCTCCTAGTTCCACCTAAGTAATGCTCTAATGACATTTCAGAATAACTTATGTTTTAAAAAAAAGAATTTTATCCTTGTTCTTTGGAGGGCCCATCATGGAGGAAAGTTGGTGATGTTTCTGAGAATGGCACTGAAATGTAGCAGGGATTTAGGAAAGGTGCAGGCAGATTTGCCTGCAAAGTGCTGGTGCCTTGGGCAGTGATGTAACATATACAGTGAGATGAGGCACGTGGGCATTACAAAGCCTAGCCTGACAGGGTGTGCCTGTGTTTCGCATGGGGTCTTTTACATCTTGGTGTGATTTTTTTCGTTTCAGAGAGTGGGTATGTGTCTGAGGAGAGCAGTATGGAGCCACTAAAACAGACCAAGAATGGGGAAATGTGCCTTGTCCGTGCTCATCACTGTGAACAAAATCAAATCAAATGTCAAGTAACAGTGGACCTGGTTCAGGAGTTTGTGATGAGCGCACCTCCGGCTTGTGAATATTGAGTCTGAGGTGTAAAATCTAAATCTCAGCCATTAACTTCCATGGTAATAAACCAATCCACTTCATTCAGGCTGCGTTGTCGCCTTTTGGATAGGCTGTCCAGATGAAGTATCCTGACCATATAGGGGCTGTGGAGGTGCTTGGTAGGGAGCTTTCAGAGTTAAAGCAGGTGAGCAAGGTGGGGGGAAACTGTAACCCTCATCCTGTCATCTGTTGGCCTCACTCTGCTACTTTTTGCTGCAAGCAGTGGATTTTCCCCTGTGGGGACCTGACCTGAAGCCCATCTGTGGGAGAGTCTGTTCCTTATGCCTATTTAAAAGCAGTCCTATGTAAGGAAAAACATTGTAAAGGTATATAGTTAAAATATAACTTGAGACATTTTTAATTGGTTTGTGACTGGCTGTGTATGGCATACTTGGAAAAATATTTAAGAGATCTGTGTCTGCAAAGGCTTCTGTTTGAGTGGGCTACGTTGCCTCTTTTTTTTGAAAAAAAAAACAGACAAAACCCCACAACTTTCTTTAATTAAATCCCCTGAGGCTAAATGTGGCTAGTTTAAGGCACCATGGGATTGTAGTCCAGAAACATAGAACTAATTTCCTTGTTTTACTTTTAAATTAGGGTTTTTCTTCTGTTAACTAAAATTGAAATGTTTCAATTATGAATAATGCCAGGAAGAACTAGCACACTTGAGTGGGTTTAATGAATTGCGTGCGTTCTTGCTGCTCTGTGAACGTGTGCATGGCAGTGGAGTTTCTGAGACCTGTCACTTAATATATGCTGAAATGCATGTTTTATTTATGATGTATTAATTTTAACTGTCCTAGCTTTTTTGTTTTATGAGCAGGGTTTCTGTAGAGCCCTAAAATCATTTTAATATGTTCAGAAGAAATTTCCACAGACACTGAACTCCAGAGCTTTGTCTCATGAAAGTGTAAGAGAAGCATGTTTCTTGTCTACATTTATTAGTCTTAAGAAGGCGCTGGATTTTTCTCTCATGATTGATGAAATACTAAAGGGTGGTTTATTCCTTCCCCTGGGTAGATAGTTAGTCTGCATTTATATTCCTTGGTATTATGTGTCAAATCTAAACAATATTAGCCAATGTTGAATATGAACAAAGAGACAGCTTTGGAAGTACTCTGCTAAAACTTGAGAACAGGTACTAACAATAAAACTTTTTTTTTTACAGTAATTTGAAAGGTCAGATTGCAATTCAGAGAATCTTAGTATTGTTGTTCATTTTTTTTAGGGAAGCAAAATTTCCTTAGGAGATTTGAACTTCCTTCAGGGCATTTTTATGTTGTCTGCATTTGATCAATTTGTCTCTTTTGCCATGTCTTGTTTGTTTTATGAGCAGTTCTTTATCTTCTGGAAGAAATTGCTTACTGAAAAGCTGTATTTTAAGCCTTCAATTTAATGTTCCAGAGGAATATAGGAGTACTTTTGACTAAAACCCTAGTTTTACAGTAACTTGTGAGCACACAGGCAAACAGCTTTTCTAGTTAACAGCATTGATTATAATATTGCAAAGACAGTGAGTGCAGCAAAGAAAATTAATGTGTTAAGGTTATTACTTCATTAGAAAAACTGGAAAATATAATTCATGCTCATTAAGTGTGGAGACAAAAAATATGTTTTCACTGAAGTAACATCCTTTTTGAAAAAACACAACATAACAGACAACAGTATGACTTAAATTAGTCATTGTTGATCTTTTAAGAAATGACCCAGAGCTGTTTTACAAACTGGAGTGTAATTGTCAGTGAAAGATTCTCCACATGAAAAAGCCAAAGACAACATTTGAAAAAAATGGGAGAACTATTTTCAGAAGTGCAATAAATAGTTTTGAAGTGGCATCCACAGATCTGATCGCAGATCTGCAGTCTGTTTGTGTGATATACATGTGTCTGTATATATATACCCACATACATGGCTTTATTCTGTGTTAAGAACAGTTTGTGAATCTTCAGCTTTCACCTTCATGAGTAGCATTACAAAGTAAAGATGGTGCTGTCTTCTCTGGGATTTCTCTAATTTCACAAGTTTAAAATGTTTGAAGGACAATAAAAAATAGGACTTTTGCTTTTGGAGATGTTTTTTGTTTTCTAAGAGGTCAATTGTAAACTGAGCTTCCCTAAGTACATGTTTTCACTTACCTTCACAACCTTTGGAGAGGAAAACTGAGCAGGTGAAGCTCCACGCATGCCCTAGAGACATGTTTGCTCCAGAAAGTGGGCTGTTCTGGGGAAGGAATGACTGATCAGAGCTGGGCTTCAGTGTGAGATGAGGGGTTTGTAGCAAGAGGCAGGAGTTGCACGGCTGGCCTGGAGTTAATTCTCTCTTCTAGTTTTGCATCATCACCACTCAGTGGCAGACAGCTCTTAGAAGCAGCAGAAGTGTATCAGTTCACTGGGTGATGTGTAATTTAAACAACCCTCCATGAAACTGATTATGCATCTCTCTTGAATTATAGGAGTATTCGCGTTGACTTTGGTGCAAAAAAAGACTGAAGCATTCGGAATCATGTTGCAATAAATAAGGCTGAATTTAGGCTAACACAGTGAATTGGATTTTTCATTATTTTAATTTTTTTGAGATGGATTTTGGTTAACTGTTTTACTTTGTTTTCTTTAAACAAGAGTTTTTTGAGATACTGAGAACCAAAACTCTGTAAGGCTTGGAAGTGGCTAAGAAAGTTACTTGGAGTTGCTCTTTGTCACTAGGGGGCACATAGTGACACAACATTAGCCATGTTTGGGCTGGCGTTGTTTTGTAAAAGCTGCTTTCTTTAAAACATCTTCTAAAAATGTCTGTTGATTTTTATTTAATTACTTATTTAATTACTTATTTAATTACTTATTCAAGAGTATACAGGTATAGCCGTAAGTATCTGCAAACACTGAAGAGTTTCAGTGCAGTGATTTGCAGTGAAACATTTCCTTTGGGACAGGGGATAAAGGGGGAAGGCTAAGGAAAGGCTACTGTGTGCAGGATTTCACACAAAAACCACTTGGGCTAAAAATGTACCAAGAGGCTGCTAAATTAGTATTAATTCAATGAATAAAAACTGAAGTGGAACAAATGATCATATTTAGCAATGTGTGTGTGGGGAAATAATCACGAACACGGATATATTTCTCAAGTATCGAAAGCTCTCTGCTATAATTTTACAAATGCAAAAACTCATGTTGTTAAAAACAAACAAAAACAGAGCCCTCATTTACACATACCAATCATGAAGCACCTAAGATACCAGGTGCACTTTTACAAAAGGCTTTAAAATAGTTGCCACTTCATTGTGTACCACCTAGGTTCATTATGCTCCAGTGGTTTGGTTTGCCAGACGCCACTGTAGCCCAGAAATCTTCTGATTGGGATGCCTAAGGTTTGTTGGCAGCCTGACCACAGGCAGGCATATTGGCAGATCCCGGTACACCAGTAAACTCTCTTTGTGTTGAGAAATAATACATTTTACCTACTGGCTGCATGACTGTGAGAATCTACCACGGGATCTCTTTTCTCTATAATTCTCTGATGGATAAAACAGTCACAGCGGGTTAGAGAGTGAACCAAGGGGTGTCACAAGCGGGTGGGGTTTGCTGTATTTTATTTCTTTTTTCTGGCTGTTACTGCCAATCAAGGAGAGTAAAGAAGGCGTTTGAGGACTGTGCCTGCCAGGCCAGCTTAAAGCTGAGGCATGCAGAATGCAGTATTGGTTTACACATACTTTCAGCATGGCACGTAGTCATAGTCTATCTGGTCTTCAGCGTTGTCCTCAGCTTCTGACCAAAATTTGCCATAGAAAGCCTCAATCCAGTGGTACCTGGGGTTTTTTTAGCTGTCTGGGCAGTCTGACAGGTTACTTAGCAAATTAATCAGATGTAGTGAGAACATGGAGCCAGGCGTGAATATTCCAAATGTGAACCTGAACGAGTCTGGGAAGGGATGGTAACTGCCAGACCACTGGTGACAGAGCCTGGGAAGAAGAGGAAGCAGTAAGAAGGACCTAAAATGCTGGAAGCGTATGGTTGGGCTTTTTTAAAAAAAAAACCTGCATTTCTTCAGATTAAGTCTATGTTGGAAGCACATTGCAGTTTGGAAACTTAAAGTTTTTAAAACACAGGTTCAAGTAGCTACTGATCTAAGTGGGTATTTGCATTCCCCTGTATCTCCTGCCTCACATAGGGAATGCTGCTGAGGTACATTTTTGAAAACCTGCAGGTGGAATAATAAAGTTGTAACAGCTTGCCATGATTTCCTGTATCTTTTCTGTTCTAGAAACACTGCTCGTGGTTACTGGACACATATACCCACAGTTACAACATTGCCTATGCATTCATGGGCTTGAGGCCATGGCTTGGCTTTCTGAGTGTCCTCTGCACAGCTTTTGTCTCTCCACAAATGGACATGACAATATTTTCTGTCCATAGGTCAGAGGGAAGCAGCATTAATGTCCAAAGGTCAGTGCATATGTCTACCCCTCAGCAAAAAAACCCAAGAGAATAGATTTCTTGGTGATTCTCTATACCTAAGGAAATTCAAACAGTTCTCTTTGGCTGAACTGAGAATTTAAAATGCCAGTCAGACATGATAACTCTGAATTACAGCAGCAGTGATTAGACTGGATAGCAGATCAAGGCTATTGAGACAAACTTTTGGGTTCCCGTTCGTGGTGCTGGCTATCTGCTATGACTTACAGAACTTTGTCCTTTATGGTGTAGTCTTATCTGTGCAGGCATCAATGTCTGCCCTTCTGTTGTGTGTGCCAGGTGCTCAGACGAGCTGTATAAGTGTTTCACTACACAGATCAAATTGCAGGACAAAGATTTACATGCTGAAATTCTTTTTCTCTGCCTGTCATGATGAATTTCACTGCAGTGTAGCTCCCACTACATTTCCTGGAAAGATAAGGTGGACATCTCAACTCACAGTCCCCCTGAATGTTGTTAAGAGAAATTTAAAATCGGGTTTTATGCAAACAGGATAAAAACATGCAATAAATAACTATCTGTACATTTTGTGATGGCATTCCCTTGTGCAGCTTACATTCTAGAGGGGAATAACACTACTTACTCTTGTAATTGAAAAGGAGTAGATTAGAAGTCAGTTAGAATCAGAGTGGTTTTGACCAGCTTAATTATAAGACTGAGAATTTAAGAAATTGGAAAGTGAAGTTTCGCTGTGGTTTTGCTGCTTAGGCGTTATAAGTGAAGCAGGTAGAGGGCAGTAGGTGCTAACATTCAGGATATCTTCTCCTTCTACTGGTGCTGGGCAATCACTTGGCTGTGATTGTAGGTTACCTGATTTTGCATCAAAATAGATAGGAAGCACTCACGCAATCTGTTAACACGACTCAGCAGCTGGAGTTGCACATCTTGAGCTGCTAGAAGTGGGCCTCCTGGTAGGACTTAAGAATCAGCAACGAAAATAGTGCAGGCATTGACTTGGGGGCTCTCCATGCAGGTGAACTGATTTTGCCTAACACAACTGAGGTATTTAGTGTCTTGTGCAGATTTGGGTTTTCACTTTTAAAATAAATTAATTGATAAGCGTTACTTGCTGTGAAAAAGAATCTCTAGAAGAAGAGATTAAAATTTCCTCCTCTAGAAGGAGGAAAAACGTAGGAGGACTGCTATATGAACAAAGCTTAATTAAAATATAATTGTATTTAATCAATGCAGTATAATTAGAAATAGTGCTTAAGAGTTCATTTTAATGGCTGTTGGGCTATTTGTATTCTTTAAATGAATATCTGTTTTATGAACAAAAATCCAACACATCTCAGTTCTCAGAAAGTCTCATTTGCTTTTCTCTAGTGATTTTCGTGCAGTTCCAAGGGAGCAAAACCAGAAAACCAGCAATTTGACAGACATTGAAAAAAAAAAAATCCTGTAGTGTCTCTTAAACACTTGATGTTTCCAGCCTGTGACATGGAAGAATGGTCTGATTTTACCATGTGGCTTAGGATACTGCAGGTCAATCACTTGCCCTCAGCACTCTTTCTAGGTAATTTTGGAAGTCACTGAGGCCATTGTGTGTGTTTATTTTTCATTGCACGCAGAGCCTAATGCTTTTAATATTCAGTACATCTGTTCTTCCTTTTCCCTGGAAATTTATCTAAGCACTGATCAGTGGTTGGAGGCGTGTGTATCAGCTCAACAGGAAAGGTCAACAGCATCCCGTATGTGACACACTGGTAGGTAGAGCATCCCTTCAGAGCAAGAGAACATCACTATGCTCCTTCAGCAAAGTAGAGAAATATGCCTTCCCCTGTTTAAACTCTCCCACATGTGCTCTAACAACAAAACTGTAGGATCAAAATAGGGCATTGCTTTGAGACCCCCCTCCAGCATGTTCCCTGGAAGCACAAGGAAAGGGGAAACATTTCATATGACACCCAGAGGAGCTTAAGTATGTAAAGGCTGCTTCACTGCTCAGCATTGCTACCATTTTGGGATCCTTGGCTTGACCATAAGACAGCTTCTACATGTGCAAAGAATCTGAGTAGTGGAAAACAGCATAGTAAATTCTTTATGTGCCTGGAGGTCAAGAACTGAGAATTATTTCACCAGTTGTCTGATGTACCCCTGCTGTTGAGAGCAGTGTGAGATAAAGAACACAGCTTTACTCTCCCCTTGCCTACCTGCCACTGGCATCAGTAAGCGGTGATGGATGTACTTATTGAGGGTGTCTAGGCTGAGGTATTTTAAATCGGGGCCTTTTTTCTAGTGTAACATAGCAGCAATACTGGGTGAGGCCAGAGCTCTGGCTTGCTCAATATCCTAGCAGCAAAGTGCAAGCTCCTCACGTGACTTTCCAAAACTCCAGCAGTTTGTGTTTCAGGGACTTCCTGTGCCAGAGGTGGTTTCTGTTTGCTCATCACCCCCCAAAGGATTTCCCGTCTCTCAGCTTGTTTGGTCGTCCCCTGAATCCATGTAAACTTTTAGCAGCCGTAATGTCCTCTGGCGAAGAGTTCCCGTGTTTCCTTCCCCAGTTGTGTGGAGAGCTGCTTCCTCATGTTTGTTTTGAACCTGCCATCTGCTTGCTTCGTCTGATGCCCCCAGCTTTGTGTTAGAAGAGGCAGCAAGCAGTCAGTTCTGATTCACCCCTTCCATGTCACTTATGATTTTACAGATCTTTATCATATCTCCTCTGGATCGTTGCTTTGCCAGGTTTAGTAGCTGTTGCTCCTTGTAAGCCAGTTTGCACTCCCAGTCCACCACCTTACCGTCTGATGTTCTTCTCTAGTTCTGTACATGTGTGGAAGGTTCAAAATTGCATATATTTAAGATGCAAGTGTGTTTATCTACAGAAATACAATGGTTTCTTTCGTTTTTTTCTCCTAGTCTTCAATATTTTCTCTAACTTGTGAGCATGGACATGATGTTTACGCAAAAGTTTTACCATCCCAACATCTCATTCCTGAGTACCAGTGTGCTCAGAACTCGGTTCAGAGTCCAACACATTTGATTTTAAAAGAAAAATTTTCCACTGAAAACTTCCTGTCATCACTTTGCATGAATTGCACTTCGTATGTCATTTTATTACCAGCTTACTCTTGTAAAAAGTTCTTTAGCCTCTATCATTTCTACCCCAAATAATATCATCAGCAAACATTGTCATTTCCCTGTTTGATCCCTTTCTTGGGTGATTTTAAGAGCGTGTTGAAGAGGGTGAGTGTCCTCAACACGAGGCAGCAGGACTCCACTCGTAACTTATTTCCATGTTGGGAACTGACCGCTCTCTCTCATATTCCTATGCTCTGTTTCCCACCTTTTAAATATTTGCTTTTCTAAATCTGTGCAAAGATGTTTGCTCTAATTCTGTGCCTATTAATTTTCCTTAAGAAGTCTTGTGCGAGAGATGTTATCAAATACCCTTTAGAAAGCCAATAGTGTGAAAAATAGTTGAGTTCCATGCAATGCAAACCCTGAAAGAAAATAGGAGGCAGTCAAAACGGCTGTTATTGTTGTTCATCTGAACTATTCAGTCACTTGTGACAAATCTTAGTGTTCTGGTGCTGATGGTTCAATAGCAACTGCATGGATCAGGGCTCTGAGGGTGTGGATTTAACAGCAGGTTGATGCTGATCCGTGTGTGAGCTTCCCCAGAAGGGATCTTTTCCTTGCCCCCACTGTGGTTCCCAGCCATGTATTTCCATCAGCACAGCTAATGTGGCTGAGCTGAGCTGATATGTTTGAAAATCAGCCTGTTAAGCAAGATGAGAATTTTTATCTGAATCAGGACTGTGATGTGTCTTGACCCCACGATGCAGCTGTGCTAGTGCTGGCACAAGGGAGGAGGAAGAGCACATCACTACAGCTGCAGCAAGAGCTGAGATCTTTGGTTTTGCCAGGCATTGAGCAGCTCAATCCAGTTGTGAAACTAAACCCTAAAAAAAGTTGTATGTCTGTAGCTGGGGTTGCATGATGCTATTTTTTTTTCCAGCAAAGAAATAGGAGTGCACATAGCATTAATAGAATTGGTCTATTCTGTTCTCAGGAATTAGAATTAAAAATTGAGGCATTTCTTGATGACTTTCTTTGTGTCTGTCTGGCTTTCTCCTGTGATCAATAAACCTAGCTTTGATTATTTGAGTGGGTTTATTACTATTTTTAACTTATCATTGATGCTGTATGGTAGTAACCAGCAGTGTTTCCATCTATTTCTGTGATTCTGGGAGCTTGTTATCTGCAATCCAAGGGACAAAAGGTGTTGCTGAAAGTAAGGACATTACTGATGCATTTGTATGAGCGGAAGAAATGTGAAATTCTGAGCTGTTTGCAGCTCTGCTATTCCCAAGTCTCTGGCTGTGCATCTAATTAACCATCCACTTAAAAATGCTGGCTACTCCTTTCACTCCCTGCCAGGGACATCAAGATGAAAAATTAATTTTTCTGAAGATTTGCTTCCAATATACCTGCATTAATTGGACCTAGCCTTTATACTGTAAACAATCCAAAATAGACAAATCATTTTAATTATACCAATAGGTCAAGATATTAGTGATGCCCAAAAGTTGGGGGGGGGGGGGGCGTGGTGGATGCTCAATTATCACATTTCTCTTTCAGATCCCTCAGGAGGCAGGAAATTCAGTCCTGTCAAATTGGGTTTTTTGCTCTTCACTAATTGTTTAAGTAACAGCAATTGGTGTGGCTTTAGTCCAAAATACTTTCTAATCTGAAGAGAATTTTTCCATGTTTCCTGGGTTTTTTTGACATTCTTTAATTAGTTTAGGTATAAAGAATTGTGTCCATTATAAATAAATACTAATAAGCTAAATAGAAATATGTTTCCCCCCCCCCCCTTAATCTGTGGAAATATGTGAAGACCTTATTCCTGCAGTTAGTAAGAAGCACTAACAAGTTCTGTTGACAATCAGGTACAGTACTGACTGTCATCTTCTGTCAGAAGAAAAGAGACATGTCCCATCCTGAATACTAAATTCACTGGAAATTACTGTGTACATGTGAATAAAGGCAACATAATATGACTATGTCACTTAGTACTTGCTGAAGCTAACTTGGTCAGTAGTTCACATGCTGACTGATGTCAAGCACACAGGATTATTTTTTTAATGCCTGAAAAAGAATACAGTTCACTGGGGAGAAATAAACAAGGAGGGGTATTTTTTCAGTCGTTCAAACATATTTTAAACCAGTTGGTCCTAAGGCCTCTCTCAGAATTCCTTTTTCACCTTTGCAGAAGACACATTAATCTTACTCTTGGTATGGGTATCCTCATTGCTACCAGTATTACTACACACCTATGGTTTGCAAACTGGGATTGGGTAGACTTGTTTCTTAAACCAGGCTGCCCATCATGGACATAGCTGCAAGTTGGGCTGTGAGTTCTATTTCCCCTTGCTGTGCCTGACACGGCACCTCCTACAGGAAGATTACTTAGCTTGTTGTCTGAAGGCTGCTATGTAAATTGTAGCTGAGTGCTATATGGTTACGTTCTTCTTGCAGGTGTCCATAAAACTGCACCTGCACATTTTATGGATGCAAATTGTACGTAGGTACCAGCTTCTGATATATACGTATGGTCTTTTGGAAGCAGTAGCTGTATATTTTGTGGGCAGAAAATGCTTGTGTGCACAAAACCTGCAGGTGTGGGTTTTAGGCAATTTACCCTCTGTGCATGAAAATGGTGTGCTCTGCTCAGGAACATAGACTCTGCCTGAGTGATCAGATTGATACAGTGCTTCATTTACGCTTTTGGGGTTGTGGTGTTTTGCAGTTACTGGGTACCACCTTGCTTCTGTTAATTTCAGTCTCTGTTTAATTAAAAGGAAACATTTAACCACGTTTTCTGTGACATATGTAAGTTCAGTTTTTGTAATGATTTCTCCAGCTGAACTTGCTTCATCACCCCTGGTGCCTTCCACTTCTGAGCACTGCCAATATCCAAGCTGGAGCAGCAAGGATTGTACATAGAGGGAGGCACAATGGGCATTTCTAAAGTAAGCAAAAAAAGCTCCTGTGAAAGCAGAGTACGGTGCTGTTTGTGAGGCTTGGAGCATGAAAGTCTTTCACCTGCGGAAAAGGAGGCGGCTGCAATTAGCCTTTGTACATGCAATATACGCTTGGTTGCTACTTGGCTAGCCAAAGTTAGTGGTAGGGCTGATCACAAGCTTGAGTTGTGTGTTTGGCTTTAAACACATTAAGCATATAAGATTTTTTTTTTCTTTTCAAAAGTTTAAATATGCTCTCCTATAGCAGTGATGAGTCCTTCACAGACTGGCCTTCAGTATTGGTTTTGGGGGAAGTGGTCTCATAAGATCTTGATTAAATACTGTCGGTTCCCTTTTGTATGAATTTTCTTTTGCTTTTACCCATAAATTATTGTATTTTTTTTCCCCTAGTCAGTATGGAGGATACAGTTTGAATTTTCTGATGTTCAAAGAATGTTTTCAGAGAACATGACTAAAATATTTTAAAATGTCTGCTGAACTTCTTTTGTTGAGGTTTGCCTGTGCATAGGCTCTTCTTGTGAGGAGCTTCTTAAAATATCACCCATTTAGTACTGTTTTGAAAAACAGAAAAAAACACTGAAATTGTGTATGCAGAAATTCAGGTAGAGATGTTTAATAGAGCTATAGACTATCTTTACCAGAGAACCTTATTTTTTATAACAAAAACTGAGCATCCATAATCTTTCCATAGAATCAGAAAACAGTAGGAAGAGGTTTTACAGTGCGCAAGACATCAAGAATTCACTGAAATTACAATAAGCAAATAAATAGCTTTATTTGGTAATGTAACATCCTTTAGTAACACTTCAGTAACATAACCATCAATGACAAATGTAAAAACTGAATTCCGTAATAAATCACATTATCATATCAGAAATTGACTACTGTCAAACTGTCCAAATTCATTTAAGAACTGAATCCATAGCAGTAGTTGAGATCCACATCCTCCTTTCTTCTCCCCACTTTCTTTCGAGTAGCACAAACCTGAGCCCTTGTGCATCTTGGATTCATATTATATTCTCAGTCATGGATGACCTTTTACAAATGACTTCCAATAACTACAGCTGAATTCAAGCACAGGAGCTGGTCGCAAAAGGTCATACTCTACTTACACAAAATGTAGATAAATTTGTACTCCCTGCAGCAACTGATTGCTGTAGTTTTTTGTTTTGTATCTGACTAATATTAATTCAGAGCCACGCGTTAGGAAAGGTTATGTTCTAGCTTTCTTTCTCTTTGCCTTTCTCCTCCTAGTCTTTCACTACAAAATTATCCTGTTTTAAAGATTTTTCTGAGTTTTCCAGGTGTTAAGGTTCTGTTTCAAAAGGCTCCTATTTCACCTCCTTTTCCCTCTTGTTCTTTACTCGTGGGTTATTTCCAAATTCTCCTGCATGTCACCTTCTTTGTAAACGAGTGTAGTGTCTTTTTCTAAGTGTCACATTCTCACTGGGCAATATTTTACTTTCAAATGGAATAATTTCGGAGAAGTTTTTTGAGGCCAATATGTGAAGAGCATGCCTTAGAGTTGCACATTTAGACCTTAAACAAAGAAACATGGGAGAGTCAAGCAAGTACAGTTTATTTATGTAGGCATAACAGAATGAGTAGTAAATTGAAAGAATATTTGCTCTCATCACCACTGGTCACTTCCTGGCCTTATGCTGTATAGACAATTCATCTCCTTTTTATTTCTGAAGTACGGAAACTGTAGGCTAAGGCTTCCCATGGAGAGTTTGCTGTGGGACTCTACTTTGTAATTAGTGCCAAGAAGCTGGATTTTTCCACCCCTGTTTGGGCTTGCTGCACGCTCATCTTGCACACACCACTGCTTCTGATTCACACCAGAGAAGCTTTGTAGCTCAGCTGTTTCTGGTGCAGTTGTCCTAGCTTGTGAGTCAAAATAAGCTTCTGTGGGCATAACTGAAGGAGCTTGTGTGCTGCTTCCCATTTGGCACTGGCGCCTTCTTCTTCATATACTGTTTACAGGGTATTTTAATTAAGATTATACGGGGCTAGTGTGCTTCAGAACTGGATATCAACTCATCTTCACTACAAATAAAAATACAATAGCTGATCTTCTTCAAGATATGCCAGACTGGATGGTCATGACTCCATGTGGCTTTGCCTCAGCATGGTTAATCTGACTGCAAAATTCAACTGCAGTCACATTCCTTGTCTGGGTGGAAGCAACCATATGTTCTTAATATGGACAGAAACCAAGCAGGAACCAAAACCAAGGCCAAACAACTGCAATGTTTCAGCCCTACTGTGAGTGCAATGCAAAGCTTCAGCTGCCTACGACTATAACAGTATATATTAAAGCAATAGCTGGATGTCCTTGGCTATTTCTGTGGGGGGTCTGAGTATGTAGATTCAAACTGCAGTTGCTCTCCATGGTCTTTTTTGTCATGACAGCTCTTACCATGTTGTTCGTAGAGAAAAAGCCAGATAATTTTCCTTCAGCAGAAAAAACACCCAGGGTCAACCATCCCTCATTTCACACATACTAAGAACCTCAATACAGGAAACTGCAATGGACCAGCTGACAGGTGGAAAAAAGTTCTTTTGTGTCAAAGCCCAGAAACCTATTTTGTGGGGGACAACTGCATAAACAATTGAGCTCAACATTGGAGCCTAGTCAAAAAGGCATTTTAACAGATTATGTTACCCATCCTCTAGATGATCATAACATAAAGCACCATACAAAACTAGCAACATGAAAATGAAGGCTGGTGGTCCATGTGTTTTCAAATGAAAAAGCTATTGCTTTGTGAGAACTGAGGCAGTTTTTACCTTACGATTTGGATCGTATTGTGATGAAGTTTGAGAAAATGCATCTGCTAAGCCATAATTAACCTTTCTTTGCCTGCCTAATTGCAGATGAGTAGGAATCCATGATTTGCTCCATTCAGTTCCTTAAGAGAGCAGGAATCTGATAAAGTTGTGAAGTAGTTGGGTAAAAGGAAAAAGCATTTCAAAGCAGTTCCATAGTGAGCTGTAAAACAAAACTGACACAAATTATTCTTGTTGTTAGATACAGGATGAATGTCAAATAGGCATTGAAAATATACATGATGTTCAGCTGGAAACTGAACCATGGTATCAATATTGTGTTGATGTTAAAGCCAAATATGCTGTCTAGCATGTTTCTCAAGTCTTCCATCCTTAAAGGAAAAATGTGACAAATCTTTACTTTCTCTTTTCCAAGATACACAAAGCACAACCTTCTAGAAGAAAATTGTCAGACTACCAACTTCTGATTCTGTTAGTGAGCATCCTGGCAATTCTGTCTCATCTGAAAGTGTGTGTCAGTGCTGATGAGGCAGAGGGCAGGTAAAACTTCAGATTTTTAATTCATTTATATTCTTACATCTCCTTGCTTTAAGTACAGTTAGACAATGTTAGTCAACGCAGGACTTGGTCCAGGAATGGATTTGAGTTACACCCCTACCTCCCTTTTTATGCACAAGAGAATTAATGAATGAGAGCCCTCAGTCCTATTAAGGCTAATGTTTCTTTGTCAGTTGATTTTTATTTTTTTTCCTTTGAGGTTTCTTCTTGTTATGACTTTGTCAGGCAGAAACTGAATGGTGTATGTTAATCAGCACAAGACATTTGGCTACTTTGAGCATTCGTAAATGTTTAGTTTCCCAGGGTTCTTTGAATCTCACAGGGAACAGTTCTGCGTCCTTATTAGAGACTGACAATTAGAGGTCTGTTTTCATATCAAAAGTAATCACAAAAATTAGCTAGGAAGACCTTGGAATGCTGGGAGTGTTTCAGTGTTTCGAGATGGCCAACTTTCCTTCATTTGCTTCAATCAGTATCAACATGGGTTTCTTTTTATGTTTCCTACTGCCAAGGCAACTTATGAGTTGGCATTGTGACAACTGAGAAGGATTATGCAATACCATGAAGATGTGATTAATATATTTTAGGCCGCTGTAATCATATTCAGTTGCATAATTATACCAGAGGTGCAAAAGTAAGCTAAACTAGGTTTTAAAGTCAATACTATAAATGAGTGTCTTCAGTTTTTTTAATTCCTTGTTAGAAGAAGGAGAAAATGCTGTACACATCTGCAGAAGATGTGTTGCTTGAGATCTTGGAGGTCCTGTGGGTAACGTATAGGAAATATATGGTTCTGTCCTAAATATTTTAATTGTTGTGTGCCAAGTTACAGGCTTTCACAGAAGATATTTTGGTAGTGTCACACCTTCTCCATTATAAGTCTGAAAAACAAATCTGAATGTTTCTTCCTCAGGCTCTGGTGCCATGGGAAATTGCTGCAAAGTTTGTCACAAACAAGCGCTTTGGTTTCCTTTCACTTCTCAAAATCTGCTCTGGTAGATTAGAAAATCAGTAATGAAAGTGGAGTAGATCATAACCGAATAGGTTGCATATGTGTTTATTTAGGTCTATAAAAATAAAGTAAAATCCAAAGCTGTTAGTGGTTCTGAAAAAAAAAAAAAAACAAACAACTAAATTGATACTGGATTATCAAATTCCTTCATCAAAACTGATTTCTTAGTAGTGGTGCCGCTCTCACTTGCAGTTAAGTGAATATGGCTGTTTCAGACTATGAATATAGCTCTTTCAGAGCAAGGCTGAAGGTCCCCTTTGCTCCCTGGGATTCTCCCTGCCTTTCTCAGTCTGCTTGGAAACCTTCAGGCACTTGGGAACAGGGAGACAAACCTAGAATTTCTGTTTGTTCCCTGCTTTGCTTCCATGCCACAAATATTAGTAGGGTTATTTGAAGAGTTAAGGAAACAAACTTTTTACTCCAAAGCCTTCATTTTGTTGCTGTTGATGATGGTTGCTTAAAGTATAAATTGGGATTTTGGGGAGGGAAAAAAAGAAAAAAATAAATCCTTTGTTGCTAGGACTTGTCAGAGTCACGTCATGTAAATTGGCAGATCTGTGTATTTAAAGGATTTTACACTCTAATTAAATGCAGTAGTAGTGTTTTGCCTTTTGAAATGAAACCTTTTTTTCCTTCCGCTGCATACTTAGGGAACAAATATGCTGTCAAAATCCTTAATGTATCCAACTATTTGAACATAAGAAACAGCATCAAGCTGTTATTTGTTCTGTTGGAGTGTACTCATATTTCCAATCTGAATCTTTTGTACCTGGTGATCTTAATTATATTTGAGCTGGAAGTAGTTTAACATTAAAAGGAATTACAGCAGATTAATCTGTAAACCTGCACAAATATCACATTCCTTTGTATGGAGGTAAGCAGGGCATAGTGTGCATAATTACATGTTGTTCTCTGTGTACATTGTGTGCATAAAGCTGAGGAGTCCGTGTTGCAATTCCTTGTGACAGCATCATTTACGGCCCAGTCTTATGTCTTGCAGTGGTCAGTTACATTAGAAAATATACGTTATTCCTCTCAGTAAGGTAATCTTCCTTATGATAAGAACAAGCAAGCAAAAAAAAAATTAAAAATCCAACTTGCCCTGGAAACAGGAATTAGTGTACTAATTAGTGTATGAAAATACAGAGAAATGTTTTTAAAAATGTTTGCTGTTTTTTAGGTTTTTTCTAAAGTGATATAGCTTGAGGTCAACCCAAAAAGGCCATTTATCTCAACCATCCGTTACACTTTTTGCAACTGGAGAGACAAAGGAAAGCCACTAAAAATGTTATTGGGAGAGGTCTGTTTCTCCAGTCCTGGTGCAAAAACAAGGTTGGAATCCAGTTGCACCAGTTTAGCCTCAGTTAGAACAGTAGGACAGCAGAGTCTCAGCAAATAAGAATCATAGACTGCACTGGTAAATACATCTTTTGACTCAAAGTAGCCGTGAAGTGTAGTTGTCTATGATTAAGGCTTTTGATTTCGTTGTGTTTTCAAGGCACTGCTGAGCCTATTTAAGAATGGTTTGTCAGATGATATGTAGAAAAAAAGAAGTTTCAGGAGAAATATAGAAGAGCAAGGCACTCACATGCAGTCCAAGTTGCAGAGGATGTGTCTCTTGGATTACACCGGCTATGTGCTGGGCAGCTTCCATTTAAACTTCCAGACAGCAGTAGATTTCCCAGTTAGATTGACGTTCATGAATCCATTCATCTGGCATAAGCTGCTACCTCATTGCAGTGGCTCTGGAAGAACTTTGAGTTTAGCATGTGTAGGTCTACCAGTAATGAAACTTCTGGGAAATCTCAAGAATTATTTGCATTTTGTCAGACTAGCGCAGGTGTTGCCCGTGGGACTGGCTGACATGTTCTGACAGTTCTGTTTTTATCAGTGTCCCATTGCTTCATGTTCTTTGAACTTGGAGCACTCTCTCTAGTGGAGCCTCTTGAATCAGTCCCTCTAGCGAATACTGATGGTCACCACAAGTGACCACGAGGTGCCTGAACAGAAACATCGTTCTCATAATGGAGGGTGCCATAAATAAAACACAGATTAGTGAATAGTCATTGTAAGAGAATTCTGGGGATTTAAAAAAACAAGCCAAAACAACAAGAAAACAAACAGGACAAACAAAATTCTGGCTATTTTCAATGACAAAGCCTTCTACTGCCCTACTGTTATCCATCAGCTGCAAACTGATCCCTCTTTCAGCGCTGTAGTTGTTCATGTTTTTTTCACTGCGCTTTGTAGCTTTTCTCCTAAAACAAATGTGCAGTGTACATCAGGACTTTGCAGCCTTCCTCATATAATGATGCCCAAGTATTTCCACCTTAATTTGCAGCATTTCTGTTATTACAGACCTTGGTCTCTTCTGAGCACAACTGCTGGCTATGCCAAATACTGTGGAGACCACAGTACTCAATTTGCTGGTGACCTTGAATTTGATCCCGCGTCTATCCTTAACAGCCCAGTCAATCTCTGTCCTGTTTAACCCATGTCGTCATTACTGATATATCATACAGACACTTCTGCAACTGCCTTTTCCTTGATACTGTAATATTTAAATCATCAAAAAGAAAGAACTAAGAGTGAACAAGGAAAGAACTACCAGAAATTCTTCACCACCTTCTCCTTAGCAGTGTCAGGAATGACCGCTGAGGTTTTACACTCTTTCTGTTCATTTTTTATATTTGTCCGAGGTAGAAACTGCAACTTTGATTGATAATGCAATTTGCATCTCGAGGCGTCACTGGAAATACAATGGCATGAAAGGCTACTCTGGCGGAACGCACTTTTCCCCCAGGGCTGACTTTAGAAACTCATTGATGTCACTTCCTTCCTCAGTCAGCAAGTGAATTTTCACTAATTCTCAAGACCAGCTGTCCATGCTGTCAACAGAAAGTTATTAAAATTCCTTTAAAGTGAATCAAAATAGCCTAAAAACAAATGTACTGGGAAACAGGAAAGCATCAGTATTCAAAGTCCACAAACCTTTGAGCAAAATAGTGTTGATCTAACCAGAGATTTCAAACACTCTGCTTTCCTAGCAACTTGTATATCATTAGAGAATGCTAAAAACACATACTCCTTTAATCCTCTGTTACCAACAATCCATTTGGTTAAAATATTAGTTACAAGAATAAATTCCATTTCTCCTGAATATGAACTCAGCGAATAAGGGAATACGTTTTGAGGAATCTCCCCTAAATGATAGTTGGGGTGGGTTTATTTTAAAAAAAAAAACCACATTTTTTTATATTTAGAAAACAAAAACACAACATAAGCATGCAGGAAATAATTATCATAAGAGACAATCTTATAGCCTAAAGTGATTATCTTTATCTGAATTATCTATAATGCTTTCATTGAGAAGAGGAATTTTCACAGGGATGAATAGGGAAGATCATTTTACTTTATTGTTGATAGAGTCTTCATACTGTATTTTAACACTTAAAGTATTTTCACCTCACTTTAAAAATTCCATGTTGTGTCACACATACCAGTGTGAAAAAATTTTCTTGAAATGGAGTATCATTTCCAGTGCTGGAGGTGACAGTCATCCGTGCTAGGCAAGCTCCCCTGACAGTTAATGGTTCTACTGACAGGTTGCAAACTGTGTCCTATCGTTATTACTTAAAAAACCTCTCTGGGTTCATGTAGCCTAGCTGGATAGGTAAGTGTGAAATTCCTGACTTTCCCCAATACGTGTGGAAGGTCTGCAACAGCAAGGGGAGGGTAACTGATACCAGCTGTCCTTTTGACAGCTAGTGCATGGGAACAGTAAATGAGTCAAAATCACTGTTCCTTTTGATCTAAAAGGAAAGAATAGGTTTGAGGTGTCGTTGCTGCTAGGGCCCCGGATGGCTGTAGAAAAGCGATGCTCTGTCTAGGCTTTGATCGTGTCTTCAGAAGCATGCTGAAGGACACTGCAGAAGAAGGCCAGAATAAGGAAGCAAGACCATAATTCAACTTGCCACTTTGTGGATATTATCAGGATAGTATTTCTCCCTTGAGCCAGCTGGTGCCTAATTTCAGTCTTGACACAGGCATGTAATTTTATTTTAGGGTAATGGCAGAAGCTGCTTTTCTCCAGTGGTCAAATCCTGAGCTGAATGCTACTAGTGTCCCAGGCACATACACACGCAGCAGTACATCTCACAACATTAAGATGCTTCATAGCACATTATTTGAAGTTTGCTGATAATCATATCTTGATCAAGACAGTCCTGTGTGTCTTTTACTTCAGGTGGATTTCCATTTTGGAGTTTCAAATCATTTGTACATCTTAAATTCTGTTTCTTAATTATAAGGTTTGATTTTTTTTTTCTGAATTCACTGGTTTTTGATCTGTATGTACATTATCACATTCATTAAAATATGTACTAACTAATTATTTTCTTTCTCTTTCAGAGTCTGGAGAAAAAATGCAGCAACAGATAATTAATCAGGTATTTTGACACTTCCTTACTTTTTGTTACTTAATTTTTCATGTAGAAAAATTGTAATGATTAAAGGGGAGAACTTCACAGGATAGTAATATTAACTATATATGTGTGCTAAGGACCACATATCAGACAACTGCCTGGCTCTGCAGATGTGTTGAATTCACACAAGTAGCTGTCAGTTTGTTTTAAACCTTAGATTTGCCATTTAAGCAATTTAGTTCATCAACTTCTCAATGCACTGATGATGAGGGCAAAGCCTAGAGGTGATTTGTTCATTGTTATCAAATTTTGTTGCACAGAACTATGATTTTTTAAACAAAATAATAATATTTCTTCTGTTTACTAGCATTCCTTTTAAAAAAAAAAAAAATTGATATGAAACGCATGCCCAGCACACATAAGTGATGTTTAGGTTTCCATTTCTGCCATGAAATTTCACTGAGGCATCACTAAACTACAACATTGCTTGTGGAGGCATTTTCTGTCTTGTTTTTATTACTGTATCAGCTGAGAGTAATCAAACAGGAAAAAAAAAACCCACCACATTTTTATATTGCAATTTAGCATTTCAACATCAGGAAAAGGATGTAGGAACTGTACTGAAGAAACTTCTTCCCTAACCAGAAAAAGAGGAGGGAACTCAGAGTTTGTCTTCCTAAATTACATGCCCTTCTGGATTGAAAGGAGCTGACTCGTACAGAACCATTGTGCTGCGTCTTACTCTTGGTTTCTTGTCCTCTTACTTTGTGCTGCTATCCAGAAGGCGTATAAATGGGCATCTGGATTCTTGGTGAGATTTATTTTGAAAAGTCACTAGTAATCATTAAAATATTTGCATTTCAGCAATTATTCTTCCTTAAGCAGTCTTCCTTCCAAGCTATAAATTGAGGCATTGGCATCATTATGTCACTGTTACCTGTGATCATCTAGATGAAGGACTAACCCGCCAGGTGGCTATCAGCCAAGGCAGCCTGGGCTGGGGCTGGCAGAGCACGGCAGGGATGTCACTGTGTCACTTCCAGTGGCCTGAGCTGACACTGCTCCTGACCATCTGGAAGCTTATGGGAAGCTTGGTCCCGTGAGACCCAATATATTCAGAGTTGTTACAACCTTCACATTATCTTGAGAAATTGGTGAGTGAACACATTTAGACCAGAACATGGCGTTACATAAACAAAGGAAAATCTTCCCTTTTTCTAAATAAGTATAGAAGTGTTTTGAAATCTAATGGAAGTTCTGTGCTTTCACTGAGAGTCTATGTCCAAGAACAAGTCTAAGTAACTTTTTTAACTGCTTTTTAAGATTAGCCTGAAATGTCTTGCAAACCTACTTTTGGAAGTCCTACTTGGCCAGAAGGGGGGGCAGTTGTATTTTTAAAACACAACTCGAGGCTGCGTTGACAGGGCTGTGGATGGCTGGTTGGAAACTTAATTCTGCATATTTTCTGTGTGACAGCTCTGTGGATGACATTAACCTTTTCTGAGGAAGAGCATATTGTGATAAAAAGGACATTTGTCACCGTTGCAAAAGTTAGATTAGATGTTGTACCTAGTCTTGGTCTTTTCCTACGTGCCATTGCCTTGCCCTCCTCTTCTGGCTCTCCGCAGTTAAATTATGAACATCTAATTTTGCAGGGAAATTGCATTGCCTTGATCTGTGGAGGGTGTTTCTAAATAAAGCTTTAAAAGTTGATTTGGGGCCAAATGGTTGACATTCACTGTTAAATGAATACTGCTGAAGCTGGTGATGCCCCATTCTACACAAACTTCCTTCAGACTTCCAAGAACTGGAAGAATATTTTGAATTAGAAATCAATTTCATTTTTAAGTCTAGAATTTATGGCACAATTGCAAAGGCACTGCATATTTGGTTTGTAGTAATATTACTTCAATATAAAGATTTGAACTGGGGTTGATCCTGGTAGAATATCTTCTATAGAAGGATTCTGTTTACTTTCAACACTCAACTTGAAATTTTATATGCAAGATAAGATACTTATCTGGCTTAAGATCCTGTAGTCCTGTTCAAGTCAGTCCAGCAACACGTTAAACAGGCTGTCAGAAATTTAAGTGAGGGAGAAGTGGCTCTGCAGAAGATGAATGATGTTACAACTTGACAGCAGCAGGAGTGCAAAGGGACAACTAGCAGGAAATGTCTTGTTGAGAGGTGAGTGAAACAGAGAGGGGATGGGGAAATGATAAAGCTGCTGTCCTAGTGATCTCCTGGTAAATAAACTCACTATCTGTGGGTATCTGGGATGTCTCACATCTTGAAGACCGCTGTTGTTTCTGTGTGGTTCTTAGCTCTTTCTAAAGCAAAGTTTGGTGAATTGTCACATAGATAAAACACTGAGGTAGTATCTGCTTCCAGAAACCGTTGACTACAGTTATCATCTTCACTGTTCATCTTGTTGCCTCTGATCATGAGACATTTGCTGGTTTCCCTTGAGCACCTTTTTTTTTGATTTATGTGTATATGTATGCATGTTCCACTAACAGCAACAACCATCTACCACTCTGTCTGAACAGAGACATCCAGAAATGGTACACACTTTGCTTTCCAATACTTGTTTTTAACTATGCTTGCAACTTTAAGGTAAATCCTGACACCAATGTACAGCCTGATTGACTGTAGCATGTTAACTACTGCTAAGGGAAATGCAAGGAAACAAGACCAAACCTTGTGCTTCTAACTTTGTAATAGTCTTGGCTAAATAACACACTACAGACCGCCAATCAAAATGTGTCTGAAGGCAATCCTTTGTGTTTCATCCTCACTGCTCAGATTTGTCTGTGTTGTGGTCTTAATGTATACTCCTACGTGTGGTTTTGCCCGGTGTCTCTCAGAAGCTCTGAAGGACTAAGAACATGTGTATTTGCATGTAGAAGCTGAAGTTGTTTGTACAGACAGTCTTTTTTGGGTTAAAATCCCAGCTGTGTTTGAGCTCAGACTTGAGCCTGTCCCTTCTGCAGTGAAGCTGCAGGTTGGGTCAGGAGGCTGGTAAGAGTGCTCCACAGTAACTGTCCCAGTGTTCTGTCCCTGAGCACCTCTTTCCTCAAGGCACTCTCTTGCAGTGGCATATCCATCTCTTAGTCTTTCAATATTTCTGTCAGGGAACATTTTCCTTACAGCACATGAGGCTGGGGAAAAAGTAACACAGAAAGGACTGATGAAGCCATATACTTGCTAGAGCTAGGCTTGGACCAGGGATAATTGCAGCTCTGACCTACTGTCGGTATGCATATACCTTCTGTCAAAGTAAAGACGTGAAAGAAAACTCAAACTTCTATTAAGACAATGTAGGTTTGTTGCACAGACCATTTTGGGGAATGACTTGTAACCCAAAGGATGCTTCAGGTAAGCATATAGTGTAACGAGCCCTGTGTTAATACGAGCAAAACCTTCACAGTTCAATCCAAACTCTGTCTTTTCCTGTGCAGTGCTGTAGTTTCAGCACTCTTTTCTATCCACTTCATCCTCTCACGTGACCTAGCTAGGAAAAGTTCAGTCCGTATGTGTCAGCTTCCAAGTGCTGTTACTCTGAGGTTATCTAAAAGACACGTCCCTTGCTCCTGTTTCCACAGTTTGGGATCATATTCATCAGTGTTACTTTGTTACCCCAAAATTAGGAGTTTGAAAATCTTCATTCGAGCTAGATCCTTTAGCCCACTAAACCAACTGAACTACTATTTCACTTACATGTGCTTCGTAGAATCACAGAATCACAGAATCACAGAATGTTAGAGGTTGGAAGGGACCTTAAAGATCATCTAGTCCAACCCCCCTGCCAGAGCAGGATCACCTACACTAGAGCGCACAGGAACGTGTCCAGGCGGGTTTTGAATGTCTCCAGAGAAGGAAATTCCACAACCTCCCTGGGCAGCCTGTTCCAGTGCTCTGTCACCCTCACAGTAAAAAAGTTTTTCCTCATATTTTTCTGGAACCTCCTGTGTTCCAGCTTCCACCCATTGCCCCTTGTCGCTTAATAGTTGAGGTTGAAAGGCACCTCTAAAGATCATTTAGAGTAACCCCCTTATTCAAAGCGGTGTCAGCTAGAGCAGGTTGCCCAGGATCACATCCAGCTGGATTTTGAGTTCCTCCAGGAATGGAGACTCTGTAACTTCCGGGCAACCTGTGCCCGTGCTCAGTACTCACAAAGTACAAAAGTATTTTCCTATATTTAGATGGAATTCCTTATGCTTCAGTTAGTGTCCACTGCCTCTTATCCTGTTGCTAGACACCACTGAAAGGAGTCTGACTGTCTTCATTACTCCCCTGACATCCTCCCATGAGGTACTTATACTCATTGACAGAAGCCCTGAGGCTTCTCTTCTCAAGGCTGAACAGTAGCAGCTCTCTCAACCACTGCTTGTATGTCAGATGCTCCTATCCCTTAAATATCTTTGTTTTCTCTCAGTGGACTTACTCCATTATGTCTATGTCCATGTCAATTTATACACTGGACTCATTCCAGTATGTCTATGTCTACTGTAGTGGCAGGCTGTGAACTGGACACAGCTTTCCAAGTGTGTCTCACCAGGGCTGGACAAAGGTGAAGGATTACCTCTCCTGATCTCCTGGAAATGCTCTGCCTAACACAACCCAGGAGGCTGCTGGCCTTTTTTTGTCATGAAGGCACGTTGCTAGCTCACAGTCAGCTTGTTCTCCAGGACTCTCAGGTCCTTTGCTAAGAAGCTGCTTTCCAGCTGTTCAGTCCCCAGCCTGTACTGGTGCCTGGGGTTGTTCTTCCCCAGCTTTGCATTTGCCTTTGCCAAATTTCATGAAGTTCCAGTTTACCTGTTTCTCAAGTCTATTGAAGTCCCTCTGAATGGCAGCATAACCCTCTGGTCTGTCAGCTACTCCTTGCAGTTCTGTATTGTCTTCAAACCTCAAACTTGGTGAGGGCACATTCTGTCACATCATCTATGTCAGTAATGAAGATGTGAAACAGTTTTGGATTCACTATTGACCCTGGGGCACTAGTGACTGGCCTCCAGCTGAATTCTATGCACAATTTGAGCCTAAGCAGTTAAGCCAGTTTTCAGTTCAACTCATTGGGCACTTACCTAGCCTGTACTTCATGAGGATGTGATGGGAGACAGTGCCAAATGTTCTGCTAAATACGAGATAAACAGCATCTAATACTCCCTCCTCACCCAGTGAGCCAGTCATCTCATCATACAGAGCTATTACACTGGTCAGGCATGATTTCCTCTTCATAAATCTCTGTTGTGCGAAGTCCAACTGGAGGTCAATCACCAGTCCAGTACCCCAGGGGTCACAGCTGAATAAAATACTGTTTAACTTCTTTATTACATACCAGAATGATGGGACGAAGTGTACTCTCAGCAAGTTGTCAGAGGATGCAAAAGTGGGAGAAGTAGTTGAGATGGGTATGCTGCTATTCAGAGAGACTTCAACAAGGTGGACATACAGAAAAAGATGAACCTCATGAAGTTCAGCAAAATAAAATCCCCTTGGGAGGAATGCTCCCTTGATCTGTCATGCTCCTCAGAGCTCCTAGTAGCCATCCTTGAAGATAGGAGTAGCATTTGCTTTTTTCTAGTCCTCAGGAACCTTCCTCCATCACCATGACCTTTCAAAGATAATCAAGAATAATCTCACAGTGACATTCTGCAGTTCCCTCAGCACTCATTGGTGCATCCCATCAGGTCCTATGTTCTTGTTTATGTCCAGTTTGTTTAAATACTCCCTAACCGGATTCTCCGACAGAAGTCTTCCTTGCTCCAGACTTTTCCATAGGTCTCAGGGGCATGGGATTGCTGAAGGCCAGTCTTACTAGTAAATACAGAGACAATGAAGGCATCAAGTATCTCAGCCTTTTCCATGCCATCTATCACCAGCTCCCTACGCCATTTAGCAGTGGACCCACATTTTCCCTAGTCTTTGTTTTGCTGTGGGTAGACCTGTGGAACCCTCACATCTCTCCCAGATGGGTTTTGGCTTGGCTTTCCTAATCACATTCCTGCATGATCAATGTCTCTATATTCCACCAAGTCATTTGTCCCAACTTCCACTTCTAATATGCTCCCATTTTATGTTTATTTTTTTTCCCAGAAGCTCCTTTTTCGCACATGCAGACCACTGCTACCTTTGCTTGATTTTCTCCTCGGGGGAATGAACCATCTGTGAGTTTGGAGGAGACTGATTCTTGAACTTCACCCAGACATCCTGGACCCCTCTCATCTGCAGAGCTGTATGCCATGAGTTTTCTCTAAGGAGGTCCTTGAACACACCAAAACCTGCTCTCCTGAAGCCCAGGGTTGTGATCCTGCTTTTGCCTTGTTCCCTCTTTTCAGGATCCCGAACTCCTCTTTCTCATGGCAACTGCTATCAATGTCACCTTCACATCTCCCATCAGTCCTTCCATGTTTGTAAGTGTGACATCCAGCAGCCAACCTCTAATTCCTGGCTCTTTTTAGTTAGGCATTTGTCACCAGTGCACTCCCCAAACCTGGACTGCTTGTATCCCTCTCTGCTGTTCCTCAAGTAGATACTGGGATGGTTAACTTCCCCTGTGTAGACCAGAGTCTGCAAACACAAGGCTTCTTCCAATGGTCTGCAGAAGACCTCATCTATGAATCCTTCAGTTTTTTAAAGAGTTATTCTTCTTGTGAAATCTAAAAGCATTACAGTGTGTGATAGACTAAGAAGACTGGATGTTCAACAGAAGTATTGAAAGAAATGGTGTGAGGTTTGAGCAATGAAAGGCGGTACAGGCTGGGAAGTTTGGTTACAACTCTGATTCTCAGATTCCCTTCTCGCTCTCTAGGATGGCGAGGGTTTTATAACAGTGTTAATCAGAAATTAGGAATCACAATATTCACACAGGGTAGGCAATTATTATCTTTCCTTGTTTTGCAGACATGGAAAAATGAAGTGTGAAGGTCAAGGGACTTAGTCAAAGTTACAAAACCAAACACTGTGGTTCTGGCTGATGCGCCTACTCAACCCCAATGTTGTTCTTTCTCATTATTCCTCTCCTTCAAAGAGAGATGGTGCTTGAACTAGTTAGTGTTTGAATGGCATACTGACCATCTGTGGCACTGCTTGCAGATTAATGTATACTGAGTGGATAGCTACAAAAAAAAGAAAAACAATGAACCTGCTACAGAATAAACTAGGATATTTTCTTTTCCTGCGATAAACATGAGTTAATCCGCTTCAGTGAAAATAGGGTGTGTTACCTTTCAGTCAGTGTGAGGAGAGTGTCTGCAGTTGATAATCCCCTTTATAATTTCACAGCCTGTTTTGTCCCACAATAATTGTCAAGTATTAATATTTTGTGTAAAATTGAATAAAAAAATTTAAGAGTGTATGAGTATAGGCAACCATAGGTTTGAGATATTTGCCAGCCTAGAGTGCATTGGACATTTCTATTTATTTTTTATTTACCAGTGAAGTCATCTAATTTGAATTAAATTCTAATTGTGATTGAGAGAAAAAGGCAGTTGTTGGTATCTCAAGTCTGTATCTGTTTGTTGGTATCCCAGCTCTGTATCTGTTTCAGGAGAGGGCAGAGAACTGCCCGCTGAGACGATGAGCCACCAAATTGCCCACTGCTTCCATTTGGATGCTGACAGGAGCTAGAAGTGCTGACCAGGGAGAGATGGAATGGGGAAACATGATTGAAACTACTCCAGAACTAGGCTACCACTAGTGTCACCACTTGTAGGAATACCTTGCTGAACAGCTTGTTTGTAGCTTAATGTTTGCAGCTGAAGTAGTTCCTTTAAAGTAATTAGGAAAGGACTTGGTACACGGCTCAAAAACTTTGGGGCTTAGAATCACATTGTTTTCCTATATAATACATGTTCTTTGCCTTGTTTTTATTCCAAATATCCTAACAGGCATCTGACTACACAGAACAAACATCTGTTTAAGTAGCTATATCTTCACTGTAATTCAGAGTGGGGGACAGGACTGGAAGGAAAATGAAGCATCTGAATTCAGCTCAAGTCCAGATCTGCAACTACCTCTGCTAGTTCATCACGTCCCAAAGGAAGCAAATGAGCCTTGTAGACTTGTTCCTCTGCAGGTACAGGTGTGCCCCCATGTTGGCAGGACTGATCCAACCGAGGCACTTCTTAGCTCAGTGTGGTAGAAACCCAGAAATGACCATCTCACCAAGGAAAGCTCAGTCCTACCAGGTTGCACCACATGAGGTCTAGGTATGCTGAGCAGTCATCTTAACATGGTGTTGGGATATCTGTGAAAACTATGTCCCAAGTGCTCAAAAATGCCAGCTTGGCTTGAGTTGTGATCATGTAAGCGGCATTATTTATTTTCTTCTTCATGAAATGAAAAATATTAGGTATATGAATTTCCATGCACTTACAAGTAATGGTTTTGAGAATTGCATTTATCAACAGATGGTTTTAGGTTATTCAACTTGCTTCTGTGCTTTAAGTTATGAAAATGTAGACATGTTAACATTATCTAATGAACTCAAATAAGAGACCAATGTGTAATATGCAGAGATTACTTGGCAGTGTGTTCTTCAAATTTAAACTCCTTGTATACATATAATAAACCTACCAGTCAGTGGAATCTGAGAGGTTTTTTCTAATATTATTCTTCATAAAATGAGTATTGTGTGCTTAGTTTAAGTCCATTTTGAATTTCAGATTTTTTAAGCTGCTTTACTATAACATTATTCTGTACATAAATAGGTGTGCTGATAAAGATATCTGGCTACTGATTGCAGTGCCTGACTTAGGTTTTATTAGCAGAAATGCACAGAGTATATATTAGCAGAATATGCACAGAGGAGGACTGTTTGAACATATTAGTTTACCTGTACCCAAAACGAGTGCGACTGCATAGGAAGGAGCTTGAGCTAAATATGGCCAAGTCTTAAGTGGTCCATGATCTGAAGATCGCTTTTTGTTAACAGAGCTACACATCTAGAGAAAAGCTCTGTGCAAGCTGGATGCAGGCTCTGTCCAGACAGAAGCCTGGAGTCAGGACTGCAGTGACTCTGTACTTGTTTTAAAGGCTGTAAGTTACACTGCAAAGAGCCAGACCCATGAAACTCTTGTCAGCTAGAGAGGCACCATTGCACTGTCCAGAAGCCGGTTTATCATTACAATCAATCAACCTTGACAATGATTTCTTTATTAGTAGTAAGGGGGTTCTTATTTTCAATACTTGGTTGCAGTTGTCGTGGTGAATCTTTAATCTGTCGTGCAAACTTGCGTGTTACTTAGTTGCTGATGACAATAGCATTTTTATTGGTACTTTTTCTATTAATTGAGTCTTGATCTTTCTTATCCTTCCCATTCGAGCATATTTTGGAGAAACCAAATATTTTGACTCTGAGGGCAGAAACAGGAGGCAGTTAATTCCAGATTTGAACAAGAATTGGCAAGTAAAATTAGGCATTAATTTGCTTCATCCAAGCTGCTGACCGTGTGAATCAGGTTGTGGAAGTGGCTCACGCAGGCTGTCTTGCCTCATTAGTGTGGGTGACTGTGCTTGATGTAGATGAAGACAGGAGACAGGGGGTGGAGGGGAGCGCTGTGCAAAGCCGAGATTCTTGCATCTATGACCGTCTCATGTAAAGACAAATGGGCCCTTCCTCTTCCCTTATTAAATGGAGATGGGACTACTACTTTAATCCTGTTATTGTTTGTCTTATGCGATTGGGTTCCCATTGCTCATGGGCCTGGGTTGTTCTCCTCCAAAGCCAGCCCTGGATTGGTGTTCTCCTTTTGAATTTTCCCAAACCAGCTCATTCAGTGACACTCGGCCACACTTCATTAACAAAATAAAAAAAATGTTCTTTCCCTCTGCCCTTTCCTTCTTCACTCACTTTGTCTGTGCCCTTGCCATAACTCCCAAGTCACCCTTCAGTGAGACGATGAACTTTCTGCTAACAGATTCAAAGGACAATAGTCACTGATTCACAAAGCTGTGTTTTGAAAAGCAGTATTTAAAATTACTGGTGTCTGTTAATTAAAATTTACTTGTTGGTTTTTTTTTTTCTTACTATGATCAGTTATTCTTATTCGTGTCTGTCTCGGTGGTCACAAAGGTCCTTTGAACCTGATTGCATTTCAGCTACAAACTCTAAAGTTTGCCTATTAGTCTCTGCAGAAAGCTCTGAGCACCTCATATACTATTTCATTTTTCTTTCTTTTCCCCCAACTCTTTTAATAATCTTAGAGATGCTAACTACAAATATATATGTTTCAGGGATACATATCTCATAGAAAAATGTGGTGTTTGTTATAGTAAGGTTTTGCCTGTCAGGACTGATGGTTCCATAAAGAAAATATTCTTAGATTGTAATCTAGTTGAAAGATAAGCTTGCTGCTATTTTGTGGGGTTTTTGGAGAACTTTAGGGGCAGAAGGAACTATGAAAGTTCAAAGCACAGTTGTTTAATCCTTCGTCTTCCATAATGGGCTTGCAGTGTTCACAAGGAATAAATGTCAACTTTGGCTTGTGAGACAGTGGTAATTTGCCCTGAATAAATTAAGTAAGCCAAAAATTCATGATTCCTCTGGGAGGTGAGGGGCTAGTGGTGCCTTTCTCTGGAGTAGCTGTTTTAAGCACAAGGGATGAACCAAGAGGTTTATCTCCACTGTACAGAGCGTGAAGCAACTCATCAGCCAGTACATCCTGCCACTTGTGGCCAGCCTGAGTAGTGTCTCCACTGGAAGCTCTTGTAGGGATTTATTTAGCTCATCATCATTACACTACACAGCTCCTAT